>JAQPPZ010016890.1:1250000-2500000 GCA_028583015.1 Wollemia nobilis
ACACACAGGGTTTGAGGATCGTGTTTGTGCTCTTGACGTAGATGAGAGAGATATTCTAATAATGGTGGGGATGAACCATGTGGCTGAGATGCCATGTATATAGGTAGATTATAGTTTTCTTATGGCTTTAGCAAAGCGATGGTACCCAAGATCATCGACGTTTTGGCTACCTATAGGGGAGATGACCCCTACTCTAGAGGATGTGTGGAGGATCCTTAGAGTATCGATTAGGGGTCAGTTTGTGTATCAGTCATTAGCACAAGATCAGGCCATGCAGATATTGATGGGAGACCCATCATTTTTGATTGAGCAGAGTGGAGTTAGCATAGAGGGATTGGCAATGATAGATAGGGTGTCTCGCTTGACAGTAGTGTTGGTGGAGACATTTATAGGGCTGCTAGCGTGTCATCAAAGTTGCCAAAATTTTCTATGGGGATTTGTAGAGATTGTAGTAGATATGTAGGATACTAGCATGCACTTTTTTCTAGGGACCCTAGATTTTTGTTGCTTATACAGGACCTTGTTTAGGGTCATGTATAATAAGGTCACCAACTTGGTACTTACGATCTTTCTACAGATATGGTGCTGGGAGCACATTGTTGTGAGGAGACCAGTGGGGTTTTCTCATCAGGATGTAGAGGATGGATGGCCTGTGGTATTTCACTAGGGTCCTACAGTTATCCGAGGGAGGAGGAGGAGTGACCTAGAGGAGGCCAGATGGGTAATTGATGACTTGATTGTGCCACAAATTTATTGGAGATCCTGGTGAGGGTACCATGGGTGGGAGGACAATAGATAAGAGTTATCTGATGTGAGGTGAGTGCAATGTATCCTTATGGATAGGGGAGAGAGAGCTTCATCGAGCATATCAGGTTCTTTGATAGTTTGGCTTAGTTTAGGTGATTCCTGAGGTTTGTGATTTCACCTTTTCATGGGTAGTGCAAGATTTGATGACCACTAGTGGGGCACTGGATCTCAAAAGATTTGTAGTCATATGAGGATGATGTAGTGGTCACCCTTGCAAAGGGAGATGATGTAGGAGTTGTTATGGATATTCTACCTGGTATGCCAACATCTGTCCTATGAGGATTACATGGGATAGAGGTAGAGTCGAGTAGGTGCATCGAGCTTACCGAAGATATTGAGATGATACTCTACTAGATAGCATGAGGGATAGAGACCATCGAGGAGAGAGGGGCCTCAGATGAGAGGAGGGTGATAACCATAGAGGTCCTCTCAGAGAGATAGGGCTCTTTGTATTGAGAGGGAGAGTAGGCAGCGATAGAGGGTAGGAGGTATTTAGTAGTATGTGCCCCTATCCGAGTAGACTGCCTTATCACCTTAGTAAGAGGTGCCTATAGTTTCTCATCATGACTCTCTTGGGAAGGGTAATTCTAAAATGGTTGGGGAGTCGAGCAACATGGGAGAGGTAACTGCTCTTAGGTCAAAGAATGATGATCTAAGGAGTCAGATCACCATTCAAGCGAGTCGTATCCAGTCATTAGAGGGACATATCTCACAAGCACAAACTCTCTTGAGTTAGGCTCAGCTAGCTCGGATGCAGGAACATGGGTTATCATGCCAGATTTAGTCACAATCCCATCAGACAAGGAGTGTGCTTCAGACCAATCCTCAAGGAGCAGGACAGTGGTAGCAGAGTTAGTCGTGGCATCACAACAAGTATCTTTCTATTAGAATTTGTATTATCAACTAGTTTTAGATGGTCAAAGGGCTCCTTGGCCCCCAGATTTTGCTCCTTCGAGTCATTCTAGGTCAGGATCTAGGTTAGTGCTTGGGGCTCTTCAGTTCCAGGAGCCCAGAATGCCTCCAGGTGATGAGGCCCAGAGTTCTAGGGGTTCTAGGGGATGATATACCAAGTTAGATTTTGTGGTATACCCCTAGTGATTGAGTATGCCTATTTTATGATTTGTGGCATACCAGTCGACTTTTTGTACCCTATGTATTTTTTATGATATATATACATATGACTATTATTGTTCTCTTTTTATTTTTTATTTTTTATATTTTTTATTGAGTAAATACTTCATATACATATACATATCCATCGTGGGGTTGAACCCGGGTTACATCATCGATAATGCAAGTGGCGTCCTTGCTGGTAGACCACATCACACGAATTGTTCTCTTTTTACTTTTATGTGTATGTGTAATTGAAAATATGATTTGTTTTTTATGATCTACATGCTTTCAATCATGTTTGATGGCTAATTGTTCTTTTATCATGCTTAATCAAGATATGGAAAAGGTGAAATGTGATTTAATGCAATTGATATTTTGTAATGTAATGTGATTGGATTGTTTTGTAGAGAAAAAAAAGTATTTTGGAAATGAACCCTATTGATTTTGATTAGTTAACAATATATCTCGAGGATATATGCTTGTATATGACCATCTATGGAGGTTTCCCTTCATGTTGGTCATTAAGCAGATCCTGTATGAGATTTTGTTATATTGCTAACATCAAAGGGTTGTGGTCAAAAAAATAATTTTGAAATTTTGTTGGTTTAAAAGTGATAAGTTTGATGAAAAGTATTTTATGATTTTTAATATTAATTCTAATTTAATATTAAAAGGAAGTATTATTAGATGAAGGCAACTAAGCATGAAAAATTGGGTAGAGGACTTGCACTAGGCATAAGATTCCTAGTGTGCAGTAAATAGAAATATTTTATTAAGGTTGTCTCATGCCATCATCGTGAAGTCAATATGTAGTTATATGAGAAAGCGATTATGTATGATCAAATGCAAATTTTTATAAATGATAAGCAATCATGCAATATAGTAAAATGGAAGCATTTATGCTAAGTGATAGGTATGAAAATGCAAGATTAATTTTTTTTAGGACCAATTGCATATGCTAACAGTCATACAAATCCATGATGAAATAATGACATTTGCTAAACAACCTTCAAGGAGAATTTTGGTCATTTCTAGGATGAAGGCAAATCTATCAAGAACCAATGTGTGATTTGTGTATTTATTTTCCATCTTGACCTTAATTATGATACAAAATCTCTCGAATATCAATTACGTGTGCTTATGAAGTTTATTTACCAATTTTGAGTAAGGTAGTGATGCAAACCAACTTTAAGAACCAATGTGTGTGCAAAATGAGGAGTTCATTTACCATGATTTTTAATACTCAGTTGGACTTAACTACTAAAAAGACAAAAATGCAACACCAAATAACAAGATATAAATTGAACTCAAAAGACAATATTGCACAATGAATGATTTTATATTAATGGGGGGAGCCTCAAAACTCCATTGTTACAATAAGAATCTTTGAATCCTTTGATACAAATTTTACAATAGCTAGGGTTCTCCGAAACCCTAGCAAACAATGTTGGTGGTGTCTTCAAAACGCGTTCTTGCTCCCAACAGAAGTGAGTGGGCTTCTGATTATCCGATGTCGGGCCACTCCAGCTTAAGCAGTTGTCCAATGCTAATGTAATGCTACCAGATCTGCACACAAGAAAATAGCAAATGAGTCAGTAATAACAATGAGGGCTCCACAGTGTGAGACCCTCAAAAATCAAGACTAAACCCTAGCTATGCAATAACAAAATATGAACAAATGCTAACAACACAATAAAATATAACAACAATGATTTTGATTTACCTTGCTTATCTACCATTCTTTGATCTGATGTAATCTGTTGTAGTGGATTGGTGCGGTGATGCCCTAGCATCACCCGAGGGCTAGGAGGGCTGTAGAACTCTGGTGTAAAATGCCTGCGGGTGCTCAACGATAGTAGAAAACACCTGTGGGTACTCGAGAATGAAGGAAGACACTCTTGGGCACTCAGAGAAATACATGTGGGCACTTGGTAGAGCTAAGAAATAACTATGGGCACTCGGGTGGTTGCAATAAATGTGGCAGAACCAGATCTGGTTCACGTGAGGTGGGCGGTGACAGATGTGAAAGTGAACGAAAGTGAAGGCAAGGATGTGTAGATGCTCAAGGACTTAGGAAATATTCAGACTCATTAAAAAATTAGGGCTTAGGGGTTGAGCCATCAAAATGGCTCCTATTAATAATCCAAACTAGGGCATGCTAGGGTTTCAATGACACTAATCGTGTGGCTCAGATAAAAGCATATCAGAGGGTGGATATTAAATCTAGGATGTGACATGGATTGATATGGATGAATGGATAGGATTAAGTGAAATCGGATGGTTAGGATTAATTCACTTATATAAATATATATTTATTAAATATATATAAAATATAATATATAAAATATTAATATTTAAATATATATAAAATAAATATATAAATATATATGAATAATGGGTGGAAATGGTGGGAAGACTTGGATGGATGACAAGTGGCTAGGTTTTGGTGTCTATAGATGCCCCTTTTTGTATTGCGTTGCGTAAAACACAATGCAGTGCAAAAATACGAGACACCTATTTTGGCTAGGTGCAGAAGCAACTTTCTCTTGGGATGTGAAACGTGAGCTTGAAGACAAAAGAATGAAAGAATTTGGATTTTTGCGTAGCTTACCCCCTCAATTGGTGAGTGAGTTTGCGGATGAATCTCATGAGCCAATTGAAAAATCTATGCAAATGAATGATGGATGATATGAATGATGTAAATGTGATACTATTTTTGCCCCAATGGTGGGAAGGGGATTGGTGAAAAATGTGAAATGTTGCATCTATTTTTGCCCCAACAGATGAAGGGATTTTTGAAAAATGTGATGAAAAATGTGTCTATTTTTCCCCAACAGATGAAGGGATTTTTGCCAAGTGTAGATGTCATGATCATGTAAGATGTATCCCATTGTGGGAAAGTCAAAACCAAATGTGGTTACCCCAAATTTGGGGTGATTCAATGTTGTTGAAGAATGTGCCTTTCGACATCATTGATATGCAAGGATGAATATGCAAAAATAAAAGTAGTCAACTTCGGAGGGCCAACTAGTGACTGTCAGATAATTCCTATGATCGGAACCAATCACCCTAGCTAAGGCCAGTCACCATGATGACTGTCAAGGAGATGTGAAATGATGAAATGTGATTTTGTCCATGTTTTAAGCCCCACGAACTAGGCCATCAATGACAACTTTTGTGCAAATTGTTCTTGGCAAGGTTTCACGCAAAATGTGAAGTACCAAATGTGATTGTGATTTCAAACAAGGAGATATGGAATGATGAAAATGACCAAGTGTCCTTATGGTAAGTTATTCATCTTACCGAATTGCATGGATGCAAATCACTGCAATCACCAAGTATATAGAATAACCCACTAGGTACAAGGTTCACTTGAATGTTGTTTGACCTTGGAAAATATGCAAATTGATGATGTGAAAATGATGTATTAATGATGAGAATGATGATTACAATCATTTTGTGAAGATTTGGACCATTTTGGAGTGCTTTTGTAACTTGTGAATTTGCGATTTGTGGTCGCAAACAAGAATTATGCATCCAAATCAATTGGAATCTTCACAAAACTTGTTAATATGATGAAACAGATGTATGGATGCAATATGGAGTGATTTGGTGGGGATAAGCCACTATTTTATAAAAATTATCCTTTTATCAAAATTGATGCCAAACACCAATTGGCACTTTTAGCATGCACAAACACCCATCGATATTTGGGCATTTTACAAATACCCTAGTGCACTTTAATGCACCAAGAAATACCCATGGGCATCTCAAGGTGCCTAAAGCAACTATAAATAGCTGGTAGGATAAGAAATGAAGCTCATTTGTGCATTTGTGAGTTTGAGAAGTTACATTTAGGAGAGTGGAGTGGAGTGAGGTGAAGTGAATTGGGTGCAGAAGCTATGGTGGTGGAGGGAGTAGATGTAGGGCTGAAATTGGAGCTGTAGCTGGAGTGCGAGATGCTGAGGTAATTCCTTTTTGTGCCAAGAAAAATTTATATATTTTTTTGAATAAGTATTAATGACAAATGTTTTGTGTTGTGCTACAACTTAGGATTTTGGAGGCTCAACACCGATTCTCACCATACATTCCTAGGATGAGGAAGGTGTCTGGTGAAGGATGAGTGGGATCTATTAGAGGCTATGGGGCTAGCAGAGGTAGCCCAGGTTGACATGGTGAGGGTGGATGAGGGGTACCTCTCTGCATTGGTGGAGAGGTGGGATCCAGATAGGGGGACATTTTAGCTCCCCACAAGAGAGGTGACCTTGACCTTGGAGGATGTATATCACATCCTCAAGGTGCTAGTGGAGGGGGAGCACATCGAGGTTGGACATGATCGAGGTGTAGAGATGAAGAAGATATTTGATGATGGATGGTGGAGTGTGAGGGTGGAGAGTGGGGGTATTCCCTACTTGTCCATGTATGTGGACAAGGAGTTGGATGCCCTCCATGCCTTGGTCATGTTCATGTTGGCCAACATCATGGCCCCGAACAACACTAGGTGTAGGTTCCCTTGGAACCTGATAGGGTTAGTGAGCGATATGCTCACTATGCGATAGGTGTATGCATGGGCTCCTACCTTATTAGCATAGGTGTACCGAGAGCTCTATGAGGTGAGGAGGCGAGGGAGGAAGGGGTTAGGATGTAGCTTATTATTATAGTATTAGGGATGGGAGCACTTTAGTGTGGCTTGATCAAAGGGCTTACCAGTGGTAGGCTTGGGTAGGGAGGAGCCCTACGCTAGGAGATGGGTGATGGTCAAGGAGGTACAACTGAGTCGACCTATGTGGATGAGCCAGTGGTACCAAGATTTATGGGTTGGACTAACATCCACCCAAGTGATATGGAGGCCATGGTGGGGTAGTAGGTGGACCAGATATGGAGAGCATCTATGATGGGTATGATAGGCTAGGTGGGTGGTTGGGAGAAATCAGAGTGAGGCTGAGTATTTTTAGTTCTCATGAGTACTCCGATAGTTCAGCCTGAGGTAGGGGATTCCAGAGGAGCCGATGCTCTATAGGAGGCATCAAGAGGAGATAGGGCTACCATGTGTGGAGCCATGGAGGGAGGTGTATGAGGATGATGAGGAGATAGATCTCCTAGATGTGGATGATGTGAGGACTACTCCAGAGTATGATGTATGGTTCGCTACATAACCACCATGGGCACCAACTCTAGTAGTAGCTAATGGAGATGGGGATGAGGCTGAGGATGAGGGGACCCATGAGACCCCCAAGTGATAGTGGTACCTTCGATCAGATAGTCAAAGGAGGAGGACTAAGGGTGTGGTGAGGTAGGATCCTAAGAGTGGAGGAGATGGCGAAGATGGAGATGATGTGGAGGAGACTCTGGATGGGCCTCCAGATCGGAGTGAGGAGGATTGGGTGAGGCTAGAGTAGGTAGTAGAGTGGGATGTGAGGATCATGAGGCTCCAGGTAGAGCTACTAGAGAGGGAGCATCGACATAATGTCGACATAGCACACCTTCGATCTCGACATAGGTATATCGAGGCATTGGAGGATAGGTTGATGGAGCATCATATTCCACTTCCTGATCCTCCAACCTCATATATATCCGAGGCTGCTAGGCATAGTGAGTCTAGGCATAGCTCTAGGTCTAGGGCTCCTTCTAGGTCACAGGGGTCCTCTTGGAGGGCTTAGCTAGTGCTTAGATGCACTTTTTGTATATGAGCCTTGGTGCTCCATTGTATGTAGCCTTTTGGCACTCATTGTACATGTGATATTTATACATATATATATACATGGCTTTTACCTTTTTGTGTTATATGTTTGTGTGAATGCTTTTTGTAATGCTTTTGTGGAATGCATGTTTATATGGATGATTAATGCATATGATATGTTATGGATGATTAATGCAAGGTGGAATGTATATTTAATGCAAGGTATGAAATGCATATGTTCTAATGATCATTCATAGTTTAGATCTTGCTTGGCCATGTTTCTAGCATTGTTGTTTAATCAGGGGCACCAAACTTGGTGGTATATGGGGTGAATGACTCATGAAGTGACATGGATGTTGACATGGAAGAAGATATGGATGTTGATATGGAAGAAGATATGGATGTTGATATGGAAAACTGACTATTTTGCAGAGACTCAGACATACTAGTGGTATCAAACAAACTCACTAAAACTACCTAATCCCTCTAGGACCAAATGTGTGTGCAGTGAATTCATTTACCAAATCAAGAGCATGGTAATGACTCGAGGTAATCAAGAACCAATGTGTGTGCAAGTGAGTTCATTAACTCATCTTGAGTAAATTGGGTAAACCTATTATGGATGAATCCAAGAAGCTAGCTTGTCCTTATGTGTGGTCAGAGGTCTCTTTAAAAGAGATGTGTCACCATGCATGAGCGTACTCCACTACCAGTCAAGCATCTATAGCTCCGGTGGAGGCTAACTCCATAGTCCACGATTTATGTTTTTGATCTCTTAAGTTTTGGGGATGACTACCTAACCATCTGACTAGAAATGTAGTATGATCCTTACAACCCAATGATCAGTGGTGTGTGATGTAAAATATTTAGAGCTTTGGGGAATCAGATTCTCAACCTAAGTGTGATGAGAATTGTACCCTATCCTTACTACTCTATATTTTAGATTTGGAAGCAATTGTGATAGTGGTGAAAACCACTATTCTTGTGGACTATGTTGCATGATGGGACTAGCAAGGATGACCCTTTTCACTTTGAGGTTCAAACCAAGTATGGTGTTATCCCTCTTTGACACAAGATGTTTTTAAGATGTGAAATTGTGTTTGGTTCAAGAATGTTTTGGAGTCAATTCCCAAAACTCAAGATTTTCTTAATGTATATGTGTGATGGTCCTAAAAGGAACTTGACATGTATTTTTGGAGGTTTGCTTAAAACACTAGGAGTGGTTGAGTGACCGAAAACACCTAGGAATTATGGACATGTGGCTTTGTGCAAATGACAATTTGGCTTGGTGGAATTGTGTGGATGACTTTGTGAAGGTGCCCCTGATTAAGGCAACATGATTTTATTGGACCAATTAAGAACTTGAACTTAATAAATGATCCTAATATGAAATATGAAATATGAAATGTGGATGTGAGTACAATGTATGCAATTTGAAATGTGTGCTAATATAATTTTTGGAATGAAATGTATGCAAATGAAGTGCAATGTTTTTGTAATGAAATGTATGCAAATGAAATGCAATATTTTTGTGTATTAGCCATGTATATATATATCATTATGCATAGAATGCTCTCAAGTGTATAACATTAAGTGGTTTGAGTTCTTCCTCTCCCTCTAGACTAGCAAGCCTATAAGTACCGTTACCCACTTTTTGAGTAACAATGTATGGACCTAACCAATTAGCCATGAATTTATCATGAAGATGCGACAATGCATTGGTGTTTTGTTGATTCTCTTTAAGGACAAGATCTCCTACTTGGAATTCATGTAGATGAACTTTGGCATTGTAAGCATGCTTTAGGTGGTCTTGATAAACTCGTAAATGCTCTAAAGCATTGACTCACCTCTCATCAAGAAGTGTGAGTTGGTCAAGACGTGCTTGTCTAGCAGTGTCATCATCTATGAATTCCTACAAAGAAATTTGCAAGGAGGGGATCTCAAGCTCAAGAGGCATGATTGCTTTGGCTCCATAGACCAATGAAAATGGTGTTGCCCCTATAGGCGTGTGTATGCTTGTTCGATAAGCCCATAATGCCAAGGGAATTTGTGTATGCCAATCTCTATGATTTTCTTTAACAAGTTTCTTGAGAATAGCAATTAAGGTCTTGTTGGAAGCTTCAACTTGTCCATTTGCTTGTGGGTAATAAGGAGTCGAGAAACTATGTTGAATGTTATATTTCTCGCAAAGTGCTCGAACATCCTTGTTCTTGAAAGACTTACCATTATCGAAGATGATTTTTGAGGGGATACCAAAATGACAAATGATATGATGAAGTATAAACTCCACAATTCTAGGTCCTATCATACTAGTTAGAGGAATTGCCTCAACCCACTTTGTGAAGTATTCAATGGTTGTGATGATGAATGTATGTTGTCCCAAGGAAGGAGGTAAAATTTTACCAATTAGATCTAGACCCCATTGTGAAAAGGGCCAAAGGCTTTGAATAGGTTGTAAATCTTGTGATGGTACATGAGTTAAATTAGCATGTTCTTGATATTTCTTGCAATGTTTAACATAAGTGCAACAATCACGTTCCATTATGGGCCAATAATAACCCATGCATAAGATACACTTTGCAATGGCCATTCCACTAAAATGACCACCACAAGTACCATCATGGGCTTCAGCTATGGCTCTTTGTGCCTCACTAGACTCGAGACAATGAAGGAGGACTCCATCATAACCATGTTTATACAACACATCCCCCAAGAGAATGAAATGAGCTACCTTTTTCTTGAAAGTGCATTTGGTAGTTCGAGACATGTCAGATGGGAGTGTTCCAAACTTGAGAAAGGCTACTATTTGGCTTGACCAAGGCTCATATGGATCCGACTAGATAAAGCAAACATCCTTTTCATCTTTAGATTCAGCATGAACAATTGCAGATTTAGAGACCATTGAAATTATAAGGGGTTGTACCTCTCCAAAGGAGTCTTTTGGAATCAATGATCCAAGGGAGGCCATCACATCTGCAAATCTATTAGTCGAACGTGGCAAACTATTGATTTCATACCAATCAAACTTAGAGAGCAATTTCATTGCTACTTCATGATAAAGCTTAATGGTAGGTTCTTTGCATTGGTATTCTCCATTGATTTGCTTGACGACAAGTTGAGAATCACCAAATATCCTAATACGCTTAATGCTCATAGCTATAGCTGATTGAAGACCTAAGATTAAGGCTTCATACTCTACAATGTTGTTTGTGCATTGGAAGTCAAGTTTGAATGATAAGGGGATAGGTACCCCCTGGGGTGTATGAAACATGACTCCAACACCTTGACCTTTCATGCACTTAGAGCCATCAAAGAATAGTGTGATATCGATGTCTTCCTCTAGAATGACATCTTCTTCTTGTTCGATGATAGCAAATACCGAATCATCTAGGAGCTCAATAATCAAAGGATGATCACTAGGTAGTGGAGCTTCCACAAGTTGATCGACTATTACCTGACCTTTAATGGATTTTTGGCTAATGAATTCAAAGTCAAATTTAGTAAGGAGCATTATCCATTTAGCGGTGTGGGTGTTATTGTAAGTGTGAGACATCATATAACGCAGAGGATTTTCTCTAGCTATGACATATGTTGTGTGACTAAGCATGTAATGTCAAAGTTTCTTAGTGGTAAAAACCATTGCTAAGCATAATTTTTCTACATAAGCGTATCTAGTTTCATAGCTTACCAATGTTCGACTAATGTAGTAGACAACTTGCTCTCAATTTTCTTCATTCTTTTGTGCAAGCATTGTCCCTAATGCAAAGTCCATTGTTAAAATATAAAGATAGAATGGGACCCCCGAATGAGGAGGAGCTAAGACTAGCAGAGAAGCTAGGTATTTCTTAATGTCATCAAAGGCTTTTTGACATTCATCTATCCAAGAAAATGGCACCCCCTTTTGTAGTAGGTGATTGAATGGCCTACATTTATCAGAAAGTTGCGCAATGAAATGATGGATCGATTGAATCTTTCCTTGTAAACTATGCAATTCCTTTAAGTTAGTTGGGGGAGGCATCTCCATGATGGCCTTGACCTTGTTTGGGTCCACCTCAATGCCTCTTTTGGAGATAATGAATCCTAGAAGTTTGCCTGAGGTAACACCAAAGACACATTTCTTGGGGTTCAACCTTACATTATGCTCTAGAAGTCGATCAAAAACTTTCTCCAATACACCAATGTGCTCTTGTCGAGTTTTAGATTTAGCCAAGAGATCATCCACATAATATTTGATAATATTATGCATGTAGTCATGGAAAATGTATGTCATGGCACGTTGATAAGTGGCACCTACATTTTTGAGGCCAAAGGGCATCACCTTGTAACAAAAAGTTCCCCAAGGTGTAGTGAATGTTGTTTTGTGTTGGTCATCAAGATTTATTCGAATTTGGTTGTATCCTAAAAATCATCCATGAGTGAAAGCATTTCATGGCCAGCGCAAGTGTCGACAAGAGTATCGATGTTTGGGAGAGGAAAGTCATCCTTAGGACACGCTTTGTTAAGATCTTGAAAGTCAGTGCAAACATGTATCACCCCGTTAGGCTTGCGAATGGGTACCATATTTGAGAGCCACTCGAGATAATCAATGGGTACGATGAAATCCACATCTAGAAGCTTTTGGAGCTCTTATTTGACCAAGATGGCAATGGTAGGATGCATCCTTCTAAGTTTTTGTTTAATCGACTTAGCATCAGGATGTAAGGTGAGATTATGGACAACTAGACTAGGGTCAAGACCAGGCATGTCCTTATAGGACCATGCAAAAATGCCCTTTTTCCTCTTGAGGAGAGCAATTAATTGCTCTTGTTCATCGAGTGATAAAATTTTACCAAGCTTGACAATTTGGGGATTGTCTTTGTCTGAACTAAGGTCCACATCGATGGTATCTTCAATGGACATATGGGAACCTTCCTCAAGTTGATGGGGTGTAGGGATCAGATGAATGTCATCTAAGATGTCATCAAACTCTTCTGACTTATCCTCATCTATATCTGCCTAGAAAACCTCGAGATTCGAAGGTGAAGGTGAAGGTGAAGGTGGAGGGGATGGAGGAATGTAGTTGGATGAAGCCCTTAACAATTCCTTGGACAAGACAAACTCGAAAAAGGATGGAGGTGAGGAAATCTGATCCATATCAATAAGGCTTATGTCAATTGGAATTGGTTTAGTCGGATCATATGGATTACAGAGTGGGGTGAATAAATCAATAGGATTCATGTTGACTTATGGGCAAAGTGGATAAGGTTGGATGGAATGGATGGAACCTAAGAACCGGTGCTAGGAGCTTGGTAAACCTGGACAGTAGCAAGCAACACAAATAAATGCATTTTAACTAAATGATATATACATGCAATGCTGAAAAAGAAAACATTTTTGATTTTTTTATTTTTTGATTTTTTTTTTGGTAGTGGTGAAAACCACTATTTTTGTGTTATGTACATATGTTACAAGTTTGGCTTATGAAATGGATTAATGGAATGGAGGTGGTGGTTCACCGGTAGGGTCGGCTCACTCTTGTGGAAGAAGCAAGTGAAATATGGGCTCATGGATGGGGAACATTTTGAGATAAAACTCATCTTGTTTGGTATGGGGAATAATGGGCTCTGATTCTTCTTTAGATTCATCCAAAATTATCGACATAAGTTCGAATTCTTCATGGATTTCATCATCAAAATCATCGAGATGGAGGGCTTCTTCTCCTAAATTTAGATTAAGCCTTTGGAAGGCTTGTTCAAGAGAAGAGGTGGTGGAAAGTGGATGGTAACCTAGACCTGAATGGTCATGCACTTCTTGATATGGAACATCAATAGGTTGAAGCACTCCTTGTTCATGCAATCCTAGGCCATGACCTTGCCAATTAACTATGTGAAAATAGTGGGATGGAAATCTTGACATGTTTGGAATGTTGGCAAGTGTTGGTTCCTTGGGTTCCTCTAGGGGAGCTAGATTTGATGAAGAATCAATCCCCCATATACAAAATTTATGCTATTTGGAGTTGAACCCATGTTATATACTACTCCTATGGATAAAGGTGGGTCACATGGGTGATCAAAATCCTTAGCATTAGGAATGGTGAGTGGTGTGATGGTGATGTCTTGGACCACATATTCACCAATACTAAGATTAGTGAGGTGGACCTCGACTTGGGATGATATGGAAGGACCATGGTTGGATGATGGCTCGGGGAATGGTGAGGATGAAGATGTCTCACAATCCATCAACTCGACTTGTGAAACATTAGGTGAGGGGGATGGATTGGATTGGGAAGGTTGTTGGATGGATGATGATGATGAAGTGGATGGCAAGGATGTGGATTGACTTTGACCACATGTGCATGTAGTCAATGATGAAGATGATGGGGGTATGGGAGCTTGATGGGTATTGGTGATAGGGAGCTCCTCAAGAATGGGAGATTTTGATGAGGAAATTGGTGGAGTGGTAGATGGATTGGTTGATGGTGATAGGAAAAGGTGGGTGGAAGGAAGCATGGATTCATAAGGATTTGAAATGAAATTGCAATACTTGAATGGTTCGACATCCATTGGTATGCAATGTACTTGTCCCTCATGAACATATTTTAAACATTGGTGTAATATTGAAGGGACACATCTCATTTCCCTCATCCAAGGTCTTCCAAGGAGTACATTGTATGCCATGGATCCTTCCAAGATGTGGAACATAGTGTGCAATATTTTGACCCCTACTTCAATGGGCAAAACAATAGTGCCAATTGTGGAACACAAAGCATCATTGAATGCTTTTAAGGTGAATGATGACTTGGTGATATGAGATGGAGGAAGATTCAAATGATGAAGGGTAGATGTGGTGATGATATTGATGGAGGAACCGATATCAATTAGAACTCTTTTAAATGACTTCTTGTCAATTAGAGCCATGATATGCAATGGAGGGTCTATTGAGTCCGATGAGATTGGCTTAATCTCAAAGTCATAGAATGTGATGGAAGGCTCCATGCATGTTTGAATGCTCCCTACAAAGTTGTTGAAGGTATTAGAATCTTGAGATTGTAGTTCAATGGATTTGAGAATATCCATTAATGCCTCATGATGTGGGGGAGATTGTTGAATTAACTCATATATTGACAATTTGGTGGAAGCCATCTTTAGACTTGTGGTTAACCGACTACTCAATGAGATGACTGGTCATGGTGGATGATTGATGGGTGGAATTGGAGGATTTGATTGGCTAGGAATGTGGATTGGTGATGAAGGATTGGGGGAAATTTGAATGGGTGGTGATGGGAGGTTGTGACACACTTGCTTGAGGTTGTTGCCTTGCATTTTGTTGATTATTTCTTTGACCTCTAGTGACCACATGGATGGCCCCTACAAACCCTTGGTATTTTTGGACATGATTGACTTGATTAGGAGGAGTTTTGGTGTTAGCCCCTCCTATATTTGGTTGCACCTCCTCATGATGAGGAAGTGGTGTTTGAAAAATACCAAGGTTTTGATTTTGTTGAGCAAGGGGGTTGTCAAGCTTGATAGCCCCCAAGTCAATTAGGTCTTGAACGATGTCTTTAAATGTATGGAAATTATTAATATCATGCCCATTTTACCTATGATAAGGACAAAATAAATGTTCCCGATAGTGTTTACTATGTTTAGCGGGATCATCTGGTCTAATTTTGGGTAAAGCAAGTTTGTTTGTGTCATACAACCTTCGAAAAAGGGAAGCATATGACTTGGCTAAGGGGGTATATTGGTGATTTTATTGGATAGACTATCATCGAGGATGGTTTTCTATAGCTGGCACTATGTTTTGCATGGCTTGAGTTACCGAGGGTACCGCATGATAAGCAATTTGTTATGGTGATTGTTGCACTGATTGTTGTTGAGCCATTACCGATTGGCTCATGACCACTTGATTAACGTGATTGGGCTGACTAGATGGGGTAGCCTGTGTTGATTTTGATTGGCCAGAATAATTGCTTTTATATTGGCCCTTGTTTTGCCATTCATTTTTCTTAGGCTTAAGTATGCCCTCTTGGATTTTTATTTCCTCGATGACACTAGCATGTGCTAGAGCTTCTTCAAATGAATGATAAGTCTGTAGTTGAAGCATCCAAGAGATAGGTTTTAAACAACTCTTGGTGAATAATTTGATTAGCTCATCCATTGGTAGGGTGAATGGCAACTTGGTGATGATGACCCTCCAACGGTTTCCAAAATCATAGATAGACTCATCATCATGTTGTCTTAAAGCATAGACATCAGACAATGAGACTTTCTTTCTAACATTTAGGATAAAATGCTCAAAGAATTGGTCAATCAATTGCTCAAAAGTATAAATACTATGACTGGGCAATTGATTATACCACTCTATGGCATCTCCTCCTAATGTTTGAGGAAATATTCTGAGCATGAGAGCATTGTCATTTTGAATTCTAAAACATGAGTGTACAAACGTGCTCACATGCTCTTTGGGATCCTCAGTTCCCTTGAATTTGTCAAACTTAGGCATCATGAAATCTATCGGATATGGCGATGATGGTACCAAAGGATGAATAGGTTGGTTGATCAATTGATGTAAGGTTGGCTTCTGATTTGTCAAACCAGGAGTATATTGTATCAATTGATCTATCTATTTTTGCATGGCCTTAATTTGAGGGTCTTCTTCAGGAATGTGGAAGCCCTAAATTACCTAATGATTTTGAGGTGAGGTGGAAAAATGTTGTGGGGTGACCAAATGATGATGAGATTGGTGATGATGACTAGGTGAATTTGATGGAAATTGATGAATGGGAGATTGATGATGAAAATATGGAGAATTTTGGAATGGGGTTGATGCATGAGGGTTATGGTTGGGTTGGCCAATGGGAATAGGATGGGTATTGGTATGACTTGGTGGAGGAACAGGGATAGAAACCATAGAATATTATGGTGTCCATGATGGACCCTAGTTAATGAGGATAGTCTGAGTAGAGTTTGGTAGAGGCTTAGGGTTCACTTGTACTTGTTATTGAGCATTTTGATGTTGCTTAAGCAATTTTTTCAAGTGTTCCCATGCTTCATTAATATCTCTATCAAAAGTGGAGGGTATGGAAGTAGATGGTATGGAAGATGTGGTTGGGGGACAAGTTACACTTGGTATGGTAACTTGGGAGGCTAAAACTTGTGAAGCAACATTTACATGTGCTTCATACAAGGGGTTAGTGTATGTGGATGTGTATGAAGTGCTAGGAGCACATGAGGGTTGGGGAATGGACATATGAGAGGAAGGTGCAATTGATGCCTCAAAAAGAGGGTTAGTGTACACTTGGGTAAAGTTGGATGGTGGTTGGGAATAAACAAGTTCCTACTGTAAAGTAGGATCCTATCTAGGTGAGTTGGGGACTGACTCTAAGACATAGTTAGAAGACTTCATAAGAGCTTCTACTCATGCCATATCTATGTGGGTAATATGGTGATCAATGGTTGGTGAGGTTGACTCTACTTGGGGAACAACCATATGAAAGGTTGTGGGTGACAAGGAATGTGAGGGACCTGTAGACAAATATACCTATGTCACATTTAGGGAATCTACCATAGAAGTGGTGGGGAAGGTGGATGAAGGTTCCATTGAATTATCTTGATTTAATGCTTTCTTTTGTTTTCTAGTTAATACCATAAAGCAATTAAACCAAAATATAGATTATACAATAAAATGAAACACAAAATTTAAATTTCACAAGAAAAATAAACAATCAATGCTAAGTTTGTTTAACACGTGTGTCTTACCTCATTCATTGATTATCTCCTTTTAATGTGAATTCATTCTCTTAGATTTTGATCTTGTGTGTTTCAAATGTGCTAATATGAATTAACCAAAGAAAGGTAAAAACTATGGCTAAGTTGGGGCAACGAGATTCTTGTTGGTGATGAAATCCAACAAGTTTGCTCGAGGGTGACCTAAGGTTTCTAAGGGTAGATATTGGTGGATGGAGATGAAAGCCACCATCACCAAATCTCAAGCAATGGTTGGTGATGAAATCCAACCACTACTGTTAAATGTGAAGCATGAAGTGTGTGATTATTTTTAAAAATTTTGATTTGCTATTGTGTACATACAATGTTAGAAAGATAACTACTTTCGATAGTCTAAATCAGAAGCCAATACCCAGAATACCAATTTTTCCAAAGGATGTAGAGTACACCGCTTAAGACCCGCTCTAGACAGCTAGGGGGTTCGTCTACTCCTCCGTATGGAATCACCCAAGTACGGGGATACTTTTGGTATCTGAATAATGTTCCTACTTAGACCTACAAAAATAGGAATCCCTAACCCTATAATGCAAACTAATTATGCAATTTTTCAATTCACATGAAATCAGAATGCAATATTTTTCAATTTGTGAATACAATAGAAAATCAGAAACTTCAAATAGAAAGTGTGGATGGATGCAAATGACTAATATGAAACCTAAGATGCAAGCTAGTATGAATGTTTTTCCTAGATTAATTAATGATGTTCTTTTTAGCTTAGAAATCTAAAAAAATGTAAGATTGCCAGAATACGTAAATAGAAAAGTTAGGGTTTTAGTAGTAAACTTACAAAATAGCCTATGTTTCTACTCCAACTCTCTGTAAAATACCTCTAGGTATTTTTGAAATGCACCTAGGCATTTTTGGATGGCCCTCGAGCATCGTTGGGTATTCGTGCACCTTCTGCAACTTTCTGCAAGTCCTCAGAAACCCTAACCAATGAAAAATGCTTGATTCATGCCTCTAAAAATCCTGCAAAACAAGATAGAAAATAACAAATAAATTAGCAAAGAAAATCATAAAAAGAAACCCTTAGTGGGTCCCACCGTGATCACCATTTGAAGAGACAAAAATGCAACACCAAATAACAAGATATAAATTGAACTCAAAAGACAATATTGCACAATGAATGATTTTATATTAATGGGGGGAGCCTCAAAACTCCATTGTTACAATAAGAATATTTGAATCCTTTGATACATATTTTACAATAGCTAGGGTTCTTCGAAACCCTAGCAAACAATGTTGGTGGTGTCTTCAAAATGTGTTCTTGCTCCCAACAGAAGTGAGTGGGCTTCTGATTATCCGATGTCGGGCCACTCCAGCTTAAGCAGTTGTCCAATGCTAATGTAATGCTACCAGATATGCACACAAGAAAATAGCAAATGAGTCAGTAATAACAATGAGGGCTCCACAGTGTGAGACCCTCAAAAATCAAGACTAAACCCTAGCTATGCAATAATAAAATGTGAACAAATGCTAACAACATAATAAAATATAACAAAATAACTTTGATTTACCTTGCTTATCTATCATTCTTTGATCTGATGTAATCTATTGTAGTGGATTGGTGCGATGATGCCCTAGCATCGCCCGAGGGCTAGGAGGGCTATAGAACTTTGGTGTAAAATGCTTACGGGTGCTCGACAGTAGTAGAAAATGCTCGTGGGTACTTGGGAATGGAGGAAGATGCCCATGAGCAGAATGGGAAATACCCGTGGATACTCAAAAAAATGGGAAACATCCTTGGGTGCTCGAGAAATGCCCATGGGAACTCAACAAAATGGGAAACACCCATGGGAGCTTGAGGTGATTACAGGGAATGTGACAGAACTAGATTTGGTTCGTGTGTGGTGGGCAACGACGGAAAAGTCAACAAAAGTGAAGGCAAGGATGCATAGATGCTCGAGGACTTAGGGAATATTTACTCATTGAAAACTTAGGGCTTAGGGGTTGAGCCATCAAAATGGCTCCTATTTATAATCCACATTAGGGTATGTTAGGGTTTGAGTGACATGAATTGTGTGGCTCAAATTAAAACAAAATGGAGAGTGGATATTAATTTTAGATGTGTGGCATGGATTGATGTAAATAGATGGCTAGGATTAAGTTAAATCAGATGAAGAGACAAAAATGCAACACCAAAAAATAAGATAAAAATTTGTACTCAAAATATAATATTGCACAATGAATGATTTTATATTAATGGGGGGGGAGCCTCAAAACTCCATTGTTAAAATAAGAAGTTTTGAATCCTTTGATACAAATTTTACAATAGTTAGGGTTCTTAGAAACCCTATCAAACAATGTTGATGGTGTCTTCAGAACATGTTCTTACTCCCAAAAAAAAGTGAGTGGGCTTCTGATTATACGATTTCGGCCTACTCCAGCTTAAGAAGCTATCCAATGCTAGTGTAATGCTACCATATATGCACACAATAAAATAGCAAATGAGTCAATAATAACAATGAGGGCTCCACAGTGTGAGACCCTTAGAAATCAAGACTAAACCCTAGCTATGCAATAAAAAAATATGAAAAAATACTAACAACACAATAAAATATAACAACAATAACTTTGATTTACCTTGCTTATCTATCGTTCTTTGATTTTATGTAATCTATTGTAGTGGATTGGTGCAATGATGCTCTAGCATCGCCCGAGGGCTAGGAGGGTTGTAGAACTCTAGTGTAAAATACTCGCGGATGCTCGATGACAACAAAAAATGCTTATGGGCACTCGAGAATGGAGGAAGACACCCATGGGCACTCAATAAAATTCTCGTGGGTACTCGATAGAATGGGAAACGCTCGTGGGAACTCAGGAAATGCTTGTGGGCACTCGACAGAATGCGAAATGCCCGTGGGCACTCAGGGCGATTACAAGGAATGTCGTACAAGATGGACGACGATGGATGTGAAAGTGAATGAAAGTGAAGGTGAGGATTCGTAGATTCTCGTGGACTTAGGAAATATTTAGACTCAGTGAAAACTTAGGGCTTAGGGATTGAGCCATAAAAATAGCTCCTATTAATAATCCATATTAGGGTATGTTAGAGTATGAGTGACATGAATTGTGTAGCTCAGATTAAAACATAACGAAGGGTGGATATTAATTTCAAGTGTGTGGCATGGATTGATGTAGATGAATGGCTAGGATTAGGATTAACTCAAATTGGATGGCTATGATTTATTTACATATATAAATATATATTTATTAAACATATATAAAATATAATATGTGAAATATTAATATTTAAATATATATAAAATAAATATATATAAATATATGTGAATAATGGATGGAAATGGCGGGAGAACCTGGATGGGCGGCAAGTGGCTAGGTTTTGGTGTCTACAACTACTATGTAATACAAGCTATCAAAAGCTAGTTAATCCACAAGATGATATTGGTCTATACAAAAGAAGGTCGCTAATGTGATAGACATATCACCATGCGAAAGAATACCCCATTGCCAGACGGGATTCATTCAGTCCATTGTTGTAATAGGGATCACCCCATGGTTTTCAAATAACTAAGGAATTCCAGGGATTCAAGCTCATTACCCCCTTCTTTTCTTTTGATTTCTTTGAATAGGGATTCTTGTTCACTTTTTTGAACAAGGGGGTTTTATCTGCTTTGTAGTAAAATTCATTTTCTTATTTTTCTTTTTGCTTTTCTTTTTTTTTTTTCTTTTTTTTTTTTCGGGATACTTGCTTGTTTTGTAGAGGATCAAGGGATTTATTTGGGTAGGGGGAGCTTGTACTTTTGCCAATTATCAGCACTCTCGACCATGAGTCTAATAGGATAGCAAGGGAAACCTTTCGCTTAAGGAGATAGGTCTACTATGTAGCATCATCTTCCCTTGTGTAAAAACATCTTTAATATGTGTAAGTGATTCTTGGTTCAAAAAGTGGCCAGATTAGTTCCCAAAACTTCAAAATTTATTTAGTGAAGCAGTAGTGATTTTGGTTCAAGAGAGATTTATAATCAATACCAAGAATCAAGATTTTATTAAAATGTGTATTTTGGTGAGTGGTTCAAGATAATTTTTGAATTCTTCCGAAGTAAACCAAAATTAACTATGAATTTTGACATTGGTCTAATTTTTAAGTAGAATAATAATTGGATGTGACCATATGTTGTATGTAATTGGACCACAATTTTATTTTGATAAATTCATAGATAAATGCAACTAAGTGAAATATGATTTAAATATGATGATTGAAGTAGATGCAAGAAATGTATGTACAAGGTATTTACAACTATGTACAATGGTGAGACTTCTTGATTTTATGCATAGTATCTTTTAAGATGCATAATGTTCATTGGTTCCTTAAGGTGTTTTCCATCTAAGGTAGCCAAATGATGTGCACCTGATCAAAATTTTGCAATGACGATAAATGGTCCTAGCCAATTTGGTTAAAATTTTCCTTTTAAATTAGTTCGAGCATTTGCATTTTTCTGATTTTCTTTAAGAACTAGATATCCAATATCAAAAAGATCGAGTATGAACTTTCTTAGAGTGATATTTTGAGTTTATCTTGATAGGAATGAAGGTACTCTAAAGCATTTATGTATTTTTGTCTAGTAATACCAATTGGCTTAGTCATCCAATACGATATTCATCTCCTACTTTGGTGTCTTGAAGTAAAAGAACTAAAGAAGGGACTTCAAGCTCAAAAGGAAATACGGCTTCAACGCCATATACCAAGACAAAAGGTGAAGTGCTAGTAGGGGTTCAAACACTAGTTTGATAAGCCCATAAACCAGGATATAATTGAGTATGCCAATCTCATCATAATTTATTAACCAATATTTTTAGTATTCTAATTGGAGTTTTATTGGATGCTTCAGCTTGATCATTTTCTTGTGGATAGTAAGGAGTAGATCGTCTATGTTGGATTTTATACTTAGCACAAAGTTTTTGTATGTATTTATTTTTGAAACAAGTTCCATTATCAGAAATGAGTGTGGATGGAATCCCAAATCTGTAGATGATTTGATTGAAAATAAATTTTGAGACTTGGGTTCCTATGCAAGAAGCCAATGTCATGGCTTCTACCCATTTTGTAAAATATCCAGTTGTTGTTATGATGAATTTATGACCATCTGATGAAACTGGATTTATTTTCCCTATAATTTCTAAGCCTCATTTTGAAAAAGGCCAAGGGGAAGAGATAGCTTGAAGCTCTTAGGCCGGAGAATGGACTAAATTTACATGTCGCTGATATTTATCACATTGACGCACATTGTTTTTGACATATTTTCCATGGAGGGCAAAAAATAACCCATTTGTAAGAGCTTTTTAGTTATGGCTCGATCACTAAAATGACCTCCGCAAGATCCATCGTGCACTTCACTTAGTGATTTTTTGGATTGCTCTAGGTTGAGGCATCTTAAAAGGATACCTTCGAAGGATATTTTATATAAAGTATTTTTGACAATTACAAAATGAAAAACTCTTCTACGTAATAGTCTACACTGATTCCTATCTAAGCCATCTAGGTGTAGCGACCCCGGGGAAGCGGCGCACCGTCCACTACTCTATTTGCGAATATTATTTGATCTATTTATACTTAATCATGCATTAAATGAAATATGTGAAAACAGATGCAACCGAAATACAAAGAAATGAATGAATAATGCTCTTTATTGCTTTTTCTCAAGTTCGGTTACATATAGATCCCTCTAAGGGATTCCCTTCATTTGATACAAATTTTACAAAATAGGGTAGCAGATGTGTGGTATCCCCTTGCAAGGGGTGATGCACTCTCGCAGGCTTCCCGATGATGCACACGAAACTGTATGAGGGCTTACAGATGCCTCCTTCTCCAGGTCTGGTTCCTAGAGGGATCCTCTTGCTTTCGTATGTTGATAACCTATCCAATGAACCTATAGTCCTGCAAGCATGAAAACAATAGCAAACGCTCAACTATCTGAGATTGCCTCCTCGGATGAGGTTGTTAGAAATAACCCTAATGATAAATAGAAATATGCTCAATGACAATAGAAACTAATGCTATGAATGCAAGTAAATCAATAAATCAGATCTATGCTAATGGCGTGAAAACATGTAATAAGCTAAATGAAAGAAACTAATGCTAAGAACCCTAGACTAGGCCTACGGGCCACTGTCCAAGATAGTGGCCGCTAAGATGAAAACCTATCTCTATTGCTCCAAGGCTATGGATCTAGGATTGTTGTTGAAGTTGAAATGGTTGTCATTTATGTCCGATGTGTTGAATATCCTATAGATGATGAACTCTCAATCAGCTAGCACTTCGTTGCTCCTAAAAGGTGCTCCAATTTGCTCTCTGATCCGATAGGGCTTCTCTACAAGAAAAGCTCTCCAAGTCTCAAAATCTCTCCTCTATATCTCTAAATCTCTCTTGGTGCTCTTAGGTTTGCACCTTATAATGTCTTTGAAGCCCTAGGTCAATGTCCAACCCTAGGACTGAATTCTGCATGCACACTAGATGTTAGCATGAGAAGTTTTATCTTTTTCTATGTTTGAAGGCTAGTTAAACTGATGTCTAAACCTGGACTTGAGTCTCTCATGTAGACTGGTTATGAGGAGGAATGCAAAGTTATCCTCGCTCAAATTTATTGCATGCAAACTACCACTTTTACCCGATATTAGGCTAGTTTGATGGCAAGTTGCTATTTAGGGCTTAGTCGTTGTCATCTGTAGTGGCTAGGGCTGGCCGCTCTGAGCTTCAGTGGCCAGAATCTAGCCTCTAGTTCATAGCAGTGAGGCTTGGATGGGCTAAAACTACCCCAAATGAGTGGTGAAAACCACTTTTGGCACTTGGAAGGTCCCAAGGTTTAGTCACATGGTCTATGAATGCCCATATGAGTAGTTCTCCTAAACATGACATATTTTAGGTGTCTACAGATGCCCCTTTTTGGGATGCACTATGTGGAAAAACACAACATGGAGCAAAAATGTAGACTGCTATGTTTGTAGGGTGTATGATGATCATTGGTCTGATCAATGTTGGATGGCCCAACCATGCAAGATGGCATGCATCCCTGAATCATTGCTTCAACCTGATTGAAGGCTTAATTATGCAAGAAGTTTGCACATGTTTACTTGCACTCATTCCTCAAATGCAATCGGGTAGCTTATGTCACTACAATAGAACCGACCAGAGGAGAGCTACAAATTGGCATGTTATATTTGCTTATGAACCCAACAAACGAGGGGAAGTTCTATGATAGTTGCTTGCAATGATTCATAGGATGAATGTGATCTTGATATGATTGAGTGATCTTTGGTTGAATTTGATTATGATTATTTGAATATTTGAACTACCCCCTCACACAACGAATTGATGAGGGAAGGGCAATGAATGAAGTGACAAGTCGCTTGACCAATATGACTGGTTTGGCTCCTTTCTAGTGTTTGTTCTTTTAATGGGCAATCCCCCATCCAAGTGTGATTCCACTATTTATGATGATCATTCATCCCTATCTCAGGGAGCGGTCCGACCATAAATAGCCTTCTTAGGGAGTTAGGATGAGTGATTCTATTTAGGCTTGTGTTGAATCACTTGGCTCAGTGTTGTAATGTCATAAAGGAATTAAGATGATTCCATCGCACCCGTGGAGTAGTCCGACCATCTTGGTCTTCTTTGAGATTGAGGGGGTACATCACAATTCCAAAATGATTAATTTACCCCAAGTAGCCCTATGGTAACTCACTCATCTCACCGAATTGCATGGAGTGCAAATCGCTGCAACCGTTGAGTTGATAGAGTAACTGGATACGAGGCTTACTTGAGATTTTGTTTTTATGTGATTTTTTTGTTATTTTGATCATTATGATGTTTATGAATCATCAAAATGTGCTTATTTGACCTTTTTTGTTATTCCTATTGGAAGGAATTTCCTATTTTTGCTACTGACCGTTGTTATCTCCAATGACCCCCAAATGCCTGTTTGTGGTCGCTCTCGACCTCAGTGGCCAAGAAGTGTGGGTCGTTGATGATAGCAATGGTCGAGGCATAACTTGGGAAATATAAAAGCAGCCTAGGGTTTTGAATTTTCACTTTTTCTAGCTAGCAATTTGCTTTTTAGAGCTCTAGAGAGAAAGTGACATCTTGCGACTTGGAGAGCTTATCGACGAGGACCATGGCTGTGCAAGGTGAGGCATCTACGAGTGGAGGAGCTAGAGCTTCTCGGGTACTCTTCGAAACCCTAACCTTACTCATTTTTTAGTAAAAATGAACCACACTAAGTAATCGGTGAACGAACCTCATTAAACTTGTTGGCAATGAACCAAACCTGTAGATAGGCTTAGTTTAGGATTTGTTTTGGTGGGCTTGCCCCATTTTGCTTTTTTGCAATTTTTTTGGATGTTTTTGGCCTAGGGCATACGTGTTTGTCACGTCGCCCATCGTGCCGCCCAGAGTGACCGTTTCAGCTCGCGGCTTGGTTGTTGTCGATGACAGTGATCGGTTCAAAACCCAATGGTCAAAATTTGACCATTGGGATTTGGCCACTACTAACCTCTAGCGATTTCTGGTCACTTAGATGAAAGCGACCAGGAAACCTTAGGCAATTTTTATTTTTTTTGTATTTTGAGATGATTAATTGATTTTTTTGAATTTTTGAGTTGATTTTAAAATTTTTGCATGATTAGGTGCATTTATTCCTATTTCACTTAGACTTAGGATAGTCTATCATTATTTGCATCATTTTACATGTTTTATTACATTTTATGCCTTAGATGCACTATAGTTATACCTTGATTTTTGTCCTTAGATTCTTTCTACTCGAGCTCAAGACCCAAAGCTCTTGCTTGACCTCCTACCACATATGGATGATACGGACTAGGCATGGTTTAATGCCCATGGATTATAGTATGTGACTAGGCTACCCTAGATTATGTCAGATCAGGCCTACCTCATGACCTTGGCTCACCGATGGGATCCCAGGACTAATACCTTCCACCTTCCTACCGGTGAGATGACTATCACACCAGAGGATGTATACAAGATTTTCTAGATTCCTTTTGATGGAGTGGCCATTGTTTCTTCGATCACTAAGGACCATGAGGTAGTCTTTGCTCGGGTGTTTAGGGGGCATGTTGTGGCTGCCTTCAAGGACACCAAATCTAGTGGTGTATCTATTCTACGATGGTACAGGGAGAGGGTCTTTTCTGAGAGGCATGCGGTGTTGTTGATGGTCATCAACAACATGCTTCTCCTAGACTGCTCAGGTTTGAGGTTCCCTTGGAACCTCCTTGTGATGGTTCAAGATTTGGTGGATAGTGAGGACCCTATCATCTATGCATGGGGGAGCGCTTTGCTAGCATAGTGCTATGATGAGTTGTATCACATCCATCGATGGGGTCATGCCAGCATCACTTACAGCTTGCTTCTGTAGATATGGGGATGGGAGCATATCCATGTAGATCATCCCAGAGGGCTTCCCATAGAGATCATAGAGATTGATGATTCGATGTAGTGCTATACCACCAGATGGGCTCGAGAGTGAGAAGTGCAAGAGCCACCCTCATGCGAGGGAACTCCCCCATTACATTGCTTCTTTCACTGGGTATAGGCCCAAGATATCATATGGTACCCATATCATGACTACCCGACTTGGGATGATCCAACCAGATTTATAGCTAGGACACGGTATGAGCGATGGATCATTGGCCATAAGGGCATCATCAGAGAGTATTTCTTCTACTCTCATATCCTTCATCAGATAGATTGTAGAAGATGTGCCACTTGTCCCAATCCTATATAGGTGCATCATAGTAGAGAGAGACCTTCATCCACCCCACATCACAGAGCTTACCGATGAGGAGGATGCCCCAGAAGTTGATGCAGATGTTGATGGGGGAGTCACAGATGCTTTCACATAGTGGTGGGGGGATCGATTATGGCATGGTGATGGTAGCCTAGGCCATGAGGATGATGATGATGATGGAGGCATAGATCCAGCAGGGTGCAGAGTCTGAGCTAGGACTGAGGGATGGGGCCAGCCGATAGAGCAGGTGACTAAGGAGGAGGAGGAGTTGGATCCCGAGGAGAGAGATTCTCCTCTTAGGGCATAGCTACATGAGGTAGAGGTTGAGCTCCAGTCGACCAAGATCCAGGTACAACAATGAGATGCCACTATATCATCACACAGATGCCTACTATAGCAACACTTTTCTAGACTTGGATGATTTTGTTGCTCCTCCTATACCATAGGGTCCTACAAGGGTGGATCCAGGGGTAGAGACTAGGCATCTAGAGCTTGTTGGATGAGTGTGATGCATAGATATTTGATGATGCAGCCTACATTGCCACTCTCCTACGATAGATCAGGAGGCTAGGAGCCACTCCTAGGGAGAGGACAGGTGTAGGTGGATCACAGGTTAGTAGGCGCTCTACCTCAGGGTAGTCTTCAATCAGGCCAAGCTAGAGGACTCAAGCCCATGCAGAGAGACCAGTGGCTTCACACCATTCTACTCGAGATCCATCCATAGGGGGGGTGATCTACGAGGCATAGGCTCGTTTGATTCATGATGTACTTTGACTTTTATTTTTGAGGTCAACTAACCTACATGACTATAGCCCATGGGCATTTTGTACATCTATGTACTTGATTCACACATTTATATATGAGATATTTAGATTATGATTCATTATGTGTATCATTTATTGCTTATGTTTATGTTTTATTTATGTGATGTGATTATGGTGTTATGATGGGTTGATGTATGTGTTAGATGATAGGTGATATTTATGATGATGTGGATATTTAGATGGATGCTTATGTAGATGCTTATATGATCTGATTATTGTGTCATGATGTGATGTATCATGAGTTGACTTAGTGATGGATTTATGATTGTGTGCATAGATTTATGATGTATGCATATGATGTAATGCATGTGGATGCAATGATTGTGATCTTAGATGTAAATGGATGAGTTATGAACTATGTATTTGTGGATGCAATGTTATTGTTAAATGCATGTTTAATTTTTGCTTTAGTTGTATGCATTCGACTTATGTTATGTTATGGTAAATGCAACATGTGTAATGCATTATCTACATGGTTTTTGGTCTAATGTAAATGAACCTATATGCTTCAATCATAAGGAATGCATATGATATGAGTTTCACAATCTAATGGGTGACACCACAGAAAGTATATTAGTTATGAATGTAAATAATCACTCTTATCACAAGAATTAATTATTTGATCATCCATATGTGAAATGTAATGGCATGGAATGTATGTATTTTCTTGATAAGCTTCTATAATTTAAAAGATTCAAAATAGTCAGTGGTCATGTAAATATCATTTCTGACATCTATCCGGTATCTAACCTACTTTGTTAACACCCTTTAATTCACAAAACCTCATAAAGAAAAATTGATGATGATATGATTTGTTGCTATGTAGGAAGTTTTGAGGTTTTTCCTGAGACTCAAACACTCTAGTTACCCTATCAATAGTTGCGTACTGACCATACAAGACTTTTGAAAAGCAAGGCTTTCATCATGGACCTAGATATTCATTATCCCTGTGTGTGCAAATGAATATATTTAGATAGAACTCAAGCATTTCCTTCGATGTCGAGGAGATTCTTTCAGCCCATTGCTAAGATCAGGGATCCTCAATTGTTCATCTGATCCTATGTTGGACTTAGTTGGACTATACCACTAGGCAGTATTGGGTTACCCAAAGCTAGCTCATCCACATGCAAACATTGGTCTACACAAATGCAAGATGCTATTGTGATAGACATATCATCATGCGTAAGGACACCACCATTGCCAAGCTGGTTGTACACCAAACTTGTAATGGGGATCACCTTTCGGATTTGTACAATGCTGAGAATTCCAGGGATTCAAGCTCCATTCCCTTCTTTTCTTCATTTTATTTGGGATACTTGCTCATGCTTAGTGATGAAAATCACTATTTATTTTTTATTGATTTTTTTTTCTCTTGAGCAAGGGATTTATGTAGTGATGATAATCACTTGTTTGTTTTGCTTTTGAATTTTGCTTGACTCTGGGATTTTTCTTATTTTAATGAAAGCAAGGGATTTAACTAGGTAGGGTGGAACTTGTCCTTTTGCCAATTCTCAACACCTTTGAACCGGTCACAGGGGGATAAGCAAGGAAGACCCTTTTCGCTTAAGGCAACCTAGACCACTTTTGCAACTTTTATCTTTCCCTTGTACCAACTAGGATTTTAGTATTTTTAATTAGTGATGGGATTCTGAAATATGCTAGGCACTATCACCACTAGACCTCACCCTCTACTAATCAAGATGGCTTTCCACAAAAGCTGATAAGACCACTAGATATGGTTGAATGACCAGAAAACCTTAGCCTATTCCTTATAGCAACAAGAAGTGGTTGTGTTGAAAAATATAGTTACACACATGGATGAATGGGTGAAGATGGATTTGAGTATGTGTGGTTGTGATACAAACTGTGGCATCATTTGCAAGATTGTGATCATAACCTATCATAATGCAAATGCAATGGATGGGGATGTTCAATGCAATGCAACTATATGGATGCAGATGTAAGATGCAAATGTTTTTGTATTTTTTATTTTTGCATTTTTTTTATTTTATTATTTTGTATTGTTTTTGTATTTTTGATTATTTTGACCAAAGGGCTTATTGTGCCTTTGGGGCTTTTAGGGTTTGACCAAGCGACAAGAAGATACCCTTGGAGCATTTTGATTGAATTTGACCAAGCGACTTGGATACCCTTGGAGCATTTTTGATTGAGGTGACCAAGCGGTATGAAGATACCCTTGGAGCATTTTTGATTGATTTTGACCAAGCGCATAAGATACCCTTGGAGCATTTTTATTGAATCTTGACCAAGCGGCATAAAGATACCCTTGGAGCATTTTTATTGAATCTTGACCAAGCGGCATAAAGATACCCTTGGAGCATTTTTTTTTTTGAATCTTTTATGTTTTTATGATTTGTTTGTAATTTTAATGCTTTGTATTGTTTTTGTACTTTATGACATATTTGAATGTTTTTGTATTTTATGTATAAAATGCCTTCAAGTGAATGATATTGAGAGGCTCAGGCTCTTCAACACCATCCAATGATGTGAGGTGATATGCTCCAAGCCCAACCCTTTTCGAGATTATGTATGGGCCTATCCAATTTACCATAAATTTGTCTCGTAGGTGCTGGCAGATTTGAGTTTTGTTGGTTTTCTTTGAGCACAAGATCCCCAAATTTGAATTCTCTTAAGTGGACTTTACTATTGTAAGCTTGCACAAGGTGATCCTGATAAACATGGAGATGCTCCAAGGCATTGAATCGACATTCATCAAGAAGTGTTAATTGATCAAGGTGGCCTTGTCGCATGGTGTCATCATCTATGAAGTCCTTCAATGCTATGCGTAGGGTTGGAATTTCCAACTCTAGGGGCATGATGGCCTCAGTGCCATATACAAGTGAAAATGGTGTTGCCCTAGTGGGCATCCGCACACTAGTCCTGTATGCCCATAATGCAAGAGGTAATTGTAGATGCCAATCCTTATGATTATCTTTCATCATCTTCCTCAAGATGGAGACTATTATTTTGTTTGAGGCTTCTGCTTGCCCATTTGCTTGTGGATAATAGGGTGTTGAAAAACTATGTTGAATATGGTATTTGTTCATCAAAGCATGCACATTTTTGTTCTTGAAAGATGGCCCATTATTCGATATTATTTTTGAAGGGACCCCAAAATGACTTATGATATTGTGGAGTATAAACTCCGCAATCCTTGGTCCAGTTGTCGATGTCAAGGGGATCACTTCGACCCATTTGGTGAAATACTCAATGGCCATTATGATGAATGTGTGTCGGCCTGAGGATGGGGGTGAGATCTTCCCAACTAAGTCTAGTCCCCACTATGAGAAGGGCCATGCTGCCTGGATGGGTTGCAAGGCTTGGGATGGCAAGTGTGTGAGGTTTGCATGATGCTGGCATTTAACGCATTTCTTGACATACTCGCAATAATATTTTTCCATAGTGGGCCAATAGTAACCCATTCTCAAGATGCGCTTAACGATAGCCATGCCACTAAAGTGACCACCACATGTACCATCATGAGCCTACGAAATTGCCCAAGATGCTTCCTATGGCTCAAGGCAATGGAGGAGCATTCCATCATAACCTCATCTATAAAGGATCTCTCCCAATAAGATGTACCTTGTTACCTTCTATTTAAATGTTCATATTTCAACATGTGATAGGCCTTGTGGTACCATTCCAAGCTTTAGGAAGTCTCATAACTAGGAAAGCCAATCTTGATAAGCCACAACTTCTATAGAAAATATGACATGTTCCTCCTACATTCTAGAACTTGTGAATACAGATTGAGAAACAACCCTATGGTGAATGGTTGTGCCACACTCCTAAGGACCTTGAGAGATCAATGACCCCCAAGGTGCCATTTGCAAGAAATCTCTAGCTCTGAAGGACCAATCCAGATTTGGTTCAATATTGATCATGTTGACTGATTCTTGATTATCAAAAGCCTCATGCTATATCATAGAGTGTGAGAGCACTTTAACATGAATGGTTGTGAAATCCATAGATGGATTCTAAGGGATTAAATATCCCAAGGATGCCATGGTGTCCACAAATCTATTTGATGTATGAGGGATTGCCTCGATGTCATACCATTCCAGTCGGGCTAGGTAGGTGTCAACAAGTTCCTTGTATGATTTCAAGATTGGGCATCGACATTGGAACAAACCCTTGACTTGATTAACTATGAGCAAGGAGTCACCAAAGATATTCAATATTTTAATGCCCATTGTGATGGTTATTTGAAGTCCTAAGATCAGGGCCTCATACTCGATGTTATTGTTTGTGCAAGGGAAGTCTAGTTTGAATGATAAGGGCAATGGAGCACCCTACGGTGTGATAAAGACAATCCCTACTCTCCCCCTTGCTCGCACTTTGAACCATCAAAGAACAATGCCATATCTCTTTCTTTCTCAGGTTCTTCGAGTTTTGGTGGATCTGATAATGCAAAGACTACATCATCAAGAAATTCTATGGTGAGAGGCTTGCTATCTTGAAGAGGTGCCTCTGCTAATTGATCAGCTATGACTTGTCCCTTGATGGAATTTTGGCTTATGAATTCTAGGTCAAATTCTATCAATAGCATGATCCATTTTGTAGTACGTGTATTGTGATAGGTCTTGTTCATCATGTACTACAAAGGATTTTGTTTGGATATAACGTAGGTCGTATGGCTCAACATGTAGTGTCACAACTTTTTGGTCGCAAAGACCACTACCAAACACAACTTTTCTACATACGCATATCCTAGCTCATAACTCACCAAGGTGCGACTGATGTAATATATGGCTTGCTCTTTATCTTGTGCATTCTTTTGGGCCAACATGGTGCCCAAAGTAAAATCAGTAGCTGATATGTATAGTAAAAATGGTACGTCTAGCCTTGGTGGAGCTAATACTGGTGGTGTTGCCAGGTAAGTTTTGATCTCTGCAAAGGCTTGTTGGCATTCTTCATCCCAATGAAAAGGGACTCCTTTGCATAGCAGCCGATTCATGGGTCGACATTTATCTGATAATTGAGCAATGAATCATTTGATGGATGCTACCTTGCCTTGTAGGCTTCTTAACTCCCTAATGTTGGTAGGGGTGGCCATTTCCAATATAGCCTTTACCTTTGTAGGATCGAATTCAATGCCTCTCTTAGAAATGATGAACCCCAAGAGCTTACCAGAAGTTACGCCAAACATGCACTTCTTAGGATTCAATCTGACGTTGTGCTCAATGAGGTGATCGAAGACTTTTCTAAGGATTTCAGCATGCTCTTGCCGCAATAAAGACTTGGCCAATAAGTCATCCATGTAGTCCTCTAATATTTTATGCATATAGTCATGAAAGATGTATGTCATGGCCCATTGATATGTGGCACCAACATTTTTTAGGCCGAATGGCATCACCTTGTAACAGAATATTCCCCATGGAGTAATAAAAGTGGTTTTATGTTGGTCTTCAGGTTTAATTCTGATTTGATTGTAACCAAAAAACCATCCATTAGGGAGAGCATCTCATGACCTACAGTGGCATCTACAAGAGCATCTATGTTAGGCAATGGGAATGAATCCTTTGGAGTTGCCCTATTCAAGTCTCTGAAGTCTGTACAAATATGGATTCTTCCATCAGGCTTTCCCATGGGCACCATGTTTGATACCCATTCAAGATAGTCGATAGGAACGATAAAAATCACATCCAACAATTTTTGTAACTCATTCTTCACCATCAAAGTGATGGTTGGATGCATTTTCCTCAAATTTTGCTTGACCAAATTCTTCATGGGATCCAATGAAAGGTTGTGTACAACTAACTTTGGATCAAGCCCTGGCATGTCTTTGTAGGTCCAAGAAAAATATTTGGCCTCTCCTTAAGTAGAGGGATTATAATGGCTTGTTCCTCTAGAGATAGACTTTCTTCAAACTTGAATTTCTTTGGTTGAGTAGGATCATCACTAATGTCCACCTCAAAAGTCGCTTCTATAGCCATATGTGACCCATCCTCTAGATGGTGAGGCATGGGTATTAAATGAATGTCATCGATGAGATTTATAGGTCCTACTGACTCAGGATCCAAACCAGCATGGAATACATCATATGCATAGCCTGATGCAAAATGAAATGGTTGTAACATCTCTTCATTAGGGAAAATATCCTCAGGCTCTATAGGTGAATCAACATGATCCCAATCAATAGCATCTATATCAAGATACAATGGTTTAGTAGGATCTGTTAGGTTATGAAGTGGAGTGGTCAAATCAATGGAGATTGTGTTGATGGATGGAATGAAATCTCTAGGACCACATGGGTGAAATCTTGTCTCAGAGGTTTTCCCTCCATACTCATGATGAGGCTCTAGAGGAAAAGGAATCTCTAGATCTAGCCCATGAGTAGGCTGGATAATAGGATCATTGGGTTCCAAGAGCTCTCTAAATGTAGGTAGAGGGGGATTGATTGCATGATAAATGGCATCTAAGTCGATAGGTCTTCCCAAAAACTGCAAGCTAGGGTCTATGGCATGAAGTGCCACTTCTCTTTCTACCAGCATGTTGACTTGCCACAAGTGGTGAGGCCCAAGATAAGCCATCTCAGTCTCATATTCATAGTCATCATCACTTATCCAAAAACCATTGGCATTGGTATGTGGCCCTAAGACAAGGGGCACATGTCTTGGCCCCAAGTAGGCCATCTCTATCTCATCCTCATATTCTTCATCACTTATGAAGATGTTATTTGCATTAGTTTCTTACCCCAAGCTATGGGACCACTACCTTGGCCCTAGGTAGGCTCTTTCTATTGAGTCCTCTGACTCATAGCCACTTTCATCCGATATGTATCCACTCTCATTGTGGCTGGACCAGGCAAGGCTTTGTAAATAGTGAGGCCCATGATAGGCTAAGCTTACTTGTACTTCATCATCGCTTGCCACATATCCATTTTCTTCTTGCTCTTCATCCCACAAGATGCAACCTATAGGGGTGGCATCAATTGAGAAGTTTGGATGATAAATCTCTGGTGGTGGTATGTTTACTATGACCACTTGTCTGTTGATCAGATGTCTTGTACTTGGTGGGTGATAAGGAATAAAATTGATGTCTTCTCCTAACCCCAAGCTTAATCTATCCAAGGATGCTGCTAGAGAGTCATCTTGACCTCTGATGTGGTAGCCTAACCCAAACTTGTCAATGGGAAGTTGGTATTGTGGCTCGCATGGCCGCCTACGCCCCTGCTCATATATACCAAGACCGTAGCCATGCCAATGGCAACGTTCAAAGTAGCTTAGAGAAAACTCGGGATTAGAGAGGTAACGAACATTAATAGTGAATAGTTCATCATTATCCTCTTCTACGTCTGAAGACTTATGGGTGCAGTCCAAGCCAGCATAGATAAAGTTGGTCTAGTTGGGAGGGATTCCAAGTGGAACCACTATTCCCACTGGTGGTCTTAGGTCTTTTGGCCATCCCATGTCTTGTGTAGACTCAATGATGGGCATGAATGTTATGTTCTACACAAGGTACTCTCCTATCCCTATACTTGCCAAGTGTATTGTCGCATGTGATGTGGATGACCCTACAGACGACACTGGTGAAGCGGGTTCTAGTATTTCCTCGGCTTGATCCTGGAGATCTTCTTCTTCCATGGGACTTGGGATTTCTGCAATGGCTATAGTTAGAAATTCCTTGGGATTTTCTTCCTTGATTAAGGGTACCTTTAGCTTCTGATTATCTTTAGGTTTAGACATTGATGGTCTCTTAGAAGCGTCAATTGTTTTGGGTGCAAGAGGAGGTGTCGATGTGGATGGGTCTTTTCGTACCCCTTTGTCTCTATCATCTAGTTGTGTAGTTGGAGATGAAGGTCCTACATACAGGTGGGTGGAAGGAATCACAAAATCTCCTAGAAGATCCACCTGATGGACATATTTGAATGGCTCTTCATCAGCCAGAACTACATAGACTTTGTCATCGTGCACATACTTGACACATTGGTGTAAAATCGAAGGCACACACTTCATATCTCTTATCCAGGGATGTCCTAGGAGGATGTTGTATTGCATGGCCCCTTCCAAGACATGACACATCATAGGGATGGTCTTATGCCCCACCTTAATGGGTAGGACTATCATTCCCATAGTAGAGCATAAAGCATCATTGAAAGCTCTTAACGTGTAGGCTCCTGGAATGATATTGGATTTGGGGATCTTAAGGTGCCCTATTGTTGTTGTTGTGATGATGTTGATTGATGAACCTGTATCGATCAAGACCCACTTAAAAGGTAAATCATTGACTGATGCAACAATGTGCAATGGAGGGTCTAGTAAGGCAGTAGGTACTATCTTAATCTCATGATCATAAAATCAAATTACAGGTTCTTGGCATTGTTGTACTTGTCCCACAAAATGAGTGAATGCATTTGAATCTTGTGGTTGGAGCTCAATTGATCTCAAAATCTCCATCAAAGTCTCCCTGTGCTTTGGGGACTATTGTATGAGCTCATAGATAGATAGCTTGGTCGAAGTCATTTGTAAGTTTTGTTCTAGTCTACTCCAAACAGTTACCACAGGTCGAGTTGGTGGACCTGGAAGGTTTTTTTACCCCTACCTCTACCTAGGTGTAGCTGGGACATTAATGGGAGCCATAGGAGGCTATGGTTGACCATATCATCTACTCCTAGTTGCTATGTTGACAATTTCAACCATCCCAATGCATCCATGGGTAGGTGTATCGATTCGAACCTGATTGACTTGGGCACCTTGCCCTCTAGGGACCTCATGGTTTGGTAGCAGGTTTTTGTATATGCCCATATCTCTATTATCGGGAGCCAATGGGTTGTCAACTTTAAGTTCTCCCACTTCAATCATATTTTACACCTGGTTCTTGAAACCAATGCACACTTCAATGTCATGCCCCGATATTCTATGATAAGGGCAAAACTGATCTTCCCTATATCCTTTTGGCTTAGGATGATTGGGATCTAAAAGAGGTACATCAAGAAATTTGATCTTCCCAACCTCGCTCAACTGGTTGAAAATTGATTGCATTGACTCTGATAGAGGTGTAAAATAGTGAGGTGGCTTGCATTCTCTATTTCACCCTTGATTGTTCTTTTGATCATAATTGGTTAGTGGGGGCTATGCTTGATAATTTTAGGGTTGCTACACAGCCCCATATTTAGGTGCAACCAATACTACTTGATTAACTAGAGCAGGGTTTGCCTGCTTCTGCTTATATTTGTCATTCTTGCCATTTTTGTTCCACTCCTTCTTGGTTCAGAGCTTGATGGTTCCCTCATCTACTTTTATGTCCTCAATGAGTTTGGCCTATGCCAAGGCTTCCTCAAATGAAGGATATTGTTGAAGTTGTAACAAGAGGGAGATGTGTTTAGAACAACTCTTGGTGAACATGTGGATGATTTCTTCTATGGGGATGGAGAATGATAACTTTACCATGAATTTTCTCCATCTATCCCCATAATCCATTACTGGCTCATCATCATAATGTTTTAAGTTGGCTAGGTCTGAAAGGTTCACCTTCTTCTTAGCACCAAAGGAGAAACATTTTAGGAAAGTGTTTACTAGTTGTTCAAAAGTGGATATGTTGTGCTTGGGAAGTTGGTTGAACCATTGGGTGGCAGCCCCCAAAAATGTCATAATGAAAGTTCTCAGCATAAGAGCATCATTGTCTTCAAGATGAAAACATGCATTGATGAAATTGGTAACATGCTCTTGTGCATCCTCTTCACCCTTGAATTTTTCTAACCTAGGCATCTCAAAGTGCTTAGGATATGCAGGGCTAGGAACTGATGGGCACAATGGTTGGTTGTGTATTTTACTCAATGTTGGTTGGTTCCCAGTCGTATCTTGCTTCTCAAAGGACTTCATATTTTTAGTGAGTGCCTAGAATGCCTTTGAGGTGAGGAGTTCCTCTTCTTGTAGGCCCACTCATGGTGGTAATGGAGGTAACCCTTTATCCACTTGACTTGTTCTATTCTCTTCCCTCCTATGAGGGGATTCAAGATGTGTTTGATCCTGATCTATCATGTTTACCCTTTCCCCACCAGTTTGATTTTGTTCATGATTTGAGTGGTGGTTTCATTGTGGGCTGTCTTCTTGCCTAGTGCACCCTTATTTTGGTGAGTCAACGTGTTTATCTCTTTGGTGATCATCACCATTTGCTTGTAAATTGATACGAGCTAGCTGCTTAGCTTATTCTCTTAAATGTTGCTCATGTTGGTGCAAGAGCCTTTCTCTTTGTTTGTCATGCTCGAGAGCTTCCACTAGCTCTCGCTCTTTGTGCAATGCATTTTCTAACCATCGCACATGGTCAGATTGCACTATTAAAGAAGACTCATGTTTGTCTGATTCTGTTCTTGTGGTTCTGATTCATAGATTCCTCGAAGAGGTTTCCACTATTTCTTTGCTCTTGCTAGCTAATGTAACTTGTTCAGTGTGTTGATAAGTGCCTCTATGATCAGACTATGTATGTGTACTACGGGGTCACTTTGAAGCTTCCCTAGGTTGGGTGGTGCATTTAGAAGTAACACTTTGTGAACTTCTAGATGTAAAATTTTTATGGCTATGGTTCTAGGAGTTGGCCTCGAATGAAACCGATCCAACTCATCTAACTATCTTGTTTTCCATGGCTGATCCCATGGGGTGCCATTTACTCCAATGAGGTCATAATCTATTGGAATCCTTCCTCTTGTGTGAAGGGTATCTTCTATTTGGTGCCTATGACTAGATGTAACTCTAGTTTCATGCCCCTCAGTGGGCAGATCTATTCTAAGTGTCTCATGTGAAGTTTGAGATGTTGTGACTCTTGTGTGTCTTTTTGGTGATGAAGGCTTTGTGGCCCCACTATTCCTTCATGAGGATGGAGGTGGGGAGACCTCATCATCCCTATGTGAAGAATGGGGTCTAGAGCCCCTCTTATGTCCATGTGGAGAGGAAGCCCTTGAAGCCTCCTCATGTCTTTGAGAAGTTTCTATGTGTTTAGAGGAGGGCCTTGAGGCCTCCTCATGTCTCCATGATGAAGGAGGCCTTGAAGCCTCATTGTGTTTAGGTGACTTAGTTCCATGATGTGATTCCCTAATTAGGGTTTCTCGAGGAGAACCCCCAAGGGTTGAGTTATCACCTCTTAGGCTCATAGAACTGCATCCCATGGTCTTATGAGTAGGTGGTTCAATGTTACTATGACTTCACCTATGGGTATGTGTTGTTTTAGATTCTACCTCGATATTGGACCGAGGATGCTTACTTCTAGTTTTAACCATTGTGTTTGTGAATTAATATTTTGTGTTGCAATTAAAGATAGCCAAACAATATCAAGCAAGTGTTTATCTTGATTACCAATTTATGTGTGCCCTAAACTATTTGTTACATTTTGATGTGTTGTTGTTCTTGTTTTCTTGCTCTTGTTTTGGATTTAGAATGAGGAGACTCATCCATAGTGGGAATCAAGAACACCCATGCCAAACATGATTTTCCCAAAAGAGACTAGGGTACACCGCTTAAATCCTAGTGGGGGGTTCGCCTAGCTCTTCCACTCTGAACCAATGATTGTTCCAATAGTGGGAGACAGTTTGAACATGAGTAACTTAGTACCACTATAAATAAGTTCCTTATTCCATTCTAGGAAAATCTAGGGGGCAAGCCGATGGAAGGAGATGAATGCCAACGTCACCGGACTGAATTGAGGGTTGGTGATGAAATCCAACTCCCCAATGTTTAAAATATGTGTGCGTGTGTGGGGTTCATTTTAAATTTGCATAAAATAAAATGCATCATACAATAGAAATGCATCTTTCCTATATGCCTAATACAAATGACATTTCAGTTTTTAGAAAGATGCATAAACTAATATGAGTTTCATGGATGCACTCTATTTTGTGCAAATATGGCCTTTAGTAGGGCCTCAAAGCAAGCAAACCAACACATGATTTCTAGCACGTTGGATTCTAGGGTGGAATTTACAAGCATAAGTCATTGTTCCTAGCAATGCCTAGTGGAAATCTAAGAAAAACCCTAAAATGTGCAAGATGCAAGTTCTTTCCTTTCCATTCCTTAGTTTCCAAATCAAAATGTGTCTTAATTTTCACTATTTTAGGAAAACAGAAGCAGACAAAGAATCATAAAACATCAAAAAATTGTACCAACCTCTAATCCAGCTCAGAGAACAGAGATTATGTCCTCTGTTGCACTCCAGTTCTGGCCATTGTTGACCAGAGTGGCTGATTTTTGGCCATTGTTAGTAGGAGCGGCTAAGACTATGGGCCATTGTAGACCAGAGTGGCTAAACCTGCACACAAAAAACTCATTAGTAAATTGGTAGAAAATAAAAACTTGGTGGGGTCCCACCATGATCGCCATATGTAGCGACCCTAGGGAAGTGGTGCACCGTCCACTACTCTATTTGTGAATATTATTTGATTTATTTATACTTAATCATGCATTAAATGAAATATTAAAACAGATGCAACCGAAATACAAAGAAATGAATGAATAATGCTCTTTATTGCTTTTTCTCAAGTTTGGTTACATATAGATCCCTCTAAGGGATTCCCTTCATTTGATACAGATTTTACAAAATAGGGTAGCAGATGTATGGTATCCCCTTGCAAGGGGTGATGCACTCTCAGGCTTCCGATGATGCACACAGAACTGTATGAGGGCTTACAGATGCCTCCTTCTCTAGGTCTAGTTCCTAGAGGGATCCTTTTGCTTTCATATGTTGATAACCTATCCAGTGAACCTATAGTCCTGCAAGCATGAAAACAATAGCAAACGCTCAGCTATCCGAGATTGCCTCCTCGGATGAGGTTGTTAGCAATAACCCTAATGATAAACAGAAATATGCTCAATGACAATAGAAACTAATGCTATGAATGCAAGTAAATGAAATAAATCAGATCTATGCTAATGGCATGAAAACATGTAATAAGCTAAATGAAAGAAACTAATGCTAAGAACCCTAGACTAGGCCTACGGGCCACTATCCGAGACAATGGCCGCTAAGATGAAAACTTATCTCTATTGCTCCAAGGCTATGGATCTAGGATTGTTGCTGAAGTTGAAATGGTTGTCGTTTATGTCCGATGTGTTGAATATCCTATAGATGATGACCTCTCAATCGGCTAGCACTTCGTTGCTCCTAAAAGGTGCTCCAATTTGCTCTCCGATCCGATAGGGCTTCACTACAAGAAAAGCTCTCTAAGTCTCAAAAATCTCTCCAATCTCTAAAATTCTCCTTGGTGCTCTTAGGTTTGCACCTTATAATGTTTTGAAGCCCTAGGTCAATGTCCAACCCTAGGACTAAATCTGCATGCACACTAGATGTTAGCATGAGAAGTTTTCTCTTTTTGCTTTGAAGGCCGATTAAACTGATGTCTAAACCTGGACTTGAGTCTCTCATGTAGACTGGTTATGAGGAGGAATGCAAAGTTATCCCGCTCGACTTTATTGCATGTAAACTACCACTTCCACCCGATATTAGGCTAGTTTGATGGCAAGTTGCTATTTAGGGCTTAGTCATTGTCATCTAGTGGCTAGGGTTGGCCGCTCTGAGCTTCAATGACCAAAATCTAGCCACTCTGGTTCATAGCGGCCAGGCTTGGATGGGCTAAGACTACCCCAAAATGAGTGGTGAAAACCACTTTTGGCACTTGGAAGGTCCCAAGGTTTAGTCACATGGTCTATGAATGCCCATATGAGTAGTTCTCCTAAACATGACATGTTTTAGGTGTCTACACTACGTATGACCTATTTTGGAGAAAATTGAAGATATCTCCATACCATGATTATGAGGATGTTTCTTCAATTGTGAAAACATATAAGGGTGCTAGGCAAGATTCTAATAACACGGGTTCTTGAAGTTGGTGAATGATGATAGTAGAATTATCATCATCAAATTATAAAGGAATAAAAGAAGTAGTTGCTGCCATAGCATCCATAGAATGGTTACTAGTACGAGGGACAGTTTCTATAGTAACTTTCTCAAATAAAGATATAAGTTTCAAAACATACTCTTTATAAGGATGGATTTTTTCATCTTGGGTTTGATAAAAATTATTGATTTTATTTACCATGAGTTGTGAGTCTCCAAAAACTGACAAAATTATAATACTTAAGGATAAAGTTGCTTGTAACCCAAGGATCAAGGCTTAATATTCTACTATATTATCTGTACAAGCAAATTAGAGTTTAAAATATAATGGGATAAGTTGTTTATGGTAATACACTAGTATAATGCATGCACCTATGCCACTCATGCAACGGGCTCCATCAAAAAATAGAGTCCAAGAATCTAAATGTTCACCTTCTAGGTTAAGGCATTCATCTAGAAACTCTATTGTCAAAGGGTGAGTAGATTCTAGAGGGCCAGCGACGAGTTGATCGGTTATGACTTGCCATTTAATGTATTTTTGTCCAATAAAGGTTAGATCAAACTCACTTCTAGCCAGAATCCATTTCATTGCATGTCCTGCTAGATAAGGTCTACTCATGAAGTATCTTAATGGATCAAATTTTGCTATGATAAAAGTTTTTTGACTAAGCATATAATGGCGTAGTTTCTGTGTAGAAAACACAACAGGTAAGTAGAGCTTTTTTAAAGGAGTATAAAAAGTTTCATAAATTTTCAAGGTTCTGATTATGTAATAAATAGCTCTTTCTTTCTTATCCTCGTCATGTTGTGTTAGTATTTCTCCTAACGCAAGTTCTGAGGAAAAAATGTATAGAATAAAAGGATGCTCGAGCCTAGGAGGAACAAGTATTGGTAGTGTAAGCAAATATGTCTTAAGAGCTTCAAAGGCTTCTTAACGTTCTTCATCCCATTTAAAAAAATATATTTCTTAAGTAACTTAATAAAGGGTTGATATTTATTGCCAATTTATCAATGAAACGATGGATAGATTGGAGCTTACCTTGTAAGCTTCAAATTTCTATCAATGTTTTTGGTGGCTGCATATTTATGATTGCCTTGATTTTGATGGGATCTATCTCTATTCCTCACATAGATACAATAAATCCCAATAATTTATCTAATTTTACTCCAAAAACATATTTATCCAGGTTTAAGTGGACTTTATAGTCGTAAAGTCTATTAAAGACTCATCACAGGTCAGGAATATGATCCTCTTTCTTAATGGATCGAGCTATGATGTCATCTACATAATCATGTAAGATGTCATACATCATATCATGGAACACATAGTTCATAGCTCATTGATAAGTTGCTCCTGCATTCTTTAGATCGAAAGACATTCTTCTTATGCTATACGACTATATCCAAAAAATCCATCCATAAGGGATAGCATCCTACTTCCTGCTATAAAATAAATTATTTAATCCATATTAGGAAGGGAAAAATCATCTTTGGGACATGTAGCATTGATGTCCCTAAAATAAGTACATACTCTAATTTTAGTAGCCTCTTTTTTGGTTAATGGGATGACATTGGATATCCAATCAGATTAATCTATGGCCTAAATAAAATCAACATCTAATAATTTTTTTAATTCATATTTTACTAATAAGGCTACTTTAAGATGTATTTTTTTAAGTTTTTGTTTCACTGGTTTAGCGTCCAGGACGTACCACTAAGTGGTGCATGATGACAAAAGGATCTAATCTAGGCATATTTGCATACGTCCATGCAAAGATATCAGGGTATTCCACAAGAAGTGTTGTGCATTTTATTTGTTCTTCTTTACTCAAGGTAGATCCAATTTTGACCATGTGAGGATTAATTTTTGTTGCAATATTGATTTTCAAGATATCTTCTACCAAAATATATAAGTCCCTTTCGAAGTTAGGAGGGGCAGGTGAAACACTCATTTCCTGAAGTTCTTCTAGGGATAATTTGGCTAACTCTTCTTGTGGGGTTACTGTGTGAACATGGGCAATACATGGGATGGACCTGTTGTGGAGTTTTCCTGCTTACCCTTAAAATATTTGTCACATCATGGGAAACTCTTAAAATCACAACTAGCACTATGGATTCTGGTTGATCCACCTCATTAACCTGGGAATAGACTACCTTAAACAACTCTAAACCGATCAGGTTGGGTAAGGAAACCCCAAACAATGGGTTCTTTGACTAATGCTTCACAATGCACATGCCCACTATGCCAGAAAAAATGTTATTTAGTTGTTTTGATAATTTTAGGTGATCGAACCTATTAATATGAGTGCTCATAAAGCCTAGATCGGTGCCTTATCTATTACAGAGTCGTAGCAGTTTGATATTTTATGACCAAAGCAGAGAAATAAAGGGGAAACTAGTTCATTTTAATTCATTCGAATAACATAATGCAAGAAAACAATTAAAATAGTGAAAAGAAAGCATCATCCATAGGTTTTGATTTCAAGAACACATGAATGAGCATTACACAAACCATAAAATGTAGAAGATAAACCAGGAATCAAGTTGGAATTTGTATTAATATAAGGAGATTACATAAAACAGGCCCAACAAGGTGCTTGGGTCCTATATGTCAATGATTTACAATAAACCCCTGTTCGAATAACATAACAAAGGGGCTACTCCTCTCCATCCTGATTACAGTGATGTAAGAATCTCCAACTCAGTGCATTCCATAGGAAATGATCACAACGAACAACACTCCCTGGTAATCCCTAGATATGGTAGAAAGAAATATGGTAAGCAACACAGAAAAGAAGCACAAGGAGAAAATATGACTCAAACAATAGACAAAGCTATACCTAGCTTTTCTCTCTTAGAGGTTCGATAAAAAAAATGTTGCTGCAGTGTTCTCCTCTATATAGTGCAGGTAGCCCGACTATTGTAACCGCCTGCTCCGCTGTAAGAATCTTGTTGTACCCAAAATTAGGATGCATTAAAAAATGGGCATGTAGCCCACGTTCCCTTTCATGTAGGTGGCGGTTGTGCATCTCCACCGGTATCACCTTGTGCTAGTGGTTGTGGTCCTCCTAGTGCATGTGTCGCAGTGGCGGTGGGCCCCACTCCTACCTTATGATTTTGAATGGCTTGGTCAATGAACTCCCAAGCCTCATCATGAAAGGTCAAGGAGAAGAGTAGCAGGTTTAAATCTTGTGTGGCCTCGACTATACGATCCTTGGCCCACTACACATTATTATTGGTAAATTCACACAGGCGGTCTACCATCTCCACCAAAGCTATGAAGTGCTTAGACAACCTATCGCCAGATTCTAAATCAAAATTTTGGATCCTTTGAAAGACAAAATATTTAATGACTAGGGCCCACCCAAAGTCCTCAATGGAGAGGTTGCAGTTAGCCAACTCATCATTGGACTCATACTCAGAATCTGCCACCTCTTGGTTCCATTGGAGCCAATTTTACTTATTTTGCAAGAACATGGAGACCTTAATGTATTCTTCTACAAAGAAGCATAAAGAGTCATCTGATAGAGTGGTCGATAACCCCGAGATAGGCACATAGTTCTCTTGGAACCTTTTGTAGATTGGCATGATGGCATCTATTCTCTGTCTTCCTTATCGTAGGTTGTTGTGGATGAGGCCTACTGCACATCTCACAGCATATATATCTATTAGAATGGACTCCAAATCTCCCATATTTTCTTGGATCTTCTCCTTCATCTCTTGTTTAAGTTCATCTACCGACCCGAGCTGGACACTAGTATGCATAGTGGAAGGAGTGGGTATCCTTAGTTTATCAACTTCTCCCTAAAGTTGCTTGACCTTGAGCTGTAATGGCCCTACTTCTATAGCCTTGGATTTCCATTATTCGAGTTCTTTCTCTATTGCTTCTGCCACCTATGCTTGAGAGGCCATCTGGGATTTCATCATTTCAATAGGTGTAGTAGATGCTCTTATGACACCTTTACTCACATCAATAGTGGCCTCTTTCATGCTAGGTGGCAAGGGGATCTCAAAGGTGGTAACAAATGTGTCAGTGGTTGTTTGCCCAATTGTCTCCCTATGCCTGACTATCCCCTTGCTAGGAGATCTTTGCTCTTCCATGTCTTGAATCTGATCCTCCTCATCAGCTATAAACTGGCAGGTGTCAGTGACCCTTGCCATTGTCAAACTCTCCACCCCTTGACCTGAGGATTTAGTCCTAGCTTTTTTATGAGTAGGGGACCACGTGGGGCTTTGCACTTCATAACCTCTTAGAATATTAGACAATCCCCCGACTTGAGTTATATTTTTCATCACTCTAGGGTGCACTTGACATTCTTCTTGATTGATTACCAAGGTGGTAGAATACAAAGTGGGTTGACCTTTCGCCAACTGGCCTTGCTCTCATGGGCTTATCAAAGTCAGTGCCGATGATGTGGTAGTTTTCTAAGATGGACCAATGGCCAACTCCTTCCCTTTTGAAGTGGCAATGGGGGAATTGGAAGAAGAAGGGAGTTTGGCCTATTCTTGTTGGGCCTCATCAACTATCTTCATCATGACCTCAAAGAGGTTAGAGTCTTGTTGAGTGATTTGTAGAGTGGGGTCTTCGAATTCTTTTGGAGGGGCCATCGGGACTAGTGGGGCCATATTTTTGACTAACAAGCTGTGATGCAACTTCAGCTGAGCACTATAATCACCAATAGCCTCCAATTTGCTATAAGGCTTCTTATCCATTCTCCACACCAAATCCAGGGTCTGATTGTTCTTGAAAGCTTTCTGCATCTCATATTCAAAGTCATATTTGTTGTGAGTAACTTGCAGAAGGGCAAGTTTATTTGCAACCTCAGCTTGGTGGTGGCCTTTTGGGTCATAGGCCCTCCAAGTGACTTATGGGAAGCAGTAGGTGTCCATGTTCCAGATGGCCCGTAGCATGGCAAAATGGTTGAGATAAGTGTAATGGCCCATTGAACAAGGAATAGGTAGCCACTTCACTGGTCCCTTCTTCCTTAGGTGCCTAATTTTAATTTCCTCGGCTATCTACCGGGTGATTTCCAGGATTGCAATGGAAGTTGGGCAGTGTAGGGGGAGCACTTTTGGGGGTAGTTTTGACCCATATATTCTAATGTAGGAGAAATATTCTACATAGAAGTAGTCTCCTACCTTAGTCTAATGTAGGAAATTTTGAACCCCCACCCCAATTCTATCTGGGAAATTTCCACATAATCTGAAGTGCACCACGGGGAGGACCTTCTCAAAGAAGGTTGTGTAACTGGTGCAACCTTCCTGGATACATAATAATCGGTCCTGCACAGTTGGTGTCGTTACTGCTCCCAGCTGGGCCAACAAAGTTTTATCTAACTATGCTATGAAAAAATGGATAAAAAAGGAATAGTAAGAAAAGGGAGGCATCTCCTCCTTCTAGGCCAATATGGCCTCCTACAATTTTTGCAATTCTCTATCCATATTATCGTTGATGACGTCCTCCCATATGTAGAGAGGATTTTTGTTGGTCCTATTACATTGGAGAATCAAAAACATCACCTACTTGGTGATTGGTTCTAAATATTTCACTCCCAACACCAAATTTATCATATCGGTGTAGTCTTGTGCCCAAGGGCGAAGCAAGAATTTTTTGATGGGGAATTCAGCCAGCCTATTTCTTCCTTTATTCAACAGGCTCTAGGGAAAAGTGGTGTTGAGCATATAATTGGCTTGCAGGGCCAACGTCTGAAAGTCTACCACCCGGGACATAGTGGCCAACCCAAAGACTTGCCTAATCCTATCTGCTGACATTCGGGCCATTGCCTGGCCTTTGAAATCTCGAATTGTGTGAGCCCTAGAATCATAGGAGACCACAAGCCATGATAGTAAGTCTGAAGAGTGGTATACTTTTGGGCATGTCAATCACCCCAGGTTTGTGTTCCATTTATTATAGACTAGGGGTGGTGAGGCGCTATCTCTATATGCCTGGGTGTACAGACTTCTCAGGAGGGTAGGATGACACTGGTTGTCCTCTTCAGTAGGATCAAAGGCGTAGATGGTGACCCCTTCTACCTCCTTCTACTGCTCCTTAGTAATGTCTCTACTTATGTCTGGTAGGTTATCGAACACCTTAGGATTTTGTGCTCTCCTAGTTTTTTTCACCACGGGCCACGCCCCTGTAATGTTACCTATCCTTTACCTAACAATGGATGTCTCTAGAGCTGAAGAACTGGTGGATGCCATTGGACTCAGGCGATAGGACTATGATTTTTCTCCTCACTCCCCTTCTACGCTCAACCTCATCGATGGGTAATTTTGCATGCGTGAATGGTGCAAAATAGGTCCGCCACCTTCCTTTTAAAACATGTGCATTAAATTTGGTAGATGAGCACATGCACTTTTTTGTGGGATGCTCCTCTTTGATTGGTCGGGCATACCATGTCATCTTCCACTTAACAGCTGGGGTAATGGGCTTGACATGTGGTAGTTTAGAAGTGGACAAGACAGACATCGGTAGGTATGCACTCGTGTGAGGTACATTAGTTTTAAATTTTAGCGCTTGCACTCCATTAGGGAGTGGAGCGCATAGGGTTGTGCCTGCTTAATATTTGTGCACCCCAAGGGAGTGGGAAGCACTTGAATTCAACTGGGTGCACTACCTATGCACCCTTAAATACCTTGTACGCTCCACCATAGTGGAGCACACAACCCAGAGGTGGGCACACAACCTTGTGTGCCCAACTTGGACACTCGCATGCCCCAAAGGGAGGGACGCACAGACTTAGGATGGGGTGCACAATATTGTGCATCCCAATGGAGGTTGTATACTCTACTTCAAGAGCAAGGCACATTGGTTGGAGGAGCACACGACTAGTGTGCTCCAAGGTATTATGTGTGCTCCATTGGAATGGAGCGCACATCAGGTTTCGGGGTGCACATGGAAATGCACACCCTTGTGGTCTATTGTGCACTCCAAATAATGGAGCGCACAACTTCTCCAGGGCACATGGACTGTGCACCCCTCTCGAGCTTATGCGTGCTCTATTATTTTTGAGCATGCGGGGTGCACAACCTCATGTGCCCCAAAGGGGGATGTACGCTTTGTTCCTTTGGAGTGCATGGGGTGCACAACCTTATGCACCCCAACAGGCTGATGCACGTTCCCTTCGGAGCATGCAGGGTGCACGACCTTGTGCACCCCAAAGGTCTATTGTGTGCTCCACCTCCTCATGGAGCGCATAGGATTTTGATAGGGTGCACTACCTTGTGCGCCTCTAAGGGATATTATGCGCTCTATTCCCCAATGGTGAGCATGGGCTAGAGGTGAGCACATGATCTTGTGTGCCTGATCGAGGGACTTTGCACTCCATGATATGGAGCACACAACTTTGGTTTGGGGTGCACATCCTTTGCACCCGGGTGACTTTGAGTGCGCTCCATTGGAGTGGAGTGCACAGGGCTAATTTGGGGCGCACCACCTTGTGTGCCCCAAGGAAAGGTGTGAATTTGGCTCCCAAAAGGTGGCTATATTTTTGGGATTCAACATAACCCATCAAAGAAGAAACTATTTCTCATAACTTCTTCAAGGGAGATGTCAAAAAAGACATCTCCTTCTATGCACTCGTCCGAAGTGGCAATCATTTTTGGATGGACTATTGAAATCATATTGCAAGAAAAATGAGTTTGTCTTCTCCTCTTATTATTCATTAAATATTTTTTATTTTCTAAATATTCATCATAGGTGATTAGATGATCATCGTCATTAAAAGGGAAAGGTTGAGTTTTTGTAGGGATATAGCCTATACCACATCGGGCAGGCCATTCCTCAACCTCAAATGGTTCGCATATGCCATTTTCAAAATGACCCAAACCTTTACCTCTGTATCCCATATCACACATCATTTTCTTTGATTTTATATATTTATTGGAAAAGTAACATTGAGCAAAACTATCTTCATCGAATGTAAATTTTATTTGCTTAATATTGATTTTATCGAGAAAACATCCCACAAAAATAAAAGTACAACTTCCAACATGATATATGTTTCCTCGTTTGTGAGGTAAACCTATCATTCGTGGGGATGGCGGTAATTGGGACAAGACAATGGAGTCTTGTACAACAAAATTAGCATGCTCTGTAGGTGCTAATATGGTAGACAAGTCTGGTAAGGCTTCATCTATGAGGGGATATGAAGTGGAAGGATTATCAGTTTTAGATGGTGTAGTCATGTTAGAAGAAGGTAGAGGTTCAATTTTTGGAAAAGAAGACTTAGGGGGAACATGAATTGATGATGATAAGGTTGGACAAAATGGAACATCAATAGGTTCCATCATTGCACACATATCAAAAGGTCTAGGATCTCCATGGATGGTGACCAATTGATTTTTAAACTTAAACTTGACACATTGATGTAGGGTAGAGGGAACTGCCCTCATTGCATTAATCCAAGGGCGTCCTAGAAGGATGTTGTATGATGTTGGACAAGATACAACAAAAATAGATGTGTCCAATATTCTAGGGCCAACTTGTAATGGGATAGATATCACACCACAAGCTTCTTGGGTTTCATCATTAAAAGCTTTTATAATCATTTTAGTTCTTCTTAAATCTTCATTTTTGAACCCAAACCTTTTGAAAAAGTCATAGGTGCAGATATTTAAGGATGAGCCATTGTCAATTAATACTCTCTTAACGCCTACATCTCCAATTAATGTTGTTATGTATAAGGGATTATCCCTATGCATATTGTGTGGAGGTATATCTTTATCATGAAAATCAATGTAGTCAACTCCGTGAGAAGCTACAACATTCACTACAGTAGTTGGTTCTATATCCTGAGGTACCATCATTTGACTCAAGGTGTTCATTAATTCTTCTCTATGAACTGATGAAGTTCTAAGAAGATCTAAGAGGGAAATCCTAGCTATTGTATTAGCTAGTTGTTCATTAATATCAAAGGGAGCCTTTTGTTGAGGTCGAATTACATTATTTCCCTTATAAGGTGGTTTTAGAACAAAAGGTGGTTGATCCTCATTATTTGGTTGAGTTGTAGGTAATTGAGGTTGAGAATTTTGAGTTTGAGCTTGTTGTCTAGTAATGGCTCCAACTGTAGCCACAATGTTGTTTGATTGATGGGAAATGGGAGGATCATCTTGAACAAGTTGTGATCTAGCATTTGATGTTTGTTCTATGGGAAGAAGTTGTTGTGAAGAAGGATGGGTTGTTATCATTCTTGGAAATGGTTCCTCCAGAGTTAATGAATCTGTGATGGGTAGAATTGGTCCTGATTCATCTTCTGAACTATTAGAATGTAATGAACTAATGTCTACCTCATATTCAGTTTCACTTTCTATATGGTTCAAGGATGAGAATTGTATTGTCCTTCCTTGAAATTGCTCAATTGTGACAACAGATTGAGTAGGCACAAAGGGATTTTGTGAAGGTTGTGATGGTAAGTGACTACTAATCATTCCCACATAACATGTTGGATGAGGTACAATCTTATAATCTAGCTGATTTACTACTTCCTTACCATGGTTTGGTAAAGGGTTTTGGAAGATGTCTAGATATTGATTAGAATTTTTTACCTATTCCTTTTGTGATTCTATTGGCATATTAGCCTTAGGTGGAGGATTTTCCACTCCCAAATTTCCATTGTCAATCAAGTCTTGTACTAAGTGTTTTAACCTTTTACAAGTATTGGTTGGATGTCCATCAACTTGATGGAAATCACAATGTTGATCCGATTTGTACCAAGGTTGAGAAGGGTCAGGTTGTCGTATCTCTGGTAGTTTTATCAAACCTCTTTCCACCAATTGTGGTAAGACTATTGTCAAAGGTTGGTTTAATCTTGTGAAGTTACGTTGTGGAGGTTTTTGGGGTGCTTTTAACACAAAATTCTATGTAGTTTCTATGGTATTAACATTTGGAGGGGGTCTACTATCTGTAACCCCATCTCCTACCACATGTTTGTTCTTGTACTAATTTTTAGATGACTTATCTTCATCCTTCTTTTTAAACTATCCCCTTATGATTAGGGCTTCTTCTACCCTTCTAGCCAAGTCTATAGCTTGATCAAAGGATGTTACGGTTGCAGTAGCTAACTCATAGGATAATTGCTCTTGTAAATTCCCAATGAAAATTTCTAACATTTCCCTTGGAGGTAAAGTGAAATGTAGTTTTCCTAGAAGTTTTCTCCATCGAGCTAGAAATTCTGTGAAGCTCTCTTCTTTTCCTTGTTTGAGGTTGTACAAATATTTTATTGTGACATGCCTCTCTATGTAGGCACCAAATTGATGTACAAACAATTCTACAGTTTCTTCAAAATTTATTAAAGAATGTGTTGGCAATTGATAGTACCATTCCAATGCCATACCTCCTAAACATTTTGGGAACATCTTTAACAATAACATATCATCATATGCAATGTCATGATAGGTTGTCCTAAACATACGAATATGCTCGATTGGATCTTCGACCCCCTTATAAATTGGTAAGACCGACATGGGAAAACATTTAGGGTATGGTCTAGCAGCAACAATAGGATCTAATGGTTGGTTACACATTTCTTTATAGTTGTATGTAGGGTGATAAGGGTCTATTTGGTCCAATCGTGAAGCTAATTGTTTCACTATAGTTTCAAGATGATGTGTTTGTCCATCATGTCTATTTTGTGCTACTATGTTGCTATGTGGAGGATAATATGTCTGTTGTGCTACCCTATAAGGAGTGGAAATGGAGATACGATTGTGCCTAGTGTTTGAAATATGAGGATTTTGGAGTTTATAAGGAGCTGCATTCTGTTGAGCATTTGATCGAGGAGAGTTAGGATTTTGCATATTTTTATTTTTTTGAGAAGTAGCATTTTGAGCGAATAGATGTTGGAAATATTGAGAAAGAATAGTATTATTATTAGATGGAGAAGGTTTCTTTTGGGTGGAAGTGGTTGTGGTAGTTGCAAAAATAGGTTGTTGTTGTGGTACCATAGATGCTTGTATTTGAGCATCATCTTCTTGAGGAGGTATATTTTGGGTATTATCTAAGGAATGATCATAAGTGTCATGTTGCAATGAAGCGTTTATATATGTCTCAGGTTGTGGGTAAAGTTGGAAAGTTGCTTCTAGGGCTGCTTCCATCGAGAAGTCACCCTTTGCGAGTTGATCTTCTATTTCCAACACATTAGTGATGGCAGCTCGATTACGGTTTAAAAAATCACAAAAGTGTTGCATGGATTGAAAATGAACGTCCCCTTGAGGTCCTAGCTTTGGGTCAATATGGTCGACTACTTCATTTTCTTCATTTTGTTCTATTTGTAGTTGTTGTTCTCTTGGAATTTCTTCTATTTCTGCTTCAACATTAGGGTTTTTAGTTTTTGACTCATCTTCTGAGCTAGTTGCCACTTGTTTACCACTCCTTAAATTTTTAGGCATATTTCCTATCGATGCTAATTAAAAAATTTTTTTTGTTTTTTATGTTTTTTTTGTTGTTTTTTTTTGTTTTAAAGAGGAAATAATTTCAACTCAAGTATTTACAAAATTTTGATAACAATGCTAAATGGTTTAATCTTCCTTGAAAATCTTGTGAATGTCATTAATGGGCTCTAGATCTTCAGGACTCATATAGTGTTCTTCCTCAAAAGAGAAATCATTTACTAAAAGTTGGATGAAGTGGACAAGGGTAAGTTCCTTAGTATCTGAGGTAGAAGGTTGAACTTGCAATTCATAACAATAATCTCGAAAGAGGACTGCCCTAGGTGCTTTGTGATATCTTTTTCTTTGTTCTAGGGTTACCTCATTGTCCTCTAAGTATGCTAAGAATTGATGGACATTTAATGCTTCTTCCAGATAGTTATCCCAAGGATAGATGTTTGAATGAACACTAGCTCATTTGTTTGCGAGCCAACATTCACAACTTCTTTTGATTTCAAAATAAGGAGAGTAATAACCTGGCCCTAAGGCTTTAGTAACATCAATTATTTTAATTTTCCTTATTTCTTCAGATCTATTCTCAATGATACCAAAGTTTTTCCACAAGTCCACTTGACATTTGAATGATAATTTTTGTAGAAGAGGTCAACTTCTTGTTCTATGAGCATTTTTCTAAGGTCTATAAAGGAAGACTCTTTAATACTATTTTCTACCATTTAGAAATATTTTTTTTGTTTTTGTTTTATGAAAAAGGAAAAACAACAAAGTTTGACAATGATGGTGTAGTTCACGTCGGGTTCACCAAAGAATGTAGACCCAAAATTTTTGCACCCCTTTCTTCTAGGCTAATGGATCCATGCCTGAAAGGGGGAGGGAAAATAGTGGATCTGCACCTCGAATGAGAAGCGCTTGAGTTGTGCTCTCCTTGGTGTTTGTCGATGAATGGGGTGAGGGTTCACCAGGAAACACTTTCTATGGTGGTTTCCACGCCTAGGTAAGGTGGGTGTTTGATGTATTCTTTTTATGTGCACACTCCTATGGTTTGGCCAAAATGCAACTAACCTAACTATATGCACTTCAATTTCAAATGAAAACAAAGTATACAGATCTAGCTAGAAAGCTTTGTAAAGTTTGACTAAGATGCAATGGTTTTGTAAAAAAAGTAAGAGATGAAGATCTATGCTAACATGTTTTTTTTTGTGTTTTGTATTTTGTATTTTGACTAGTATGGAAAAATGCAGTAAAGTCTATGTTTTTGGTGTTTTCTATTTTTTTGATTAAATGCAGATGTCTATAAGATAGAGAAGTATAAATCTGAAGTATGAGAAGATAAGTTTAGATCCTTACCTGATCTGGATGTTTACTTTCGGATGAATTCGGGTTAACAGGATGAATTTGGATGTCTACAGGATGAATTCGTACGTCCGAATTTGTCAAACGAATTTGGGTCAATCGAATATGTCTAAAACCTACAATTTCACAATGCAACACTAAAATTTGAAATTAGGGATGGGGGATCTGCATAGGTCACAACAGATCATGATCTGTAATAGTCAAATCCCCTCGATTATTTTAGCAAACTATAAAGAAAGTAAAGGATCTATTGATTTAAAGCAAAAACATGTAATATTAAATGTGGTAAATACAATAGCAATAGTAATAGGTAGTGAAGTACTAAAAGCAGATAAGAAAGTACAATGCAAATTTGAATCAAACTGGTAATATAGGTATCAAAATATTACCCCCAATATGAAATTGGTATGATTTCGGATGCTATGCATGATTTCAGATGCTATGTATTATTTTGGGTGATCCAAAATCATCTAACGACTAGTTCTGCAAAAATGGTGGTTAAAATTGGACGCTTATGATAAATTTGGGTAACCCAAATTTGTAAAAATAATGCAAGAAATCAAATTGCAGCTAAGTATAAACCAAGTCTGAGTATGCAATAGGTGTCACCATGTTTGTGGGATCCTAGAACGGTGATCAAAAGGCTAAAATATTCACTGCAACCTGCAACAAAGCTCCTAAATCTCCTTCTTCAATCAAGCTTTCCTGTAAATTATCACCATTAGTTCATTTAGGGGGGATCTGGGGGTTTAAATGCCTGATGCAGGTCGAGGAATCAGGGAGGTAGGTGAGAATAGGCCAGGTTGTTAAGCCAATTTGGGTTTTTCTCGATTTGGACAAATTTGGATCACCCAAATTTATCGAGAATATGGTGAAGAAAACAAGATTATACTGAGAGGGGGGTGAATAGTATAGTGCCCACTTTTTACTTTCTTTAAAACTAATATCAATTAATGTTCTTAATTACAATAACCAAATATAGTAGTGTGCATTAATAACTCAGATAGCAATAGTAAGCAAGAGCACAAGTCACCACACATAATTTGAGACACAAGATTTAATGTGGTTCCCCCAATGTGGGGTACTCCACAAGATAATATCCTTATAATATTTCACACAAAAATAAGGATCCTTATCCAATACAATGATTACTTTGATCTGCTCAAAGCTAGGTAATACACTGATCTGCTTAGGTAGGCAATCCACTAATCTACTCAGCTAGGCAACACACTGATCTGCTCAGGTAGGTAATCCATTGATTTGTTGATCTAGGCAACACACTGATCTGCTCAGGTAGGTAATCCACTGATTTGCTTAGCTAGGAAACACACTGATCTGCTCAGGTAGGCAATCCATTGATTTGCTCATCTAGGCACTCCACTGATCTACTCAACAAGATCACACAAAACTTGTCCAAATATACTCAACAAGATCACACAGAACTTTTCCAAATCTGCTCAACAAGCTCACACAAAACTTGTCCAAATATGCTCAACAAGCTCACACAAAACTTGTCCAAATCTGCTCAACAAGATCACACATAACTTGTCCAAATCTTCTCAACAAGCTCACACAAAAATTATCCAAATATGCTCAACAAGCTCACACAGAACTTGTCCAAATATGCTCAACAAGCTCACTAATAACTTGCTCAAAATTTGTCAAAAAACTTTCCACAAATCTGTCCCAAAAGCCTTCTCAAGGATCAATCAATCATGCACAAAAACTACCACAAATCTATCCAAAAATCTATCCCAAAGACCTTCTCAAAGGCTCAACCAATCATACTCAAGTAGTACTCAAATATCATCCACAAATCTTATGAAGGCAAGGCTCAAAGATGAACTCAACAATGAATGGTAATACACTCTTCAAAGGATGACAACTATGATCCACAATGATCTCAACTCAAATCAATCTCATGGAAGCATAAAGAGAATTGTTAGAGACTCAATATGTTCTATACTCAAATCCAATATCTTTCTCAACTCAAGGCAATCTCATAGAAGCATAAGGAGAATTGTTAGAGACTCAATATATTCTAATCTCAATTTCTTTCTCAACTTCAACTCAACTCAAATCAGAATATAGAATAGTTTCTTTTATGGAACTTGAACAATCACTTCTCACAATCACTTGACTAGGCTCAAACAACTCTTCTCAACCAACTACCACAAGGAACAACTCTTTCTTACAAACCCTAGTCCAAGCATGTATCAACCAACTCAAATGTTTCTAACAATGCTCAACCATAAATATCACATAACAATGATACTCATGTTCTTCTCAAGTTCAAGTTCTTTGCATAACCAATGGGCTTCAACAACAATGCTAATAAAACATTCTTCACATAACAATGATACTCATGTTATTTTCAAGTTTAAGTTCTTTGCATAACCAATGGGCTTCAACAACTATGTTTATAAAACAAGGTTTAACCACAACTCTCAAACTAGAAAACCTTGAAGCATTCAACCAACCACTTTCAAAAAGGAAACCACAATCAATCATTTTCTCTCCAATGATATTTCAAAAATCAACCACCATAAACAAACAATAGGAGAATGTGCCCATACCTTTTATGAATATGAAGAAACCCCTTTGGAAATCTTCCACACTCAACACACTTTGAAAAAGAATAAAACAACCTTCACTTTGAACCCCTTTACAAAAACATAAATATCTCTTTACATACACCTTATTTCTCCATCTAATAAATTTAATCAAATAGCCCTCGAAATAAGCTTTCCAACGATATATAATATGGTATACTTCTAAAAGAGGAAAACACCAAAAAATTCTCTTTTTCTAAAAGTGCATTTCAACCCTTATATCTTGCCTTCCAAGTAAATAAAAATTTAATCAAACATTATTCCCTTAGCATCACCTTATTCCTCCAAAATTAGGCAATAATAAAAAAAATATTCAATAAAATGTTTACTTGCCTCTTAGAGGGAATCGAACCCTTGTCACTGCCCACTCAACACCACAACCATAGTGCCAAAGACCACGTGAGCTATCTGCTCACATAGGACAGAGAGCAAAAATACTCCCTATATTTTGCTGCCCTTGCTCATGCCAAAAACGTGTGCCAAATGCTCTTCTTCCACACTCTACGAAAATCGAACCCGGTGGGAATCAAATGCATGCCCTGTCGTAACCAAAAACTCCATGCTTCCCAAGCTCACCCTTGGACCACGCTATCACATCGAAGGATTTTGGGGCTTCCACTTTTTGTTCTCTTCGTTCAATACTTAAACTTTTGAATCAAAAGCCTTTGCATATATATATATGCAACCTTCATTTTATTTCACATACATTGGAACCTTTAATTATAAATTTCCTTTTGATGGCGCATGGTTTTTATGACGTCGACGATGACTTTTAATTTTAAAATTAAAATTTTAAATAATTAAAATTTAAACTAAATATTTAAAATTAAATATCTCCATCATCGGGGCACCTTTTTTGATGAAACAAAAAGCCAACCTAGGTTTTAAGAAAAACCCATTTCAAATCTGCCATCCATGGTTTTAAATAAAACCTTTTATTTTTCTTGCCTTGGTTTTCACAAAAACCCTATATATATCCATGCTTTCCAAAATATCATAAATGCTTATTTATGAAATACTTTGGCCACCAAAACTCAATGTGATCCATGTGACATCAATGATCCATGTGACATCAATGACAACATAAAATACCTCAAATTTCCAACATATGGATTCACCTAGATTAGGTTCAAAATCCCAATAGAGCACCTAAATTATATGCACGTAGAATTTGGATGATTTTGGGTCAGCCAAAATTGTCAAACAGGTCTGATTTCGTTGGGCTTACCCAAATTTTTCGTAAAGGGGGGAAATTAAATCATTTTTAATTTTCTTGGCACAAAAATTGAGGCAAGGGTATTTAAGGGTAAATTTCACGTTGTTAGAATAATCAACATGTTTTACTAGGGAATTTTGAGGTGTGTCAAAATTTTGTGTCTAGAACACCAATTATTGTTAATACAATTCTCTAAATCAAATGTATAGATCCTTCCAAAGATACCAAAGAGATAATATCAACCTAATTAGTAGCGATACACATCAACTCGACAACAATGTCCAAAATGGGAAAATAAAAGAGGAAACACAATCCAAGAAGTATAGGAAATAGAGAAAACCAATGAGGAAGAAAATGAAACAATTCATAAGGATCTCATGGAAAAAATTATAGATCAATCCATTCTTGATGATGCAGGTTCTAAAAATGAATGTCTTACAAAATGTATGGATCAAATTGAGTAGTATGATAAATATATTAATGATACAAGCCACTCAAAATTTCTCAATAATAGTATCAATGGCACTGATTATATTGTCAACAAAACAAGAATTATTGAAAAGGAAACAAGAAAAAAGTATAAAAAGCATGAACCAAAATAAAATTGATGGATGTGCCAAAATTATAAAATTTGTGAAAAGAACAAATAAAAGTCTTGTCAAGAAAAGAAAATTGAAGTACACTATGGATGGATAAATAGAACATAATGGAACAAAATTATGGAAATGCTAAAATGTTTCTACAGAAATAAAATAATTCTGACAAGCATAGATTTCTACCTAAGTTGTGTAAAAAAATAAGGTACAAGTAACAACTTAGTGGGATAGATTTAGTACCAAAATCTAAAGCAATACTAGAGTCAAAGCAGAAAGACCAAGACAAGAATCAAATATTGAAAGTACATGAAGACAAAGGACCTTCATAATAATGTAATACAAAGGATGTTGGAGATATTATTTTATTTGGTACCTTGCAATATTAAGACAAGGACCATGTAAATATTTTAGTCATGTAAATAGTTTAGTCTAGAGTGTGAGTTTAATATTTGGGGATATAGTATATGTCATGTAAATAAGTGTGAGTTATGTAAGTGAGGTGTCATGTTAGTAAGTGTGAGTTATGTGTCATGTTAATAAGTGTGGAGTTGTGTCATTTAGTATGTGCAATCATAAGAGTCTTTGTCCTCATGTGGATATGTGAAGAGTTAGATCTCCTGTGAGTATGAGGAGATGAAAATTTTATGTAAGTGTAAAGGTTAAGATTCTTCTGAAGAGTCTTATGTATGTATATATTGAAGACAAAGCTTTGTAATAGAGTATCAAAGAATAAGCATTGTATTACAGTGCATTGCTTTAGTAGATATTTCAATAATATATTGTGAGTTATTGTTCATTGATATGGATTGAATCATGTGATTATTATGTGTTGATAAGTTGTAAGATCATGCGGAAGTATTAAATTGCTAAAAAATAATGTCAAGTAGAGAAAATATAGATATATAAGTTTTTGTTATTATTTTTAAACAATTCTTAGTTCACTTGAATGATAATGATGCAACATCAAAGTCGGTGTAATTTGGTGCAAGTCAATAATGGCATGCACAAGAAAACTCTACATAAATCACTATTTTTTCCAAAAAAACATCTAGTGACTTTGAACACTCTTATTTTTAGAAACATTTAGATAAATTGATCATGCACTTGTTCCATGAAAATGCACCCAAAAATATGAATATTCATAGATACTACTGATAATAATGTGCTAGGTGAAATTGACATGTCATATTTCTATTGAAAATAAAGAAAAATGAAAAATGAAAGGATGATGCATCCTTGTTAGGCTAATGTACCACCAAATAAAAAATATTTTTTTGGAGTTGCTATTACAACACTACTATAATCACAACCATGATGTATTAATGCACAACGTTGTCTTGATATTGGTAACCAATACACATGTGCATTTAGATGCACCAATGTGTTTTGGATGGTTGGTGAAACTAGAGCACAAAAGCTATACATAAACATATTCACCCATTAATCCAAAAAAAAATACATAATTCTATACATAGTTTGGTAGTAGTTTACATACCATCATAGGTTTACAATACACCTTGATATCTTAAGTATATTTTATAATACTTGTGATCTTCAAGTAGACTTAATAAATATGAATGTATTGTACCCTTTAATATATTAAAGAAAATTACTCAAGCAACATATCTTGCATATAAATGAAAATTGGTAGAAGTAGTCTCCTCTCACACATTTGGATATGAATTTCATGGGCCTTCTCATGAATATAGATTTTTTTAAAAGGGAGAGGATATGTATTCGGTATGCTACACTCAAAAGATATATTTTTAATTCAAATTTCCAAGATATAAATATTGTTCTACATTTCATTTGCACATTAGTGTTACCAATAGTTTTATATGGTTGTGAATTTCAAAGATATATTGTGAAGCATTAGTTGGGATCTACTTGAGAGAGTGTTGAATTTCATATTATCTAGAACCATACATATAAATAGAACAATCCCATGATAAATTATTTCAATTGAGTTTAGAGCACATCTATTACACATTTTAACTATACTCCGTATTGTGATATTACTTTATAAGCTAAGAAGTATGACAAATATGAGTATTGTATACAATTGATACCCTCCATGGTTCTTTAATCATCCGTCAAACTTTTTATCAAACTATTTGAATAATAAAATTAGAAATGGGTATGCATAGTATGCATCCTCATTACAAAAAGTGGGGTTGATATTTATTGGCTCTCCCTTACTACCTTCTCTATAAATGTTTTATTTGTATGGCAAATATATACTCTTAGAGAGATGAAAGACAAAGTGCATAAGATATTTATAAAAATAAATTATATTGACCTAATTAAACTCATTTTGAATGAAAATATACCACTATTAACAAATCTACCTCCAAATGGAATATGGGCTTGTTATTCATCTTTAATATACTATATTTTCATTAATATCATGTTTACATTGGGGGCAACTTTGTGTATGCTTTTAGTAACTTCACATAAACTTTGTTGATTATATGTATGGGCTCCAACATATATAGATTATGTAATAATGACTTTGAATCAAAATAACACTTCATATTTAGGTCTTCACAATACTATGAGATTTGAGGTAGTTCTTATTACCTATTTAAACTTACTCTATTCACTATAATCTCTCATCCATTGTGCATATCAAAATTGTTTAGATTTTTTATCAAAAATATAACATAAAAGAGTATTTAAAAGAAGCCTTATAATTAGACATATTACGCAATTTATCACCTTTTTGGTTTTTTTAAACTTAATATTTTGTTACAAAACTTAAAGTTTTCAACCTCTAATGTTATAAAAAGGATATAGAATAAAATAGAATTGAATAGAAGATTTTTAATATTTTTGAGGCCAAATGTAGCCTATGGGACAAGAACTTCAAAAAAAAATATGGCTACCAACCCCAAAATCTGACCCAAATATTTTCTTTTTCAATATTGTTCTCTTGCTACTAATTGTGATGATGAGTTCTACTTTCTCCTCTTTAAACAATTCTTGCAACTATTCCACTACTAGAGTATCAACATAGCTAGCTTGGATATCACTATATATCTCACATTCCATAATAAAATGCTTCTCTATCTTAATTATCCCTAATGTACAAAATATACATATCCTCTCCTCCCATTCCTTTTTTGGTCTTTTTCATTTGTTCATTTTACATTTAAGCTTGTATGAGTTGGTCCTTAGTTGGGCCATGAGCATATTTGTTCTCCAATTGATTTTTTATACCTATATAAGCATTTTAGTGATCATCACATGTAGAGTTAAATTTAGCAAAAATAATGCTCTTTCTTTATTCCTAACTTCTTCACTCATATATTTGCTCAAAAACAATTCTTACCAAATATCTTTATCTCTTTGTTATAATTTGGGAATTCATCTAAATTTTATGTTTCATTTGTTGATTAAATTGTCATTTTTTTTTTGATAGTTAACGAAATATTTACAGCGGGTTTTTTAAAAGGATCCCAAAACCTTATTTACAATATAAGCCGAAGCAGTAAGCTGTATAACCAGACTTGACTGCCCCAAACCGGGGCCCAGGAAACAGACAAAAGCAATAAGGGCCTTGCCACGGGGCCCTGGAGCCTACAAACAACAAAAACCCCAACAAAACCGGGCGCAGCCGCGAACCTCCACAAAACCAATCCCAAAAAACGGAGCAAAAAGACTGTCGGGGCTGCCAGCTGGCCGGCGAGGGTAGCTGACTAGACCGGTGACGCGGGCCGCTGCGGGGAGGATCCTTGCGCTGCCAGGGCCGCGAGTCGGAGGCCTGCCACGGGGGCGGGAAGTACTGAACAGCGGGGGCACAGACCGGGAGGACAACGTCGCCCAGCCGCGGGGGAGATTAGACACCTGGTCGAACGACATGATCGGGATGGTCCTGCAGCGCAATTTGAACTAGGCCTGCAGGGAAGTGCGAGGTCCAGTTGGTGAATTCTCCAACGGTGATGCCAAGGTTCGCCATGAAGTCAGCCGCCCTGTTGCCTTCTCTGAGAACATGTTGGAAGGTGTGATCAGGAAAACCCTGGAGCAGGAAGAGGGCCTCCCGGATGGAGTTCTGAAATCGCCATGAGCAGGACTCGGGCTGCCTGGCACCTCTAATAATGACTTGAGAGTCCCCTTCGATAATAATTGGGGAGGGGCCCCTGAGAGCCGACAGGCCATTGAGCATGCCAGCAGCTTCAGCAAAGTTGTTAGTTTGTCTGCCCAGCGGGACCGCGAAGGCAGAGACCAGATTCCCGGAGCTGTCTCTGATAACCCCGCCGGCCCCAGAGGGTCCGGGGTTGCCTTTGGACGCGCCGTCGAAGTTGAGCTTGAGCCACCCGGAGGGGGGGGAGTCCATCTGATCAGGGATCGGGGGGAAGGGGCGGGAGGGGAAACAGGGGGGGTGATCTGGAAGCCGAGGGAGGAGAGGAGGGAGGCTTCGCTCGAGCGCCTGGGCTCCGCAAAAAAGGGGATGAAGCGGGAATTCTCGGAGGCGAAGGAAACCGCTTTGATGGCCAACCTCTGGGGGGAGCAGGCCGGGGCGGAAAAGGCTCGCCGGTTGCGCTCGAGCCAAAGCTGCCAGAGCAAATGGGGAAGGCAGGCCTTCCAGAGGAAGCGGAGGAGGGGATGGGCAAAGGGGGTGGGCCACTGGGGTAGCAGGTCGGAAATGGAATTGGGGGCCACCCACTGAACGAAAAACTAGGAAAGGATGAGGCCCAGAGCTACGGAAGAGAAGGCGCAGTTTAAGAAGAGGTGGTTGGTAGACTCCCACGCGGCGCAGCAGAGGAAACATCTGTTGGGGATTTGGAAGCCACGCTTGATCAGATTTTCGATCGTGAGGATTTTGTTTTGGGCGGCCGCCCAGACGAAATGGCTAATTTTGGGGATTAATTTCTTGGCCCAGACCATCTGGGTCGGGAAGGTGGTAGCCCCGGGGGTTCTCTGAATATGGTAGGCAGACTTGACAGAGAAGATGCCGCTAGGAGAGCCATGCCACACGATTCTGTCGCTGGCGCCAAAAGAAGGAATGACTGTCGCACTGAGGATGCGCTGAAGTCTGGCGGCTTGAAGCGGGAACCTGGGGTTCGGGATGGGTTTCCAGGTGATCTGCCCCGGCACAGGGCCATGTATTCGGACACTCTGGGCCCGCGGCCCGCTAGCCCAGGCCTGAGAAGAAGGAGATCTCTGTCGGAGCTCAGGGCCTCGTCGAGGATCCATCTGTCCTCCCAGAAGTCGATCTTGGCGCCGTCCCCAAGGAGCCATCTGGTCCCAAGCTGAACGATGTCTCTGGTGGAGAGCAGGGCCTTCCAGAAGGCAGATCCGTCATGGGGCTGGGAATCCCCGAGGAAGGGGTGACTGTGACAGTATTTCCTTCGAACAATGCCAACCCATTCGTCAGGGGTATTGGTATGGACCTTCCAGGCATGTTTGGACAGAAGGGCCTGATTCATGGGAACCACCCGTCTGAGCCCGATTCCTCCCTCAGCCTTGGGGCGGCAGACTAGGGGCCAGGAGACCAGGGGAAGCCTTTTTTTGTCTTCGCCTCCCGACCAGAGAAACCGTTTTTGGATTTGCTCGATGAGATTAGCAATGGAGGCCGGAATTCTGAAGACCGACATGAAGTATATTGGAATGCTTTGGAGAACGGATGCCAAGAGAGTGGCTCTGTCGGCCTGAGAAAGAAGGTGGCCTTTCCAGGGGGCGAGTTTTCTTTGGATCCGCTCGATCAACCCACTCCACAACCCTTTGGAAGACGCCCCTGTGAACAGTGGAAGCCCGAGGTAGGAGGAAGGGAGGGAGCCGGGGGAGCAGCCTAGGATCCGCCCGATTTTGAGTTGCCTAGCCACAGGGGTGTTGATGAAGTAAATCTTGCTCTTGCGCAGGTTGATCTTTTGCCCAGCCGCCTCCTCATACAAGGTAAGGATTCTCTTGAGGGCCTTAGCTTGAGGGACCGAGGCCGAGGAGGCCAGAATGGTGTCGTCCACAAATTGTTGATGGGACACGGGGGGGAGATCCTGCGCCGGCCTGATGCCCGAGATAAGGCCGCGGGTTACAGCGTTCGAAATGGTGCGACCCAGGGCCTCGGCCAGGATAATGAAGAGGATCGGGGATAGGGGATCACCTTGGCGGAGACCTCCGGAGCCGGGGAAGAACCCGGTCGGGGACCCATTGACCAGGATAGAGAACCAGGGGGAGGACACGCACTTGCTGATGAGATGGACCCAGGAGGGGTGAAACCCAAATTTGAGGAGGACTTTGGACAGGAAGCTCCAGTCGACCCTGTCAAAGGCTTTATTCATATCGAGCTTGAGCAGGAAATGGGCCTTTCTGGATAGGACAGCTGAGTGAATGGCCTCATGCATGATGATGACCCCGTCGGTGATCAGCCTGCCTTTGACGGAGCTTCCCTGGCAGGGGGAAATGATCAGGGGAAGGATGTCTTTGAGGCGGGTTGTCATGGCTTTGGTCAGAATTTTATAGAGGACGTTGCACAGGCTGATGGGGCGGAAGTCTGACAGGGACCTGGCGGCCTGGGTCTTCGGGATCAGGGCTATGAATGTAGAGTTGATGCCCCTGGGGATGGATCTGGCAAACTGCAGGTCCCGGATGGCAGCGCAAACGTCAAGGCCCACGATATCCCAGAAAGTCTGGAAAAAGCGGGGAGGAAACCCGTCCGGGCCCGGAGCCGCCTCAGCCTTCATGGAAAAGGTGGCAGCATGGATTTCTGAGTCCGACAGGGCCTGGACCAGTTTAGCATTAGCCGCGGCTGGGACGGACGTCGGGATGTGGGCCAGGAGGGAGTCGGCCGCCTCAGGGGACATAGGAGGTCCATCGCCCAGGAGCTCTTGGAAGAAGCGGACTGCCTCGGCTTGGATGTCCGCTTCCTTGTTGATGATGCTGCCATTATTGTCGACCAGCTCGGCTATTCTGTTGGAGCCCCTGTTGCGAAGGGTCGAAGCATGAAAGAACTTGGTGTTTGCATCGCCATCTTGGATCCAAAGAGCACGCGACTTCTGCCTCCAGAAGGTTTCTTCCCTGGCTAGGACATTGTGGTACTCGGAAAGGGCAGTGCGTTCCTCCTCCCTGAGGCCAGGCTCTTGAGACCCAGCTTGGAATCTGGATTCAATGTCCTCAAGTTTATTTTTGATAGCCGCTTTGCTTTCGAAGATATTGTCGAACACTTCTTTGTTCCAAGTCTTGAGGTGCTCCTTGAGGCGTCTCAGCTTATGGGAGACCTGCTCGGCGGGGCGGCCAGGGGCAGGGGGAGCCCACCAGCAGCCGACCTGGGCCCGGAGGTCAGGATGGTGAAGCCACATGGACTCAAACCGGAAGGGTCTCTTGGGGGGGGCCGATGATCAGTCTCGAGGAGGAGGGGGCAATGATCGGATCCGATTTTGGGGAGGGCCAAGAGGGAGGCGTCAGCAAAGGTGGGGAGTGCTTCCTTGGACAAGAACACTCTATCCAACCTAACCTGGATGTGATTGGGACCCGCTCTCTTGTTGGACCACGTGAACCGGGCTCCCTTCAGACTGACATCCATGAGCTCATTGTGGGCAGTGAAGGCCCCAAAATCATCCATGCTTTTGGTTCTGGCCTCTGAGCCCCCGCATTTGTCAGAGGAAAATAGGGGGCTATTGAAATCCCCGACCAGGATCCAGGGCAGGGGAGCGAAGGCTTCTCTCATCGAGCTGATCTCCTGCCAGAGCCTTGCTTTCTCAACGGGACTGTTGGGAGCGTAGACGTTGGAAAGGATCCACGAACGCTTAGAGTTGAGGCAATGGATCAGGATGTTCATGATTCTGGGCGAAGAAGAAATGAGCCTTCCCTCGAAAGATCGAGGGTCCCACATGCACATGAGGCCCCCGGCTGAACCAGCCGCGGGGGTGGAGAGAAGTTCGCAGTTGCGCCAGGTAGAAAGGGCTATTCGCCGAGCAGCGGCGTCATCAATCTTGGTCTCCTGGAGGAGGATGAAGGACGGGCGGTGATCCCTTCGGAGTTGGCCGAGGATCCTTTTCTTGGGGACTCCATTAAGTCCCCTAATGTTCCAGGAGATTAGCTTCATTTGGCACCCTTTTGGGGTCGCCTGCCCCCCTTTCCAGCCTGGGTGGGAGGTTTGGATCGGGCGTCATCCGCCTTGCGAAGATTCGAGACAGCATCAGGAAGCGTAGTCTGGGACCCGCTGGCGATATCATCCTCGGTGATCCTTGATCGTTGCTCACACCGGGTGGGCCGTCCTCGTTTACCTTTGGAGCCAAAATCTGTGGCAAAGGATCTGCTCCGGGTCCTCTTGGGGCTGACTTCATCTGACTCAGACGGAGAGCTGCCTTCGGTCTCATCATTAGATTGTTCGGACCCACAAACCAAAGGGGTAGGTTCCGGGAAGGGCTGGGGGGCCGGGGTCAGAAGGGGTTGGGGGGGAAGGTTGGATCTCGGAAGGAGCCGGGGCTTGCGGAGCCAGAATGACCTGCGGGGGAGGATCGGGGATCGGGGCCCCGGAGGGGTCGCTAGGGTTCTCCGAGCTGGGCCCGAGGGCCTGGGGGCCCGAAGGGGAGACCTCCTTGGGGGGAGTGCTAGGGGTAGGACGGGAAGGATCCTGGGAGGGGGCCCGACCAGAACTGGGCGGGGGGTTGGGAATAGGGCCTGCCGCCTTCCTGGAAGCCGGGCACTGATGAGGGAGGTGGCCTTGAGAACTGCAAGAGGTGCAGAAGGCAGGTTTGTTTTCGTAGATCAGGGTTTGGCGCCAGAAGAAGGACCCAGAAGAGATGGTCACCGAGGAGGGGAGCTCAGATTCGAGGTTGGCGTTGGCACAGAACCTTGCATGCACCATGCGAGAACCGGCCTTGGTCGCAGGATCAAAAGCCACCAGATCTCCAACCGACTGGGCGATGAGCTTGAGGACGTCTTCACGCCACAGATGGAAGGGGAGGTCCGGGAGGCGGACCCAGATCGGGGCGAAGTTGATGCTTTGGGTGCTGGGGTGGAAGTCTGCACCATAACGTCTGAGAAAAAGGCTTTTGCGACCCAAGAACCAGGGCCCGCCCGACGGGATCTTCTCAGCATCCTCGCTGTTGTTGAGTTTGATAATGAAAAAGCCTCTGGACAGGGCAACCGCTGGATATGACCAGAGACCTTCCATTTGGTGGCCGCCCATCTCGCGGATCGTCTCCATGTCTGGGCGCCCGCCCAGGAACTTCCCAACCAGGGATGATGAAGAATCGAAAACCAGGGAAGAGTAAACCTCCTCCTGGATGGAAATGTGAGTACCTTGGAGGGAAAGCCCGACTCCCAGGGCCCGACCAGGGGATCTGTTGCCCGCCAGAACCTGTTGATAAGAGGGTTTATGCCCGCCCGGGGCCCGCCCTTGACCTGGAGCGGGGGGGGCCTTCCCAAGGCCTTCCGAGACGGTAGCACCGAGAATGGGCCGCGGGCCCAAAATCCCGACCCCACCGAACCCATCGCACACTAGGCCTTCGGCCGACCATGCCGCGGATCCGCCTGGGCCCGGCCCGGGCCCGGGCCCGGGCGTGCCTGAGCCCCCAGGATCCGGGCCCGCCCAGAATCCAGCGCTCTGCGCTGGATTCGATTCCAGCCCTGCATCGGCATCTGCGCCAAGCTGAGCTCCTGCTGCCGTGCCTGCTGCCGCTCCTGCTGCTCCTGCTGCCGCTCCTGCTGCTCCCGCCATCATATTACCTTAATTTTGTTATCTTATCTTCTATCGACAAACTCTATTTTATTAACTCGCCAACGCTGTAGTTTGAACCTTGAACCTCTCACCAATTCAATTGTCATTTTGATTCATCCATATTTTCTTTATTTTGCTTAGATTTTCTATTGCAAATTTAGACCACTTGTTTATTTTTTTCTAAATATACTAGAAGATTAACCATAGCAGTTGTCTCTATAGGCAAGGAACCTATTTTTGCTAGAAAAATATTATATAGAATTGGTTCTTTTATTTTGAATTTATTTATAATTGTACATTTTTTAGTCCTCTTTATTTGTCTCTATTTTGAATCTGATGTGTTGCTAGACCACACTTTAGATCCATAAAGTATCATCGATAACACTAGCATCCTGAGTAAAATCTTTATTGTCTTCTAGGTCCATGATTTAACCTATTTATTTCTATTTTATAATGGAAAATTTTATTTCCATCCCTCCAATATTTTCTTCATTCTATATGTTTCCCGATAATGCTTACTATTGAATTTTATCCCAAAAATACTTGTGTTTTATTACTTCTTCTAGAACACCTCCTTCAAAGCAAAAAAATTACTTTATTTTCTTTTGATTGGATAATATCATGATATTAGTTTTTTTGGTATTTATTTGCATGCCTACACCCTTGCAAAAGTGCTATAAGGCCTTTAAATGTTGTCTCAAACCCTGTGCTAACCTTACAGTTAGAATGATATTATATGCATACAAAATAAGCCTCAACACATATCTTACCAAAAGAGAATTTTTTCCTTCACTCAAATTTAGCCATTAGTCTAATTTATCAATAGATAGGGGATAATGGAAATTCCTGTTTAAACCCTATGTGTAATATCTTATACATCAAAGTTTCCAAAAATAGGATGATTTTTTTCTTTAATTTTCATAAAGCTATTAAAAATAAACCTTGTAATTCCACATATATTTTTATCCAAAAGCATTTTAGGGAAATTATATACTTCATTCCATGCTCAAAATTTTACACATATGAAACCACTTCTATGGATTAGGCCATCTTGTAGTCTCTTTTGTAAACAAAAGGTTCACTCATGTTGCTCCCTTCCACGTCTTGGATAAGACCAACAAGCTTATAAATGTTATTTTTTTCTTTTCTATATCTAATTATGGTCTAGTGGGGTAACATTTTGGTTAACCACCATTAATGTATAGGAATAGAGTAGTGATCAAACCTTCATCCATTGTCCTTGCTTGGAAGAGGTTTGAGAATATAAAGATAATCAATATATAAGATTTTAGGACAAGGCATGGTCCTTGTTTTAAAATAATTATATCCAATCTTAGCAATTTTATTTGCAAAAGTATATTCTTGCATGTTGTTTGTTCAACTTGAATTCTTTAGTCATCATGTTAGATTTAATTATTTAGATAGTAGTTCTTTATTAAAACAAGAGTTTGTTCTAAGTTTCGTACGTAAGCAAAATACAATCAATCATCTATCACTTAGTTTATACCCTAGAAAATATTTCAAAAATAGAGTGATTCTATCATGCTTGCTTGTAAATAACCTATTCATTTTACATACATGCATAAGCAAATTGCATTATGTCTTTTCAATCAATATTATTAATAGAGTTTTATTTCTACTTGGTATGACTAGTTGATAATGCAAATAAAACCTTTAATCAATTCAAATACTATTTACCTTTTCTATGAACTATGCAATACATAAGAAAAGAGTATTTGCTTTAGGTATATAATGACACTTGGATAATTACATGCCATGCATTTAATCTAAATTGATTGCTTATTGTTTTGAGTATAGAGTCACACAAAAGATTCAAATATTACTCCCAATATTTCATGACTTGTAATAAAATTTGCATACCACTATTTTGAATGCAATCTATACAAATAGTTCATGTAAAATAAGAATACCAAAAATACTTCCAAGTTGTCAAGAAGACATTCTAGTTTTTTATTAATAGAAGAAAAATTATAATAAATATCCTAACATTAGTCAAGCATTTAAGGTAATTTCCTTAGTATATATCAATAGGCACAATCAATGTTACCATCAATTTAAATATTATAATTCAAAAAGTAAAGCAAGTTAAGTGTACATCCATGTTCTTAAATTTGGTATTGGATTTTAACTAGGTCTTTGCAACTAGAACATGGGAGGGAAGGTATGGCCAAAGTGCTTTATCACCCAACCAAGTGGTATCTTATTTGAAATACCCTTGTCCCAACTTCATGTTGAAGTTTTGACCCTTCAAGTTCAGATTCATGAGACCAACTAGATAGAAAGATTCATGTATGTACAAAATTTACTCATGCTCAAGTCTATACATGCAATACCAAACATGAACTAATGGCTACAAAATCACAATTAGATCTACATTTTAATGCAATGATCAACTTGCCATTGGGTGAATATAGTTACTATATATTAGTAAAATACCCATAAAAATCTATACAATCAAAATGTGATTATACTTTCTATAATGAATGTATTTTTACATTTACACACAAACCAACGTATTATCCCTAAGTTCATAGTACCTAGGTCAACATACTAGACCTCCTCTCTTGATTTTAAGTCCTTAATTATTAATGAAAAACATAATCCCTTCAACATCTAATTTTATTTTAAAAGAAATATATCAACTTTCTATATGTCAAACTATATATGCATCTCATTAAATCAAGTGATAGAAGGGTACATTTTAAGTTCTATCAATCCTACATTCTATCTCTAAGTAGAAAGGTCATACACAATGTAAGGAAGCTAATTGTATTGTCCCATTTTAATAGAAATTATATGTTTTTACATACACCAAAAGGTTCAAATGCTATTCATATATAATAAAATACAGATACCATCTAATCCCTTATTCAATAACAAAAGGAGAAGACAATTAATTTCAAGAAAAATGTGTATACATATACTAGGTAGCTCAAGTTTAATTATTGATTTATTTTCAAGCAATTGAATGGAAAGTCAAATAGGTCATCATTAAGTGACAATAATCAACCTTGTTCATATTATCTAGAAAGCAAAATGACATAGATCTTCAAGTTTTGTATGCATACAAATAGGGGTGGTTGTACCCATATACCAACAAACCGTCCTTACAACATTTTCATTCTTCTTTTGTAGCTTCCACACATTCTCAAGGTAATCCCAGGTTTCATAGAGGAAATAAAAATGGTTTACCATAAATGGAGAAAGCACAAATACATCATTGTCCTATCATAGCCAAAAACCAAAAATAACTCTTGGTATTTCACTAACTAATCTCTCTTTTAACAAATTTTAAAGGGTGTATCTCAACAATTATCCTTAAAAAAAATAATCATATTTATACTAAACCCTTAGGACAAAATTCTTTAATATGTGGAAGAAAAAGCTAAGGTAACTTTTTACCCATGATTGCATGAATACCCATATCCATAAACTATATATATATATATATATATATATATATATATATATATATATATATATATATATATATATACATACATATATATATATATATATACATATATACATATACATATACATATGTATGTATATATCTATATCTATATATACATATACATATGTATATATAGATATAGATATATATACATATGTATATGTATATATATCTATCTATATATATATATATATCTATATATATATATATACATATATATATACATAGATATGTATATATATATATATATATATACATATACATAGATTATACATACATATATATATATATAGATATATATACATATACATATACATAGTATATATATATATATATATATATATATATATATATATATAGATATGTATATACATATGTGTATATATATATATAGATATGTATATATATACATAGATATGTATATATATATATATATATATACATATGTGTATATATATACATATACATACATGTACATATGTATATATATGTATATACTATATATATATATATATATATATATATATATATATATATATATATATATATATGTATATATATATATCAATCGATTAGGATTTCTACATGCATTTATTGAAACAAACTAGAAACCACAAGTATTTTTCAAGCAATTAGTATTAAGGACTCTTGCTCGAAATGATTTAATGTAAATGCAGTGTTGGGGATCAAAATATATATTTTTTAGTCTAAAACTAATCTCTCCATTCCAAGTAAAATCGAAGATATATGCCCTCAATTTCAAAGTTATTCGAGAATATAACTACACTTTTATTGTTTTGATTTTATTCCCAAAAAGCAAATTAATGATAGCAAGAGAGATAAATATAACTTATTGTAATTTTCTAAATATCCAAATGGGTATTTATATCTTGGCCTCCTTTCTTCCCTTTAGCATGCATCCATGGCTATCATAGACACCATTAAACTCTCTTCCTAGGCATCCCAAACATCTTAACCCACTCACAAGAAAGATGCATACAAAGATGTTTTAGAAACCAGAAAAAATTACAAGAGAAAGACAAGTTTTCCCTTTAGGAACACTCTCAACCAAAAGAAAAATAAAATAAAGTGCTACCCATTACTCATCTTCCCACTCAAACTCTAGCCACTCTCTCTCTCTACTACTCAAGAGAAGAAAAGTCAAGGAGAAAAATAGATCACTCAAAAGGAAGACCTACATATAAGGTCAAAAATAGGTTGGTCTCCCAAACACTAAATGGAAGCACCAAAAAAATCAAACCAATTCATCCAAGGAAACATCATATCACCTTTTGTAAAAGGTTTAAATTATGCCATGGTCAAGAGTAACTTTGTATCATTAAGGAATCCTTAAGAGACTCTAAATAGTCCTTCAAGGACATGAATACCTCCTTGACATCAAAATGAAAAGGTAAGATAGGAATATTAATTTAACCTTAAACATCATGGATTTCATCCAAGGAAATAAAAATTAATGCCATTATGCTATAATGGCATAGACATCATTTTCAGGCAATCATGTAACTAGAATGCAATTTATGTTGTATTTTAAGTGCATGTGTGATAAGTCTCTCTAATCTAATTGGTTCTAAATATTTCTCACCCTCTCTTGGTAATATATTCTCTCATCTTGCTCCATGGAGGATGACTTGTCAACACTCATAACATTAATCATAGTTCAGTCTATTTTAGTCATAATAATCATATAAAATTAATATAAATGTTGACTCAGCAATGCCACACATCTATTTATTTAAATTGCTAAAATAAACAACCTATTTAAAAGTATTAATTTTTTGGGATGTGGCACTAGCTACTTTTAAAGCATTCTAAAAGGCCTACTTGCTTTTTTATTTTAGCTCAGACCTCCTCGTAGAGTCTATGAACTATTACTCTATACTTTTCTTGTGTGTAAATCTTCCATTTTACTCCATAGTTTACTTCTATGCACTATGTCAAAAGCTTTATTGAAGTTCAAAAACATAGGATTTTTCTTTTTCATTTCATACATTTTTTTTCTTAAAAATAGGGTTTGACATGGCTTGTACCTTTATATAGGGTACAAAAAGATTAATTAGTTATTACAATAGAGCTACCTAGAAACCAACAACCAACATAGCACACAAAACAAAAAAGTACAATCTAAAAAGATAGCTACAAAATGCTATAAATATTGTTGCATAAAGCTACAAAAATATTCTTGAATCAAAACAACTCTCAATAATCGATCACATAAAGAGATCACTTCTCTTGGGATAAGTGGATAAGAACTTCAGTAGTGTCTTCAATAAAGGACACAAGAGCCAAACAATAAATCTACCCTATCGAAGTCTAGAGCACCTTGTAACACAAGCTACTAACTACTTCACATTTATTGGAAAATACCAGAATTTACCCATAAACAAATTGGGAAGGATGTTTGATCTTCCTAGACTATAAATTTTACTAAGACTAAACATTTCCATTCCTATTTAAGTTGGACTTATTATCTCCAATTAGAATTACATCAGTAGGAAAATTATTTTGGGGGATCCATCTCTTATTCTTCTCTCTAAGACTACCCTAATTTTCCAAACCATTTGTAACACTTTTTCCTTCTCTAAAAACATGGTATAAATCATATTCTTAAAACTATAAAAAATATTGAAGGATACTAGTCACCTTCCAACTTTATTTATCTTTACCTTTTAGACAATTATATTCAAATAATCTCCCTCGACCGATAATTTTTTTTTTTTGATTAGATAAGAGAAGGGGTTTTGAAAGGGTACCCAAACCTTATTACATATGGAGCAGAGAAAGATCAAGTTTAGACTCCACATCCCTCTCTAAAATGAGAACCAACCAAAATATAAACATTAAACTAGCTAAACAAGGCTCCCCAAACCAAGCACCAAAATAGGAGACACACAACCTAACAAGACCATCAATATAACCAATTAAAACTACAAAAAAGCCCATGGTACAAGGGAGGAGACCCTATTCTCCTAACCACTAAGGGAACAACATGTCCTTTTACTATTGAACCATTCTTTGGATCTCATTGATGAAAGAAACCACCATCTAGATTGAACCCAACACTGCTTGGTGCTTTTCATCAAACTTTCACAGGAACGGATGGGCACCAGGGAAATTAGTAACCGAAGTGTGAGACATATCCTTACATCAAAATCCTACAATCCTTTAAATTTTTCCTTTGCTATAATACTTTCCTTTGATTTTTTCGAATCCACCAAAATAGATGAATCTTTAAATTTTATTGCCTTTGCAGAAAGATGCTTAGAGTGGCGCTCTCAACCTCCCCTATTTTAACTTCAAGAATTCTTAGCTTTATTCAATGTCGATTCATTCCCTTTCGAAGTAGAAGTGGGGGTCATAAACTCCTCATCATCTGACTCATAGGACTCACCATAGGAGTCAAATATCGTCAACAAAGGATCAAGGGTTGAGGGAATTTTTTGGAACTCGACCTTCTCCAACACCTCTTCCATCGTATTTCCTTTAGATTTTGCCACATGCTCAAACATTAACAATATCATATCTTGATGAATTTGTTCAATACTTTCCCTCCTCTGACATATCTTAGAGTTTTTTCCAAGGAATGGTAGAGAAAATAAGGTATATTCATTAGTCGCTTCCTCTTGAGCTGGTTCAAGAACATCATGTAGTAGATACGAATGACCTTCCTATTTGAGTCCAATGTGAAGTAGTCCATTATTACCATAAGACCCCAATTCTAAGGAGCCATAAGAGACTTAGCATCATAGTCATTGTGTATCTTTGGTAGATATTCCCCTGTGTCTAATAAAAACCCACACTCCTACTTAATAGAATGCTTTGGATGGTTATGACAACCACCATCGACAGGTAATCCCATCACCTTACCTATGAGAGCCACCAAGAAGAGGAATTCAATCCCTCTGGATTGGACCCATTCCTTCCTATAAGAATGAGCTATAATTATTGAAAGGGCCTTGTGATGACCATGAAAATATTGGAGGAAATCCAGGAGACCACCTTTATGCAAGATTTGTTTCACTTCACCATCGACCCCCAATACTCTTGCTCAATTATAATATTTATTTCCTTATGTGCAAACCTCTTAGCCATTAGAAACCCCAACACACCTTACGCATAGGAGAACAAGGCCACTCTCACACCACCCTTCAATCTAAAAATTGCTTTCTTTAAATCAAAGGATCTCCCTAGGTGGACCATAAAATCTCAGGCCTTGAACTTTAGCAAGATATTGAAGAATTGATGAGGGTTGGAGTTCCACAGATAAGGAGATTGCATTTCCAAATGTATTTGTTGATAAATTTTAAATCAATATTTCCAAAAAATTAATAGAACCTCAATTTTGACAACAAAGCCGACTACCTGAGTAGAATTGGGATGTTCTTTTCCCTACAGATGCCATGAGCAAAAATGAGAGTTTCCAAACAAAACAAAAATCACATAGTTGTCACAAAATATATTTGAAGTAGACACTCTTGGGACTCAACGTGTGGTGAAGTAAATCCATGATTGAAATAAATGGCTAAGAATCATGCACTTGAGGTGATTAGTGAGGCTCGATGACTCCCAAATGGCAATTATTTGTTTGTATTACCAATAAAAATCCACATCCACTAATAAGCATTTGTTAATTCTTTGGAGGATCAGCCTAGTCACATTCTCTTACCATGCTAGCAATTATTTGTTTGTATTACCAATAAAAATCCACATCCACTAACTGACCCCAATTGCTAGCATGGTAAGAGAATGTGACTAGGCTGATCCTCCAAAGAATTAACAAATGCTTATTAGACCACCCTGGCCAATCTAGATCAATGGTCACAATACCACACCAATATTTGAATTGAATAAATATGGCACGAAACAACAACCCATGAAATTAAATCAGTCAATTTTAAACCTTGATATCCTTTGATAATTTAACACCAACATAAATAGCTTTTTATTCTACAAAATGACTGGTCATTTCTCCAAAAAATATGAAAAAACACCAAACATAACACCCTTATAATTTCTAATAACCCCTTCATCTCCATCCTTTCTAGGATTTCCTTTAAAAGCCCCATCAAAATTCAATTTAGACCAATTTGCTTTTAGATGTTGCTAAGTGACATTAATTCTTTTTGAATTCAAAGAAGAAATACCTCTCTAAATTGGTTTAAGTATTCATCTAGTATTTATAGAATCCTCCTCACTATTTTTTGTCTTATTCTCCAATTTGATGATGGAAGAGTTATCCAAAACTGCCCCTTCAATGGTTTGAGTGTTTCTTAGAATAGATCTAGTTTCCTCTTTAAAAATCCTCCTGTTTCTTTTTAAAAAATACCCTAAGCAAAATGAAATGGAATGAGGTCCCATATAGCATTTGATCTTCAAATTTTAAAATGTCTTTCCCACTCCTTTCGAAATCTCTTCACCATAAAAACATTATGGATTCCACAAATTTAAGATGCATCCTAAAGCTCCTCTTTATTCCAATTGACAACTTTATCCCTTTTTATCAAATACTTTGTTTAGCTACTTCCCATGTTGAAGAATTTAATTTAGTTTATTGAAGAAGAAGGACATCAGGTTGTTTATCTCTTATCAAGGTTTTAACCAATCTTTTTTTGTTAGGGGTATTCATTCCCCTAACATTCCAATATCACATTTTCATTTATGACTTTTAGTGGCGGGTTTATGCACACCAACATCCAAAGTACTTTGTTATCCTGATCTAATATCTTTTATTATCTCTTTGATTCTCTTTTCTATAGCGAATGATACTCCATGAACCTTATTAACAAATTCCAAACCCAAATTTGGGTTCCTTTTAGAACTTCTAGTCCTTTGATGATATGAACCTTCCTCACCCATTAAATCCACCTCTTTTAAAGGGGCTCTCTCCTCTTCTTTTTCTTTCCTATAGTAGAATTATAGGTATATGGAATAAAATATGGCTCAATAATTTCAATACCTTTTACCAAGGTAATTGTTTCTACTTGAGATTGAGAGGCTTCCACCCAACATTATGTTACAATGTGTTCCAAATAACATTTTGCTTTCTTCAAATATTTATCCAAATCGATAGCACTAGTATCATGGAAAAATAGATCCAATTTCTTAATTTCTTCTATAACCATATCACTTTGTTATGGATTATTACAAATTTTACCATTAACCCTTACCACATCTTCTCCCAAAAGGATGTTTGCTTCTTGCACATTAGACATTTTAACTTCTTCTATAACCTACTCTTGTTGATCTATCTTAGATCTCTCCTAGTCATAGTTACAAGTGCCTAACCTCTCAAAATCCATTACTTGATCTTGAACATAGACATCTGCTATATCCAAACCTTGGTCCTTGTTGAGATTATTCAACATGACCTACACATTATATTTAGATTTATCAACATCTTGAATAGTTTTGGTTGTTTCTTTTTTATTCCAAACTTGAACAATAGTTCCCTCTTTAGGCTAAAATTTATTTATTTTGATTGGTCAATTGTTTGCTAAATGTCATAGCTTTGTACAAATTCTACAACAAAATGGGTCATTTTCATAGATGAGAGGTTGAACCCATGTTCCCCATTTTGAAACCAATTTGACTTGATCTAGACATTCCTTTTCAAATTCAATCAAAATACACATTCTAGCAAAGAAAGCTCTTTGGCATTCCTTTTGTTGGAAAGTTGAGTACTTTGGTTGTCATTGATGTCAAAGGTGCATGGTCATTGATGTCAAAGGTTAATGTGCTATGAAAGAAAGGCAAGGTTCTCTACAAAGCACTTGGGACCATGGGTTCTAAGTTAATGGATAAAAGGTTTAAAGAAGGTTTGAATGCCCAAGTTTAAGACCATGGCATGGCCAAGGAGTTACTTGATTTAAAAGATTAAAATTTTTAATATTTAAATTATTTAAATTAAAGATTTAAATAATTTAAAATTAAAAAATTTAAATATTTTAAATTAAAATTATTCTTTCTAAAGTTTAATGGGCCAAAATATTTAGAAGCGCTGACGACTATGTGAAATATTGCATATGACTCCAAAATAATTCCCTCACTGACGTCTTCGTTTCGAAGACCATTCTTTATATAAAAGGTTATCCAAGTGATTAAAAAAAATATTCAGGCAGTATAAGAGGATGCGCTTCATTCGTGACTGCATGGAGAAAGGACAAAAAATCAATGCGCTTTTCGAGATAGAACACGGTGGAAAATGTGGTGGCAGTGAAACCTCATAGAAATATAATAAAGCATGCAACATGTTCTCTACGATGCAGCAACAAAGATTAATTCGAAAAGGGTTCGTAATTTTAGAGATGCGACAATGATTAACGGTTGCTCTCTTTCGAGGAGTATAAAGAGAAAGGAAACAAATGTAACTATTTGCCCTTTCGATCTCATCTGTCGGATAGACCAGATGGTGCTTGGCCTTGTGCTAAGAAAGCTTGACTATGTTGAGATAAGAATAACATCAAGTGGAACCCCTTTGGTTCCAAGAGGCTTGGTAGCATAGTTGGCTAGGGTGCTTATGACAATGCTGCTATGGCAAAGGTCTGCCGATGGAATCCCACTGAGTACACCTTTTGAAGAAAAAGCTTTTGATTTCTAATATTGATGGTGTTGAAAAGCACACAATGTGATTATCCAAGGTAACATATTAATTTTTCGTTTATTGTCATGTTAGGAGACATAAGGGAGATAAAAGGCTCTATAGTGGAATTTAGTTTGTGAAATTTAAAAAGGAGGATATTTTTAGTTTTACAACTTTAGGAGTAATAAGGTGTAAAAATGATTTTAATGTAATTCTTGCATTGTGAAAAATGACTCACCTTTTGAAGAAAAAGCTTTTGATTGCTAATATTGATGGTGTTGAAAAGCGCACAATGTGATTATCCAAGGTAACATATTAATTTTTGGTTTATTGTGATGTTAGGAGACATAAGGGAGATAAAAGGCTCTATAGTGGAATTTAGTTTGTGAAATTTAAAAAGGAGGATATTTTTAGTTTTACAACTTTAGGAGTAATAAGGTGTAAAAATGATTTTAATGTAATTCTTGCATTGTGAAAAATGAATTGTTGAAAAGTTGTTTTTTGCATCTTATTAAGAATCAAGAAGGATCCTAGAACATTATTTTCATATTTCATTGAGCACATCTTTTGAAAAGGAAAATTAATGTTGAAGTGTTGAATGGTATCATGCTATCTAACCCTAGAAGTGGCATAAGAAGGATTGGTTGTTTTGAGATAGGTTTTTAATGACATATCTTCATCAAATAAAATAAGAGGTATGAGCATATTTTTCCTTCTTGAGGTGTGTTGTTGAACAAGGTTTTCTGGAATATAAGGTAGAGATAAAAGGATTGTTTGATAAGCATTGTTGGAAAGATTTGAATTAGGGTTTGAAGAGAAAGTGGAATCAATTGCACTAGGGTTTGTGATCAAGATATACATCCTTGATTAACATTTTGAGAATTATATTGTGCTTTATTATTGGAAATAGTTGAGCAAGAATTGATACCAAGTGCATGCATCTTTAAGAAATTTTTGAGTATTGGTTTGAGTACATGTGAATGGGCAAATGGTTAAGATCATCTTTGTGAAGAAAGTTTGGTATGCTTGTGATTGAGTTTTGAGAACAAATTTGCAAGTGTTATAGAGTCATTTTGTGGAGCAAATTTGTGCACTAGCCTTGATTGTTTTGAAAGGAAATTTCCAACGAATAGAGATATGATTTGTTGAGACATGTGGAAGCGACAGACTTAATGAATTTCGATAGAATTATTGAGAATATGTTAGAGTAGATATGAGCATATGTTAGAGCAAAATTTGTGCATGTGTTTGAGAAGACTTGAAGGCAGGTTTGAGAAAGTCTTTGAGAAGACTTGAAGGCAGATTTGAGCAAGTCTTTGGGAAGACTTGTAGGTAGATTTGAGCAGAGATAGAGAGCAGATTTTGTTGATGATTTGTTCAAGCTTTTTGATAAGGCTTGGGGTATATCTGAGCAGAGTTGAGAGTAGGTTTTATTGCTGATTTGATCAAGCTTTATGTTAAGGCTTGAGGTAGATCTAAGAAGAGTTGAGAGCAAGTTTGATTTATGATGTGTTCAAGATTTGTGTTAATGCTTGGGACAAATCTGAGCAGAGTTGAGAGTAGGTTTGATTGTTGAATTTATCAAGCTTTGTGTTAAGACGTAGGGTAGTTTTGAGCAGATATAGAAAGCAATTGAGATAGATTTAATCTAACCTTGTAATAATGTTAGGTACATAATAGAGATAGAGTTGAGAAAAATCTTTGGAGGTGACAAAGAAAAGAGGACAACAGTCTCCAGTGGATAGAGATCCATCAGCCAGTGTAGTAGGAAAAAAGGTCTCCAGTGGAGAGATATCCACAAGATAGAGCAGTGGGAGAAGAAGTATTCTAGAAGATCACTAGGTAGAGCAAAGGGGATAGATATCTCCTGTGGAGAGATATCCATGAACTAGAACAAGGGAAAAGAGTTCTCCTATGGAGTGTGATTTGTGAACCAGCTAGGAAGATAGATTTCTTCTATGGAGAGATATCTACAAACCATTTGAGGAGATAGAGTTCTCCTAGATCAAGTTCCACGAGCCAGAGCAAGGGGAAAGAGTTCTCCTGTGGAGAGAGATCCACAAATCAGAGCATAGGATATTGTTGTCTCCTTTGGACAAAGTTCCATAAAAATTATAATAGGGAATTGGTTCCTAAGAGATTTGTTGAGAAAATTTAGAAGAAATATTTTCTTCGTGGAGTAGCCCATATTGGGTGAACCATGTTAAATTTATGTCTCTCTTGTGTGTGATGATTTTTGCATTGCTTTGGTTACTATTATTGATATTACCATTTATAATATTGGATAATATTATTTGGGAAATAAAAGTAAAAGTTGATCTTATACTATTCACCCCCCCTCTTAGTATAAGCTTGTGTTCTTCAATTGGTATCAGAGTAGGTTCCTTCAAAAAAAGTCTAATAGCTTGAAGGAATATCTTACAAGAACACACATGGGCAGGAAAGACAAAAAAAGAATCATGAGATCACATCCTCCTAAGAAGGAAGGAACTCACATTAAGAAAATGGAAGAAGAAAATTCTGTGATATGTGTTGAATGTGGTAAACTTGATCACATGACACTTTATTGTCCATAAAATGGGTATGATAGCAGTAAACAGGAAAAGGAATTTGATTTTGCTCTCAACAAAATTGTTACTCAAGAAGGGGAAGTAGAATCAAAATTAAGTAAAGAATCAAGTGATGAAGAAGAGGCTGAACTAATAAAATTTTATACTAAATGTAGAAAGCAATATCACCATACAACTTATTGTCATAGGTCTAGCAGTGAAGATGAAAAGAAAATAGGGACAGTCAAATCAAGTACGAAGAGGAAATTCTACTTTCGACAATAGAAGAAAAAGAAAACGCTCCTATTGAATACCAAGGAGAAGAGAAAAATTTAGAAAATGAAGAAGAGAAAGAATATGCTCTTGTGATTAAAGTTCTAGAAAAAGAGGAATTCATAGTTGAAATAAAAAAGGAACTTGAAGAGCTAAGCTCAATATTGAAATATCAAATACAAAATAAAGTAGATGCTTTTGTCGAAAATCAAGAAAAGAAAGATGAGACTCTTGTTCAAGACCAAGTAGAAGATGCTCCAGTTGAAGATCTAGAAAAGAAACAAAAAACCATGGTTGAGGAACTTATGGATATTCAAGAATTAAAAAGGGAGAAATCAAGATTGAGGGCTTAAGCACAAGAAGATGATAAAAAAAACAAAGATTCTACAAGATCTCATTGATCTAAAATTCACAGTTGAAGAGGCAAAAAAATTGAAGATGGAATGGCTAAAAAAACTAAAGGTAAAAGAGCTAGAGTGTGAAATATTAGAACATGAATTGGTATCTCTAAAAAATGGAAGTGAAAGTTTCTAAGGATAAACTGCACATGTTTGAGAAAAGTTTAAAATATTTGGATAATCTTATCACAATACAAAAATCTCCATTTATCAAGATAGGTCTAGGTTTTGAAGCAGGTCAAGAAGATCAGAAAGGAAAGGTAAGCTTAAATGATTTGGGCAACATCATCAAGACACAAGAAACTACATTTGTAAAATATGGAAAAATTCAAGAAGCATAGAAAAGGGAGTCAAGCTCCAAAGGAAAGGAAGCATCAAAATAAGTGAATGAAGAAGAACCAAAGACTTACGCCAATGTGTTGAGAGGTGATAGTATCAAAAATGAAGAAAACAATGCACCATCAAGGGACAAAAATCATCATAAGAAAAGCAAAGAAAGGATAATGATATCGAGGTAAGATGAGCATCTCTTTTAGGGGTATTGCTACTCATGTAATCATTTTGGTCATAAAGCAGTGCATTGAAAGATTCATGAAAAGAAGGATTATGGTTTCACTAAGAGGAACTTCAAATATGGATACTTCTTTCAAGGACATTGCTACTCATGCAATCATTTTGGTCACAAATCTACACATTGCAGGGATTATGGCAGGAATGATTTTGGCTTCACCAAAAGGAACTACAATTCATTTGCACCTTCCAGGAACTACAACATGAGATGTTTCAATTGTAATAATTTTAGGCATATAGCAAGGTGGTATAGAACAGTGTTTCAGGAACTTCCAAGGATAAGAAAGAAGCAGGAGAGCCAAAAGGTTCAAATAGGTATGACTACAAAAGTGTGGAGAAAGATTGAAAAAAAAAGAGCATTGCAAGTTGGGACTAGATTTACTCCTACCCCAAAATTAATCACCTTAAGGAGAGGAGGTGGGGAGGGGGCTGAGCTAAGAGTCTTATATTTAGCCCTAAAGGAGTCCCTTTGAAATTTATGTCAAAGGGGGATATATTTGAGTAAGGGGTATAACATTCAGTCAGGGGGAGCAGCTTCTCAGGGGGAGCAAATCTAGATTTCAGTGATAGCATAATGGTTTTTAGAAAAGGGTTACCATCAATGACAAAGGGGAGATTGTTGGAAAGTTGAGTACTTTGGTTATCATTGATGTCAAAGGTGCATGGTCATTGATGTCAAAGGTTAATGTGCTATGAAAGCAAGGCAAGGTTCTCTCCAAAGCACTTGGGACCATGGGTTCTAAGTTAATGGATAAAAGGTTTAAAGAAGGTTTGAATGCCCAAGTTTAAGACCATGGCGAAGAAGTTACTTGATTTAAAAGATTTAAATTATTTAAATTAAAGATTTAAATAATTTAAAATTAAGATATTTAAATATTTTAAACTAAAATTATTATTTCTAAATTTTAACGGGCCAACATATTTATAAGCACCGACGACTATGTGAAATATTGCATATGAATCAAAAAGAATTCCCTTGTCGACGTCTTCATTTCGAAGACCATTCTTTATATAAAAGGTTATCCAAGTGATTAAAAAAAATTGTTCGAGTAGTATAAGAGGATGCGCTTCATTTGTGAATATGTGGATAAAGGACAAAAAATCAACACGCTTTTCAAGGTAGAACACGGTGGAAAATGTGGTGGCAATGAAACCTCCTAGGAATAAAATAAAGCATGTGATGTGTGCTCTTTACGGTGCAATAATGAAGATTAATTCAAACAGGGTTCGTAATTTCAATGACGCAATAATGATTAACGGTTGCTATCTTTTGGGGAGGATAAAGAGAAAAGAAACAAATGTAACTATCCGCCCTTTCGATCTCATCCACCAGATAGACCAGACGGTGTTTGGCCTCACACTAAGAAAGCTCGACTACGCTAAGATAAGAATAACATCAAGTGGAACCCATTTGGTTCCAAGAGGCTTGGTAGCACAGTTGGCTAGGGTTCTTGTGACAACGTTGTTATGGTAGAGGTTTGTGGGTCGAATCCCGTCAAGTACATATTTTGAAGAAAAATCTTTTGATTGCTAATATTGATGGTTTTGAAAAGCGTGCGATGTGATTATTCAAGGTAACAAATTAATTTTTGGTTTATTGTGATGTTAGGAGATATAAGGGAGATAAAAGGCTCTATAGTGGAATTTAGTTTGTGAAATTTAAAAAGGAGGATATTTTTAGTTTTACAACTTTAGGAGTAATAAGGTGTAAAAATGATTTTAATGTAATTCTTGCATTGTGAAAAATGACTCACCTTTTGAAGAAAAAGCTTTTGATTGCTAATATTGATGGTTTTGAAAAGCGTGCGATGTGATTATTCAAGGTAACAAATTAATTTTTGGTTTATTGTGATGTTAGGAGGCATAAGGGAGATAAAAGGCTCTATAGTGGAATTTAGTTTGTGAAATTTAAAAAGGAGGATATTTTTAATTTTACAACTTTAGGAGTAATAAGGTGTAAAAATGATTTTAATTTAATTCTTGCATTGTGAAAAAGGAATTGTTGAAAAGTTCTTTTTTTTGCATCTTCTTGAGAATCAAGAAGGATGCTAGAACATTATTTTTAGATTTCATTGAGCACATATTTTGAAAAGGAAAATTAATTTTGAAGTGTTGAATGGTCTCATGTTATCTAACCCTAGAAGTGGCATAAGAAGGATTGGTTGTTTTGAGATAAGCTTATAATGACAAATCTTCATAAAAGCAAATAAGAGGTATGGGCATATTCTTCCTTCCTGAGGTGTGTTGTTGAACAAGGTTTTTTGGAATATAAGGTGAAGATAAAAGAATTGTTTGATAAGCATTGTTGAAAATATTTGAATTAGGGTTTGAAGAGAAAGTGGAATCAATTGCACTAGGGTTTGTGATCAAGATATGCATCCTTTTTTTTTAAGCGAAAAACCCCTTGCGGGGCTGCCTTGGTATGAGAGACCATGAACAGGGGGTTCTACACCATCAAAGTCACTCGGGAGTCGCACTCGACCCTGCTCGCACCAACATTATCAATTGGATTTTGGATACCCAATTCAAATTTTTGGTAGGGTGGAGATTTGAACCTGGGACCTCCCTTGGAGGATTGCCCTCTCCTCTTCAACTCACCTACAACACCTGGGTTCAAGATATGCATTCTTGATTAGCATTTTGAGAACTATATTGTACTTCATGATTGGAAATAGTTGAGCAAGAATTGAGACCAAGTGTGTGCATCTTTGAGAAATTTTTGGGTATTGGTTTGAGTACAAGTGAATGGGCAAATGGTTAAGATTATTTTTGTGAAGAAATTTTGGTATACTTGTGATTGAGTTTTGAGAATAAATTTGCAAGTGTTATAGAGTTGTTTTATGGAGCAAATTTGTGCAGTAGCCTTGAATGTTTTGAAAGGAAATTTGCAACGAATGGAGATCTTATTTGTTGAGACATGTGGAAGCAATAGAATTAATGAATTTGGATAGAATTCTTGATCATGTGTTAGAGTACATTTGAGCATATGTTAGAACAAAATTTGTACATGTGTTTGAGAATACTTGAAGGTATATTTGAGCAAGTCTTTGAGAAGACTTGAAGGCAGATTTGAGCAAGACTTTGGGAAGACTTGTAGGTAAATTTGAGCAGAGATAGAGAGTAGATTTTTTTGATGATTTGTTCAAGATTTGTGATAAGGCTTGGGGTAGATCTGAGCAGAGTTGAGAGCATGTTTTATTGTTGATTTGATCAATCTTTGTGTTAAGGCTTGAGGCAGATCTAAGTAGAGTTGAGAGTATGTTTGATTTATGATTTGTTCAAGCTTTGTGTTAAGGCTTAGGATAGATCTGAGCAGAGTTGAGAGCAAGTTTGATTGCTGATTTGATCAAGCTTTATGTTAAGGCTTAGGATAGTTTTAAGCAGATATAGAAAGTATTTGAGATAGATTTAAGCTAACCTTGTAATAAGATTTGGTGCATATTTGAGATAGAGTTGAGAATAGGATTTGGAGGTGATAAAGCAAAGAGGATAACAATATCCAGTGGATAGATATCCATCAACGAGTGTATTGGGAATATAGGTCTCCAGTGGAGAGAGATCCACAAGCAAGAGTAGTGGGTGCAAAAGTCTTCTAGAAGATCACCAGCTAGAGCAGAGGGGATAGAGATCTCCTATGGAGAGATATCCATGAACCAGAGCAAGGGGAAAGAGTTCTCCTATGGAGTGTGATCCGTGAACCAACTAGGAAGATAGATTTATTCTATGGAGAGAGATCCATGAACTAGTTGAGGAGATAGAGTTCTCCTAGATCAAGTTCCATGAACCAAAGCAAGGGAAAAGAGTTATCCTATGGAGAGATACAGAAATCAGAGCATAGGGGATTGGTGTCTCCTTTGGACAGAGATCCATAAAAATTGTAATAAGGAATTGATTCCCAAGAGATTTGTTGAGAAAATTTAGAAGAAAGATTTTCTTTGTGGAGTAGCCCATATTCGGTGAACCATGTAAAATTTGTGTCTCTCTTGTGTGTGATGATTTGTGCATTTCTTTGGTTACTGCTATTGATATTTTCATTTATAATATTGGATTTTAGGGAAAGAAAATTAAAATTTGGTCTTATACTATTCACCCCCCTCTCAGTATAAGTCTGTGTTCTTCACCTTTGTAATATGGTCTATTGCCATATAGTTCCCAAAGGAGCTAGTAATGCTCTTCAATACTTATTTTTTCCCAAAACTCTAAGGGTAAACCGGGGAGCCTAACCCAAGTTAGAGCAACATCTATTTTTTTAGTACTTGAGTTAAAACCTAAATCCCATTTATTAAGAAACAACTCTATCCAACCCATAAACTAGGGTCCTCCAAAAAGATCCTATAGAAAATCCTCTTCCATTGAAAATGATGCCATGAAGAACCCTTTTGGAAGGTATGATAAGTCTACATGCCATTTAATATTCCAATGCCCAAGAGCCAATTTTTTAATATGTTATAAATTAGGGTGAAGACCTACAAATTTTCCAATGAGGCACTTATGAAGCTTTTGATGTGCCTTTTCAAAAATCTTATCAGGTATTTTTAACATCACTCCTTCAAAGGTGGATTCCAAAGGAATTAGAATGTGAGGTTATTTCTTAGTATACAACTATGACTTGCCTCAAAATTTGTTTGACCAACTCCTTATAACCTTGTTTTTTCCATAAGAAATATTATCATCCTTTTTGGGTTCCCTAGAAATATTATTGTTTATCACCCCACCAAGAAGATATTGGAACAAGTCTACTTGCCCCATTCTTCCTATAATATTGGTATTCTTGTCCTCACATCCTATCCCTCCCTTATCCACAACATTAAGAGGTTCTTCTTCTATAGTACCTTGATTAGATCTAGCAGTATCAACCATTATATTTTTTGTAATCTTAGTATCAAATCCACAACATCAAGCGGTTCTCCTTCAACAACACGTCAATCAGATTTAATAGTCTTATCCATTATTTTCTTAGCCTGCAACTATGACTTTTCTTGAACACTGTTTGACCAACTACCTACAAACTTACTTTTTCCAAAAGTGAGATTATCATCCTTTTGAGTGCCCTAGAAAGATTTTTCTTTATCACCCCACCAAGCAAACATTGGAATGATTCTACTTGCACTATTATTACCATAATATTGGTATTCTTTCTCTCACCTCCCACCCCTCCTTGATCCATAGCATCAAGAGGTTCTCCTTCCATAGTACCTTGATCAGTTCCAGCATTCTCAACCATTATTATTTTTAGCAATCTCAATCTTAGATCCACAATATCAAGAGGTTCTACTTCCATAGTACCTATATCAGATCCAGAAGTTTTAGTTATTATTTTTTTTAGCAGTCTCAGTCTCAAATCCATAGCATTAGGAGGTTTTCCTTCAATATTACCTCAATCAGATCCAATATTTTGGGCCATTATTTTTTTAGTAGTCTCAATCTCAGATCCACAATATTAGGAGATTCTCCTTCCATGGTACCTCGATCAAACATTCCATACTTTTTCAATGGCATGCCTCAAAGTAATGATGTGGCTTATTGTCAAGTGTTTTGGTCTAAGACTTGTTTATCTTTTTGCCCTCTTTCCTTTTCCTTCTATCCACTTACTGATACTACTCTAAAAAATACTTCTAAATAACTTTGCAAAGAGAGGATTGACTAGAATGCTTTAGTAATTAAGGGATTGTCTATGTCCTTACTCTTAAAGAGAGATGTTAAACTTGTTATCTAGTCCCTTGGAAATCCATATTGGATGATATTGTTGAATATCCTCTTGATTGTGATGTTAAGTCCTTCACTCCCCATTTTAAGTATTCTACCTGTAGTCCATCCATATCACAAACCTTACATATTCTTAGCTTTTTAATATATTCCTAAACCTCCTTAAGGTAGATTATTTTTTTTTTGTGATGACTAAAGGAGGTACATATTCTTGTTGATATCGTTCATACAGATATTTTATAGTTTTTGACCATAGGATTTTTGTGACGTTATTATTTGTTTATTTATTTATTTGCTAAAGTTTCTTCCAAAATGACTTTGGGTTATTCAACCTGAAATAAAGTAATCCTCTATAAAAATTTATTTTACTATTCTCTACCTCAATTCTTCTAGATCTCTCCTTGTTTCTTTACATTCTTCATTGCACCATGCATTTGCTAGAAATTTACCCTTTTCTACTACTTGACTTTAGACCTTTTGCACCATTTTAATGGATCCAGAGTTATATTTTTAACTTACAACTATTTTTTTTAGTAGATAAAATAAGGGGTTTTGAAAGGAACCCCAAACCTTTTACAAAGAGAATCAGAAAGATAAAAAAAAACAACAAGCATAACTCAGAATAAACAAAGCCAGCTCACCAAGAACTAGTTGAAGATAATCCACCTAACCAAAATAGGGAAAAACCCATCCAACCAACAAACCCAAAAAGTATTCAACAAACCAAAACCAGACAAAGAGGCATAAAGAACTCAGTCCTGAGAATTCTCCTTAGAAAGATCCTTCTCCAGCTATAGAAAATATTGATCTTTCTCACACTTTAGCCTCTAAAATATTTTATTCACAAAAAGGCAAAAATCTTCATAGATATCCTAAGAGATTTCACTAGGTATTTAATAGCATCTGAGGTCTTGCTCGGAGTCCTTTTAATCTCTATAGAGCAATTCCCCATAGGTGTTCCCTATCTCTTCAAATTATTTTTCTAATTAGAGAAGTATTATAATAAAGGGGTTTATTAAAAGGCCTCCCTAACCATCAGTCTAAAAACATTAAGTACCAAAAAAGGCAAGAGCCCTTACTCAACAAAAATATTCTCAACCTTTTCCTGTCTATAATATATGATCAAAAGCTTTAGATCCAAACCTGCTTTAAAAAACTATGCTTCTACTACTCTGGAGACAAGGAAGATAATAATATCCAAGATCCAAATGAATCTTAAGTCCAAATATATGGCTTCAAAAATTGATCATTGAATTTAGAGCTTTAAAACCACCAAGCCAGCCAGTACTGAAAATATTAAGAACCATTTATAGCTTGAGGGGCTTTAACGTAAAATATTTGAATTAGTTCTTGAGGAAATTTATTTCTCCAAATGGTTAATCCACTTTGATGAATTCCTATGTTAGCCAAAGAATTTTTCACTCTATTTCCTTCTCTAAAAATATGTTTACATTAGGAACATTCCAAAGCTTTAATAATTCTATTTGTTTTAGCAATCATATTTTTAAAATTCCAACTAGTTGATTGTTGATCTAAAATGGTGTTAATTATATTCAAAGAATATCCCTCAAAAATGATCTTCCTTCCATGGACAGTGCTAATAAGGATAGCTCCTTGGAATAAAGCTCTTGCCTCTACAAAGTGATATGTCTGAGTCCCTAAGTTTTCAGCATAGGCTAGAATGATTTTACCTCTATCATTTTTCACCACTCCACCTACACCATTCGACCCTAAATTTCCTTTAGAAGCCCCATAAAAATTCAATTTTAACCATCCTAAATGGGGAGGTGATCAATTTTTTTTGTTGCCTATTCAACTAAGGTTCATAATCACCTTTCTCAAGACCATAGGGTATACCCAAGAAATCAACTAACTTGGATTACTATGGATTTTATATTTCTTTAATGAAGGAAATATTTGATACATTAGTTATAGCAATAAGGGCTTTTGAACCAATTTTAATAGAATTATTAACACAATCATTGAAATTGTGGTTATTCGTTTCTTTCCACACCTCCATAGGATGTGGGGTAAACTCAAGTTCTAGAAGCTTTGGCTTCTCTTTCAAGGAAAATGGGATGTCCACTACTCAAAGAGATCAACAATGGATCAAAAAACATCCAATACACTCCCAAATCCTTCAAAAAATCTTGAAAAACTTCACAAGGAAAGGAAAAATCCAAAAAGAGGTGTTGAGTGTTCTCATTTTTACCACATAAACATCTATTAATGAGAATTATACCTCTTTTTTAAAATTTTCAATGGTTAGAATCTTATTTTGAAGAGCAAGCCACAAGAAAATTTTAATTTTAGGAATAAGAGGTTTAACCCAAACCTTTTTATTTAGAGTCCAAATATTACAATCACTAACCTTTAACAAATAAGTAGATTTAACTAAGTCTCCACTATTATTTTTAGCCCAAATCAAAGAATATTTGCATTTAGATTTTTTGATGACTTGAGATCTCAACTTATTATTCAGCATATGCAACACTTCCTTATCTTCAAAACATAATCCTAGAATAGATATAGGTTTATATTGGTGCAAAAACTATCATTGATTGAGCGGGAGTGCACCTAGCGGTCCTCGATAAATATTAAATGGCCACTTGGCCTGGTAGAGGCAAGGGTGGTCGATCTCCAGAGAAGGCCGGCTCCTTCGATTCCAGCTACCTACACCACAAAGGGGGAAAGGGAAAAATGGAATGATAAATAAAGCAATGAAAGGTTGTAATCAAAACTAACAAGGATGGGGTATGACCACATCAAGACACACATGTTCAAAATCACCAAAACAAATAATAGTAGGCCACCTAATAGATCAAATCATCCCATCCTCACTTCTCATTCTATACAGTAGGCAAGAGAAAATTCCAAAACTAGTGGGAGGGTGCATGGAATACAGATAGTAAAATTAGAGCGCTCCCACCCAATTAGATATAAAAAAATAAAACCCTAACACCCAGTGATGGATATGAATTTTAGAACTGCCCAACCAAACCCATGAAATCCAAATAGCAGAATTAAGTGAATAAGCTCAGACGACCATCACAAAAATAAACATCCACACTTATGCAAAAATAGAAGCGAAGATAGATTGAGAGACCAAACAATGATATACTATTATTTACAAGACGAAGAAGATTACATATAAATTATAAAGGCCACAAAGTCACCCTTTGGAATGTCAAGCATTCCCCTATTTATATAATATTTTACAATATATTCAAATTACGACATTAATAACATTAGACAAGAGAATATAGGAGGAATGGTGGTTTTCTAGAGGGAGTTAGGTGCTTCTGCATCAATCCAAGCCTTCAATTTTTCTATTGTTGTTGGGTCATAAATTTACCCTACCTCTTCATGCCACAAGAAATCCCTAAATTGATTACCTCTATAGTCATGCATTTCAAATTATTTCCTTTGTGCCCATCAATCCAGAAGTACAGGGTAGCCGAGATTATTTATACATGCTCCTAAGGATCTCCCATACTTCCCAAATGATAATTTCATTTTTGCATAGTTATTTGGGTATAGTTCCTCATTTGACCACTTTCCCCCTTCTTCACCCTATAGATGGGTGATCCATTTTGGAATTTCATTGTTGCCTTCCCAAAGTTCCACCTATTATTGGGATGGAGATTTGGAAACAAAAGTTTTTATGTTACTTTCCCATTCCCCCATCCATATTGGGAGGGGTTTTGGGATCCAGATCTTCCATCCATAAGCTGGGTGGGAATTTGAGATTCGACTTCAATGTTTGCCTTCCTACCTATCTGTTTGTCCTTCCTTTTGGTTCTTAATGCTTCAAAAATGGGCACTATAACTTTCCAACATCTTGCCAAAAATAAGAGTGGGTGAAGGGGTACCAAAATTCACCCACACTCTTGGTGACTCACAGGGGATTTCTACTTGTTAGAAATAGAAACCCAAATAGCATTATTCCTTGAAAATTTTGAACAAAAAAGGGGAGGAATGGAGATTAGGATAGAAATAATAAACTAGGAACAAGGGTAGCCAAGAGAAAGCTACCAAAAAAAAGAGAGGAAGAGGGAGGGCATAACAAGGTAGAACATGGTGAAGAATAGGAGCAGAAGGAAGACATAAGAGGAGAATAACAAGTGCAAGGGAATAAAATTTGAGGAAATATAAACAAGAACTAGGAGGAGAGAAGAAGGAGCTACTACCCAGGATGGTCAGTAGTGACCATCACATAGGGAAGAAGGGAGAGAGAGAGAGAGAGAGAGAGAAATAGGGTAAGAATGAAACAAAAGAGAAAATAGCCTTGGAGATAACTTCTCAAAAGAGGCCTCCATTGATATACTCTTTTATGGCTTGAGGTACTTTCAAGAATAAACAGAATGCTAGAGACATTTGTCTATGCTGATATAGCCCTTCTTTCTTACACAATTTAGCAAGAATCTTCTCAGTTCCTCATAACACATCTTGGAACCTCTTATGACGCTATTGGACTGATTTTTGGTGAATTATTAAAGCTTCCCACAAGGATTTTTAAAGAGCAATTTCTATTGGGGCTCTGCATTTGCTTTAAAATATTTAGCCTAATGTGTATCTTTACCATATGAGCCAAAGTGTGCTTGCTACATCAACTTACGAGCTTTTAAGAGGGTTGTTAATTGGGCTACAAAGTCACATGATAAAGAAAGAGTACTCAAGGAAGAAATACCATCTATAAATCTTCACATTTATCAAAAGTAGATCCCCTAATATGATGTCAGTAAATATGCGACCTTATATGATTCGTACCCTTTATTTAACTGAAGGCTTATTTACACAAAATTGCGGTGCTGCTAGCACGCTATATCACTAGACTTCTCTACCACTTATCTGATGAACCTGCAATGTCTAGACCAAATGACAAAAAAATTGAGCTGCTTCTTGTGCTCAATTTGGCCTTGTTGGCCAGATACTATTCTTGACTTTAGCAACTCCATATTATGAAGGTAGCTCGCTCGTGTAGAGGTTGTATTTACTAATTCAACCCATGCTTGGGTTGTCATATTTTTTGGATGTGGGTACCAAAATTGTACTTCATATGGGTCAACTTGCAATGTTACTCATATTTCATCCCTTTTGGAACAAATATCAGTCCCATTGTATTTTGGTTGTTCTAGGATCTGGGGATGACTGTAATAAAAGTCATTAGAGCATGATTTCTCTATTGTCTTCTTGCTTAATTCTAATCCGGATTCACTCCTGGGTCACTGGGCAGACTCCATACCTTGCTAGCTAAGGTATGATTCTTACTAGAGGGTTGGTATCACTGCGTAATCATATTGCTACTCTTCAAAGGGAACCTACTGCTCAACCCTTTTCTCTTGCAAGGAACAACAAACCATGATATTTCCTAACTCAAAAAGTGTACAACTACTCTTGTTGCATGATTTAGAGTACTGAATTCCTTACCATATCATGCCTTCTTACTGCACAGTGGGATATGTAGGGAAGGAATGGGCTATGAGCCTAGGATTTTGAAAAGAGGATGTGATGGGTAGAAGAGGCTAGGGTGGAATCTTGTTGTAGATTTTTCCCGCTTGTACTAACATCCTTTCAACTTGGGATGCTTTCTCAAAAAATTGAGGAAAATTCCTCTCTTGATTGCTGCACTAGAAGGCCTATGTCAGGATCAAAGGCACAAACATAGTATATGTATGGTTGGGTAGTAGATGGTTTGGCTTCATAAGGGATCCTCCTCTAGGTCCTAGTAAAGCAAACATTGAAGTCAACCATGGATGAATGTAAGTTGCATGAGTAGGAGGAAGGGATCTGCAGAAGCATCGAATGCATCGATGAGTGCTTCTACGAGATCAACCCATTTGTTGATGCTTCCATGCTCCAAAGTTTTGAACCATAATAATGCTCTTCCTTTCAAATAAAAAGCAAGGAGCCCGAGCATCACATTTTCAAAAGTAATACCATGAATCAAGGAGAGGGATGTTACATCCTCATAATGTTCATATGTAGCACCATCAGTACATTCATAACTGGAAACCATTTTAAGTACAACCTTAGGAATATCTTATGAGCTTGAGATATTTAGGGGGGCTGCATCATTCCAACTGGGATATTTTGGCTAGGCCATTGAAGCACCGGTCCCTCAAATCCTTTGGATTACACTATTGATTTGTAGTCATTAGATGAGCATACTCTCACTACTAGCAAGGTCAGGGCTACTCATTGAACCCTGGGTCCTTTAGGAAATGGAGTTTTTTAGCACAAAGAGGCAACTGATCTCATGATCTAAAAATACTGCACAGTTAGAGTCACCAAGTGATTTGCAAAGATATGGTTAAACCAGAGTATCACCAAAATATGATTTCCTCAAACTCAAAAAATCAATGAGCTCCCCAATAGAGTTACCAAAAACTATTGATGCAAAAATTGTCATTGATCGAGCGAGAGCATGCCCAGCGATCCTCAACCAACATTGAATGACCACCTAGCCTAGGAGAGGTAGGGGCAATCGATATCTAGAGAAGACCAGCTCATTTAATTCCAACTACCTAAGCTACAAAGAGGGAAATGGAAAAGGGGAACAAGAAATAAAGTAACAGGAGATCGTAGCCAGAACTAACAAGGTGGGGTATGGCTACATCAGGATAGACATGTTCGATGTCATCGACGTAGATAGCAGTTTACCACCTAACATATCAGCTCAGGCCATCCCCAATTATCATTTGATACAATGAGCAAGGGGGAATTCCAAAACCAACAAGAGGGTGAATGAAATCCATATAGAAAAATTAGAGTAATCCCACCCAACCAGCTTTAATAGAAATAAAACCTCGATGCCCAGATATGGATGCAAATTCCAAAACTGCCCATCCAAACCCACAAAATCTAGATAGCAAAATTAAGTGAATAAGCTCAAATAGCCATCATAGAAATAAACATATATAGTTATGCAAAATAGAAGCAAAGATAGATTGAGAGACCAAACAATGATATATTATTATTTACAAGGCAAATAATATTACATATGAATTGTAAAGGCCATAGAGCCACCCTTTGGAATGTCGAGCATTCCCCTATTTATAGAATATTTTACAATATATTCAAATTGTAGAATTAATAACATTAGGCAGGAGGATCTCATGGGAATGATCAAAAAATCTGTTGTAGCTTTGTTCCATGAGGAATGGTGGTTTTCCAAAGATATTTAGGTACTTCTACATTAATCCAAGCCTTTGATTTTTCTAACATTGATATTGGATCATATATTTATCCCATATCTTCGTACCGCAAGAAAGCCTTGAATTGATTACCTCTAAAGTCATGCATTTCAAATTATTTCCTTCACACCCATCAATCCAGAATTATAGGGTAGCCAAGATCATTAATTCCTATTCCTAAGGATCCCTCACACTTTCCAAATGATAATTTCATTTTTGGATGATTATTTGGGTACAATTCCTTGTTTGACCACCTTCCCCCTTCTTTGCCCTATGGATGGGTGACCCGGTTTAAAATTTCATTACTGTCTTTCCAAAGTATCGCCTATTCTTAGGATGGGTATTTGGGAATAATTTTTTTTATGTTACTTTCCCATTCCTCCATCCATATTGAGCAGAGTTTTGGGGTCTAGGTCTTCTTCCTAGAATCTGGGTGAGAATTTGAGATTCGACTTCAATGTTTGTCTGTCTACCTATCTTTTCGTCCATCCTTTTGGTTCTTAATTCTTCAAAATTGAGCACTCTAACTTGCCAAAATCTTGCCCAAAAGTAGAGCGGGTGAGGGGGTGCAAAAATTCACCAACATTTTCCATATTTTTGAGTCCTCCACCACTTTAATGAAGTTGAAGAACACAAGCTTATACTGAGAGGGGGGTGAACAGTATAAGACCACTTTTTACTTTTCTTTCCCAATCAATATTATGCAATGTATAGATAGCAATATCAACAACAGTAATCAAAGCAATGCACAAAACACCATACACAATAGAGACACCACAATTTACGTGGTTCACCCAATGTGGGCTACTCCACGGAGAAAATATTTCACTAAAATTTTCTCAATCAATCTCTTGGGAATCCTTCCCTATTACAATGTTTATGGACCTCTATCCAAAGGAGATACCAATCCCCTAAATCAAGTTCGTGGATCTCTATCCATAGGAGAACTCCTTCTCCTCTGCTCTGGTTGGTGATCCTCTAGAAGACTACTGCCTCCACTACACTGGCTTGTGGATCTCTCTCCACTGAAGACTCTTGTCCCCACTCAGAAGACCTATCCTCACTACCCTGGCTAATGGATCTCTATCCACTGGAGACTACTTGTCCTCTCTACTCTATCACCTCCAAAGCTCTATCTCAAATCTACACTAAACATAGTCCTTCGATCTAGCACAAATCTGCTCAATCTCTATCTCTGGTCTGGCACAAACTTATCCTCAAATCTGCACCAAAATCTGCTCCACAAGTCCACTCAGAACTTGCTCAATTCTTCTCAACAAGTCCACTCAGAACTTGCTCAAATATTCTCAACAAGTCCACTCAAAACTTGCTCAATCTACTCAACAAGTCCACTCAGAACTTGCTCAAATATGCTCAACAAGTCCACTCAGAACTTGCTCAAATATGCTCAACAAGTCCACTCAGAACTTGCTCAAATATGCTCAACAAGTCCACACAGAACTTGCTCAAATATGCTCAACAAGTCCACACAGAACTTGCTCAAATATACTCAACAAGTCCACACATAGAACTTGTCCAAAATGCTCACACAGAACTTAACCAATCTCATAGAAACATAAAGAGAATTGTTAGAGACCCAATATGTTTCAACTCAATGCTCAAACACTTTCTCAACTCAAATCAGAATATAGGATAGTTTATTTTATGGAACTTGAACAATCACTTCACACACCCACTTGACTAGGCTCAACCAACTCTACTCAACCAATCACTCAAGAAACAACCCTTGCTCACAAACCCTAGTCCAAGCATGTAAACATCAACTCAAAATATTTCCAATAATGCTCAACAACAAATCTCACATAACAATGATACTCATGTTCTTTTCAAACTCTAGTTCAAGTTCTTTGCACAACAACTCACTTCAACAACAATGCTTATAAAACAATCTTCACATAACAATGATACTCATGATATTTTGCACAACCCTAACTCAGGTTCTTCACACTACCAATGGCTTCAACAACAATGCTTATAAAACAAGGTTTTAATAACAACTCTTTATTCCAGAAAACCTTGAAGCATTAACTCAAACACTCTAAAAAAGGAAACCCTAATCAAGTCCTTTTCACTCCAAACTTATTTTCCAGAAAACCAATCAATCAACTCAACTATGGAAGAATGTGCTCATACCTTTTTCTTGATGATGAAGGGATCTCATAAATCTGCCACAACCACAACAACTTCTATGCCAATCTCAAAGAGGTTAGATGAGTAAATATTTTCTCACAATATAATGTAAAATACTCAATTACACCTTATCACTCCACCTTTCAAAAACAACCATCAACATACATAAAGTATTTATCCAATCACACCTTATAAACTCCCAACTAATAATAAATTCAACATCCACCAAAATAACTCAAAACCTCTTTAATCAATTTTAATGGCAAGAAGAACTTTAGCAAAAATCAAATCCTTTTTCTTTAACAACCTTAATAACATAAATCCCTTCTCAACAAAACAATCTTTCAAAAACCCTTTTAACTCCAAATAGCACAAATCAATTTCCAATAAAAATAATCCTTCACAAACCCTTATAACTCCAAATGCAATTTAATTAAAAATAAATCTTCACAAACCCTTATAACTCCAAATGACCCTTTAATAAAACCTTAGGCAATATAAATTTTAATCAAAAAATTACCTTTGCCACTAGTGGGATTCGACCCCATGATCTCTGCCTCTACGAGCGCTCTAGCCATGGGCTTGACCACCGCGTGCGCTAGACGCACGTTTGAAAACCAACGAGCACTTCATGCTCCTTCTTCACCACCTAGCGCTCAAATCGAATGCAAAACAAAAAGTCTTCCTTTGGCACATCCACGAGAATCGAACATGGGCTCCTCCTTTCCCAACCTTCCAAAGGTGCTACCAATGGACCACCGTGTCCTATGTGGCTCAAACCATACATTGTCCTCTTTTTATCTTCTTCCCTGGCACTAATAAGACAAAGCTCTTTGTCTTCTTCCTCAACGTTCACGATGCACGAAATACCTTCAACCTTTTCGCATGGGAATTAATTCATCGAGGGGTAAGTTTCGAATGCCCCTTTGGGCATTAATTTATACACAAAACCACCATTCGAATTTAGACGTCGGTGCTCCTTAATTTTGATGACGTCGATGCTAGCTAAACCTTTATATAATTTATAAATTATTTAAATTCCAATAGAATTTAAATTTTATAAATTATATTTTAAAACCTTTGACTTTAATAAAATTAAAGTCTTCCATGGGGTAAATTTAAACTTGCAACTTGTACTCCACTAATCTGATTTAAAATATTCTGCCACCATGGGTTTAATTAAACCCTCATAAAATATTATTTTGCCAATTTATTCTTCAACTCTTCGCTTTGTTCCTGGTGTTAATAATGGTGTGCTCCATGGTGTTGATGATGGCTCCATTTGTTCACTTTGGCATCAATGATGACTTTTTCACCTTGACATCAATGACAACTAACTGAGCTCAAAATGTCCAACAATCTCCCCCTTTGTCATTGATGGTAACCCAAATTATTTTAACTAAAAACTTGACCTTTCTTCCTCTGGCTCAATGCTCTCTCAAATATCAAATCTCTCCCTCTTACTCAAATCTAAATCTCTCCCCCTTACTCAAATCTCTCCCCTTTGACATCAATGGCAAAGGGTCACCTTTGGGGCTCGGGGCTAAGAATGAGCCTCTTAGCTTAGCCCCTCCCCCACCTTATGTTGAGGTGGTTAATTCTAGGGTGGGAGTATTTCTACTCCCAGAAAGCATTGTTCTTTACCTTTATCCTCTTTTCTTCTTATCTAAATTTTTTGATTCCTCTAACTATTTCTATCCATGTCCATGTTCCTATCCATGTCAACATTTCTTTTTTTTTTTTTCTATTCTTTTCCTATTCCTATTCTTGTTTCTATTCCTATTCATATTCATATTCATATTCCTGTTCCTATTCATATTCATACCTATTTTTGGAATATCTGCTCTACACCACTTTGTTGTGTGACCATCATTATTGCACTTATAACACTTAATGTTATTATTCCTTGGAGGTGCAAATGTCTTAGGATTTCTCCTAGTGAAGCCATATCCTCTTCTATCATGAACCCTGCAATTCATTGCCTTGTGACCAAACTGATTACATGAGTAGCAATACCCATGGAAAAGTTATATGTTCCCATATTCCTGTCTTACATGTGTCCTGCATTGTGAAGCCATGTGCCCAAACCTGTGACATGAAAAGCATCTTCCATTGAAGTTTCCTTGTCTTGACCTCATTGGTCTCCTATTCTGATTGTTGTTCCATCTGTATCTTCTTTGTGCATTGTTCCTATTTTTGTTGAACTCTCTATTGTCCAACTCATCCTTAGATGTCTCACTTTCTTTTACATTGTCTTCTTCTAAAGTATCTTCATCTAAAGTTTCTTCTCCTCCAAAACTTGAAGTTGACTCTCCTTCCCATTTCTTTTGATTCTGTTCAAATCCAAGACCTATCTTGCTTGATGTAGTCTTTTGTGTCTTGATGAACTTATCCAAGTTCTTTGAGCTATTTTTAAACCCTTTCATCTTGATCTTGGAGTCCTCTAAATCTTCTTTTAGTAGTGCCACTTCTTGTGCTAACTTCTCACATTCCAAGATCTTTGCTTCTAACTTATCTTTGAACCTCTTTGCCTTAGCCTTTGATTTTTCTAAATCCTCTATAAGCAATCTTCTCTCTTCATCACATTCTTGAAACTGAATTTCAAGTTTAGAGTGTTGCTTTCTTACCTTCTTTACCATGTCAAGAGCATAGATAAGTTCTCCCTTGAGATCATAACCATCCTTTTCTGAATATTCCTCTATTTTTTTACCTTTGTCCACATCTTTATTTTCTTTTGGCTTGTCTTCTATAGGATCACTTACTTCTTCTTCTAAAGCCATTAGAAGATTTTCATCTGGTCCTTCAAGTGCATTCTCATATTCATCATCACTAAAACTATAACCATCCCTTGTACAATCATCTTCAAGATGTCCAAAGTTACCACATCTAAAACACTTGAGAATTACTGGAGTCTTTTTCTTAACTTGCTCTTTTTCTTCAATCATAAATAGGACTTCATCTCTATCATTGTCTGAAAAACTAGCATCACTATCACTTGAGTACTTACTTGCATTATCCGCATAGTAGCTCCTCTTTTACCTTTGAAAGAACTTCTTTCCTTGTCTGCTTTGTCCATCCTTGCTTTTCTTTTGATGCATGTATCTTTTTGATTCCTTGTTCCTGTGATCCTATTTTTCTTCACCATTGTTGTTCTTGGGTTCTTGACAATCTATTGCAAAATGTCCATACTTTCCACAATTGAAACACTTAACAGATCTTAGATCTCTAGATCTTCTAGAATCTTTATCTCTTCTACCATAATTAGCTTCTTCATCACTGGATGACTCACTGCTTGATTCTGACTTCTTACCCTTTGTTTTCTTGATTGCTTTGAATGTTGCTTCCTTCTGGGGAATAGGATATTTTGTTCTTATCTCAAAAGTTGTGAGCATACCAAGCAACTTATCTCTTGTCAAAGTATCACCATCCATTGATACTTCTATAGCAGAAACTTGTTCACTAAATATTTTTGGAAGAGTTCTTAAGACTTTATCACAAACATCTGATTCATCAATCTTCATTCCAAGTCCTTGCATATCATTAACAACCTCATCAATTCAAATTAGATAAGCACTAATATTTTCCTCATCATTCATTCTTAATGCTTCAAGTTGTCCTTTGAGATTTTGTATCTTTGCTTTCTTGACACTTTTATCTCCTTCATATATACTTTACAATTTATCCCACATCTCTTTTGCAGTTTTACAATGCATAACTTTCATAGACTCTATTCTACGCAAACCTCTCACAAGTGCATTCATTGATTTTGAATTATAGTGTTGTAAAAGCTTACCTTCCTTATCTGTAGGAGGATTGATTAAGGGATCATATCCAAATTCCACTGATTCCCAAATTTCATTGCCAAGTGCCATCAGGTAGATCTTCATCATCATACTCCAATACATATAGTCACTTCCATAAAATACTGGTGCTGAATTATTTGAGGACACCTCCTTAGGATCCATTGTGTTCTTGTTAGCTTTTCCTTCAAGTTGTTAAACTCTTCTGAAGGAACCCACTCTGATACCAATTGAAGAACACAAGCTTATACTGAGAGGGGGGTGAATAATATAAGACCACTTTTTACTTTTCTTTCCCAATCAATATTATGCAATGTATAGATAGCAATATCAATAGAAGTAATCAAGCAATGCACAAATCACCATACACAATAGAGACACCACAATTTACGTGGTTCACCCAATGTGGGCTACTCCATGGAGAAAATATTTCACTAAAATTTTCTCAATCAATCTCTTGGGAATCCTTCCCTATTACAATATTTATGGACCTCTATCCAAAGGAGATACTAATCCCCTAAATCAAGTTCATGGATCTCTATCCATAGGAGAACTCCTCCTCTGCTCTAGTTGGTGATCCTCTAGAAGACTACTGCCTCCACTGCACTGGCTTGTGGATCTCTCTCCACTGAAGACTCTTATCCCCACTCAGAAGACCTATCCTCACTACCCTGGCTGATGGATCTCTATCCACTAGAGACTACTATCCTCTCTACTCTATCACCTCCAAAGCTCTATCTCAAATCTGCACTAAACATAGTCCTTCGGTCTAGCACAAATCTTCTCAATATTTATCTCTAGTCTAGCACAAACTTATCCTCAAATCTACACCAAACTCTGCTCCACAAGTCCACTCAGAACTTGCTCAATTCTTCTCAACAAGTCCACTCAGAACTTTCTCAAATATGCTCAACAAGTCCACTCAGAACTTGCTCAATATGCTCAACAAGTCCACTCAAAACTTGCTCAATCTGCTTCAACAAGTCCACTCAGAACTTGCTCAAATATGCTCAACAAGTCCACTCAGAACTTGCTCAAATCTTCTCAACAAGTCCACTCAGAACTTGCTCAAATCTGCTCAACAAGTCCACTCAAAACTTGCTCAAATATGCTCAACAAGTCCACACAGAACTTGCTCAAATCTACTCAACAAGTCCACACAAAACTTGTCCAAACCTTCTCAACAAGCTCACACAAAACTTAACCAATATCATAGAAACATAAAGAGAATTGTTAGAGACCCAATATGTTTCAACTCAATGCTCAAACACTTTCTCAACTCAAATCAGAATATAGGATAGTTTGTTTTATGGAACTTGAACAATCACTTCACACACCCACTTGACTAGGCTCAACCAACTCTACTCAACCAATCACTCAAGAAACAACCCTTGCTCACAAACCCTAGTCCAAGCATGTAAACATCAACTCAAAATATTTCCAACAATGCTCAACAACAAATCTCACATAACAATGATACTCATGTTCTTTTCAAACTCTAGTTCAAGTTCTTTGCACAACAACTCACTTCAACAACAATGCTTATAAAACAATATTCACATAACAATGATACTCATGATATTTTGCACAACCCTAACTCAGGTTCTTCACACTACCAATGGCTTCAACAACAATGCTTATAAAACAAGGTTTTAATAACAACTCTTTATTCCAGAAAACCTTGAAGCATTAACTCAAACACTCTCAAAAAGGAAACCCTAATCAAGTCCTTTTCACTCCAAACTTATTTTCTAGAAAACCAATCAATCAACTCAACTATGGAAGAATGTGCTCATACCTTTTTCTTGATGATGAAGGGATCTCATAAATCTGCCACAACCACAAACACTTCTATGCCAATCTCAAAGAGGTTAGATGAGTAAATATTTTCTCACAATATAATGTAAAATACTCAATTACACCTTATCACTCCACCTTTCAAAAACAACCATCAACATACATAAAGTATTTATCCAATAACACCTTATAAACTCCCAACTAATAATAAATTCAACATCCACCAAAATAACTCAAAACCTCTTTAATCAATTTCAATTGCAAGAAGAACTTTAGCAAAAATCAAATCCTTTTTCTTTAACAACCTTAATAACATAAATCCCTTCTCAACAAAACAATCTTTCAAAAACCCTTTTAACTCCAAATAGCACAAATCAATTTCCAATAAAAATAATCCTTCACAAACCCTTATAACTCCAAATGCAATTTAATTAAAAATAAATCTTCACAAACCCTTATAACTCCAAATGACCCTTTAATAAAACCTTAGGCAATATAAATTTTAATCAAAAAATTACCTTTGCCACTAGTGGGATTCGACCCCATGATCTCTGCCTCCATGAGTGCTCTAGCCATGGGCTTGACCACCGTGTGCGCTAGACGCACGTTTGAAAACCAATGAGCACTTCGTGCTCCTTCTTCACCACCTGGCGCTCAAATCGAATGCAAAACAAAAAGTCTTCCTTTGGCACGTCCACGAGAATCGAACGTGGGCTCCTCCTTTCCCAACGCCTTCGCAAAGCATGCACTACCAATGGACCACCGTGTCCTATGTGGCTCAAACCATACGTTGTCCTCTTTTTGTCTTCTTCCCTAGCACTAATAAGACAAAGCTCTTTGTCTTCTTCCTCAATGTTCACGATGCATGAAATACCTTCAACCTTTTTGCATGGGAATTAATTCATCGAGGGGTAAGTTTTGAATGCCCCTTTGGGCATTAATTTATACACAAAACCACCATTCAAATTTAGACGTCGGTGCTCCTTAATTTTGATGACGTCAGCGCTAGCTAAACCTTTATATAATTTATAAATTATTTAAATTCCAATAGAATTTAAATTTTATAAATTATATTTTAAAACCTTTGACTTTAATAAAATTAAAGTCTTCCATGGGGTAAATTTAAACTTGCAACTTGTACTCCACTGATTTGATTTAAAATATTCTGCCACCATGGGTTTAATTAAACCCTCATAAAATATTATTTTGCCAATTTATTCTTCAACTCTTCGCTTTGTTCCTGGTGTTAATAATGGTGTGCTCCATGGTGTTGATGATGGCTCCATTTGTTCACTTTGGCATCAATGACGACTTTTTCACCTTGACATCAATGACAACTAACTGAGCTCAAAATGTCCAACACAAGTCAACAATTTTGGGACCAAAAAGAGGATCTAAAACTAGTTTCAGAGTAGCAATATTCAAACAATTAAAAAGGGGTTCTACCATAAGCCAAGTATCCTTTCAAAAATAAATATTTCAGCCATTACTAAGTTTTCACCTAGCTCCTTTTAGGATAAGATCTTTTGCTTTGATAATGTTGTTCTAGAAAGTCAAACGTAAGGGGAAAATCTGGTCATCCAAAAAGGAAGTCTCTCTATTCAAATATTTAGCATGAATAATTTGTGTCCACCCTATCTCTTTTTTTGTTAATAAGCCTCTATCCCTACTTAACCAAGAGTTCTTTATTCATATGCTTTAGTTTTCTCAGCCTGAGGCCTCCATTTTCTTACTAGAGCAAACCTGATCCCGAGAGATCAAGTGAAATCTCCTCTTCTCCTCTGATCTTAACCAAATAATTATTTTTAAATTTTTTCAACCTTTTAAGCTATTTTTGAAGAGAGTTTGAAAAGAGCCATAAAATAAATTGGTAGGCTTTTAAAGGTAGACATCACCAACTGGTCTTTGCCTGCTTGGCTCAACAACGATCCTTTCCAACCTATGAGATTTTTTTGGAGTCTTTCCAACATCGAGAACCAAAGCTCATTTTTGGTACTCCCTTGAGGTATACCCAAGTAAGAAGAAGGGAGGGCAGCAAAAGTGCATCCAAGAATATGCACAATAGCTCTTTGTCTTCGCAAGGGCATTTTGAGGAGGATCTTACTTTTTTATGGATTAATTTTTTCCCCTGTAGCAATTTTATATAAAAATAAAATTTTCTTAATTTCTCTTGCTTGTGGAATGGAAGAAGTAGTAATTAGGAGAGTATCATCAACAAATTTTTGGTGAGAGATAGGAGCTAGAGATGAAGTAGGCTTGATTCCTTCCACCAGTTTTGCTTCAAAGGTAACTTTGAGAGATCTTCCAAGAGCTTTTGCTAGAATAATAAAAAGGTACAAAGAGAGGGGGTCACCTTACCTCAAACCTTTTGAGCTCCTAAAGTATCTCGTAGCAATTCCATTCACAATAATTGAGAACAGATGAGAAGCGAATCATTCTTTCAAGAGATTGACCCAAATTTGGTGGAATCCAAATTTCATCAGCACTTTTTCTAAAAAAAATTAGGAAACTAAGCTTTGTTCATATCTAGCTTGATGAGCATACATGCTCTTCCACTCTTGTCCACTGAATGTATTAGTTCATGGGTTGTAATAATTCCATCTAAAATCTACCTTCTAAGGATAAATCCACCTTGATTAGGCCCAATAATGTAGGGGAGGACTCTTTTGATTTTGTTTACCAAGATTTTACAAAGGATATTGTAAATGGTATTACATAAACTTATAGGCTTGAAGTCTTTGAGATAATTAGCCCCAACACTTTAGGAATGAGAACTAGGAAAGTGGAGTTTACATCTTTAGGAATGGGGCAATTCCTTTGGACCTCACAAAAATCTTCCTCCACATATTTGCCCACTATATGCCAAAAATATTGAAAGAATAGAGCTAGAAATCCATCATAACCATGGGGCCGTTTCCCCAACCATGGAGAAGATAATTGTTTTGATTTCCTCTTCTTCAAAGGGGCAAATAATAATATTAGAATCCATTTCCTCAAATATTAAAGAGATAATATTACTTAGAAGCTTCCTTTATGCAACCTCATATCCCTAATGCCTAGGCCCTCGAAGATTCTCAAAAAATTGAAAAGCCTCAGTTTGAATTTCCATAGGATCCAGAGTTTTAGATTCATCCTTCTTGATTAATTCTCTAATATTATTACAACTTCTATGCCTTAGAGCAATCACATGAAAATATTTAGTATTTATGTTGCCTTCTTTTAACCACATAACTCAAGACCTTTATCTCCAGAATAACTCTTCTTTAGCTAGTGTGTTATGGAAGTTTTTCAAAACAAATTTTTCCTTATCTCTTAACTCAACAGATTGACACCTAGATTCCAGAGAGCATTCTAACTCTTTTAACTAATCTTGCAGCTCTTTTTTTGATGAAAAATATGCCCGAACACATCTATATTCTAGAATTTTAAATTAGATTTTAAAAATCTAAGCTTTTTAGCAATTTAGGATATAAGCAGTCCTAAAAATTTTTTAGTCCACCAATCCAAAATTTTGGCCTCAAGTTCTAGATGTTTAAGCCACATAGATTCAAATTTGAAGGGCTTTTTGAAGTTTCTAGCAAGAGGAAGAATTTTGAGAAGAATCGGGTTATGATCTGATCCAATATTAGGGAGAGAGCTCAAAGAAGAGTCACCTAAGACATCAAACCCTTCCTTAGAGATCAAAAACCTATCCAACCTAATTTGTATCAACTACTCACCCACTCTTCTATTACTCCAAGTGAACTTGTTGCCTCTTAAATCCAGGTCCAACAATTCATTATTGTAACAAAATTAATAGTCTTCCACTCCCATTGACCAAAAATTACTACCTCCCCTATTATCATAATGGTAGAGAGGGGATTTGAAGTCAACTGCTAAAATGCAACATTCATCTTTAAATATTTTTCTCATTTGACTCAGCACATTCCAAAAACACTCTCTCTTAGAAATTGAATTTGGAGTGTAAGTATTGGATAACACCCATTTGTGATTTAAATCTTCGTATGGAAAAAATATTAGCAATTCTAGTTAAATAGGAAATCAAATATCCTTCCATCCTAGAAGAATCCCATAAATAGAGAAGACCACCCAAGGAACCCATCGCATGACATGCCACAAACTTCAAAATATAATTTTTAATTTTTTTACAACTAGAAGAATCTAGTTTAGTTTCTTGAAGCAAATGGATATGGGGGGATACATATTTTCTTGGAGAAGAAAGAATTATTTGCTTTGTAAGGCCATTCAAACCTCTTATATTCTAAGACATAATTTTCATTTAAAATTTTCTGATAAAAGGTCTTGCTTTCATCTAGAATTTCTAGAAGAAGAGATTTGTGAGTTGCAAAACTCATTGAGAAGTCCACTAAATTATCACCTTTGAAATTCAAAGTAGCTTGAATCCCATTGGTAATATCCAATTTTGTTCCATTGTTTCTTACGGATTTTTTACATGGTCTTCCAACTTTCCTTTCCACACCAAGGCCCCTTTCAATCTTGGACTTTTGAACATCACCATATTTTATAGTACCTACCTGACCCTTCACAACTTCTTAAGGCTTTAAACCTTCAGGATCAGAATCCTCTACCTTAACCAAACTTTTATCTAACTCACTTGAGACTACCTCAATAGATAAGCATTCAAAAGGATTAACTTGAAGAGGAAATTGGAAAGGAGGTCATTTGAGTATATCTAAACCTCTGGCTCCAATAAAGATGGACCAATATTCAAAACTTCTTTAGCAACTTTTCCTAGATTAGGAGAAGAATCAACATTGGTCATTATCTCCTCGATAATATAGCCTGGAGATGAAGCAACTCCTAGAGCTCCTTCAACAATAGACAAATTTTTCTCAACATAATTTTTAAAATTTGAAAGAGGCTCCAAACTAGACACAAGAATATGAGAGATCAAGGTATCTTTGCGCACCCACTTTTTGAATGAAAAATTATTATTCGGTCCTTAACCAGAAGAATCTAGATTTTTAATCATAGAGAAAATTCAATTTTCAAACTCAATGGGTTATCTTTGGATACCCATATTTGAAATCAGGTCAATAGAGTCTAGAAATTCTGTATCCAAATTTATAATTACACACATCTTTGCAACAATCAATCTGGATTTAGCATGATTAAAAGCATCTATCATATTCAACTTACCAAACATTTTAGCGATATCTCTCAAGATATCAACATGCTAAAAATGTAAGGGCAACCAAGGAAGCTTCACCCATATGGGTGCAGAATTGATCTTTTAAGAGTCTGGGTCAAAATCCACCCCCCATTTTTAGAGGAACAAAATCCTGCCATAAAACTAAGGGTCACCCCCTAGAATTCTAACTGTATCCTCTTTTTCAAATAGCTTAATGAGAAATAAACCATTGGGAACAACCATAATTTTTCAACTATCCATGAGAGGACCATTTCATAAATACCCATCTCATGATTGAATCTAAATTTGGGTAGGAACCCACAAATTTGCCAATGATATTATAAGTCCCTTCTTCCATGGTTAAGTTTAGACATTCAATAGAAATGGATAACATCCTTTGATCCAGTTGTAGATCAAAAAAAGTTCTTGAAGACAACTTGCTTTTAAGCTTTGCAACCACCTCCACAGACAATTTCATGTTAGGATCAAAAGGAATGTGAAGCCCTTGAGGCCCCAGGAGAGGTTCCACTTCACCAGGAGAAGGAGGAGAATCTATTACCTTAGAAGCCCTCTTCTTTCCACCTATCGCACTAAGCTCCTCCTTCCCAACTACAAACCAGATGCCCATCGCTTTCCTGCTTACAACTACTTACAACTATTGATTTATTACTCTCTTAATTCCTTTTCCTCCTTATACAAAACTTGTTTTACTACTTAAAAAAGTAAATGATTCTCTTGGATTATGAGAATTTTTTCCTCCATTAACAATTGTTGATTGGGGTAAAAACATTTTTTATTGATTTTTTCCTGCTATGATAGTTTTATACACATTAGGTTATGATGTAATTCTAATTTTGTTGGGTATTCTTTATCTCTACTTCTATTATCTTCTCTATCAAACTTTACAAGCAAATGACATAGTGAACAATGATTGCTTTGTTGTAAGTTCTAATGTGTACTTTCCATATTTCTTCCACCTATTCATACCATTCCAAATGATCAATCCATGTATGCCATACAAAATATATGCAATCTTTCTAGTCTTACTTTTTTAAACCAATTATAATTCTTCACATTCTTTTTTATAAATATTTTCATCCTTCAGTTTGAAATATATATTTAAATCTTTCTACTCTCACTTTTCTAATTCACCTTCACATTGTTTTGCCCCAATTTAAATGTATATTTTTATGAAATTTAATTGAACTTTATTCTCTAATAAACAATGCACATGTTTTTTTTTATCTATTTACAATTAATTCTAAAACATTATGTAAATCAAAATCCAAAAATTATTGAAATTAATTAAAAAAATATTAAATTCATCTACTAAATTTCATAAAAAATAAGTATTTAAAACAATGATCCAAAATGCTACAAAAATCAAGTGTGATTCAAGAGTAAGTGCAAGCCAAAAATGAGTGTGAGTTAGGAGGGATTGCAAGCCAGGAGCAAGCCCTACTAGCTAGTATAGAAATTTATGCAGTCTAGAGGAGGGGGTCTACTGAAAGACAACCTCTTCTAGCATCCTAGACATCTCCATGCAAATACAAATAAAAACAATAAAAAAAAACACAAAATATTGTTTTTATATTAATTTTCAACATAAACAATTACATAGTTCCACAATGGCCACAATTACCATATATTTAACTGTTTCCCTTCATAGAGTACCACAAATACTATAGTGGCCATAGTTTCCACATACTTCACAATGTCTCTTCACAATAGCCATTACAACCACCATTTGAGATTTCTTAATGATACTTGCCAATCCCTAGCTAACCCTTGCCAACTTCTTCTTAGTCATCATAGATCTTTATTGACTCCCCTACAAGTCTCTTGTCAGTCCCTTTTCAACCCCTTATTGGTCCTTTTTGGTCTCTTGTCATCTTCTTACATCCTTGTTCAGTCCTTTTTCGATCACTAGAATTTATAGCCACAACTCCACTCATGACCTTCTAGCAATAAAAAATAATGTTGAAATATGGAGAGTTGTATCCCTTCCTCTTCCCTTTTATAGCCAACCAAAGAGACTAAAATCATGTGCAAAACCATACGCACAACACCATGTGCACAAAACCAACAACCATGTGCATAAAAAATAAAACACTAACTCCACTTGGATGCTCCTACATCAAACACCCCAAGTAGCAATAAAATGTGATCTCCTACTCATAGAGCTCTTATAATAGGATTTATCTAACAACCACTCTATGTTTCAATATGCCACTCTTCTTCTACACCATGTAGAATCAACCTCACACTCTAATAAAATCTAAACATAGCTTTGATACTATTTGATGTAGCCTAGAGGAGGAGGTCTACTAAAAGACAACCTCTTCTAGCAGCCCAAACATCTCCATGCAAATACACACAAAAATAGCAAATAACAAAAACATAAAATATTATTTTTATATAATTTCCAATGTAAACAATTACATAGTTCCAAAATCGCCACAGTTACCACAGACTTCATAATTTCCCTCCATAAAGTACCATAAATACCACAATGGACACAATTTCCATACACTTCATAATTTCTTTTCACAATAGCTATTACACAAATAATTTGAGCTTTCTTGATAATCCTTTATAATCCCTAGTTGGCCATTGCCAACTTCTTGCCAATCATCTTGGATTCTTGTCAACTCCCCTACTGGTCTCTTTTTGGTCCCCTATTGACCCCTTACTAGTCCTTGTCAATCTCTTGTCTTCTCCTTGTGGCCTTGTCTGATCATTTTCCAGTTATTAGAATTTATAGCCACATCTCCACTCATGACCTACAATGAAAAACAATGTTGGAAGATGGAGCATCGTGTCCCTTCCTCTTCATTTTTATAGCTAACAAAAGAGACCAAAACCATGTACACAAAACCATATGCATAAAATTAACAACCATATGCACAACTCCATAACCAACATCCATGTGCACAAAAAGTAAAATATTGACCCCACTTGGATGCTCCTACATCAAAAGGAAATTCATATTTGAAAGCCCTAATAGAAAGTTAAGATGCCCTACCTGCAAGTATAGATTCCCAAGTTGGATATATTCGAAAGAGCAAATATATAGCATGTTCAATCTAGATAGCATATGTTACACCAAAAGGGGTTAGAAAGGATGAGATGATCAAGCATGATATAATGGTTCTTAAAAGTAGAGGGTTAATATATAAGTTCCATGGATATTGGATAGGGTTTTTAGAGATTCAAAATTGGATCAAGTGGAAGTGGAAGTTGAATTCAAATTACTCTAACTTTTATTCCTAAATATTTTTTTCTAATCATATTTTCTAGTTTTAAAAATAATATCTGAAATAATGGGTGGTGGGCCATAGTTTAGGCTAAGATATTCCCTTTATTGAAGACCATGGAGTGAATATATTTGTTGATATAGAAACTATTAAGAAGCTTTCGATATGGGTTTGGCTTTTTGGACTTCCATTTCATATTATCAATAGAGATAGACTTCCATATTGGAAATACCCTAGGGGAATTCATCAAGGAGGAACTAGCTATTAAGGAGCAAAAGAATGCTATATATACCCGAATATGGGGTTGCTATAAATATTTCAAAATATTTTCCACAATCCAGTAAGAGTAAATCTAAATCAAGAGAATGGGATCAAGAAGTGAAATATGAAAATATTGCATTTCAATGCCACAATTGTTAAGAGATTGGACACATGGCAAGAGATTGCAATGTGAAAACAATGAATAAAGAGATAAAATTTTGTTCATGAGATAAACTTCAAGATGAAGCAAGAAAATTATGTTGCAATAGAAGTTACATCAGATCAAGGATATTCCACTCTAAAAGAAGAAGCAAAGAAAGCATGCCTACAACACCATACGATAAAGGCCATTATAGCTCACTTCTATCAATCGGTCAAAGAAATAGAGAAGGATACAAGCGATGAGAAAGTATAATGTGTAAGTTCAATTTTAGAAGAAATTAAAGATTCAAAGAAAGATGTGGAGAAAAATCCTAAAACAAATATGACATAAGAGGTCAAGTTTATTCATACTACCATAGATTATGCTAAGGATGACATCAGGGACCCTATTGCTTCGATCAATGATGAGGACGACGATGAGGATGAGCTAAAGGATGAGCTTAAAGATGTAGATATTGAAGATAGAGATCAGGCCTAATGGCCTCATTGTTGTTTTTGTCTATTTTAAGGCTTCCTCTCTTTTGCCCTTCCTTCCTATTTTTAAGGGCTTTTTGGTCTTTCTGTTGCGGGGACGCGTCCACCTATTTTGTTGTTCGCTAAGTCTGTGTACTTTATTTTGTTGTTGTTGTTGTTGTAATTAGGTCCGTTGTATTCAAGTTTTGGGATCCTGTTAAAATCCATATTCAATTAAATTTTAAACTTGTAAAAAAAATGGTCAAGTTTATTCCAGTTAAATCATCTTCATTTTCCTCAAGTAGTATAAAATCCTCTCCTAGTAATAAAAGTAAAAGTGGTGTAGACGTTATCCCTTGCACTTTAGGGTTTCAAGAGTAGCATAATAAGGAAATGATAATGGAGGAAATCCTTAGCAATTTAGGGTTTTTAGGGTATCATAAGAAGTTCATTACTATAAAAGAGCATCCTTATACTTTAGGTTTTCCATGATAACATAAAGAAGAATGTGCTTTTGAGGTTATTCCTTGCACTTTGGATCCTTTAGAGCAAGACAAAACTATAGATGATAAGTCTTACTATGAGTAGTGTGAGAATATTGAAGAGATTGATGAATATGAAAGTATTGGTGGAAATGAAAAAAAAAAGGAAGACCCAAAAAGCAAAAACAAAGAGAAAAAATAAATTCGGAGGGATATAGATATGGGAAAACAAAAGTAAATATCATAAGTGTTAAAAATAAGTGAGGCTAAACCCACAAATTAAAAAAAAATGATGATAGAAATAACATTTTGGAATATTAAGGGCATGAATAAGAACACTAAAAAAAGTATTAAAAAAATTTTGAGTTGTTATAGATAATATATTTATAGATATGTAATCTAGAAAAAAAATTAGACATTTATGCCTTAGTGTGTAAATTTTGAAAAGCTTTGAAATGAGTGGTCATTTGAAATAATCCAAGTAGTATTGAGGGAGATATGACCATGTGAAGACAATCGTTTGAAACTAGGACATCATTAGGGCATTTTGTTTGAAAGTATCTCATATTTTAGAAGTCATCTTCACAAGTATTGTTAGATTCAGTTGATTCTTATACCAATTTGTGTACAATTTTAAGAGCTTTAAAATGAGTGGTCATATGAAGGAATCCGAGAAATATTGATGGAGATACAACCCTATGAAGTCAGCCATCCGAAACAAGGGCAGTGATAATTTTTCAAGTCACAAAAAACAAAATTGTAGATATTTGTCAACCAGGGTTCATATGATAGGAGGAGCAATGGAGGGTTAGGGATTTAGTGAGGCAATACATTCTATCTAGGCATAGAAAATTTTAGTTAAGATTCTTTTTCCCCTTGTTTTTTTTAGAATTTTAGAAATTTGCATGAAAATTATTATAGGTTTTTTCATATATTATAATTACTATAGGATATTCTGGTAAATTTTAATAGATGTTGAGTTTTAGTTTTCTTCCCATGGACCAATTTATAGATAAATTTTTATAATCATCTCTAGTAGTAGAGGTTAGTGAGAAACTCATAGAGGAGCGATGCTTGTATCTCAAAGATAAAATAGTTTTTGATAAATTAATGGGTCTTGGCCATGGGCTTCAGCCTTGAGAAAATGGATTGATAGGAGTTGGAATTCTCTAGAAGTGATTCTATCCTTTCTTCCCAAATTTTTATTCCTATCCATTTTTTATTCTAGGGAGGAAAGAGATAGAATTCTAAAAGGGGGTCCTTTATGGAAAGAGTAAGACTCTTCCTTACGTGCTAGTATGAAGGCTTTGTGCCTGAGAATGTAAATATATCTCTAGTACGAGTTTGAGTTAGGATGTATGGATTTCCCATTAAATTTTGGGAAATGGATACCTGTAAGGCAACAGGAAACACTCTAGGAAAAATCCTTAAGATTTCAAAAACTACAAAAAATATGGATTCTTGAATATTTATTCTCGGATATTGGTCATGATTGATATAAGTAAACCTTTACCAAAATAATTTTTAAGTATAGGGGTAATTTGTGGATGTAAACCATATATTATGAAAACATATCTTTTAGATGTAGAGGATTGTCATGAGGTGGGCATATTGAAATACCATGCCCTAATAAGAGTCCAACAAAAATATATGTAGAAAACCGTAATAGAAACTTACAAATGGATACAAATGAGGATGGTTTTCAACTTCTAAAAAATAGGTCTATACAGATGAAATTAAATAAATAATGAAGACTAGTAAGGAAGGATATTGGAAGAAATACCAATTTTTTTGAGGCTTTAGCCTATGAAGAAAAATTAAATCAGAGTTTAGAGGACATAGTACAACAACTGCAAAATATTAATAAGGAACCATCTATTCAGTATGATCCTGATTTAAGGACGAACATTATTGATGAAGGAATGTGTCTCATTAGATTTTGAAGACTCTCTTGAAGTACCATGCACCATTTAGGAGAAGGAATTTGGTAGATAAAATGCAGTATTAGACGTTAATACCTCTACCAATAATAAGGACATACTAGAAAATGAGTAGGACAAGTCAAAAAATTTTGTAGTTGAGCCAAGAGAGGAAAATCCTAATGAAATAGAAAGTGATGAAAGAATTTTATAGAGGAAAACCCTCAAATTTTTAAGCAAGATGCAAGGAAGCAAGATCAAATATAGAGAAAGGAACATAAACTAAGTTGGTTGAACTTCTCTTGACAAAACCATAAAATGATATTGGTAATTCATAGGCAAGGCTAGTAGCCCCTAATAAGACATGATTACCATATCATTAAATATAAGGGATGCTAATGCCCCCTCAAAGTAGAGGTGTATTAGGGATCTTTTTTTAAGTAATAATTATGATATTCTTTATATCCAAGAATCTAAAATTAAAAAGGAAGAAGTTTTCAAAACTATGAAAGCAATATGAGCAATATGTGAATGGGATGTTGTGGATTCCGAAGGAGCAATAGGGAGAATTCTAACATGTTGGAATCCTATTATATTATCATGTGTAACCATTTATAAAACTAGGTATTGGATAGTCTCTTTAGTCACATGTTACTTTGAAAATATTTGTTTCATCCTTATCAATCTCTATGGACCTAGATCTCATTCAGGATGAATAGAAGTATGGAGTGGGATTGAAGTCTTTATGAGAAGTAAATACCAATAGTGGGAATTCTAACATGTTGGAATCCTATTAGATTCTCATGTGCAACCATTTATAAAACTAGGTATTGGATAGCCTCTTTAGTCACATGTTACTTTGCAAATATTTGTTTCATCCTTTTCTATCTCTATGGACCTAGATCTCAGTCAGGATGAATATAAGTATGGAGTGGGATTGAAGCCTTTATGAGAAGTAAAGACCAAGAAACCCAATTCATTATCATAGGATATTTTAATTCCATAACCAAGTTGGATGAAAATTTTGGGGGAATTAGAAAATTAACCCAAAGTATGAGAGATTTATCAACTTTGATTCAAAACAATAATCTATGGGAGGTTTATTTTTAAGAAAAAAACTATACATTGACCAATAATAGGAGAGGCTAAAATATAATAGCAAACAAATAGATAGATGCATACTCTCAGATCATTAACTAGATGAAGGGACTTATTCTCAAATTACCTTGACAAGGTTGGTTCAGATCACTAGCCAATAAGATTTAAATGGTAGTAAGTGAATTCAAAAAATTTCAAATTTTAAATATGAGCATATGTGGGAAGACTATCCTCAATTGGCTGATATTATAGCACAAACATGGAATTCTTTAGGAAATGATGGGTTGTATACACTTCCTAAAAAAATTTAAATCAATGACATCTAGATTAAAAGAATGGAACAAGAACACTTTTGGAAATATTTTTGAGAAGAAAGAAGAACTAAAAGATAAACTTTCAAAATTCCAAAAATATAATCATAATAATTTAAGCTCAAAGGAAAGGTATTTTTCTTAGTGATATCATAATATTTTGAGTAAGGAAGAGAAATTTTGGAGATTAAAATCAAGACAAACTTGATTAAAACAAGATAAAAATACAAGGTTTTTTTAGTACTATTATGAGGTAATATTCTTGTTGATTTAGAAATCCAAGAATAAATGTGGTAGGATTCCTATTGAGCAATGCAGTGACTACAGTCTCGATAGCAGTTGCAACAGGATGTGATGTTAGCATGGCCCATGCGGTGTTTTACATTCTAATTTATCTTGGTGGAGGGGAGAGATGTCTTAGAGAGATAAAATCATGGGTGGTGATATTCAAGAGAAGGAGAAATTTAATATTACTTCAGAGGATATAGATGAGAAACTCTACTTTAAAATCCCAAAAAAGCTAGCAGATAAAGTAGTGAACCAAAAACATTAGCCTTGTTGGAAAAATTATTGGGGCCTGACCAGATTTAGATGCAATAAGAAAATGGGTTGTTGTTAAATGGAATCCAAGGGGGCATATTGATATTGTAGCTCTCATAAAGGATTTTATATTTTTTCCTTTATAAACTATGAAGACTTAAGGTCATTCCCTAACAAAAGGGCCTTGGTTTTATGGGAAGAGAGCCTTTTTCTAAGGAAGTGGAGGTCAACTTTTAACCCAATTTCTAAAAATATAAATTTGCATCCATTTTGGGTCTGCCTACCAGGTATTTTTTTGGAGTTCTAGGATGATGATATTCTAGCAGGTATAGCTAAAGTAATAGGACAATTAATAGCTTTCAATTCAGCAATGAAGGCAAAAACTAGATTTATATTTGCCTAATTTTGGTTTAATTTTGATATGAGGAAGGAGATCCCAACCTCTATAGTCTAGCATCTAAGTATAAGTTTTGGGAACAACCAATTGAATATAAAAATTCTTTGACACTTCAAATTTTATAAAAGAACAAGATATTTTCTAAAAACTACCCATCTAAAGAACCAGTTAATAAGGTATGGAGGAGGAAAGAGCAACCAAAAGAAAAGGATACAATGGAAGAGGAGCCTCCTAAGTTCCCTTCCTCATATGCAAATAAGTTTAGTATTATTGCTAAAACACCCAAGGAGGAATAATTTATAGAGGAGGATCAAGAGAGATAAAGGGAAAATTCCTAGGATGCCCCAGGGGAGAAGATGAAAATTTGAAAGAACATGAAGATAATGTGGAGTAGAAGCCAAAATTAATGAAGGAGGAGGTGACTAAAATTTTGGAAACCCCAATTTCTAGGGGAAGCCTAAAGTAGAATCTTAGCCAAAGAATACTCCCAACCAAGGTATGGAAAATGTTGATTATGTTCCTTGCTCTTTGTATGAGTCAAAGATATCTACCCAAAACAAACCCTTGACCTCTAAACAACATGGCATTTCAATGAGTGAAACTTATTAGGAATACTAGAAAAATAGAAAATATATGATTTGAATCCAAACTAGGTAGATAAACTAATAATGAACTCAAAAATAAAGAAGCGATAAGAGAAATTGTAATTAGAACATAAACAATTTTGAATTTGAGTGGTAAGAAGACTTCCACAAGGGGTAAAAAATGAAAATCATATCCTGGATTATAAAGGGTATGAATACCCCTTTGAAATAGAGTATGGTTGTTAATCATCTAAGATATATAGTGAGATTGTTACTTATGACTATATGGATAGGGTTCTTATTGAGAAGTGTGGTGGCTACGATCGCAACTGCAGGATACTTTTCTATGGTAGGGTTCATGTTGAGCAATGCAATGGCTATGGTAGTGACAAAGATAATGGTAGGGTGTGATGTTATCATGGCCCATGTGGTGTTTTATGGGATACTATTTTGTGGTAGGGTTTCTATTCTATGATAGGGATACTATTCTATGATTGGGTTACTCTTGAGCAGTGTGATGGTTGTGGTCTTGACGATGGGATACTATTCTATGTAGGGTTCTTGTTGAGCAATGCAATGATAGGATACTATTTGATGGTAGGGTTACTATTTTGTGGTAGATTCCTATTGAGCAATGTAATGGCTATAATCATTGTAGCCTTAGAGGAGGTTAATATAGTGCATATTTATCAAGAGGGAAGCCAAGCAACAGATTGGTTGGCCAATAAAGGTGTAGACAATCCTAACCTAATTTTATGGATGGAGGATTTCTCTAGTGAGTTGAAGAGTATAGTTGAGAGGGAATTGCAAGCTTATGATAGATAGAATTACGGTTAAATTATTGATCAGATATTGTAAGCTTTATTCACCTCTTGTAGTCATAGAAAGTGAAGCATTTTAGTTTTTTTCTATAAGGGATCTATACAAGTTCTTGTCTTGTTATGCTACTGCACTTCTCTAATTCTTCATTGTTTGATTTAATGTAGACGAGTAGTATTGTAAAAAAGAGTTGGGGCCCTTTCAAAAAATCCTTCTTTTCACCCTAATAAAAAAATACAAATTTTTTCATAGGATGGTAATAGCATAGAGATCAACATCCAAAATTAGTAGAATTAAATCAGCATAAGGGGTTTGGATTGAAGACCAGAGTGAAATAAAAAAGGAGGTAAGGTATTTTTACCAGAATATTCTAGGATTAGAGGAGTTTGAAGTTCTTCATGATAAACTACTACAAGAAGTACCTTCAGTTATAGTAAATGAATACAATATAAAACTAATGGAGTATATTACTCTGGAAGAAGTTCATTTAGCTCTTTTCTCTTTTGATAAGGATAAATCCCTAGGTCTAAATGGGCTCTCTACAACATTCTATCAACATAGTTGGGATATAGTGAAAAAAAATTATTGGTAATAGTGGAAAAATCTAGGATAAAACAATTAATACCTTATAAATTAAATGCAACATATCTTACCCTGATTCCAAAAAAGAAGGATGCAAATTTTTTTGATTCATTTATGTCAATAAGCCTATGTAATATGGCATATAATATTATCTCCAAAGTGATGGTGAATCAATTAAGACCTATTTTATACAAAATTATTTCAAAAGAGCAAGGAGGATTTGTTAAAGGGAGACATATTTTGGATGAGATCATAATAGCTCATGAAGTTATGCATTTAGTGGCTTCAAGAAAAGAGAGAGCAATGATCTTAAAACTTGATATGAGTAAAGCCTATGATAGGGTTAAATGGGATTTTATTTTTACAGTATTAGAAAATTTTGGATTTGCTAAGAAATGGTTCATATGGATTAAAGCTTATATCTCTACAATTTCACATTTAATGTTGGTCCATGGGTTAGTAATATAATCATTTAAAGCTAAGAGAGGTCTTAAATAGAGAGATCCTCTATCACCATACTTATTCATTATTGTGGTAAAGGTTTTGGGTAGGAACTTAAATAAGGCTAACAAATATGCTCTAATAAGTGGAATTAAGGCTATTAATAACATCGACAATATTACCTATCAATAGTTTATAGATGATATAACCCTTTTTGGGAGGGTAAGGATAAACAAGGCTAGAGCTTTGAATAACTTATTAAAGGAATACGAAAGGACATCAAGGCAAAAATTTAATAAGACAAAGTCCAAGATATACTTTCTAAACATCCCAACTAAAATCAAAGCAAGGATATAAAGGTTACTTCAAATGGAGGAGGCAAATATGCTAGCAACTTATCTGGGGATGCCCTTATTTGAGGGGAGAATGAGGGTAGAATTCTGGAATCCAAATATAAGTAAAGTTTAAAATAAACTACCAACTATTGGAAATTTGAGCATATTAGGTTGTCATTGATGTCAAAATGGCATGAGCTATGAAAGCACGTCAAGGAAAAGTTTGAAGGCCAAGTTTGAGACTATGTACAAAAAGATAGCAAGTGAAAAAGAATAATATTATAATATCTGGCCAACAAGGCCTTTCAAAAGGAAAAGAAAGAAAGTTTAAAAGAAATAATATTATAATGATTTGCATTATAATATATGGGACAAAGGTTAAAATATTCATTAAATGGTGGCAAAAGGTTATCCTTAAGAAAAGGTCCAAAAATAATTTTGAAATTCAAATTATAATATTTAAATTCATTGAATTTAAATAATTATAATTTAAAAATAATATAAATCAAAAGCTAAAGTTTGATTTTAAATGTGTCGACGTTGAAGGTGAATGCCTTCAAAGGTATATTAATAGTGTAAAGACTAATGTTGAAAGTGTGTTCCATAATCGATAAATTATTTGCCTTGTTCATCGATCGAATCGCGATAGAGAGAGAAGAGAAAAACTTTTGGTTCAGTTTCCAAGGCAGGAAAGGGATAAGAGCAAGTGGCTTCACAATTGGATTCCATATAGGCAAATATCCTAGATGGTGTTACCCTTGGTGCTAGGTCACAGTAACAAGGAGGACTCGGGTTCGAGACGTGACGGCAGTAGAGAGTAAAATTTTTTGTTTTAAAAAGGTTTTGGTGCCAGTGGAAGGGACAAAAAAGACTGGGTGCAACAATGGTTTCGTATGAGCGCTTAGCTCACACGACGGTTAAGTCATGGCTAAGGTGTGATGGTAGAGGCAGCGAGGGTTTGATTCTAGCAAGAGGTAACGTGCAAGGTATTAATTTTTTAATTAATTAAATTGATGCCTAAGGTACTATGTTACAAGGTATGCACCTAACTTGGGAGATATAAGATTTTAAAATTAGTTTTATTTTTGCCATACAAAAGGGTTTGAAATAATTTGGCTTTTGATCTAGTGAAGTTTTTAAGTGCTTTGGAATATTACTTTGAATGGTGGTTATATTTCTTTTGGAAATGCATTAATGACAAGTAGGTGATATAAGGTGTAAATGAAAAATTATTTGTGTAATTTGTGATCTTGTTGGGTTGATTTAATTTGCAATATTAGGAGTTATAAGGTGTAAAATTAAGGTCCGAGGTGTAGACCAATTGGTTCATCCAAACCCCATAAGGGGGGTAGAGGTCCAAGGTTCAAATCTCGGGCCTCGTCGGACTAAACGCTTGTCCCTTTCCTTGTGCTTTCAGTGGCGTAAAAGGTTTAAAATGATTGTGGCATGGCGGTTATAGGGGCGAACTGCGTGAAGATCTGTGTGGCGGCTTTCAGGGTGGACAATGCAGAATATTGTGGCAGCCATAAAAAGCTAGACAACCTGGCCAAATTCGTGATGGCTATCGATTCCACCATTTTTTAAAAAACAAAATGTGTAAAATTAGTTTGAATTTTATTGTACTTTTTGCATTATGAAGAAGAGTATTTGTGGGATTATGATCAAACTTTAATGCATTATTCTTAAGATCAAAAGAAGGGTTCTAGAGTATATTTTTCAAATTTCATTGAGCACATTTTGGAAGCAATATTTTATGGATGTTTTGAAATAGAATGTTGTTATCTAACCCTTGAAGTGGCACAAGAAGTATTGGTTGGTTATAAGACAAGATTTTGAAGACATATCTTCATCAAAGCAAAAAGGTATGGGCACATCATCCTTTGTTTGGAGTGGTTGTTGAAATGAATGTTGTGAAACATAAGGCTAAGTGAAAAGGATTGTTTGATAAGCATTGTTGGAAATATTTGAGTGAGTTTATATATGCTTCATTGTTAAATGTTGTGAGAACATTTGAGATAGAAATTGAGGATTATTTGAGTTAGGTTTTGAGACCCATATTGTGATATTTTTTTTAAGAAGTATGAAAACACTTGTTTAGGGTTTATGAGCATATTGTGTTTCATTGGTTGAATTATTGAGTAAAATTCTTGAGCATTGGTTTTGAGTGATATTGAAAGTGAATGTGAAAACATTAGAAATCAGATTTTTGAAAGCAATAGACTTAATGATTGAGTAGAACATATTGAGTTTTGATAGAGTAAATCATTCTCTATATGTTCGAGAGGTTAAACAAATTTTGGATAGAATATGTCTAAACTGCTTCAAGTTAAAGGAATTACTTTGAAGATTAGACAAAACATTTGATAACATTATGTGTAAGATTTGAGATTGATTGAGCATATTTTATGAGCTATTTTGAGCATGTGTTAGAGAATATTTGAGCATGTGCGAAAGCAAATTTGAGCAAGTCTTAGTAAATACTTGAGAGCATATTGAGCAAATTCTTGAGAGGACTTGAAGGCAGCTTTGAGCAAGTCTTGGTGAAGACTTGAGAGCAGATTGAGTAAGTTCTTGAGAGGACTTAAAGGTAGATTTGAGCAAGTCTTGGTGAAGACTTGAGAGTAGATTGAGCAAGTTCTTGAGAGGACTTAAAGGCATATTTGAGCAAGTCTTGGTGAAGACTTGAGAGCATATTGAGCAAGTTCTTGAGAGGACTTGAAGGCAGATTTGAGCAAGTCTTTGTGAAGACTTAATAGCATGATTGGTATCTGCTTGTTGTGGTGCAATGGTAAATACCCTAGGTGCTGGTAGAGGCCGACCCAGGTTCCCTTCCCCTTGTCTCCATCCTGCAGATATATGGTATAGTTAGGAATGTCTTATGTGCTGGTAGAGGTCGACAAGGCTCCATTCCTCCTATGCCCAACCTGTTGAAAGTGGCACCTCGAAAGGGGTGTTTTCCACTATAAATTATTTAAGAACCTAGGTGTTTTAGGTGAGTTGGAGAGGAGAGGGCAATCCTCCAAGGGAGGTCCCAGGTTCAAATCTCCATCCTACCAAAAAGCTGAATTGGGTATCCAAAATCCAATTGATAATGTTGGTGCGGGCAGGGTCGGGTATGACCCCCGGGTGACTTTGACGGTGTAGAACCCCCTGTTCGTGGTCTCTCAGACTAAGGCGGCTTCGCAAGGGGTTTTTCACTTTTAAAAAAAAATAGCAAGATTGGTTTGTTCAAGCTTTGTGTTAAGGCTTTGGGCATATCTAAGCAGATTTGAATGATTGATTTGTTCAATATTTGTGTTAATTCTTAGGGTAGATCTAGCAGAGTTGATTGGTGATTTTTTCAAGCTTTGTGTTAAGGCTTGGGGTATATCTAAGTAGAGTTGATTGATGATTTGATCAAGCTTTGTGATAAGGCTTGGTGCAAATCTGAGCAAATTTGATTGATGATTTGATCAAGATTTGTTTAAGGCTTGAGGATAGATTTGAGACAAAAGTTAGTGCATATTTATGAGCAGAGATAGAGCATATTTGTACTAGACTTGGGATAAAGTTTGGTGTAGACTTGATACAGAGCTGAGAGCAAGCTTTGGAGGTGACAGAGTAAAGAGGACAGTAATCTCCAGTGGATAAAGATCCATTTTCCAGGTCAGTGAGGATAGAGGTATTCAGTGTATAGAGATCAATTAGCTAGAGTAGTGGGGGTATAATTCTTCTAGAAGATCACCAGCCAGAGTAGAGAGGAAAGGGTTCTCCTATGGATATATTTCCATGAGTCGAAGCAAGGGGAAAGAGTTCTCTTGTAGAGTGTGATCCACAAACCAGCTGGGAAGATAGAATTCTTCTGTGGAGAGAGATCCATGAACTAGTTGAGGAGATAGAGTTCTCCTAGATCAAGTTCCACGAACCAAATAAAAGAGGAAAAAGTTCTCTTGTGGAGAGAGATCCACAAATCAGAGCATAAGGGATTGGTGTCTCCTTTGGACAGAGGTCCATAAATATTGTAATAGGGAATTTATTCCCAAGATATTTTTGGAGAAAATTTTAGTATAAATATTATCTCCATGGAGTAGCCCACATTGGGTGAATCACATTAAATTGGTGTCTCCATTGTGTGTGATGATTTGTATATTGCTTTGATTATTGCTATCGATATTGCCATTGGTAATATTGGATAATATTATTTGGAAAAGAAAAGTGGAAGTTGATCTTATATTGTTCACCCCCCCTCTCAGTATAAGCTTGTGTTCTTCACCAACATGGAAAGGTATATGCTTATTGTTAGCACAAAGAGTACAACTAATTAAATCAATCTTACAAGCCATTCCAAATTATTATATGTCCTTGTATACTATGCCAAAATGTTTAGAAAAGTTTTAATCTATATTATGCAGTCTTTTTTGTGGTTAGGTTTACATGACAAAAGAAAATTTCCTTTGGTGAAATGGAGCAAGGTGTATGATAAAACAAGGGGAGGTCTCGATTTAAGAGTTATTGAATGTAAACTTAGCTCTTAGGGGAAAAGCAATTTGGAGATTATACAAAGAGATTAAAGATAATGCGCAAGAATTCTTCTAATTATGTTGAGCCAAATGACCCAAGCTTAATATTTATTGAATTCTCACTTCCAAATGGTTCTACTCTATGGAATGGTTTAAAAATTTGTTATCTAGTGATTAAAGGTTTAATATGGGTGGTGGTAACTGGAGAAAATATTTCAATTTGGATGGATATTTACTGTGATAAAAAACCACTCAATCTAAATCTAATTTAGAAACCATGGATGATCTTATTTCAAGTTAAATATGGTGATAGGGTTTCAAACATTATGTGTAAATATCAAGAAGGAAAATACAAATGGAAAGAATATTTTTTACAAGTATACAAAACATTGATGTTCTTTGTAAAAACAAGGATAGTATAGACCATCTCTTGGAACAATGCTCAATATTCTGGAATCTATGGTAATTAATTCTTAATATGTTTGGAAACTACATGGTGATGAATGGAAGAATTGAAGAATGGTTAAAGCAATGGTAAAGCACTTTTAAAATTTAGGCTTTACAAACAATATAGGATATATCAAAATATACAATACTTTGGAATGCATGGCTAGAAAGGAATAGAAGAATATTTAAAGGAAAGGAAAGCAATTTAGAGGTAATAAAAAGGAATATTTGTTTAGCCATAGAGGATTCTAAACCAACCCTATCAAATCACCCAATCCCTAATCTGTAATCAAAGAGCCTTGATAGATGAAGTCAAATAATCAATTAGAATTATGATGTTGGGTACAAGAGAAACAAAAAGAAGGCAAAAATATAAAATGAAAACCACGAGATGTGGATTTTGTCAAATTAAATTTTGATGAAGCATCTAAAGGAAATTCAAGACTTGTTGGAGAATATTACATTATTTGGTACATCTTAATGTACCCCCATGGTACTTATGGTATAATTTAAATATTAGAATAGGGTTTGAGTCTATAGTTTAGAATGAGATTTTAATTTCCCCTTTTTGTAAGTGTCTATGTGTAGGATATGCACATGTAAGTAAGAGTGTGTATAATTAAAGAAAGTGCACAAGTATAATGTAAGTAAGTGTGCAAATATGTAATTTGAGAATCTGCATAAATATCATGTATTAGGTGCGCATGTAGAAGTGTAAATGTCATGTAAAATAGTGCAAGTGTCAGAGAGCTAATTATACATGTAAGTTGAGATTCAAGAGTCATGTATACAAGTGGCAATATGAGAAGCCAAAGGACATGTGAGAGTTATCTTATGCATGGAATAGGAAAATATGTATCTCTCGGATATGTGAGGAGAGCAATAGTCAAGTACTTGAAGAGTCATCTTTGTATGGCTATATTATGGAGATAAATCTCCATGTATTGCATCAAAGAGTATTGAAGAAGATCACATTAAAGCTTGTATGCATATTTTGAGCAATTCTACTATAAGTTTCTTCATGTTATTGCATGAATTATTTTGGCCATTTTATATTCATATTTGATATTTTCTTGAATGTTATTATAATTTATATTGGCCAACTTATATATTGATTGCTCTTATATTTGAGACTACTCAAGATCTAGAATATTGGACCTAAGATAATCTAGCTTAAAATCCAACAATGGTATCAAAGCTACTTCAAGTAGTCTTTATTGCTAGCATCAAAGGAAGTCTTCGATGTGAATTTATATTTAGAGTCACATGAAGAAAACATAGACTCATATTACTATAAATTTTGAATTTATAAATTGATAAAGGTCCCATTATTATATGTTGGAGTTTTTTCACTCTAAAAAGAAGTGAAGACTAGGAATCGACTTGAAGAATTGATTGAGGAGAAAAATTAAAAGTCATCCTGATTTTTTGGATTTTCTTTATAGATAGAGAACCACATACTGAGTGGCCAAAATCCACCTGAGAAAATTTTTAGCACTTTAAATTTTGTGCATATTTAACCCTAACAAGATAGTGCACATATATTAAGTTGTAGTCTCAAGAAGCGTAGAGAAAGAATATAATAAGAACTCAGGTACATACTTGAGAAGAAGAAGAAGAAGAAGATAGAATAACTCAAGCAAGTACCTGAGAAAGAAAAAAAATAAAAGTAAAAGAAGAGAAGAAGCAAGAACTCATGCTTGGCTATAAGCTTACTATAGTGGTAAGGGCTTTGGCCTCTCTTTGGGATTTTCGAGGTTTAAACCCCGCTCAGTATGAGGGGACTGGGACCCCTCATAAAAACTTGTGTAAAATCAAAAAAATAAGTGGCATTAGCTCAACCGGTTATATTCCTCAATATTTAAAGAGGAGACCAAGGTTCAAATCTTGCCAAGCGATACATGGATAATATCCAAGATTTGTTGTAATACCACTATGTAGTGATGATGTAATACAGGTGGGGCTTGTTTCAATCCCATATAACCAATTAAAATAAAATAACTCAGGCTAGAACCTTAGAATGAAGAAAGAAGAAATAAAAAGAAAAAGAAAAAGAAGATAGAACTCAAGCTTGTACCTAATAGAAAGAGAAAGAGAGAGAAGCAAGAACTCATGCTAGAACCTAAGGTAAAGAAAACAGAAAAAATAGAAGAGCTCAAGTAAAATCCTGAGTAGAGAAGAAAAGGGAAGAGAGAAAATATCAAAGCTTTCCATAGAATATTTTGAAAGCAAATATTATTTTAAAATATAAAGCAGATTATTTTTAAAGATATAGAATAGCAGCAAAGTAGAGAAAATTTTAAGTGCCTAAGCGAGTTAGGTAAGACAAAGTAAGTTAGAGCAGCAGGGTTAGATAGATAAGCCAAAGAGTCTGGGTGAGCCAACCAGAGCGCTTGAGGATAATAAGCAAGTCGAGTGAGAGAAACAATATGAAGCTAATCGAATCACTTGAGGAATATTAGCTAGCTAAAGTGCCAAATCTAGAGTGCCCATATCTTCTATAAAGTTCAATTTAGCCAGAGCACAAACTAGAGTGCTAAGAAGTATTCTTTCCTTGGAGGAAGACATCAAAATCATCAACTAAGTATCTTCTCTATTATTATTTTATTTTTTTGCTGCTACATTCAAAATTAATTACGCATAAGAGGCATTGATAGCATAAGGAAATTAAAAATGTTCTTGTATGAATGTTATACATAGAGTGTAATGCCTATCATAGTCTTGCCAAAATAGAACTATGATTGGTTGTGAGTGTTACCCAAAGTGGAATGTTGATCGGTTGTGAGCATTTCGCATATATTTGAGGAGATTTTACCCTAATTTGCCAAGTGAAATATAAGGTAAGTGATATTACCTTAATTATTTGATATATTAAAGTCCTAAGTTAAAGTTTAATTGAAGCATTGGAAACTTAGGAACTTTAAATTTATATTTAAGAGGGAGTTAAAAGGAATTCAACTTCCTAAGAAAAATATTTAGGTGGGAGTTATAAGGACTTCAACCTCATTTATGAAAAATTAAAAAATATATTTGAAATTGATATTTTATATATTTGCAATTAATTTTGCAACTTATTTTAAAATTTTGTTTTTTGAAAAAATTTATATATTTATTAGATTTTGGAGAGAATGATTTCTACTCCAAAAAGGGAAATTTGGGAATTTGAAAAATATTTTGAATATTTTGAAATTTGAAGAATTTAGAATTTGCAATTTTAATAAATTAGGGAGATGAAAGGTTTACTACTTCAAAAGATTTAAAATTTACAAATTTGATTAAAAGTATTTTTATGAGTTCCATTATGTCAAGCAATAAAAATTTCCTTTATGAATCTCAACTTTTGAAAGGACCAAATTTTTCATCATGGAAAAACAAAATGAAATCAATTCTTATTGTAGAAAAACTTTGGGAAATAGTGATGGAACAAAGAAAAAACCAAGTGAAGATGAAAGAGAAAAATAAAAGTTTGAAGAAAATGATGCAAAAGCTCTTATGTTAATTACATTTGGAATAATTGATGAAATTCAACCATACTTGAGTGGAGCAAAAAAATTTGTAGATGCTTGGGAGAAATTATGTAAAATATTTGAAGGAAAGAACAAAGCAATTGTTTTGAATTTACAATCTCAATTATATTCCTTAAAGGTTGATAGTGGAGAAATGCCAAATTATTGAATCTCAGAGAAAATATAGAAGATAAATTTCTCGTTCAAATCATATTTAAAGCACTTCCAAAGAGTTATAAATATTTAGTTACTTCACTTCAAGTACTAAATAAGGAAACAACATTTGATGACTTAGTTAATATTCTTCAGGAATATGAAGTTGAAAATTTAGTCAAATATGAAATGACTAATAATGCTTTGGTTTCTAAGGAAAATGTATCGAGTAAATCCATATGGAGACCAAAATCTATCACATATGCAGAAAAATGGGCCATACTACAAATTTGTGTAGATATAATTCTTTGAATCAAGGAAATCAGATGAATACGAATCGAGGAAATCAAATGAATAAGCCATTTTAGAATTTTCAACCAAGTCAATTTCAACCTCAATATAGATATGGTCAATAACAACAACATCAATTACAATCAAGAGAAGAAAATAAAAAAGGTAATTTAGTTCAAGAAATTTAAGACATACAAGAGATAGAAGATTCTACTGAAGAAAATGAATTTAAAGCTTTTATAGCAATAATTCTAACCAAGGCATAAATGAAGAAATTTTTGAAAAGGGTAATAATGAAAATTCTTAAAAAAAAATTAAAACACTAATGTTACTATTATTATAGAAAAACAAGCTACAAGAAAGAATTCAAAAGAACAACAAAGCAAGGTCAAGACCAAGACAAAAAATAACAGAATAAAGAAACTGAAGAAAAAGATCAAAAAAGGGAAAAGAAATATGATCAAAGAAAGTTCTGGAAAAAGAAAAGAAGATAAGCACTAGAATCTAGAGTAGTGCCAAAACCAAAGCAAAAGAAAAAAAGCAAGGATCCAAGATGAAGACAAAGATTGATAATCAAAGTCTTCAATAACCAAATAATGTAAGACAAAGGGATGTTGGAGAATATTAAATTATTTGGTACATGCTAATGTACAATGTAAATATTAGAATAGGGTTTGATTCTATAGTTTAGAGTAATATTTATATTTTTCCTTTATGTAAATGTCTATATGCAGGATATGCACAAGTGTCATGTAAGTAAGAGTGCAAGTGTATAATGAGAGAAAGTGCACAAGTGTCATGTAATTAATTAAGTGTGCAATTATGTAATATGAGTATGTGCACATGTTATATATTAGGTGTGCATGTAGAAGTGTAAGTTTCATAGAGCTAAGTGTGCATGTAAGTAGAGAGTTAAAATTCATGTATACAAGTGGCAAGATAAGAAGCCAAAGGACATGTGAGAGTTATCTTATGCATGGAATAGGAAAATATGTATCTCCCAAATATGTGAGGAGAGCAATAGTCAAGTACTTGAAGAGTCATATTTGTATGGCTATATTATGGAGATAAAGCTCCATGTATTGTATCAAAGAAGATCACATTCAAGCATTAATAATATTAAAGCTTGTATGCATATTTTGAGCAATTCTATTATAAGTTTCTTCATGTTATTACATGAATGATTTTGACCATTTTATATTCATATTTGATATTTTTTTTAATGTTATTATAATTTATATTGTCCAACTTATATATTGATTGCTCTTATATTTGAGACTACTCAAGATCCAAAATATTGGGCCTAAGATAATCTAGCTTAAAAGCCAACAAGACCAACACAAGGATGAAGAATAATTAGAAATAATAGAGGAGAGATTTTGTCTCATTATGCTTTCAATAGTGGATTTAAGACAAATAATGAAGTTGAAGCTTGGGTAGCTTTGGAAGGGTTAAAAATATGCAAAAAAATGAAATGGAATAGAGTATGGATGGAAGGTGATTCACTCATAGTAATACATGCAATTTTGAGGAAAACGAAGGCTCCATACAACATACAAGAGATAATTATGAAATTCAAGACCTTGCTATAGAGTTTGAAGAAATCAAGTTTACACATACATTAAGGGAAGGAAAAAAATGTGCAGATTGACTAGCCAATAGAAGGGTTTTCATTGAGGATTGTGAAGTTAAATTCTCTTTTCCATGGTTAGAGGAAGTAGTAAGTTTAACTAAAGCTAACAAGAAAATGTTGATTGCCTAAATCAAATATTGATTAAGATTTACTATAATCTTTTTTGTTGGTAATATTTGATTTATTTTATAACATTAATGTGTTCTCATATAAACTATTTATTACAATTTTTGTGGTTGCACTTATGCTTAAGGAAGGAAACTAGCAATCAAGATTTGGTAAAGTGGACTATGATAGTGTGATGTTTTGAAAATATTACTCTACTAAGATGCAATGCATAGATAGAGAGGTATATTTTTGTTATTGTGAAGGTTTTTGTAGGAAAATGTCAAGGAGGTTGAATTATGGAATATTTGTATTCACACAAAAAATTGAAGAAGGTCTTGAAAATGAAAATTAAGAACTCAAACATCGTATGAAAATTGATGTGGGTATCTAGCTATAGAAACTTGATTAATATGAGAATTGAATCTATTTGTAAACTCTCAAGCTCTAAAGGAGAGATATGTGGCTAGTCAAGGGTGGGGGACCCAAGTACAACCCCTTGTTCTCTAACAAAAAAAATAAAAAATAAAAAATAAAATTTAGTCGTTTGTGGTGTTGAATTTTATCTTGAAATTTTTTTAATTTTAGAAAGCAATTGTATGAGTGATATTTTACTTCTTAATAAATTATATCAAGGAGTTGATTATGAAAACTTAGCAGTTTGAGGGAGATGGCAAATATCTTTGATAAAAAGGAAAATGAAGAATATCGTTGATATAAAGGCAAGTTGGATATAGTTTAATTAACTTATTAGTGATGTAATGTTTTGTTTTTCTAATGGGAGTGGCCCCTAATAGAATCCATGCGTAGCTTGTTAAAAATAATAATCCAATTTATCAAATGGTATGAGTTCAATTGGTTAAATAATTTGATTTCTAGAAGGAGATCTAGGTTTGAATCTTATTGAGCAATGCATGCATAATTACCAAGCCATTGTAATACCACTAATGTGGTCATGATGTAATATAATATGGGCTCATTTCAATCCCATATAGCCAATTAAAAAATCTAAATTATTGATGCACCATTTTTGAAATATAAGCCCAGTAATGAAAACCATAAAATCAATATGTAAATATAACCTTATATAGTCACAATGTAACACGATTTGGGCCCATTTCATCCCATATAACTAATTTTTAAAAAGAAGCAAATGTCTAAATTATCTATACGCCATCATAGATATCTAGGCCTAGTAATTAAAATCATGAAATCAATGTATAAAATGGCCTTATTGTGTCACATTTTGTATTTTTAGTAGTGTTATTACACCTTAATTTTCTTTCCAAAAGTAATTTGTATGATATGCAAATATAATATAATAGGATAGAAAGATTTCAACATCCATAAATTCATGGGACTATAAAAAAGATAGTATTATCAAAGAATATATAATTATCTCACTTCCTATTTTTTAAAAAGAAACAATGTTGGGTAAAATTAATAAGTTTAAACCATATTTTTTAAGTGTTGATCTTTTTTTAATGATAAATTCTTGTACTTTCTCTATTCTTAGCTTCTTAAATAGTTCATGCATAAATTCCAATACTAGAATATTAGCATAACACATATATCATTATAAGTATTGCATTCCAAAATGAATGTGTCTTTGGCCTTATATGCATGATGCTCATAAATATTACAAAACTGCTTAGCTTAATTGCCTCTATGTATAAAAGGTATTTCTTCTCTCCTCCTATTTCTATTTTGGTATCTTCCATTTATCTATATCACATATGAGATGATGTGATGAAGTCCTTAATTGGACCATAAGAATATTTTCTCTCCATTTGATGTTTGTATTTATATACACCTTTTGAAGGTGTTCATCTAAGAGGTTGAACACAATGAGATAGTGTTATTTCTTCCTTATTAGATCCATTTTTTAATAAGCTATGTGTGGCTTCTATTGTGGGACACTCCCATAAAAATAATAAAATATTATGTTATTTGCGTTACATTGTTGTTAGGTTAATTAAGCCATGTCCAACTTGCCTTTTTAACAAGTTGTTCTTCATTGGCCTTTTTATTAAAGACATTCATCATCTTTCTCAAAATAATATATTTCTACAATCAACTCCTTGACCTCATTTTCATTAGGAGATAGAATCTCACTTCACCAATTGCCTTCTAGAACTTGAATTTCACGAAGAAGATCAAAACATCAATTGGCTATAATATTTGTTACCCAATTTCCTTTTCTATAAATATGCTAACTATGACAACCTATTAATTCCCTAATACCTCTTTTTTAATTATCTTATTCATAATTTTTTTTATATATTGAAATAAGGGATTTTAAATGGGTCTCCAAACCTTTTATAAACCGAAAAGAGCCCCGAAAAAAGGGTTTCTAGAGAACATCCTAGAAACTAAATATGGAAGGGACTCCCATTGCCTAAAGAAAAGGAGGTTTCTCAGGATAAACAAAGCCAAAAAAATACTATAAACATTGTAATAAAAAATAGAGGATAAGTTACCTAAAGTTAGTTATAATTAGCACCAAAAGCAGGGATGTTTGCCATCTCCTCAAGGTCGGCTTCTCCAAGTTAGATTGCTCGATTATGGATTTGTGAAGAAGGATGATTTTGGGATTAAGGTCTTTCCTCATGGAATATAGAAGTCTTAGCTTGGCTTGACCATAAAGGCCTCTCACATTCCATGAGAGGATCTTCATTTGCAATGGTTGGTATGGTGTTTTCCCCCTGCCCAAGGAAGAGGATAGTTTATTTTTAATCCCCCATTCATGACTGGTGTTTGCTTAACAACTTTCTTTTTTGCCAAGGCCCAAGATATTTTGAGATCCATTAGTGATTTCCTCTTCAATTTCTCTCTTCCTAAGGTCCTAATTTGATGGTCTTCCTACCTTTCTATCATTTTCATGTATGCATTACCTTTTTTATTTTTGGTAGCAGGTCATGGAGTGCCTAGTCTATTTCCTTATTTTGAATCTGAGATAGAAGGAAATGTGATATCAGTTCCATTCGAAGCTAGTAATTTTTTGGCAGCATCAGAGGCCACTTTTTGGGGCTTCTTATAAGCTAGGTCTAATTCTTTTAAATTTGAGATAGAATTTAAGATTTTAGATCCAATCGAAGCCATGGTCTCTATTAGATAATCATGGACCACTACCTAGGGATCCTTATCAACTATAAATGTTTCTTGGAAGAACAAGCTTGCCTTTGAGACTATGGGTATTTCTCCCTCCAAACAAGCAAAGGGATTTTCTTTAAGAAGGGTGAGAATGGAGTTGTTAAGAAATATATTTGAGGGGCTTACTTGGTTATCAGGCTCCTCACTATACTTATGAAGGTTATAGGGGTCAAGAAATGGATCATGCCCTACTTTAGAAGTACTCGAAGACATTTTTGAATCATTTCAAGACCAAGCTTTCTTAGGGGTTGGATGACTCTTCAAGGCAGTACATTGGGAAGAAATATGGTCTTGCTTCTTGCAAGAAGAGCAAAAGGAATACTTGTTTTCATATTCAATTTTCTAGACCAAGAAGAGGCATCAATTACTAGCTCAATGAATTTTGGTAGATCATCTTCTAGATTTACATTGATGCATAATCTGATGTAGATCATCCTTGATCTTGCTATTGTGGTCAGGTCAAGTGAGATGAGGTCACCTATTGCTCTTGCTATCCCAATGAGGATGTATTCATGCTAGAACTAGATCGAAAAGCCTAGGATACTAATCCATAGTAGCATAGAGTTGATACATTGGGTGTTTGGATTGAAGTTTGGACCTCGTTTCCTTAGGAAGAGACTATGCCTACCATAGAACTAGACCCATCTTCTAGGATGCAAATTGAACCTTTTGTGTAGTTTAACTTGATTAATACAAAACCTCTGGGCAACACCACAATCACCATGTGCCCTTACGACTTCCATTTAGAGAACACCCACTTGTAAATTGAATTAATGTTAGGTTGAGACCCGAGGAACTTCCCCATAAAGGAGCTTGTTTCTTGCACCAAAGCCATATTCCAAAGCTCTGAAGGGATGTGAAGCTCACATTGATCTAGATGTAGATCAAAGGGATGTGAATCTTACCTTGATCTAGATGTATATCAAATATATTGCAACCGTTGCTCTTAGATAAAGGGTCCTTTCAAATAACCTTCACAAATTACTTGGTTCCTCGATCGAAGTGAAAGGAAGGGTGCTCCTAAAGTTGGTTCTTGGAGGAACCAATTTCAATATGAACTCACCTTGAATCTAGATGTCTCTAGCCCAACAGACATGCCTGGGCCATCCCTATACCTAATACCAAAGTCGCTCCCACCTTATCCTAAGACACTCCCACTTTCTCACATTTAAAAAATAATGCTCCCAATAAACCCTAAATTGCTATGGAAATCCTCCATCATCTATAGTGATATTTGTATTATTTTATCTGCAACTTTGAACTCTTATTAAAAACTTTGGTTAGACATAAACCCCAATAACCTAGCTTTGTGGCTATTCATAGTTGTCCCATCTCGGTATACTATGTGGCATTAGTCATAAGGGATTATTATTTGGGTATCCATAGGGTGGGTGCAAGGGGAATGAATCATATATCGGCCTCTACCAGCATATAAGACATTCACCAATTGTACCACATATTCATAAGGTGGAAATAGGGGGAATGGAGCCTAAGTTGATCTCTACCAGCACACAAGATATTCTTGAACTGTGCCACACAAGCGAATCAATTTTTTTTTTGGATTTGGTTAGTGTGAGAAACCCTTATGATCGATGCTCAAGTATGGGCATTCCCACCATGACCTATCATAAGGGGGAGAGATGAGCTTATCAATAGGAAATTTAACATAGTCCTATACACACATGTCATAGTTTAAACCTTGGACCTCCCAAAGAAGACCCAAAGCCTAAACCATTGTGTTGTCCCCCTTGGAACAAAAATTTGGTTAGACAAAAACCTTGAGAACCTAGCTTTATGGCCAATCGTAGTTATCCCATCTAGGTATACCATGTAGCATCAATCATAAGGTATTTTCATTTGGGTATCCATAGGGTGGGCACAAGGTAAATGGAGCCTCTATCAAACTCTACATGCACACTGGACATTCACCAACTATACCACATATACATAGGGTGTACATAGGGGAAATGGAACTTGGATTGGCCTCTACGAGCACACAAGATATTTACCAATTATGCCTTATAAGTAGATCATTTTTTTTATTTGGTTAGTGTGGGAAACCCCTATGACTGACACTTGGGTTGGGCATTCCCACCATCACCTCTCATAATTAGGAGAGCTAAGCTTATAAAAAGGTAATTTAACACATTGTTCCCCACACACACATTACAGTTTGAACCTTAAACCTCTTGAAGAAGAGTCAAAGCCTAAACCATTACACTATCCCCTCCAGATAAAAATTTTATTAGATAAAAACCCCAAGAACCTAGCTCTATGGTTAGTCATAGTTGTCTCATTTGGGTATACCAGGAATCGGTCACAAGGGATTGTTATTTGGGTATCCACAGGGTGGGCACAAGGGGAATGGATCTTGTTTCAACCTCTACTAGCACACTAGACATTCACCAACTATGCCACATATTTGCAAGGTGGACACAAGGGAAATGGAGTATAAATCAACCTCTACTAGCACACAAGACATTCACCAACTGTGCCACACAAGTGAATAATTGTCTTATTCATATCTCTAATAGCCTAAGATACCATTTTTATCATCACTATTTTATTTTATTTGTGGGTTTAGCCCCACTTCTTATTGATGCTTGTGGTATTTGCTTTTGTTTTTCCATATCAATATCCCTTTGAGTTATTTTCTCTTTGTTTTGGCTTCCTGGGGCTTCCTCTCCTTTTTCCATTGCCACCAACATTTTCATCTTAATCAATATCTTTGAATTTTTTGTATTGTTCATGATGATACTTATCATCTATAGGTTTGTCATGCTCTAAAGGATCTAAAGTGCAAATAATATCCTTAAAAGCATTTCTTCTTTATGTTACCTAGAAACCCTAAAATGCAAGGATATTCCTCCAAAGTAATAACCTTATTATGCTTTTCTAAAAATCCTAAATTGCTATGGATAACTTCCATCATGATTTATTATTATGCTACTCATGAAACCCTAAAGTGAAAGGGATAACCTCTATACAACTTTCTTTTCTATTGTAAGAAAGTATTTTATACTACTTGAGGAAAATGAAGACAAATTACCTAGAATAAACTTGACCTCTTTTGCTTTCTTTATTTTAAATTTTCCTTTGCATCTTTGATTCCTTCTAAATTTAAATTTACTCATTGTACCCCCTTAACTCTTCTATCCTTTTTTTTTCTAATGGTTGACATGAGTAAATTATGATAGCCTTTGCATGTGATGTTGTAGATAGGCATTCATTGCCTCTCTTTTGGGAATGAAAAATCCTTGGTCTTGTCCAACTTCTACTACAATATGAACTCCTTGCTTTATATTTAAGCTTATCTCATGATCAAAATATTTGATCTCTTTCTCCATAATTTTCCCTTTGTATTCTCTTTCCACAAGTTTAGTCTCGTAATATTTATAATATTAGAATATAATATTTTCGTAATCTACTTGTTGATACCTTTCTCTTGATTCAAATTTAACCTTAATGGATTACAATAAAAGTTTAAAAATATACATAGCAACACATATGTGATTATATACATCATGTTTCCTTTCCTTAGTAGTTATTCCATCCTAGATAAACTTCCCTAACGTAATACCAATTTTATTAAAAATGTTGTTGATAAGTTGATATGAAAGTCCAGAAAGCCTAACCCACATTGGAATATTTTTTATAGTTTTTGCCTCCATAAAAAATTATCACTTTAAGGCTTTAAATATAAGTTACCTATCCCCCTAAACCATGGGACACCACCCATTATATTATCAATGGTTCCAAAGTTAAAGAAGATATCGAGGAAACAATATTTTTGAATAAAAGTCATGAAGCAATTTGAATTCACTCCCCACTTCCACTTGATCCAATTTTGAATATCCAAATCCATGAAACTTACATATAAACCCTATGCTTTTAAAAATAATTATATCATACTTGACCATCTCATCCTTGATAATCACTTTTGGTGTAGTATCTACTACTTAGATAGGGCTTGCCATGGATTTGCTCTTCCCCTTATCTCCAACTAGGCCATTTATACTTCCAACTAGGACACCCTTCAAATTTTGGCTTTCCTTTAAGAATACCTAACATTTTATCATAAAAAACCTTTCTTTTTGAGTTTTCCCAAATATAGAGTAAAAAATGTGATTGTGTCTTACTCACAATTGCTTCTTACTCACTCTCTCATCATGTTGCCACTTGATCCTATTTCACACCTACTTGTCCTTCTTAGATCTTCTTTGTCCATATAATTATCTTAATTTTTTCTTGACATAAACCTTTATATCCTTTTTTTTAATTTGACTATATGGAATTAGAATGGGCTTCACGTGTATTATAGCATAACCACCTTACCATGATACTACTAAATATTATATAATAATTTTAATATAATAATACTTTAAAATTTTGAAGTTGTAAGCTTACTGTAGTGATAAGGGCTTTGGCCTCTCTTTGGGAGGTCCAAGGTTCAAACCCCACTCACTATTAGGGAATCAGGACCCCTCATAAAAACCCATGTAAACTCATTGAGAAATGGTAAGGGCTTTAGCCTCTATTTGAGAGGTCTAAGGTTCAAACCCCACTCAGTATGAGGGGACTAATACCCCTCATAAAAACTTGTGTAAACTCATTTAAAAGCAATACTTTCAAAAATTATTCATGTAAAACTTGATAAGATTTGAACTTGTATCTTCACCTTAAAATTTTATATTTTCATCACTTAGGTTCATGTTATTTGATATCCTTTCTATCCTTATTATTATTTCAACATTTAACTTATTTGAAATTCCCATCTATTCTTTCATATGTTATTTTCTTTTATGGTTCAATATTTTCCTACTATGGCTTTTGCCATATATTTGCGTCCATATTTTCAATTGTTTTTAGATATCTTAGAAGGAGAATCATATATATTATCTCTATAGAAAACTACCTATTTTTGTTAAAATATTTTTAATTTATTTTAAATTTGCTTGTGATCAACAATTTATATTAATTGTGATTTATTATTAACCCATACTTTACACACATAGAGTAGATTGACACTACCAATAATCTCAATAAGATGTATATAGTCTACTAATTTAAAAATTCTACATATGTATACTTGTTTCACAACTTTAAAAAACTCTCATCCTTTTAAAATTCTCTTAATTATAATAACTATAATTTTAGTTTTTGAGTGGGAAGTGAGTGTGAGTCATGAGAAAGCCTCGCTAAGTAGCATGGAAGGAAAGCCATATTTGAAAGCCCAAATTGGAAGTCAGGATGTTGAGATGGAAATATGGATGCTCGAGTTAGAGATAAGAGAAAGAGTGATCGAGGAAGCAGATGTTACACTAGAAGTGATTATCAAGGATGAGATGGTCAAGCACGATATAATGGTTCTTAAAAGTAGAGGGTTAATATGTAAGTTCTATGAATATTGGCTAGGGGTTTCAAAGATTTAAAATTAGATCAAGTGGAAGTGAGGATTGAATTCAAATTACTCTATGATTTTTCTTCCTAAAAGTTTTTTCCTCATCATATTTTCTAGTTCAAAACAAAAAGATAAAATAATAGGTGGTGGCCCATGGTTTAAGGGTAAAAATACCCTTTATTTAGGACCATGGACTAAGAATTTTTCTATCGAGACATAAACTATCAAAATATTCTAGTGTGGGATAGGATTTTTGGACTTCCCTTACACTTTAGGGTTTAAAGAGAAACATAATAAAAGAAGAGGATGGAGAAAATTCATAGCAGTTTAGGTTTTTTAGGGAAGCATAAGAAGATAATCATTATATAGGAGCATCATTTCACTTTAGGGTTTCTAGGGCAACATGAAGAAGAAAGTGCTTTTGAGGTTATTCATTGTACTTCAAATCCCTCAAAGCAAGACAATACTATAGATAATAAGTATTACCATGAACAATGTAATAAAATAAAAGTGTTTGATGAGGATGAAAGTATTGATGGGAATGAAAAAAAAAGACGACTAAGAAGCAAAAACAAAGAGAAAAATAAATAGAGGGATATTAATATGAAAAAACAAAATTAAATGTAGTGAGTTTTAATAAGAAGTGGGTAACCCATAAAAAAAAGAGATGATGATAATGATATCTTGAAATATTAGGGACATGAACAAGACCAAAAATGACATATTAAGGAATCAATAGGTTGTTATAGCCAACATATTTATATATATAAAGAAACTGGGTAGCAAATATATTAACTAGTCATGATATTGATTATTATCCTAGCAAAATTTAAATTTTAGAAGATTTTTTTTTTTGCTTGAGAAAAAAGGGTCGTACTCGAGTCCCCCACCCTTGATAAATCATAACTCTCTTCTGTAAAGCTTGAGAGTTTACAAACATATTCAATTATCATATCAATTGAGATTCTATAACTAAATACCTACATGTTTTTTCACAAAAAGTCTTTTTTATATTCATTTTTTGGATCTTCATTTTATTTTATTTTTAAATACAAATATTCAACATTATTTTTATTGAGAATTTCCAATTTTGATCATCCATCCATCCAAGAGAAATCTTGATTAGTGATGGTCTTTGATGATGATAATTTGTTATTGTGCCACTTGAAAATCCATAATTACTCTATTGGCTCCATTCTTTTGTTGCTCTGTTCTAATATGTCAAACGACTAGTCCTATTGTTCCTTGATTTTGTTGCACCCCTTTGAAATCCAAAAACATTATGCTTTTTTTGCCAAACATTACCATAATTGATGCCTTTTTGGCTCCATGTAGATCTAAAATATTGATTTTTTAAGTCATGCCTCCAAGATTGTTGTCGTTGGGTGGTGTGGGTGTCGATATGCTGCAACCTTAACTTGACATTTTGTTTTCTTTGATTCTTCAACAATTTATTTTTTTATTTTAAATTCTTCTTCACAATATTATCTCTTATACCTTTCTTTTGGTGTATCCTTATGCACTTCTAACAAGACTTCCTTGGAATTTATTATTGCTTCTTCCATGGACTCTATTGTTGTTGCTATTATAAATTCAACTTTTGAGTTTTCTAATGGTTCTTCAACTTGTTTCCTTACCATAATTATTTCTTGCTTCTCCTTGGATCCTTTCTTCTTAATATTTTTCTTTTGAATGCGACCATGAACTTGCACATTTTCATCTATATATTTTCCTTATATTATATCCTCTTTATTCATTTATTTATATTCCCTTTGAAGCTATTCTTAGACCAAGTTGTGGGAAATTTGAATAGCTTTAGAATGAGTGGTCATATGAAGGAATCCAAGCAATATTGAGGGAGATACGACCCTATGAAGTCAACCATCTAGAACAAGGACAATGATGATTTTTCAAGTCACGAAAAATAAAATTACAAATATTTGTCAGCTAGGATTCGGATGATGGGAAGAGCAATGAAGGGCTAGGACTTCAGTGAGCAAAACATTATATCTGGACATAGAATTTTTCAGCTAAGTTTTTTTCCCTTCTTTATCATATAAATTTTGCATGCAAATTATTATAATTTTTTTATAAAATATTATATTTGCTATAGGACATTCTGATAAATTTTAAAAGATTTTGTGTTTTAGTTTCTTTTCCATGGATCGATTAATATTAGTGACTGATTGCACCTAAGAGATATCCTCATTGCTCCAATAAAGGGCATTTTTTTGTAAATTTAATGGGTATTGGCTAGGGGCTTTAGCCTTGATAAAATGAATTGATAGGAGTTGGAAGTCTCTAGGAGTGATTATATCCTTTCTTCCCAAAGGTTTCTTCCTAGCCATTTTTGTTCTAGGGAAGAAAGAGAAAAAATCCTAAAAGGGGGTCCTTGGTTTATGGGAAGAGCAAGACTCTTCCTTACTTTTTGGTATGAAGGTCTTTCACCTAAAAATATAAATATATCCCTAGTACTAGTCTGGGTTAGGATGTTTGGGTTGCCCATTGAATCTTGGGAAATAGATACTTTCAAGGCAATAGGTAACACTCTAGGAGAATTCCTTGAGATTTTAGATACTATGAAAGATGGATTATTGGCTATTTATGCTAGGATATTTGTCATGATTGATATAAGTAAAGCTTTACCAAAATTAATCATTCTTAAGTATGGGGATAATATGTGGATCCAAACCATAGATTATGAAAGCATATCTTTTAGATATAGAAAATATCATAAGGTGGGGCATATTGAGAGATCATGCCGTAAGAAGAGCCCAACAAAATTATATGTAGAAAACCGCAAGAGAAACTTACAAATGGATATGGATGAAGATGATTTTCAACTTCCAAAAAATAAATCTAGAAAAATGAAATAAAATAAATAGTGGAGACCAGTAAGGAAGGATATTGGAATAAATATCAACTCTTTTGAGGCTTTAGCCTATGAAGAAAAAGTAGATCAAAACTTAAAGGACATAGTACAATAGGTTCAACATATTAACAAGGAACTGTCTATTCAATATGATCTTGATTTAGGGAAGAACATTCTTGATGAACCTAAGGAATGTGTCTCATCAAATTTTGAAGACTCTCTTGAAGTACCATGCACCATTCAAGAGAAAAAAATTGGTAAATAAAATGCAATTTTAGAAGTTAATACCTCTACCATTAATAAGGAAATACCAGAAAATGAGTAAGACCAATCAAAAGCTTCTATAGCAGAGCTAGGAGAGGATAAATATGATGAGAAATAAAATTTTGAAAGAATGAAGTAGAATAATAAGACCTACTCTCGATATAGGCAAGGCAAAAATAGTAAAACCCTCAAATTATCAAGCAAGATCTAGGGAAGAAAGAGCAAACATAGATAAAGGAACGCAAACTAAGTTGGTTGAACCTCTCTTAACCAAACAACAAAATAATATTGGTAACACACAAGCGGGGCCAATAGCCCCTAATGAGACATGATTATCATCTCATGGAATATAAGGGATGTTAATACCCTATCAAAGCAAAGGTGTATTAGGGACCTTTGTTTAAGTAATAGTCCTGATATTCTTTGTATCTAGGAAACTAAAATGACAAAAGAAGTTTCAAAAATTATGAAAGTTGTATGGGCAAGATGTGAATGGGATGCTATGGTTTTTGAAGGAGCGATAAGGATAATTCTAACTTGTTGGAATCCTTTTAGAACCTCCTATGTAACCATTTATAAAACTAGACATTGGATAGCCTCTTTAGTCACTTTCTAGTTTACAGATATTCATTTCATCCTTATCAATGTTTATGGACCTACAACTCAGTCAGGTAGATTAGAATTTTCGAGTGGGATTGAAGCCTTTATGAGAAGTAAAGACCAAGAAACTTTGATTCATGATCATAGAAGATGTTAATGCCATAACCAAGTTGGATGAAAAATTTGGGGAAATTAGGAAATTAACCCAAAGTATGAGAGATTTCTTAGCTTTATTCAAAACAATAATCCATGGAAGATTGAGTCTAAAGAAGACAACTATACATGGACCAACAATAGGAGAGGCCAAAACCAAATAGCCAAAAAAACTAGACAAATACATACTCTTAGATCAGTGGCTAGATGAAATAACTTATGCTAAAATTAAGACCTTAACAAGGACTGGTTTAGATCATTGGACAATAAGAGTTAAAATTGTGGTAAGTGAATTAAAAAACAGATCATATTTTAAATATGAGCATATTTGTTAACACCATCCTCATTTTTTTGATATGATAGCACAAACATAGAATTATTCAAGAAATGATGGGCTATATGCTCTTCCAAAACAAATTAAATATATGATATATAGATTAAAAGAATGGAACGAAAACACTTTTGAAAATATTTTTTAAAATAAAGAAGAACTAAAAGATAAAATTTCTAAATTCTAAAAAGGTGATCATAATAATTCAAGCTCAGAGGAAAGGGAGTTGCTTAGTGAATATCATAATATTTTGAGTAAGGAAGAGAAATTATAAAGATTAAAATCAAGACAATCTTGGTTAATATTAGATAAAAATTCAATTTTTTTCATAGGATGGCTATAGTATAGAGATAAACATCCAGAATTAGAAGAATTAAATCAATAGAAGGGGTTTGGATTGAACATCACAGTGAAATTAGAAAAGAGGTAAAGTATTTTTATCAAAATATTCTAGTATCAGAGGAGACTAAAGTTCTTAATAATAAACTTCTTCAAGATACACCTTCAGTTATAACGAATGAAGATAATAAAAAATTGGAGGCTATTACTCTAGAAGAAGTTCATTTAGCTCTTTTCTCTTTTAATAAGGGTAAATCCCCAGGTCCAGATGGAATCTCTATAACTATTTACCAACATAATTGCGATATAGTGAAGGATTCTTTATTGGTGGTAGCGAAACAGTCTAGGGTAAAACAATAGATACCTTATAAAATAAATGCAACATATCTTATCCTAATTCCAAAAAAGAAGGATGTTGAATTGTTTGATTATTTTAGACCCGTAAGCCTATGTAATATGGCATATCAGATTATCTCCAAAGTGATGGCGATTCGATTAAGGATATTGTTAGACAAAATTATTTTAGAAGAGCAAGGAGGATTTGTGAAAGGGAGATAAATTATGGACATGATCATAGTAGCTCATGAGGTTATACATTCAACAACTTCAAGAAAAGAGAAATCAATGATCTTAAAACTTGATATGAGTAAAGTTGTGATAGGGTTAAATGGGATTTTCTTTTTGCAATTTTAAAAAAGTTTAGATTTGGAAAGAAATGGGTTAGACGAATAAAATTTTGTGTCTCTACAGTTTCTTATTCAGTGTTGGTCAATGGGTTAGTAACATAATCTTTCACTACACCAAAAAAGGGCTTTAAAGACGGCTAAAATAAGGAAATTGTTTACGACGATAAAAAAATTGCCGTAATAGACCCTAAGAGGGCAGTTTCAAATTGCCCTCTTAGGGTTGCCTAAGAGGTTGGTTTAAAACTACCCTCTTAGGGCTAAGAGGGTAGTTTAAAACCACCCTCTTAGGGCAAAACACCCTCCATTTTAAAAATTTCTCCACCCTCCAATACCACCAAATTAACAGATCGTAAAAAAATCGATCATATCATGTATAATAGAGAGGAGAGGAGAAGAGATCAAAAGATCGTATTGACCATGAAACCACAAAACCCTAATATTTTTCTTTCCACTTTTTATCGTGTGTGCCATACCCACTCCACCAAAGCACAAAACCCTGGGTAAATTGTTTGTTTCCCCTTTTCATCGTAGATCTTTAATTTACTTCTAGCTTCTCTGTGTTCTCCCTAAAAATAAGTGTGAGGGACAAGCCTTTGAGAGGGCGTAGAACACAAAAAAAAATGAGGAAATAGAAAAGTATTTGCAGGTTCTCGATCACCCATTTTGTAGATAAACTCATTGCTAGGGTTTCTTAGGGCATTCTATGCTGCTTTTTTCAAGTTAGGGTTTTGGATGAAGGTTTTTTAATGGTGGTGTGGGCGTGGAGAGATGGTGGTTTATTCTTGGATGAGAGACAATGAGTTGAATACTCGATGCTAATATTCTTATATCTAGTCTCCAAGGGCTTGGTGCTAAAGTGGGTACGTATTGTAGTCATATTATTTGCTAAATTTTACTGATTATGGATGCATTTTTTTTTTGTGTATATGTGTTCTTGCCTCTTTACTTCTACACTTCTATTTCAAATTTTGTTTTGGTAACCTTCATTAGCTATTTAACATATGTTCCACACTGCACAACATACATCCTCATATCTGGATACTCATAGAGATGTGTCCTCATGGGATGGGGATGTTTTTAGCTTTCTTCATTGTGATATGGGTTGTGAGGTTGTTACTAGTAGCCCTTCTATTTGTTGAGATCCACGGTGAGAGTTTATTTTAGGGTGTTTGATCATGAGTGATTGACCTCAAAGAGATTTCTAATATTCATATATTTTGACCAAGAGATATTCTTGGATGTCCTTGTGGGTTTTATGTTGATGCCTCAACAATTTGAAACCTCCACCCTGACTTATGCTTCTTACCTGGCAGTAATCCTAAACAAATCTACTATAATTCCATGTGCATATTCCCCTATGTAACCCCAAAAAAATTGCATGTGCAGATTAAAGTTGATAAACCTGAAAATTCTATCAACTTGTTGATCTTTGTTAAATACCAAAATTTGGAATAGTATTTGTTGGCTATTGCATACACTGGTCCCTATGTCTTTGAATCTTTAAAGCAATCACATGTTAAACTTTATTTTCATCATTCATTTTAGTTTTTGTGTCTCGTCATTCATGTGCATCTTTTGTTTGATACCCTTGCTAGCAATGAACCCTTATCAGTTGTTTGAGTAGAGATATGTCATGCACAAACCAATTGCAAGGAGCCCATCTTGTGTTGAGGGTGCAGTAACACCTGTAACCCTACTTGTAATTATACTCATTTGTTGGAAGGACAACGGTCTCCATTAAGCTTCAGGGAATGTTGTCAATCTTCTATGATTGGAAATTTGGGTAGGTCAGAGATCTTTAATTTCAAGCATTGACATTGTGTTTTTTAGCTTCAATTTTTCTCTAATAAGAATGTGTGCTAGCTTGAAATTAGTTGATTCTATAGAAGTCTAATACTTTTTTTGTCATATTGTTTGTTATACTCTTACTCTTGTGAACGTCTTATGTGAATTTCTATATGTATGATAGACAACTACCTCCCTTTGTACAAACTTGAACTATATATATTTTGTATGAGTCATAAATATTTATTTTAAAGTGTCATCCATATAGGAAAATCCTATTAATAAGAAGTGACAACATTTGGGTTAAGCCTTTTTATTTTAACCAGCTTATCAGTATCCCATAATTTGAGCAGATTTGTTCTTAGGTATCACAGGTATTTCAATGTGAAAATGTCTGTAACCCTACTTGTAATTGTACTTATTTGTTGGAAGGACAACAGTCTCCATTAAGTTTAGGGAATGTTGTCAATCTTCTATGATTGGAAATTTGGGTAGGTCAAAGATCTTTAATTTCAAGCATTGACATTGTGTTTTTTAGCTTCAATTTTTTCTCTAATAAGAATGTGTGCTAGCTTGAAATTAGTTGATTTTGTAGAAGTCTAATACTTTTTTTTGTCATATTGTTTGTTATACTCTTACTCCTGTGAACATCTTCAGTGAATTTCTATATGTATGATAGACGACTACCTCCCTTTGTACAGACTTCAACTAGATATCTTTTGTATGAGTCATAAATATTTATTTTAAAGTATCATCCATACTCCTGGATAGGTCCTAGGAAAATCTTGTTAATAAGAAGTGACAACATCTGGGTTAAGCCTCTTTGTTTTAACCAGCTTATCAATGTCCCATATTTTGAGCAGATTTGTTCTCACGTATCATAAGCATTTCAGTGTGAAAAATATATATACCTATGTCTCCATATTCTTATGTTGTGATTATGAGAAATCTTCAATTTAGGTTGGGGGAAGGGGTGGGGGGTTAGGCTATTCTAGAATGTGTTGTGAAAAATGTTAAATATGTTAAAATAAAAATATAATAACAATAAAGAAAAAAATTCTAATAGTAAAGATTATATTTACAAGAGGACTTTTGGTACCATTTAAATTGAATTTGTGTTATGATACCATTTAAATTGGATTTGTAATGCTACACAACTTTAGAAATTATTAAATTTAGTTTTTTAAATTTAAATAATAATAATAATTCTTTAAAAGTACTCTTAAATTTATTTTTTTAATAAACATAGTGAAGAGTGCTTAAGTAGGACCCTAATTAAAATCTAATGTTGAGACTTTAATGTAATAGTAACTCTCTAGTAGAAATTAAAGTTATAAATTTTATTAAGAAATCCCAAGCTAGGTATTTGCATAGTGCCACTTTAGTTAGTATATCCCAAGTGAGGTGAGGTGAATATACCAAAATTATATGATAGTGGTGTGTGCAAAAAATGGTGGGTGTAGCAATAAATACAGAGAATTAAACCAATGAGAATCGAGAATAAGGTTAGATCGCATAAAGTTGTGGGCAATAAGCAGTTTAATAAAGAGATCTCTCAATGTGAAAATCTAGGCTTACACATTTATTTGCTTAACTTTCAAGATGATGAAAATGCACATGCTTGTAGCATAAACATGATCCTCAAATCCTGACCTATTAATTAAAACCAATTGAAATTTATTCTCTGAAGGCTAACAACCATTAACATTGTGAGTTGGTACATCAAAGGAGGGAAATAAAATGTCATGGGCCCAGGCACTTTTTATGTATGTTCGTCAGGCTATAAACTCGTTCTAGTGTGTGTTTTTTTTGGAAAAATCAAATCTCCATGTCATGTACATGCACACATACACATATATTAACAAAATGAAATAAGCCTTGAAAAATAAAACCTCTAATGTTGTTCTCTTCCACAATGAAATGAGCCTTGAAATCTGGTTTGAAATTCTCAGCAAAGTAGATTATAAATAATTGTTTTGGAGTTCTCTAATTCCTCTACTTTTTTGCTTTGCATAGATCATCTCTAGACTCTCTTTCTCTCTTCTACATCTATTTTTATTCTTTAATATGCCTACTCTCTTGGGCCTCTTTTTATTCCTCTTTCTTTATCTATTTGTGCAACCATAGCAACAAAATATTTCTTCTTAGGAGAAGAAACAAAAGAAGTAATCCTTTCTCCCAATTTATACATTTCGTGTGACTCACCATAATGGACAAAAGTAATAGTTTTAAATCCCATGTCTATATCCTTAATTACCCAATGATCCATGTTAGAATTATGTTGAATATTTTCCATGTTATTCAAGAGGGGTTAACTCTAAAAGGATTGTACACTCTATAAAAAAATTGGGGGGTTTAATCTATTTTTAGATTCATATGGGTGTTTTTTGGTTAATGTAATGTCGGCCCATAGTTTTGTGCCCATGGTATTGTGAAACCCCCTTCTTGTGTTGTTGATATATAAAGCAGCACTTGCATGAGGGTTTGGTAATGAATTTGCAAGAAATGTACTCACAATTGAATAACGAGCAAAAGGATATTATTATTTTGAAGATGGTCAAATTTAGACAATAAGGAAATATTCTTGTTGGGGATTGTCTAGAAAGGGTTTCCCAGGATAAATTATTGTGTACTATGTTCTTCTTCTCTATTTTTTCTTAGATTATGCAATTACTATTTTTCTAGAATTTGTTTATCAGGGTATTATTTCTCTTCAATACATCCAACATTCTACTTTTTTTAAGGAAAAAAATATCTTTTATTTTATATATTTTTTGAGAACAACCTTTGAGATTCAATACAAGCTTCTCCCTAAGGCCCCATGACCACATGGCTTGCAATACCAAAAATTGGTTGCATGGATTACTAGGGATCCATGGATGGATTTATCATGCCTTGCCATATTTACAACTACCTTGCTTACCATAACTGCTACAGTGGAGCCATGATAATAATACAATCAGTTGTTGAGTCCATCTTCCTATTGGGAGAGCAATCTATACCAACCTCCAAATGGGAGTAATACCATGTAATCTAGGTGGATCCCAACCACTTTTGCAAGACTGTGTCCAACAAGATTTTATTAGTAAAAAATTACAACACCAAAGTTTCACTAGTTGCAATGCCCAGGTGTTAGGATTCTACTCCTAACCACCATACTAATCACATTATTAGTTAATTATTTAATCACTCTCTCTTTCACAAAGGTTGTGACCTTTGATCACACCTTCAAACTCATAGAAATAGGCATTTCATTTGGTATAGTTGAGGCATCAAAGAATATAATTATTAATTAATTGTTGGGTTCCCCATACAATACAACAGTGATTCCTTTTTATTATTCTAGCATTATAATCAATCTTTCTCTATTGGGTTCACTACATCTGGATCAGAGCTAGATCAAGGAGCCAATTCACCATCATTTTTTTCCCCCACCGCATATTCCAGCCCAGTTCATTTTGTTTATCACTCTCACTTCCCTACGGATCGTGGAAAATAAAATCGAAGTAGAGAAGTTTCCATACGCTTGAAATATTCATCGACGGTGTCGTGAAGCGAATTCCGGTGAAACAAAATAAATATTACGTTATAACCAAGTCTTATAAATGTCGACATTGAAAATTAAATAAATTACGGGAAGCGTCAGGGGTTTCGACGTCCGGAACGAAAAGAAAGAAAATTAAAAAAAAAATTAGGGACTAAAAGTCCCACATTCGTGGTGCTATGTCTTTGTAGCAATTTATAAGCACCAAAATGCATAAGGAAGAAAGTGACTTCAGTCATGCCTTCTTCGTACCTCGCACGAACCAATTGCTACCCAGTCCTTCTTCGATAGTCGCACCGTCACCAATTCTTTGATCATTATTGTCGTCCGCTGTCAGTTTCAGCCTCTTATCGCCTCTGTCAGTCCCGCCTCCTCTGTCATGTCTGTTATCACCTCTGTCAGTCTCGCTTGTTGTTGCCTCTATCATGCTCATGCTCTGTCAGTCCGCTGCTCCCACCTGCTATCGTGCTCTGTCAGTCTCGTCTGTTGTCGTGCTCTATCAGCCCTGCAGTCTCGCCTGTTGTCATGTTTTGTGCTCTATCAGTCCACCTGCTCCTCGTATTTCCTGCCTGCTATCGTGCTCTACCAGTCCTACCTGTTATCATGTTTTTTCAGTATCACCTCCTATCTGTTGTTCCCCTCTCATCCTTTGTGTCTAGCCACCTCTCGCTCGTTCAGCCACTACCACCTTGTTCCCCTCTCGTCCCTTGTGTTCGACCTCATCTATCGTGTCGATCGCCTGTGCATCGTGCCTCATGCCTGCACCTTGACTGTCATTTCTACCTACCTGTGCCTCCACCCGACCTTGTGCCTTGTGTCATTTGTCTCCACCCGACCCTACTGCGGAGCGCCACCACAAAAAAAAAAAAAAAAAAAAGTTGACACCAAATTTTGCATAGTTGTGAAAAACTGCTAATCTTGAAATTTTGCTAAAATATTACACAATTTTTGCTAAACATTGCCAAAATTGTCCCTAATATAAATTTTGCTAAGACTTGTTACTATTGCAAATTCTTGCTAAAATTTGTCAAGGCATTGAAAATTCTCACTAATTCTGCCACTTACAAAGGTTATAAAATCTCCAAAACCTAACCGCAATGGCCGAAGGATGACTTTTATGCAATTTTTTTATGATAATTTTTCAAGAAATTTTTTGACTTTCAACACTTTTTTTGCGACACCTTTTCGCCAAACGACTATGCAAATGGCCGATGGAAGAATATCTCACGACCCCAACCTATTTTTGCTACTTAATCTTGCCCACCTACGTCAAATCACATCAGTGAGTGTATATAAAATTTAGTTTCAAGATATCGCCTATCGCATCACAGGGTTGGACGAATCAGTCCTCATAAGTGGGTTCATCAATGGATTGAAAGAAGAAATTAGAGTGAAGATCATGATGTACACTCCTTGCACCCTACAGGAAGCCATTGGATTAGCCTTGTTAGCCGATGATACATTCAATGTTCAACGTCAACATGGGGAGCAACCTATTGATAAATCGACATTCATGCACACTATTCCAAAATACAAACCCTTGCCAGTTAAGTACCTTAGCCTACAAGAAATGGAGGAGCGATGAGCGAACGACCTCTGCTATACTTGTGATGAGCAATTTGGGCCCCTTCATTGTTGTGCTACACAAACATTGTATTTATTGAATATAGTTGATCCCTATCACTCCATAGAGGAAGAAGGTGAGGAAGATGTGCACAACATGACCAAAGCATCTGATCATAACAATGAAGGAAATGAGGTCGATGTGCAAGAAGTGATTGATGCACCACGAAAATATGAGGTAGACATCCATGCAGTAAAAAATGAATGCAAGACATACACTCTCAAAGAACTACACACAAGTTCATCGTCAATAGTGAGTTCTCATCGTATAGGCGACTCTGATTCAGAAAGGAGGCAAAAGAGTGAGTGCACCTTTATTTTCCCTTCATTCTACACAGGAAGAATCGGCTAAAGCGGAAGCCTACCGTCATCACAATTCTCCTAAGGAAGATTCTACTATTATTTCTAGCAACCCCCCACTAATGCTTCGACCTTCAATATATCCTTGCCTTCGAAAAAGTGACATTAAAATAGTACAAGAACTTGCACAAATTCAACTAGGAAAACAAGTAATGAAGCTCCTTACTTTGAGCTTTGAGGACAAAGCTCTTTTTAAGGAAGGTGGCATGTTAGGATTCTACTCCTAACCACCATACTAATCACATTATTAGTTAATTATTTAGTCACTCTCTCTTTCACAAAGGTTGTGACCTTTGATCACACCTTCACACTCGTAGAAATAGACATTTCATTTGGTATAGTTGAGGCATCAAATAATATAATTATTAATTAATTGTTGGGTTCCCCATACAATACAACAATGATTCCTTAATAAAAGTGATTCCTTTTTATTATTCTAGCATTATAATCAATCTTTCTCTATTGGGTTCACTACACCGGGTGACCTAGGAGGAATGTTGATTTCTAGCAATGAATAAGACATGTTGGGGATGACATCCAAAGCATATTTGTTGTGCAAAAACTAACATTCAAGATATCATACCCCACTGAGTCCATATGATCATTGTAACTACAACAAACCTTTGACTTTGACTGACCAGTGGCTACTATCAATTTTGAATAAATGGCTTCCCCTGATCAAAGGGCATGTTGGGCAAAGACTTGCACCATTTTAATTTCAGCATTAGATTATCATACCTGAATCACTATTTATAGGCACTCTACAAGGAATGTTATCACTTCCCTAGCAAGTAGATTGCCTATTAAAACTGCCTACCTGAAGAGAGGCAAAAAGCTCCTGCAAACAATGCTTAAAATGTTCACTTAGTATCATAGATACCTATATTCTTGTCATTTCTATGGGAAGTATTCTTAGCTAGCTAATCAGCTCTACTATTTCTTTTTTCTTATTTTATTTTTTAATTATAATTAAAAATTATTTTAAATATATAAATCAAAATGAAAAACATTTAAAAATGCACAAATCTGAAGTACTTATTGATTTTCTCATTGCAAATGATAAAATATTATTATGGTTCTTTATTTAAATTCCATACTTTGGAGTCCATAACTTGAGGTTCTAGATCAAATGGCATTAGTTCAACCAGTTAGATTCCTCAACTTTCATGGAGGAGAGTGAGGTTCTAATCTTGCCAAGCAATACTATGACTATGTTATCATGATGTAATAAGGTGGGACTCATTTCAATCCCATATAAACCATTGAAAAATAAACTTGAGGTTCTAGAGCTACTATCTAACATAATCACACCAAATCTATTACAAAATAGCTCCATTTTATCTATAATGATACAACTTGTTGCTTTACTCTTGAATAGCTCCATTTAAATGTTTTATTACAAAAACAACAAAGCCACATTTGCATCGTACCACTGGCTTTAAATATTGGCCCATTTAATTTGGTTACAGATTGAAGAAAGACACCATAGGTAGTTGAGGTTGTCATAATAAATCAGGAGTTAGTGATAGAGGCCTTGCACGCTAGTAAGTACTTGAAATTTGATAGTGTTGTTCAATAGTGGTTGACCTAGGCATATTAGAATTGATCATGGTTTTATCGTCGACTATGGTGTATTGTAGCAACTGGTGGAAGATACCAGGTATAATAAGATCTTCCATCAAGTATCATGGACAAAGCTTGGCTAGGAGCAGCCAGGTATTTCAACTATGTTATCTCCATTAACTAAGAAAAGTTGTGCTTTCGATCAGATCTACCCGTATAACTATACTTTCTTATTTTTTGGGGGGTCTGTTTGTAGAAATAGTGAGGACTATTATCATGGGGTTCACCAATTCTTAGATTTCATAAGAAAGAATTCAATAGACCCTGAAAGAACTAGATGTCCATGTCGAAAGTGCTCAAATATGGAAACTCTTGGTTTTTTGGAGGTTCGTGACCACCTGATTTGGCACGGGATTGACAAGACATATATCGAGTTTATTTTGCATGGAGAACAACCCTCTAGTTTTGACAAATATGCATCAAACACATGCTCTACCACTTATGAGGGTCCAATTATCAAAGATGTACAAGATGACATCATTGGAATGGTCAATGACGCATACAGATTGTTCAATATCAATTGCTTAGAGAGTGGACAAGAACTACGAGATAATGATGTTGAGTTCCAATCATCTTATGGAGTAGTTCCTACTGATGAATATCGTAGCTTGCTCGAAGATGCCAAATGACCATTATACCCAAGTTGTACAAAGTACACAAAGCTATCGATGATCGCTAAATTGTATAATCTCAAAGAAAAACATGGTTGGTCGGACAAAAGCTTTGGCGACTTACTAGAGTTGCTGAAAGATATACTCCCAATCGACAATACAATTCTAGAGTCCACATATGCGATGAAGAAAATGATGAGGCCATTGGGATTACATTATGTAATGATACATGCATGCATCAATGATTGTATTTTATATTGGAAAGATCATGAAAAGAAGTAAGCTTGCCCAACATGTGGTGCATCTCGATGGAAAGTTGACCCTCATTCACAAAAGGTATGCATTAATGTTCTTGCGAAGGTGTTGAGGTATTTCCCCATTATACCGAGGTTGAAGAGAATGTATAGGTAAGGGATTTTATTATATCATTAGCTTTGTTGTGTTTGTTTCTTTCAACATTGTTAGACGTGGCTAAAGTGAGTTGCTTTCTTCCTGTAGCTCTACAAAGGTTGTGGAGAATATGAGGTGGCATTCCCAACACAGGAGTTCAGATGGAAATATGCGACATCCAGTCGACTCCCCGGCATGGAAAACTATAGATGTTAAGTGGAAATATTTTGTTGATGATCCACGTAGTGTACGACTTGCAATGGCAACCGATGGGTTCAACCCTTTTGCTGACTTTAGTACTGCTTACAATTGTTGGCCCATTGTGTTGGTCACTTACAACCTCCCACCATGGATGTGGATGAAGAGGAAACATTCAATGCTCACCTTGTTAATACCTAGCCCCAAGCAACCAGGCAATGATATTGATGTTTATCTACAATCATTGGTTGATGACTTGCATGAACTATGGACTAAAGGAGCAGAAATGTATGATGCATTTTCCAATACTACATTCAATATGAGAGCAATAATGATGTGGGTCATCCATGACTTTCTTGCTTATGGAAACCTATCAGGATGTATGACAAAGGGAAAGGCAACATGTCCAATATGTGGGGAGAACACCTATGCAGAATATCTTAAATGTAGTAGAAAGATCGCTTACATGGGCCATAGGAGATTCCTTCCTCTAGATCATCTATTTCATCATCAGAGGACATATTTCAATGGTAAACAAGAGCTTGATAAACCACCCAAACCTTTAAATGGGATGAAAATACTAAAAATAGTACAAGGAATTCCACCAAATTGGGGAAAGAGCAACTCAAATAAAAGGAAACATGACACGGATGAGGATAGCATGTTTGTTCTTATAGTAGGATGGAAGAAGAAATCTATATTCTTCAATCTATCGTATTGGGAGGTACGACATGCAAATTTCTTTCTATATCTATTGTTATGTCTCTCAATGTCAAGTAATTTTTGTTTGATGTTGCTATCTATGAACAACATCTTCTAGTTCATCACAACTTGGATGTGATGCATGTGGAGAAAAATATCTGCAAAAGCCTATTCAAAACACTGCTAGGTATCAATGAAAAGTCAAAGGATGGAAAAAACTCCCATGAGGATTTTAAAAATATGGGTATCAGGAACACATTATGGCTAGTAATGGATGGAAACAAGACATATCTTCCACCAACACCCTACAATCTATCGAAGGTTGAGAAAGAAAGGTTTTGTCGTACACTATACAATATGAAAGTATCAGATGGATATAGTTCAAATATTAGAAAATATGTCTCTATGAAAGAACTTAAGATCTAGGGCCTGAAATCACATGACTACCATGTTCTCATGCAACAACTTCTTCCAGTAGTGCTACGACATTTGCTTGATAAGCCAATGTGACAAACCATTTGTTGGTTGTGCATGTTCTACAGGGATATATGTGCTAAAGTGGTGGATCCCATAAAAATAGAGAAATTATCGATAGAGGTCATGGAGACGTTATGTTTTCTCAAAAAGTACTTTCCCCCTTCATTTTTTGATATCATGGTGCACCTAACTGTTCACTTGGTGTGAGAGGTACGTCTATGTGGACCTGTACAATATCGATGGATGTACCCTTTCGAGAGGTTTGTATGCGTTCATCAGTTTCATAAACCACCATTTTTCTAATTTTTGTAGTGTCTCATCTAATAAAAATTGTTTGTTTCCTTTCTTAGAATTATGAAGATTTTTAAGGGCTATGTAAAGAATCGAGCTAGGCCCAAAGGTTGTATTGTCGAATGTTATCTTGTCGAGGAATCTATTTCATTCTATGCGGACTACATGAGAGGTACGAAAGCAATTGGTGATCACCTTGGTTGCAATGAGGTATGGAGTGATGAGGATGAAGAAACTATAATCGATGGGAGGCCTTTGTCCAGTGGTGAAGACTTTGATTTGGATGAAACTTCTCATGAGCAAGCCCATCGATGTATTCTCTTTAACATGGATGAAGTTCAACCTTGGGTAGAGTAAGTAGATGTTTATTTGTTGTTGTTATATATGGTCGAATATTAATTAGATCCAACTAAGCTTGACAAACTTTAGGCCAAATTAGGAAGCACTTGAAGAGTATCAAGGAATCCAACCCTCGTGCAGTGAGAGATGAAGGGGTGTTGCAAAAAATCCATAATCAAACATTCATCACTTGGCTACGAGATCAAGTTATTGTTTGCTCTCTTGAATATGATCTTCGACATTTATATTGATCATCATGTACTGAACGTCATGTAATGTTTTGCAATCATCTTTAAACTATTCTTCTTTGTTTTAGTTTCATGGAGATGGAATGCAACATAATGACAATGACTTCGACACAATAAAATGGTTGGCACGTGGTCCGAGGAAAGCTACAACCAAACATTCAGGCTATTTGATCAATGATTATAGATTTCATATCAAAGACAAAGAGGAACAAAGAACAACTCAAAATAGTGGTGTGTGTGTCGATGCTACTACTTTGTGCAGAGCAAGTGCAAAAGATACAAACCCGATGCTTCAAATAGTCACATATTATGGTGTTATTAGGGAAATAATCTTGTTGGATTACTATCGGTTTCGATACCCCCTATTCAAATGTGACTGGGTGAATGTTCTTGATACAAGGAATGGATGTAGAAAGGATGAAATGGGCTTCACACTGGTCAACATGAATAGATTACTTGGTCGAGATAGACTAAAATATGATCCATTTATCCTAGCATCGCAAGCCAAACAAGTCTTTTATGTAAATGATCCACTTGATACCAATTGGTATGTGGTTCTCACATCACCTCCAAGAGGGATCAAAGACACTGAAGCATACGAGGTAGAATATGTCAATGTCTCTAGAGCAACATATTTCATTGGACCTAAAACTACACAAGATGAAAATACAAATGATGACAACATTCAATACATTCATGAAGAATGTGAGGGTACATGGTTGGAAGCCTAATTACTATACTTCAAAAGCAGTTATAATTAATGGAAATAATTAATGAGTGTTGTTAGATATTTTTTGTTCTATTTTTAGAAAATGCTAGTAGATAATTAATGGGCAGCCAAGCTAGGAGTGAGGCAAGTAGGTATCCTAAGCATGAGGTTGGCCAATCAGATACAAGAAGGTAATTTGGTAAAAAGAGAGAGAGAGAATGCAAGTGTTGCTAGGGCATAGGATTAAGAGTCTAATCATGCATGCATGTTGTAATGTGTTGAAATGAAGGTTTATTGTGTTGAGTGAGTGTTAGTTATGAAATTGATGTTTCATATTTGACTCTTAGTCCTAGTCCTTAGCAATAGTACTTGATTTGCATAGATGGATATTTATGTATCTAACAGAAGTCTCAGGATACCCTCTCACCTCATCTCTAATGGTTGGGGTGGGTAGGGATGTTTAGACATCTACCCATTATATGGAGGGCTCAGGTTGTCCATTCACCTATATCTGTACTTCTAAATTCAATTTTGAGAATGTACGTGCATTGAGAATGTTACTTCTTAGTACCCCCTATAAAAATTGGTGCTGAAGAAATGTCATAACATATAACAGAGTAATCATACACAGAGGAATCACAATTGTACACTGGGATGATCATAACATAAATTATGGAACTAAAGCCCTAATATTTAATGCCATCATCTATTCATCGATAATGTTTAGTATATGTTAGTAGTGTAATCTTAGGGATAGTCAATCATGCTTGTTTATAAAGAGATGGTAAGAGTTGAAAAGGAATTGATGAATACAAAATTTTTGCATGTGAGCTCCTTCAAGGACTATTGTTGATAACATAATGCATTTATTTATCAATTAAAAAGTTGCTAAAGTACTTATGTTTCTTGTCTGTGTCTTTCCATTCCTAGTCTATGCATTGGAACCCACCTTATGACAGCATTGGATTGGTCCTACCCATTTCTTCTTTGATTTCCCGGTACACATGGTCAAGAAATAAAAAAACAAGGGGATTCCAATCTAAACGGTTACAAAATTTAGGGTATTGGGTCCTTGGTACCGGGTTATCAGATTTCCTCATTACTTGTGAATTCTTCATATTTCCAGGAGACCCAGATCCTATAGGATCCTCTACATCTGTACACCACCTAGCAGTATAGTTGTGATATCAAGCATTGGGCTTTCCAAGATGGGTAATGAGATGCCTAACAGATGCCTAATGAGGATGGGAACACTAAACCCTCACAACTTGAAATTGTTGCAATGCAATGGGAGGATAAACATTTGGAGGAAGCAATCAGGATCTCACATTCTGACACAAAACAACCTTACCCTGAACCAGAAGTCATGACCAACAACAATAAAACAAAAATTGATCTTGTTTATCCAAGCAATGTGAATGTCAATGCAAACATGGTACCTTCTCCTATGAATGCATGTGAACCTAATATGAATATAACATATACAGGCAGTTCAGATGCTACAAGACCACTCTTAGAAAGTGAGGATGCTACCAAGAAAGATCTAAAATTGGAAACATGAAATGAATTACCAAGATACATATGAAAATAAGCAAGTTGGGGGTAAAGATGTTCTGCAAAGTGAAACACAAGGGTCTCTAGGTATAGGTTTATCATCAATAGACATAAAAAAATCACCTTCTCCACAAGCATCAGGTACTTACAGTTTGTTTTTGTAAATGACACTTCCAAGTTTTTCAATATTTATTTTATAAGAATTTTCAACCCTTTAAAACCATAATTTCTTTGAAATGCAAGTTCAGGGGAGGCAAGGGATATCCAAAATTATCCAGTGATTCAAGTGTAATGATAATTCAAGTAATCAAGTGTATGTTATCCATTTTTGTTGCATTTGAGGTAACTATCTAACATGCACTATCAATTGTATGCATATATGGGAAGTGACTAACATGCACGGACTAAGTGTGTGGGTCTTTTGTTAGCAGTCATTTAGTAAAACAAAAATAATTTTTCCATCTTGTAGAAATGTGCGTGTTCTTGATTTTTTATGTTTGGTCCTGATATTATTCTTCAATTAAAGGACCACGCTTATTTATGTGGAAGGGATTTTTCCCTAACCGCCATTGCAATTCCTCAATTTATAATTTTCAAGTGATAAATTCCAATCACAAGGTCCTGGAGACAGGGAATTGTTGCATCTAATGATTACACCAATTGATTTGCACAATTATGGATTATCCATGATTAATTGCAAGAAATTTTAAGGTTGCAACCTCAATTCCTTATATATTTGTATTAGCAATCTACTAAATATTCTCCTCCTGGATTAAATCATTGGTTGGTTTCAAGAAACTATCAGATTCAACAATGAGTCGTTGGTGAATTGTCCAAGTATCTCAAATGAACTACCCTAATAACACCACAATTGGTGTTAAGTGTGTCATGCTAGTTTACATTCTCATGTATTCCATGGGGACTTGCACAATGTTTAAATGCCCCACAATTTTATTTGCTTCTATAATTGTATAAATAGTCTAATGGGTGTTTGTGCCTGGAGCAATTTTGTTTTGGTAGCATTTGGTATAATGTACTTTGTTTATGGCAACCATTTGGTATCCTTTGATGACATTACATTTGATTATGGGTATTTATTTGAGGCTATATTGATGATAATGTCAATGGCAATATGTACATGTTACAATAGTAGCCTAGCATGTTATTATGATGTTGAGCATTAATGTTTGAAAAGGTGCTTTATGACAGCATGGAGTAGTGTATATTGTCTATATTTTTGAGAATTGTTCATATTATTATTTGATACATGGCTTTAATTTTTGTGGTAAGAAACATTATGTCATTGGTGGCACAATGACAACATCTTCTGTTAGAATTACTATAGTAATTCCATATTATTACCTTATTATAAGTTATTAGGGTAGTTAGTTAACTACCTAGGTTAGTTACGCTAACAAACATTGTTAGCGTATATTAGGTTTACTATTTTTTAGAACCTAACATTAGCCTATATATTACGAGGACTAAATTGTTATTTAGATCCTATGAATACGGGCTAATTTGAGCCCTAATTGTTCTATATATTACAATGATCGATATTAATCAATAGTTGTTCGTTCTTCATGGTATCAGAGCCATGGTAGGTTTGTGAGAAGTTTGACGCTACCCTGACCTGGACGACACGTGGCAATCTACCACTGGACTTGGGACACCGATGCGACTCAGACTTGACTGGACCGGTGACTCGACGGACCAAAAATTGCTTGACAGACTCAGGGAAACCATTGGCTCAGAAGGACGCGACGTGACTATGATGGTACAACAACGCACAACAGCATGGCCCTCTCGTGAGCAAGGAGGCCCCACCGCCCTCTCGGACAATGTCTCCCCGAGAGGAGACATAAGGCCTAGTGAGGTTTTCTACTTTTAAACCTCATTAGTCTCTCCGTTCCCACGAGTGTGGGATATATATATATATATATGAAAAAAAACTTTCAAAACTAGGCGAAACCCGACGTCGCATCTGTGCACGAAGACCAAATTTTCGTTACCTCCTGAGACGTTGGATCAAAAATTTGAGGCATTGGATCAACATAGCAGGCCATTACAGTGAATTTGGCCAAAATAAAATTTCCTCTTAGCCCTCATATTGGCCATACAAGCTCCCACTTGTCCTCATAGGCCGTCACAGTAGCTTGCAAGTGGAGTTACAGAGGAGGTTCGAGGAGGAGAAGCCACCAACGAAGTGATTGAGCAGATCTGTTTTTGCCAAGGAGGAGTGGCCTCCAGGTGATGAGCAACGTTCCAATTGCTGCTGCAAAGGAGGTGTTGTTGACACAGTAGGGCCAGCACCAGGAGCACCACCCGAGCGGTGCCACCAGAGTGGTGCCACTTCTAAGGAAGAGCCTGCCTCGGGTAGCTTTAAATAAATGGTTTAACCCCTTATTTCTCAGTCGAGGCAATAGCTCAGTTGGTTAGCAACCAGCCTTAGCAACCATGAGGTCAGGGGTTCAAACCCCTTCGATAGAAGCCCCCCAGGTAAATAATTTTTTTTTTTTTAATGTTTATTTAAAATATTTTTAGTTTAATTAAATGTTTTTTTAGATTTTTTTTACAAAAAGGAATTTTTTTCTTTTTGAAAATAAAAAAAATTATTTATTTAATTAAACTTTAATTATTATTTTTAAAACATTGGAATTTAAAAGAGGGGGGATTTTATTTTTATTTAAAAAAAAAAACACCAATTTTTTTTCAAAACTTGAAAAAAGGGGGATGATGAGTAATTTTTTCTGAAAAGGCAATTTTTTGGCATTATTGTAAAGGTGCATTTTTGGCAGTGCCCGACACCTCGTGGTCTCTTTCTGTGGGCACTTTTATGTTGTATGTTGCATTTTTTCTTACTTTGCACTACATCATTAAAAGTTAAAATCAAATTCACTCCCTAAGTCCCCGAAATAATTAAAACCCATCCGTGCAATTTATTGCACTGCAGCGTTCGGTATTTGTGATACCTATGGCCAGCACTTACAGGTAAAGTTGTCGTGATTGTGCTATTGTATTTGCCGCCTAATATAGCTGCCAAAACGACGTCTGAGCTTGTTCTCTATAAATCATCGGGGAGAGATAAGTTTACCATTTTGCTATTTTTTTTACTCCATCCACTACCCTAATCGTTCTTGTGTTTAGGCGTAAATCCTGACGAGAGTTCTGACATCCACAGTGTTTAGGGGAAGTTACACCCCATGCATGAGGATTGATGACTTTCTATGGTAGGTGCCATCAACAAGTCGATTCCCTTTCAGTACCGCCTAAGTACCACGTATCATATAATCTTTAAAAATTACCTATAGTCTCCCTCACGTAAGGGCGGGTAATTTTTTATATTTTCAAAATACCTATAGTCTCCCTCACGTAAGGGCGGGTATTTTGTATGGTATAACGGCCTGGCATTAAGGTATATAGAAAGGGTGACCAATTGGTGATATAAGGAACCTTCACTATGGCTTTTGCTGCAAAGTTAATGACTGATGCTCATCAGTTATTGAAAGGTCCTAATTATACACCATGGAAAAACAAAATGAAGGCAGTCCTCATCATGGAAGATTTATGGGATGTTGTTTCTGGAGCAACAACAAGACCTTCACCAGCAGCTGGATCCACAACTCTTACTGCTGATCAGATAGCATTTGATAAGAAAGACAATCGAGCAAAAGTGCTCATTTTGTTTGCTATTTCAGATGAAGTTCAACCTCATATCGCTGACAAAGCGAGTGGTAAAGAGGCATGGGATGCCCTTCAAACCATTCATGAGGGAAAGAATGATTCCACCATTCTTCATCTTCAAAAACAACTTCACAATCTGAGTTTGAGATAGGGTGAGACAGTTGAACTCTTTCTTTGCAGAGTTTCTGAATTGAAAGGTAAATTGAATTCTTTGGGAGATACAGTGGATGACAAGCTTCTCACTTCAATAGTGATGAGAGCTTTGCCTGATTCCTTTGATACGTTGATCACCTCAATTCAGGTGTCACAATGATAAATTACCTTTATTGAGTTGGTCAATTTGCTTCAACAATAGGAGGCACGCCAACTTCACAGGGATGATTCTTCTAATACAACCCTATACTCCAACCGACAAGGTTCTAAGAAGAAAGGTAATTTTAAGAAAGGAGGCAATTCTCAATAGGATTCAAAAGGAAAAGGGAAACAACCTCAACAGAAGAAGAGGTATTGCAAAATTTATGATAAAGACAACCATGACACCAACAGGTGTTGGCATAAGAATAAGCAAAAAGGCCAGAACAAACCACAAAACAAGAACAAGCAACCCAAGGTGAATGTTGTTGTTGAAGAATCTGACTCAGATTCTGAATGGGCACACAAGGTGCTCATGACTACCACAGCCTCCAAGGAGAAGGATCCTGTATGGTATGTCGATTCTAGTGCTAGTAAGCATATGACTGGTGATAGATCATGGTTTGAATCATTTGTGGCCAAAGAGGGCAGACCTGTCACTATTGTTGATGACAAAACCTACAAGGTTCAGGGAGAGGGTACAGTTTTAGTCACTCTTCCTGATGGCAAGTGTCAGATTGACAAAGTCCTCTATGTTCCAGGATTGGCTAACAATTTGTTGTCAGTCACACAAATCCTGGATAAAGATATGGTTGTCAACTTTCGTGTTGAGAATGGCAAGAAGTGTTGTTCTATTACCAGGCAGGGTAAGAAGATTGCAACAACTTCATATAAGCATGGCTTATTTGCCCTAGATGCTATCTCTACTCCCCATGTTGCCATGACAGTCTCTACCAAGGAGGCAACTTCCCTATGGCACAAGAGATATGGGCATCTTAGTTCTGGCTACTTACTTGAGCTTAGTAAGTATGAGATGGTAAAGGGTCTTCCTTCCCTTTCTTCCACATTGCCAGTGTGCTCTGACTGCTTGGCAGGAAAGCAGCATCGAGTACCTTTTGAGAAGAGCTCAACAAGAGCACAGAAACCTCTGGAGTTGATTCACACCGATCTGTGTGGTCCTTTCACACCCAACAGTTGTGGGAGGAAGAGGTATTTTCAGTTATTTGTAGATGACTACTCAAGAAAGATGTGGGTTTTCTTTCTTCGACTGAAATATGAGGCTTTTGATTTCTTCCAGTAATTCAAGAAATCTGTTGAGAAGGAGTCAGGGACTTCTATTAAAACTCTTCGCTCAGATCGAGGGGGGGAGTTTACCTCTAAAGAATTTTTAGCATTCTTAACTGAGCATGGGATCTCAAGACAGTTAACTACTACTTACACTCCTCAGCAAAATGGAGTTGCTGAGAGGAGGAACCGTTCTATTATGGAAATGGTTCGTTGTATGCTCACAGGAGCTACTCTTGGGCAACAATATTGGGCAGAAGCTGTCACCACTTTAGTATATCTGTTGAATAGGGCACCCACAAAGGCCCTAAAAGGAATAACTCCACAGGAAGCATGGAGTGGTCGTAAACCCTCCATATCTCATCTTCCTATTTTTAGATGTCAAGCTTTCATGCACATACCGAAAGAGAAAAGGAAGAAGCTAGATGAGAAGACATTGAGATGCATTTTTCTTGGCTATGATGAGCACTCTAAAGGTTATCGTTTGATAGATCCTTTGACCAAGAAAATTCATATCAGTAGAGATGTTGTTTTTGATGAAGCTTTCACATCACAAAACACATCTAAGGTATACCTAGATCTTGTGGAATCTAAGGAAGAGAAGTTCCCTTTGTCAACACAGACAGGAGGTCCTTCCACATCTTCTTCAACACCAAAAATGAAGAATCCAAAATGGTATACAAGCACAATCAGGGATGCCAAGTTATCCACTCCACCAGATTTGACTTTGGATAGACCTCGTACTCGTAGTATGGCTCAAAGGGAAAGAGCAACCGTAGAGACCAGTGAGGTTGATGATATTTGTCAATATTTTGAGGAACTTTCTATAACTCCACATAAGGAAACATAGGATATGGATATAGATGATGACAGGGTGTTTTTGTCTTCAATGAGTGAACATGAACCTACTTCTGTACAAGATGCTCTTAGCAAGCCACAATGGAAGGATGCTATGGATGCTGAGTACAAGTCTCTGAAAAAGAACAAAACTTGGGAGCTTGTCGATCTGCCACAAGGAAAGAAGCCCATTGGCTGCAAATGGGTGTACAAAGTCAAGTACAAGGCAGATGGGACAATTGATAAGCATAAGGCCCTTCTTGTTGCAAAGGGCTATGCTCAAAAGGAAGGCATTGACTATGAGGAAAATTTTGCACCTACTGCTTGGATGACCATAATTCGAGTCATTTGTGCTATGGCAGCACAATATGGGTGGAAAGTTCACCAAATGGATGTCAAGAGTGCTTTTCTAAATGGTGATCTCCAAGAAGAAGTATACATGACTCAACCTAAAGGATTTGTACAGGAAGGCCAAAAACAAAAAGTGTGCAAATTGGTCAAATCCTTATATGGCTTGAAACAAGCTCCTCGAGCTTGGTATATAAAAATGGATAATCACCTCCTGCAGCATGGATTTAAGAGATGTCCGTCAGATGCAAACCTCTATTTCAAGAAACAAGGTTCTGAGATAGTGTTGCTTGTACTGTATGTTGATGATCTGCTCATTACAGGGAGTTCAAAAATTATGATCTCTACTGTCAAAAATGACTTGTGTAAAGATTTTGAAATGACAGATCTCGGACTTCTCCATTATTTTCTTGGTCTGGAAGTGAGCCAGAAGGAGCACTACATCAAAGTGTCTCAGTCAAAGTATGCCAAGAAATTGTTAGAAAAATATCGCATGACTGATTGCAAGCCAATGGCAACTCTGATGGAATCAGGACTTTAGTTATCGTGATATGATGATTCACCTCAGGTAGATGCTACTCTCTATCGTCAGCTGATTTGGAGTCTCATATATCTGACTAATACTAGGCCAGATATCGTATTTGTTGTCAACTATCTTTCGAGGTTCATGCAGGAGCCTAAGACCACTCATTGGAAAGCAACAAAACATGTTCTTCACTATGTCCGTGGTACTATGGAATATGGCCTAGAATACAAGAAGAACAACAAATTCTTCTTGCAAGGATACACGGACTCCGACTATGCCGGGTCATATGATGATCGCAAGTCAACTTCAGGATATATTTTTCATCTTGGATCCGGTCCTGTCTCTTGGCACAACAAGAAGCAACAGGTGGTTGCTCTTTCATCAACAGAGGCAGAATATCGTGCCGCACGTGAAGCTGTGTGCGAAGTGATATGGTTGCATCGCATTTTGACAAGTATGGGTCATCCATCCAAATCTCCAATTCACTTGTTTTGCGACAACCAGGGTGTTTTGAACCTTGTCAAGAATCCAGTCCATCATGAGAAAACAAAGCACATTGACACACAATGTCATTTCATTCGAGACGAAGTTCCAAAGCATCGAATTCAGCTTCAGTACATTCCCATCGATGCTCAAGTTGCAGATATTTTCACTAAGGCACTTGCACGTGTCAAATTTGAATTGTTTCGCAGCTCTCTTTGTATTGCCAAATGATGTAATCAGGGGGGATGTTAGTATAGCTAGTAGTTCTTCAATTACTTAAATAATGTAATAAGGGGGGATGTTAGAATTACTATAGTAATTCTATATTATTACCTTATTATAAGTTATTAGGGTAGTTAGTTAACTACCTAGGTTAGTTACGCTAACAACCATTGTTAGCGTATATTAGGTTTACTATTTGTTAGAACCTAACATTAGCCTATATATTACGAGGACTAAATTGTTATTTAGATCCTATGAATACGGGCTAATTTGAGCCCTAATTGTTCTATATATTACAATGATCAATATTAATCAATTGTTGTTTGTCCTTCATCTTCATGGTGTATTTGATACTATGATCAAACATTATGAATGGGACTTTAAATTATATTTTGCATATGAAACCTAATACTAGATGAAAATATTATTTTGTATTTTGTGTTGCTTATCTAGGTTGTGATTTAGTTTTACTGTTGTAAAGCTTTTAGTATGTAGATATCATAGAATTTTACATGCACTTCCTCACCATCATAGATTTTTGTATGATTGTAGGTCTGGCAAAAGGTATGGTATCTTTTTGACTATTTGCCATCACAATGTTATAAGAAACAGTCAATATTTTAACATGTTCACCTTTAATAAAGAAATTTGATCTTCAACAAGTTATTTATCATGCTTTACATGCAAGTTTGAAGTACTCAATTTTTGTGTCTTTGGAATAATATCATGTATAAAAGATCTCAAATATTAGCTCATATTATTTGGAATAGATCATGTTTGTAAGTCTTTGGAATAGATCATGTATAAAATATTTGAACTCAACATGTCAAGACAACAAATTTAAACTTGACAATATTTGTCTTCTCATTAGGAATTTAAAAAATTATATACAGTTTAAATTTTTCTTATAAAAATCTAAGACATCTCATCTCATCATGCCAAGCCAAACTTCATTTACATTACTTCATAATCATCTACTTTAGACATTGATAAGGAGTTATGATCAAAGTTCAAACCTCACTACATCTTATTACCCCCATCTTGGTTGTCATCTTTCAAATATCATAGCTACCCTTGTCTCCATCTCTATCAGCTTCTTCCATATTTAGATTATCGTTGCTTCCATCTTCATATAGGTCCATATCTTCATCCCTTCCACTATCATTGACATCCTCTTTATTGACTTCCTACGATATCAATACTTCCCCTTCTTTATTAACTTCCTAAGATATCAATGCCTCCCCTTCTCATTTAAAATTGACAACATTTATGTCTTCTCATTAGAAATTTTAAAAACTATGTACAGTTTAAGTTTTTCTTATAAAAATCTAAGACATATACCAATATACCAGTTATTTTTTATGTATTGTCTATAAAACATTATGAATGGGATTTTGAATTGTATTTTGCATATGAAACTAGATATTCGATGAAAATATTATTTTGTATTTTGTGTTGCTTCTCTAGGTTGTGATTTAGCTTTACTATTGTAAAGTTTTCTAGTATGCAGACATCATAGATTTTTGCATGCACTTCCTCACCATCGTAGATTTCTATATGATTGTAGGTCTGACAAAAGGTATGGTGTCTTTTTTACTATTTTCCATCACAATGTTATAAGGAACAGTCAGTCTTTTAACATGTTCACATTTATTTATTTTTTAATGAGAGGCCCCAAGAGGGTGATTTTAAATTGCCCTCTTTTATTTTTTTAATGTGAGGCCCTAAGAGGGCGGTGTTAGCTTTTGATATAATGAGCACTAGGAGATGGCAATCACAAGATGGAGAATAATATGAAATAAAGCAAATCTACTATATGACTGAAATATGTTGTAAATAGAAATGACAAAAGAATACAATGTAGTTATGGAGGAAATGAACACTCCATTAATAAAGCTACTGAACTACATTGCACCCATCACCAATGGATGGTGATCTACACAGAACTATACTATGCTCTAAGCTATACTATCTGACTATGTTCCCTGACTCTATATCTATCTAATAATGAGGTCTTCCTTATATATGTAAATAGGTTACTTGACCAACACTCTACCTAGTTGTGCAAGGGACAACTTGCACATTGACATGTGTATTTATTACATTGCATGAAGTAACTAGATAACTTCCCCCTAAATCAATCTAATGTCCTAAGTACGTACATTGGAAGATATATTTATATGATCCAAATGATGTAATATACTCTATTTCTAACACCCCCTGTATTACATTATTTGGGTATTGAAAACTTTAGTCTTCAATATGGATCTTCTTCTTCTTCATTCTTAACTTTGTACTCTTCCTTTGCATTCTTTATGTTCAAGTTCAGCAGGTAATCTATGTCTTCATATGATGCAGAGTAAGTTGTAGCTAAAGCTTCTTCTTTCAATTGACTTTGCATTGTATTCCTCCTTTATTGGATGATATTTGGCTTGTTTAGAGTAGTCTTGATCTAGTTCCTCTTCTGCTGCTTTAATCTTCATGTCATGGCCTCTTTTAGTATGTCTCTTCTTCCTTTTTCTTCTTCTCTTCCTGTGATTCTACTTTTGTGCTGGTGAAATATCTGCTTTATAATAATTTATTCTATCATCACAATAGTATTGTTCTTTATTACCAACTTGTTTCTTGTGTTGAGTAAGTACAAACACAATTAATGATAGATAAATCATCAAACATTCTTCTGGTAAAAATATAACCAATATTTGTGAGTTCCACCATGTTATGAATAGAATTTCATGAAGATAGTTAATCAATGTTGTAAAGCTACCTTCTTTGGCTTCTTTAAGAAATAAGAAGAATTTCTCTTTGTCGTTAGATGGTAGATACTTGTATCCTTTTAGAGTATCTATTAAGTTTGAGAGTAGAATTATACTTCATAGAATTATACTTAGAGTATCTTGGTAGTCTATCTTATAGCTTCCCTAATTGAAGTATATAAGCTTGATTTGATAAAACCTTTATTAATCCTTAGGTTTGTAGACTTCCTTGTCTCCCTAGATATGAATACCTAATTTTAGGTTTTTGAAGAAAGCTTATATCTTTCCAACTTGATAATATTGATAGATATGATTATGATCAAGTTTTGTAGAATGCCTTATGACTCCCAAATGTTTTTGGAGTATGATATAGTGCTTTTGTAAAATATAGTTTAATTTTGGTTGATTTTGTATAGTTTTGTAAGGATTAGAAATCAACTTTTCTAACACCTTATTACTCCTATTGAACTAAGCACTTTTCAATTTTTGAAGAGGTTTTAATGTTGGATTTCTTTTGTCCCTTTTGAGAAATTTTTGAGACAAGAATATTATAAATTTCCAACTTTAACAAAATATCTTAATAACCCTTTTTTGTAACCCTTAGGATTTTATTCAAGTGTTTCTAATTTTCAATAACCTAGTTTGATGTTGTAACCCTTATCACTTCCAAATTTGGAAAATTAGAACACATTAATATTTGCAAACATTAAATGGATTAATTCCAAATACTATCCCTTATTTCTCCTAAGTTGTATTTTGCAAATATTATCCCTAAGTGTTGCTTTCAAATAAATATTGATTTCATTTAATATCTCAACCTTAACATATAACCTTATAACTCCCTTTTTTAAATGAAAGCAAATTAGATGAGAAAATTTTACCTTAATAAGACTTTGTACCTTTATGAAGCCAGATGAATATGGTAGTAATTTATCCTTCTTGACTGCAAATTCCCCAACGTGTGCTTTGGCTTCAATGTTATCCTTTAATGTTGGTTGATCGAGAGTGCTTTCGAATACTCTCGACTTGCTCTAGATAATTGCTAGATCACTGCTGATCTACTGCAAAACTTCTACTAAACTATCATTGAACTGTCATCAAATTGCTATCGAATTGCTACATTCTCCAAGGTCCAAGATGCCTTTAACAGGTAGTCAGTTGAGTGACAAGTGTCACAGTAGGATTTTTAACGCTCCATAGTTGCTTCGGTTGTTTTGTGGAGACATCAAACTTAATCCATTGCTTGTGATAAATGTCACCTTTAGTTGAGACATTTTTATTCCCCTTTGAGCACTATCTGATAAATGTTTCTTCTTCAATGTCTACGATAATTCCTTGTTGTAACGAACGTATATCAAGCTTATAGTTGTAAGTAACTCCTCTTATACATGGAGTATGGGTGCCAAGATAGTATTGTAACATCTTCTTTATGAGCATTATTTAGAGTTATTTTGGATAATGACAAGTGTTTGCATGCCCTTATATTTATAAACACTTTCTTAAAGGCCTTCCGATGCGTTTTTCCATGTTGTTCTATGTTTTTCTATGTAGATGCTCAAAATGTCTCTAGCCAAGCAATGTTTATGGTGGAGCTTTGGTGGAGATATGGAGGAGATTTGGTGGAGCTTTGGTGGCCCTTGAATGGAATTTGAATGGCAGCACTTAGATGAAGATTTCGTGATGCTCCACTTCGGTATTGAATGCTCCTTGATTTGGACGTGTAGTTCCACTTTTCTTGCTTTGATTTCCTTTTCTTCTACACTGCTTAATTTCTCCCTAGCTTTGTGCCTTATATTTTGCAAGTTCATCCATCCAAGATACATAGAATATGAGCCTATATGAGTGGCTCTTAGCTATGCTTGGGAGAATTCTAGCTTTCGACCTCCATTGGCTGGTTCAACCTGCTAATATTATACCTTTAAGGTAATTTCCAATCTGTATTTTTCCTACGTAGAATGAGTTAGAGAAATGCAATCCAATATAACAATATTTGTAAATAATATGTCTTTTGCACCCTTTATTGCACTCCTTTTTGCAAGTCTAATATTCTGATTTATATGGCAGAATTTTTTAATACAGTGTAGGGGTTTTGAAATTCTCTTTGCTTAGACACCTTCCTCTTTTACTTGGATATTATGATGACAAATACAAGATTAGATAGAAGTAGATAGAAGCTCCTTATAAGATGCAATTTTCTGCTCTTTTATCCTTGCAACTAACCCTGTAATGCTTTGGATTTGAGACTCACCAAGTCTCAATCTTTGAAGCTTCTATTTTTTATTTTGGTTAGTTATCTTATTCTCCAAGTTTTGGAGGATTATAACATATTTTTGTGGCTTCATTTGGCCACAATGTGTTGCAAATTTATGTGCTTTAATAGTGTCTTTAGACACTTGATACAAATCAAATTGTGTGCCCTTCAAAAACACAAAACTAATTTCTTTTGAGAGTAGTATAATAGTGCAAATGAATATAATAATATTTCACTTTTAATGCACTAATAATTACACCTTATCACTCCAATCAACTCTCAAATTAATGCACTTAATCAATTTACTACAACTAATCAAGAATAATATGAAATGAATCTTCAAGAGTTATTCTGCAAATTCACTACAATTAATATTGTAGGACTTAGTCTTCTTTTTCTTTTTCCAAAGTAGATGATAGGTAGTTGATAGATATAATACCGTAATATAATCAGCTCCTAATTAATATGCAAATGAGCTTTAAAAATAAATTTTCTCTTTTTACACTTTTAGAAGACTATAATCCAATTTTTCTTCTTCTTACAACTTTAATCTAAAAAAGGTGCTTTAAAAAAACTGATAAGTAATCCAATTAACAATTGTATTTGCACCAAAATTTGCTTACCTTCTTAAAGCTTTCGTAGATATTTTTCCACTTTTGTAGAGGATGTGAATCTTGGTGTCTAATATCACCAAGTTGCTGCTTCGAGTAGGATCTTGCAGCTTTTTGTAGACTACCCTGGACATCTCCTTCACCAAAAAATGGTCTCAAACTTTCTTTCACAAGCCTAAGATTTGGTGGCTTGTTCTCCTCTTGTGATCTCCTCCTGCTGCAGATTTGGATAAGTCTTTGTCTCTGAAGCGGTGCCTTCTTGCTATGAGAGGTAATCTTCAAATCTCCTAGATTTGGTGAGCTTCTTTTGTCTTCAAGTCTTCTTATCGAATTCTAACTTCAAACAAGATCTTCTTCTTAAGAATATAAATGTCTTAAGGTCTTCATTAGATTCTTCTTATTAGATTTGGTACTTCTTACCAAGTTATTCTTCTTGGATTTGGCACTCCTTGCCAAATTCTTCTTCTCTTGGGCTTGTTGTTGAATGATGATAATTGTCCCGAGTCCTTCACTATCAAGGGCTTCTCCTTGGTAGTGGATTTCTCTAGTGAGTTATCCTTTGTTGATTTATTTAGTAAGGCTCTCCTAGCCTTTTACTAGATGCTCGTTGAGACCCTCCCAAGGTCTTTGATCTGGCAGCTTCTACTGGTCTTCCTTGATATATTTTCTTCAACATTCTACTCCTAGAAGTGTTAGTGGTGAGATCTTCTTCTGGGTCTATGATTCTATTTATTTTGAATACGAGCAGGACTCTCCTAGTCCTTCTTCTTCCAATACTGGAGGTTCTTCAATGAGCTCTTATCTTGATCTCTTCGATTTTGCTTCAAGTGTTGAGTTGATTCTAAAGAAGATACTCTTCTTAACTTTCTTTTATGAAGTTTATTGAGCAAGGTGCAGCGACAGTATTGTCATTGTTGTCAACACAGTCAGATAGATCGGTTGATACAGTGGACAGGAGTTAAGATGTTACTCAGAGTATGTACAGTGATGTTAAATGCTTATGAGGATGTTTACCCACCTTTTTGCATATTTTCCAAGAAGACCGAAGTGGCCCATATGCTAAAGATCGAAAGAAAAGAAAAAAGTGTCGCGATATCGCGACATGTTGCATTTTCGCGGCCAAAGAGAAGAGAAAATGCAAGGAGAAAAAAGTGTCGCGATATCGCGACATGTTGCATTTTCGCGGTCCAAAGAGAAGAGAAAATGCAAGGAGAAAAAGTGGCGCGATATCGCGACATGTTGCATTTTCGCGGGCCAAAGCAAAGAGAAAATGCAAGGAGAAAAAGTGTCGCGATATCGCGACATGTTGTATTTTCGTGGGCCAAAGCAAAGAGAAAGAGCAAGGAGAAAAAAGTGTCGCGATATCGCGACATGTTGTATTTTCGCGGGCCAAAGCAAAGAGAAAGAGCAAGGAGAAAAAAGTGTCGCGATATCGCGACATGTTGTATTTTCGCGGGCCAAAGCAAAGAGAAAGAGCAAGGAGAAAAAGTGTCGCGATATCGTGACATGTTGTATTTTCGCGGGCCAAAGCAAAGAGAAAGAGCAAGGAGAAAAAGTGTCGCGATATCGCGACATGTTGTATTTTCGTGGGCCAAAGCAAAGAGAAAGAGCAAGGAGAAAAAAGTGTCGCGATATCGCGACATGTTGTATTTTCGCGGTCCAAAGCAAAGAGAAAGAGCAAGAAGGAAAAAGTGTCGCGATATCGCGACATGTCGCATTTTCGCGACTCAAAAAGGGTAGGCAGGCAGAGAAACAAAAGTGTCGCGATATCGCGACATGTCGCATTTTCATGACTCAAAAAGGGCAGGCAGGTAGAGAAACAAAAGTGTCGCGATATCGCGACATGTCGCATTTTCGTGACTCAAAAAGGGCAGGCAGGCAGAGAAACAAAAGTGTCGCGATATCGCGACATGTTGCATTTTCGCCAAAGGAACAAAGTAGTTGACAGTGCGTCTGATATTAGTGATGAACACCAGGATGGTGAAACTGAAGACTGCATAGTGACATGGACCCATAAGGAATCTTTAATGATTTGAAATCATTTAAGATGGTCATTACACATGGAAAGAAGCGGATGCATGCCCATGTGGAGAAAAGGAAATGAAGGGCCTCAAAATAGAAATGAAAAGCCTTTTTTTGGAAACCAAAACACATGCATGCATAAGGGAAAGAGAAAACGAACAGTCATGCAGGGAGAAAATGAATAGTCATGCAAAGAGAAAATGAATAGTCATGCAAAGAGAAAATGAACAGTCATGCAAGGAGAAAACGAACAATCATGAAGGAGAAAACGAACAGTCATCGAAGGAGAAAATGAACAGCCATCAAAGGATAAAACGAATAGTCATGAAGGAGAAAACGAACAGTCATCGAAGGAGAAAATGAACAGTCATGACCGAGAAAACGAACAATCATGGTAGGAGAATATGGTGTCAATTATTTGCATGTGACGTGTTTGACGAAATGCCTTCTCAATATATACAAAAGGAGTTACATAAAGAAGGTGTTACAATTGACAAGTGGCAGATGAGAATATGAAAGAAGGTGTTACAATTGACAAGTGGCGTATGAGAATATGAAAGAAGGAGTTACAACTGGAGTTACAAAGAGAAAGGATGGTTATAAAAGGAGTGTTGCTTGGAGAATTTTAAGTGAGTGATAGGTGAGCGAGAAGGGTGTGTGTTTTGTGAATTGTGGGAGATGTTGGGTAAGCAATAGACCAGTCAGGGTCTTGTAAAAGTGAAGGCATTTTTATGTCAATCTTCTAGTTTCAAAATTGAAGTCCAAGTTGGTGCTTGGCATCAGGGGTTGGTGCTCCTTCCAGTTGGTGCTGGTAAATCAGGGGTTGGTGCTCCTTTCTATTGGTGTAGATAAATCAGGGGTTGGTGCTCCTTTCTTTTGGTGCAGATAAATCAGGGGTTGGTGCTCCTTCCAGTGGGTGCTTGGTAAATTGATTGTAAAGTTGGTGCTTTGCAAAGGCTAGATTTGGATGGGAGTCCAAACAGTTATTTTTGAGGATGTAGCCAAATCGGTGAACCTCGATACATCTTGTGTTGTGTGATGTTCTCTTGTTATACTTGCTTTATTTGGTTTTAAGTTTTCATTGTTTTGGCTTTAAGAGTTGAAGATTTAAGTTTAAAAGAGCTACACTGATTCACCCCCTCTCAGTGTCATTGTGAGACTAACAATTGGTATCAGAGCCAAGTTCTTGAACAAGCTTAACCGGCTAGGGTGATCTTGGAAGTGACACAATGGTAGGTGGTGAAGGCTTCTCATCAAACAAAGCACCATTGTTTGATGGAACTAATTACGCATTTTGGAGACTCAGGATGCAGACATATCTTTGTGCTTTGGGATATGACATTTGGGATTCAGTAGATAGTGGATACACAATACCCACCACTTCTCCAACCGATGCTGTCGATAAGAAACTGTTTGAGAATAACTCAAAAGCAAAGAATGCTATCATGTGCGGATTAGTGGACAGTGAACTGGTAAAGATTATGAGTTGTAAAATGGCAAAAGAAATATGGGACAAACTAAGAAGCATTCATGAAGGAGACGTTAAGATCAAGGAGGCCAAGTTACAAACACATCGAGCTCAGTTCGAAGTATTAAATATGAATGACGACGAGAACATAGAGGCATATATGCTAAGAGTTAATGAAGTCATTAATGTGATTAGAGGACTCGGAGAGGAAATCGAAGATTCTGTCATCGTGAAAAAGGTATTAAGATCTCTTCCCCAAAGATTTGATTCTAAAGTTTCAGCTATAGAAGAAGCTAAAGATCTAAATTATTTTAGTATGGATGAGATGCATGGTTCTTTGACTGCATATGAGATGAGAATAGGAAAATCTAAACCCATAGACAGAGAAGCTACTTTTAAAGCCCATAAAAATATGAAAGCAAAACAAGAATCCGAGGAAGAAGAGACATCAGATGAAATGGAAGCAAACTTTGTTCGAAAACTAAAAAGGGGAAAAGGAAAATACAGAGGAAAGTTACCGTTTAAATGTTTCAATTGTGGAGGCATTGGGCATTTTGTAGCTAAATGTCCACTTAATGAGAAGAACAAAAGTGATGAAGGATCACACCAAGAAAGAAGTGACTGGAAGAAAAAAACAAATTTCAGAAAAGGCAACTTCAAGAAGAAAAGTTTCATCTCCAAGAATGTCAGTTCATCAAAAGACAGCTGCGGTGAGGATTCTGAAAAGGAAATGGGTGAAGCTCTTTTCATGGCACTCAAAGAAGAAAAAACAGAAAAAGAACAGGAATGTGATGAAGAAGAAATTGATGCAGAAGTAAATTTGGAAGAGGAACTAATTGCAGCTCTGGATGAATTGAAGATAGAAAGAAAAAAGAATAAGAAAATTTCAAGAAAGCTTGAGGATGCAAATGAAATCATAACCAGTTTGAAAGTACAGATAGAAGAATCCAAGAAAATATCTGAAGATCTCGAAGTGCAAATAACCATGAAAATAGATTATTGCATCAAGCTAGAAGAAGAGACTGTTGGTTTAAGGATGCAGATAGAAGAGATGAATCATAAAATTAGTTGTTATCACAAACGTGAAGAAAGTTCTATGAAGATGGATAAGATCATAAATAACCAAAGGACTACAGGCATCAAATTTGGTTTGGGCTTTGACGAAGGAGAATCATCAAATGGATCAAATGCCATAAATGAAGAATCCATAAAGAATGAAGATAAGAAACAGGTTGATCAAGAAAAATTGACTCATGCAAAAGAAAGCAATAATGCAAGGCACGAAAGGAGAATTGACAATGATGGATTCACCAATGTCACACATCAAAGAAGAAGAAGATTTATGACTCCTACGACAACATGGCAAAGACCATCACCCGGGTTCAATCATCTCTTTTCTGGTTACTATTTTAAATGCAATGGTTATGGACATAAGATTTCAGATTGCAAGTATAATGTAGGACCAAGGAATTTTACCAATAGAAATGTTTTTTCACCTTTGATGGATTATGTAGTAGAATGTTATAAGCTGTCATAATTTTGGGCACATTGCAAGAAATTGTCGAAGTACATTTGCATCAAATCAATTTCAGGGAAGAAAATTTCAACCAAATGGAATGAGACAAAATAGAAAATTTCTCGAAAAACATGCACAAGCTACTAAAAAAGAAAAGTCAAAACAAGAGCCCAAAATTGTAATCAAACCAGAGTGGAAATAAAAAGAGCGATCTAAGGAAGAAAAGGAATCCCTGATCGTACAAACAACATTTAAAGCACAGAATAAATCTGCACCATGGATACTTGATAGTGGATGCTCCAGTCATATGACAGGTGACAAACAAAAATTTGAGAAGTTACAGCAATATGAAGGTGGTTCAGTAAAATTTGGAAATAATGATGGAGCCAAGATAGTTGGCAAAGGTTCAGTTAAGATCAGTGACGAAAAAATCAAGTCAAAAGAAGTCTTGTTTGTGGTTGGTCTGAAGCATAACTTGTTGAGCGTAAGTCAGATTTGTGATAGAGGTCATGAAGTGATTTTTAAGAAGCAGGGTTGTGAAGTCAGAAAAGCAAACAGTGGAAAGTTGATAGCAACTGGATTGAGGACATCTGGAAACCTGTACACTCTCTCAAAGACTTTAGAAGGAGCTTGCTTGATTGGACAGGAAGAAGAAAATTGGTTGTTGCACAAGAGACAACCACCCAAGAGAAATGTTCAAGTTCACGAAAAGGTTCAAAATAGGGATGTAGTTGAAAAACTCAAGCCCAAGTTCAAGAAAGTTTGGAGAAAGAAAGAAGAAAGGAAATCGTGTCTCCTTGGATTGAAGGAGACTACTCCTCTATTGCACTAAGCAACTCCAGGTAGCACATCCTTAAGGGGAGCAATCTTAAAGTTTTATTTTAATGCTCCTATGTATTTGTTTGGTTATCCGAGGATGAAAGGCAAGTAGTCAGGGGGAGTTGTCGTATAGTTGTCAAAGTGTGTTTCAGTTCATGTAGTTGTTTGTGGAGGTACCATGAAGGGTGGTGATTAAATTGAGAGTTGTCACCATTGGTAGTATTGCTATATGTCAGTGTTGTACTTTTGATGGTTCTTACTGCCATTGTTCAAAGTTATGGATTATAACAATTCTGATAATTTGGTTTAGTGAAAGAGATGTTAAAAAGTTCACAATGGAGGATTGTAAGCCAGTTAGCACTCCCATGACGACAGGTTGCAAGTTGAGCAAGGATGACAAATCTCCACATGTTGATCAAACAATGTACAGATCTATGATTGGGAGCTTATTGTACTTGATAGCTACTAGACCAGATATTTTGCAGGCAGTATGCATGGTAGCACGATTTTAGGCTAGGCCCAAAGAGACTCATGTGACAACAGTAAAGAGGATTCTTCGATACCTCTAGGGTACTATGGAGTATGGGTTATGGTATCCAAAAGGTAAGGACTTCACCCTTATTGCGTATTCAGATGTAGATTGGGCAGGATGTGTAGATGATAGAAAGAGTACCAATGGAGATGCATTCTATCTTGGAGACAGGTTGGTCACGTGGCACAGTAAGAAACAAGAGTCAGTCTCCTTATCCACAGCAGAGGCAGAATATATTGCAATGACAACGTGTTGTACGCAGGTATTATGGATGAAACAAACCCTAAAAGATCTTGGTATTAACTTCAGTGAGCCAATTTTAGTTAAGTGTGATAACACCAGTGCCATTAACATCTCAAAGAATCTGGTTATGCATTCTCGCACAAAACATATTGCTATTCGGTATCACTTTTTGAAGGAGAAAGTTGCGGAAGGTGAGGTTAAGTTGGATTTTGTTCCAACAATAGAGCAAGTAGTGGATATCTTCACAAAACCATTGCCCAAGGAAGTCTTTGAGTACCTTCGCAATAAATTGGGAGTGGTCACGCTTCCCAAGAATTGACTAGCTATCGGGACCACATTCTCAGGGGAGCATTTGTGTATTTGTTTATCTTTTTGCTCATGTTTGTGATTTTTGCTAAGTGTAATAATTTTTGCTTGAGAATGTTGTGCATGGAATCAGGGGGAGTTTGCAGCAGCCCTTTGATATTTTTTTCAAAAGGGGAGAAGAGTTACAGGAAATTGCACGTGTGTTGCCAACAATTCCAAAGGGGGAGATTGTTGAGCAAGGTGCAACGACAATATTGTCATTGTTGTCAACACAGTCGGATAGATCGGTTGATGCAGTGGACAGGAGTTCAGAGGTTACTCAGAGTATGTATAGTGATGTTAAATGCTTATGAGGATGTTTACCCACCTTTTTGCATATTTTCCAAGAAGACCGAAGTGGCCCATATGCTAAAGATCAAAGAAAAAGCAAAACACCGCAAAGAAAAAAAGTGTCGCGATATCGCGACATGTTGCATTTTCGCAGTCCAAAGCAAAGAGAAAATGCAAGGAGAAAAAAGTGTCGCGATATCGCGACATGTTGCATTTTCGTGGTCCAAAGAAAAGAGAAAATGCAAGGAGAAAAAGTGTCGCGATATCGCGACATGTTGCATTTTTGCGGTCCAAAGCAAAGAGAAAATGCAAGGAGAAAAAAGTGTCGCGATATCGCGACATGTTGTATTTTCGCGGGCCAAAGCAAAGAGAAAGAGCAAGGAGAAAAAAGTGTCGCGATATCGCGACATGTTGTATTTTCGCGGGCCAAAGCAAAGAGAAAGAGCAAGGAGAAAAAAGTGTCGCGATATCGCGACATGTATTTTTGCGGGCCAAAGCAAAGAGAAAGAGCAAGGAGAAAAAGTGTCGCGATATCGCGACATGTATTTTCGTGGGCCAAAGCAAAGAGAAAGAGCAAGGAGAAAAAAGTGTCGCGATATCGTGACATGTTGTATTTTCGTGGTCCAAAGCAAAGAGAAAGAGCAAGAAGGAAAAAGTGTCACGATATCGCGACATGTCGCATTTTTGTGACTCAAAAAGGGCAGGCAGGCAGAGAAACAAAAGTGTCGCGATATCGCGACATGTCGCATTTTTGCGACTCAAAAAGAGCAGGCAAGTAGAGAAACAAAAGTGTCGCGATATCGCGACATGTTGCATTTTCACGACTCAAAAAGGGCAGGCAGACAGAGAAACAAAAGTGTCACGATATCGCGACATGTTGCATTTTCACCAAAGGAACAAAGTAGTTGACAGTGCGTCTGATATTAGTGATGAACACCAGGATGGTGAAACCGAAGACTGCATAGTGACGTGGACCCATAAGGAATATTTAATGATTTGAAATCATTTAAGATGGTCGTTACACATGGAAAGAAGCGGACGCATGCCCATGTGGAGAAAAGGAAACGAAGGGCCTCAAAATAGAAACGAAAAGCTTTTTTGGAAACCAAAACACATGCATGCATAAGGGAAAGAGAAAATGAACAGTCATGCAGGAAGAAAATGAACAGTCATGCAAAGAGAAAATGAACAGACATGCAAAGAGAAAATGAACAGTCATGCAAGGAGAAAACGAACAGTCATGAAGGAGAAAATGAACAGTCATCGAAGGAGAAAATGAACAGTCATCGAAGGAGAAAACGAATAGTCATGAAGGAGAAAACGAACAGTCATCAAAGGAGAAAACGAATAGTCATGATCGAGAAAACGAATAGTCATGGTAGGAGAATATGGTGTCAATTATTTGCATGTGACGTGTTTGACGAAATGCCTTCTCAATATATACAAAAGGAGTTACATAAAGAAGGAGTTACAATTGACAAGTGGCAGATGAGAATATGAAAGAAGGTGTTACAATTGACAAGTGGCGTATGAGAATATGAAAGGAGTTACAACTGGAGTTACAAAGAGAAAGGATGGTTATAAAAGGAGTGTTGCTTGGAGAATTTAAGGGTGAGCGACAGGTGAGCAAGAAGGGTGTGTGTTTTGTGAATTGTGGGAGATGTTGGGTAAGCAATAGACCAGTCAGGGTCTTGTAAAAGTGAAGGCATTTTTATGTCAATCTTCTAGCTTCAAAATTGAAGTCCAAGTTGGTGCTTGGCATCAGGGGTTGGTGCTCCTTCCAATTGGTGTTGGTAAATCAGGGGTTGGTGCTCCTTTCTGTTGGTGCAGATAAATCAGGGGTTGGTGCTCCTTTCTATTGGTGCGGATAAATAAGGGGTTGGTTCTCCTTCTAGTGGGTGTTGGTAAATTAATTGTAAAGTTGGTGCTTTGCAAAGGCTGGATTTGGATGGGAGTCCAAACAGATCATTTTTGAGGATGTAGCCAAATCGGTGAACCTCGGTACATCTTGTGTTGTGTGATGTTCTCTTGTTATACTTGCTTTATTTGGTTTTAAGTTTTCATTGTTTTGGCTTTAAGAGTTGAAGATTTAAGTTTAAAAGAGCTACACTGATTCACCCCCCCTCTTAGTGTCATTGTGAGACTAACAAAGTTTTTCAACTCACTAAATCTTCTTTCCCTACAACAAAGTATTAGTACTAAAATATTTAGTCTACTTCTGAATCAGATATTCTCTTTGAATTCTTCTTCAGGATCAAGGCTACTATAGCCTTTTTTAGTATCAAGGCTTATTTGGCCTTTTTCAGTGCCAAGGCTTCTATGGCTTTTTTCATTATCGAGGCTACTATGGCCTTTTTTAGTATCAACGCTTTTGTGGCATTTTCAATATCAATACTTTTGTGTCTTCTCCTTCAAGGCTTCTATGGACTTTTTCTTCAAGGATTCTATGGCATTTTTGTATCAAGGCTTATATGGCCTATTCTTTTCAACTATGAAGTTCTTCAATCCAGCAATGGAGATCTTCAATCTCTTGATTTCACCATGACCCATCACCAGAAGTCTTCTTTCGCAGTATTCTTCTCTCACACAAGGAACTAATATTTGCACTTTGAAGGCACACCGACCTTCAGGCAACGAAGTTGGAGTCTCCTAGCTTTCTGTTGTAGGAGGAATCTCAATCCTTTGAGAATTAATTTTCTGCAACAAAATAAACTTTAGGTAATAGTTAGCAAATTCTAGATATCCTAGATGATATTCACTAGATGATTTGTCAATCTAGTGGATTGAATGTTGAGTCCTAGTCTTCACAAGTTTTTCTTGCAACTCTATGGAAAAGACTCTAGTCAAATATAATCTCAGTATTTCTAAAACTGAGATTTCTTTCAGTCCTCACTTAGGCTCTCCCTAATTTTACCACCTAGACTCTTTTGAAATTTTTTGATAGTGACTGGTCCAGCAGTGCGTCAGGTTGATAAAAAACTCAGGCTCAATAATAATTTTGGTTTTCCTATTGACCTACTATGGCTAGATCTACTATGGCTCTAATAGCACTGTTAGCTTTTGATGTAATGAGCATTGGAAGATAGCAATCACAAGATGCAGAATAATATGAAAGAAAGTAAATTTGTTAGATGACTCAAATATACTATAAATAGAAATGACATAAAAGAATACAATGTAGTTATGGAGGAAATGAACACTCCATTAATAAAGCTATCGAACTACATTGCACCCATCACCAATGGATGGTTATCTACACAAAATTATACTATGCTCTAAGCTACACTATCTGACTATAGCCCCTGACTCTATATCTATCTAACAATGAGGTCTTCCTTATATAGGTAAAATAGGTTACTTGGTCAACACTCTACCTAGTTGTGCAAGGGATAACTTGCACATTGAAACTTGTGCATTTATTACATTGCATGAAGTAACTAGATAATTTCTCCCTAAAGTAATCTAGTGTCCTAAGTATGTACCTTGGAAGATACATTTACATGACCTAAATGATGTAATATACTCTATTTTTAATAGGTGGTTATGAACCACCCTCTTTTATTTTTTAATGTGAGGCCCTAAGAGGATGGTTTTTTAAGGTGCTTTTTAACTGTCGTTGTATGATGCAAACTTTTTACAATGCCCTCATAGATGATGACTGAATAACCATCATTAAAGGTCTTTAAGGGCAGTTAAAAATCGTCCTTAAAGACCCTTTTTTGTGTATGGTTATAAAGCTAAGAAAGGCCTTAGACAATAAGACCCTTTATCTCCTTATGTGTTCATTATTATGGTAGAGGTTTTGAGTAGGAACTTAAAGAAGGATTATAAATATGGGCTTATAAGTGGACATAAGGCTAGTAATAACATCATCCATCAACAATTTGTAGATGATACAACCCTTTTGAAAGGGCAAGGATAAATGAGGCCAGAGTTTTGAATAACTTTTTAAAGGAATACAAAAGAGCATCAAGGCAAAAAGTTAATAGGAAAAAATCTAAAATTTACTTCCTTAACACTCTAGCTAATATCAAAGTAAGAATTTGCAAGTTACTTCAAATGGAGGAGGCAAATTTACTAGCAACTTATCTAGGGATGCCTTTATTTGAGGGGAGAATGAGGATAGAATTATGAAATATAGTTATTAGTAAAGTTCATAATAAACTACCAACTTGGAAAGGTAGATGGTTATCATTAGCAAGAAGATTGCAGTTAATTAAGTCAGTCTTACAGGCCATTCCAACATATTATATGTCATTGTATACTATGGCAAAATCGGTTGAAAAAAGTGTAATCTATATTATGTGATCCTTTTTATGGTCATCTTTACATGATAAAAGGAAATCTCCTTTGGTGAAATGGAGCAAGGAGTTTGATGATAAAACTAGGGGAGGTCTTGGTTTAAGAGTTCTTATGGATGCAAACTTAGCTCTTAGGGGAAAAGTAATCTCAAGATTGTACATAGAGAGTCAAAGACAATGGGCAAGAATTCTTCTAATTATGTTGATCCCAATGACCCAAGTTTAATATTTATTGCTTTCTCTCTATCAAATGGTTCTCCTATTTGGAATGGTTTAAAAAATCTATTGATCTAATGATTAAAGGTTTAAGATGGGTGGTGGGGACTGGAGAAAAAATTCTATTTGGATGAATGCTTGGTGTGATAAAAAACCACTCAATCTAGATCCAATTTTGAAACCTTGGATGAGATTGCTTCAATACAAATATGGTGATAGGGTTTCAAATATTTTGTACAAGGATCAAGAAGGAAGATACAAATGGAAAGAAGATTTTTTTACAAGTATTCAAGACATTGGTGTTATGAGGTACTTAAGTAGAAACATAACAATTGTGATAATTTTGAGGGAAGCCAATTTGGGAGTTAAATAGCTCAGGAGAATACACAACAAGAAGTGGATATAATGTAAAGTGCCAAAAAATAGTAATATCACCAGAATATGAAGTGATATTTGGGATAGCCCAAACATTACTAAAGTCAAAATGTTTGTTTGGCTAGTAGGTTATAGAAGAATTTTATCCTCGAATAACCTTATGAAAAGGGGTTTTCATGGCCTATTAGGATCCCATACTAACGTTATTTTGTAATTCTCATTGCTTATGTAATGATTCCAATATGGGGGATCCCATCTATAATGTTATTTTGCAATATTTTGTAATGTATGTGGCAAGTTAGGTTCCTAGCCAAGTGGGGCCATTTTATGTAACCATTATCAATATTGTAACCAATATTTGGTAGAAGATTCTAGCTCAAGTGGCATTTTGCATGTAAGCCAACTCTTGAGCTTAGGGTTAGGGTTGCATGAATATTTATTTAAGAGCTATAAATCCATGTACGAATGTATCTTTTTGCAAGTTAATGAAATATTGAAGGAGGTTTCCCCCTCAAAGAGGCCTACGATTTTGAGTTATTTATGAGATTGTTTCGATACTGCAATTACTTTCTACATAGTGTTATTTTGTTATTTGATGTATTTTAGTTATTTCTCAGTATTTTGTGTGGGTGAGCTTTATTTTAGTACTAAGTTCCTAACAAGTGGTATTAAAGCGCTTTCCAGGGTTGAAATCTGTTGTGACTGCGATAATTTTTGCTCAGCCATTTTTGCCTGTTAGGTATAATTTTCTTGTGTTTTTTATTTTGTTTTCCTTAATTAAAAAACCAAAAAAATATAGTATTGTTTTTAGTAGTTGAGTAGGCTAGAAACCCTGTGTTAGGGGTTTTAAAATATCATGAAGGAGTTGTCATTATTAGCTAAGATAAATGTCCCTTAAAGTGTCTAGTGAAGTGAGGGTCGATCAGGCTCCAATACCCAAGCCTCAAACAATACTCACGCACAGAATTGAGCTCCCACACATCTTCAGGTGTATTGGGATATCATTTTAGGCTTAAAAAAAATTTATCTAGTAGGAAGCATTTCGACCTTGTATCATCTATATTCCATGGGATACATCATCCTAAATGATTCCCCTCCCATACTCTCAGAGAGGTAGATAGTGTGCTCAAGGGTATGTGTGGAATCCTCCTTGGGTAGTGGCTTGAAATATTGGTTTGAGCACTATTGTTCATCACTACGGTATAACAGAGGGCCTATGGGTGTTACATACTCCTTTGCCTAGCATACCCTGGTTCTATCAAAAACTTCAACTTACAAAAATAACATCTCCTTATTTTGTTGAACATGCATTCATGGACCCCCAAAAAGTGAGCATATAGAGGACTCTCGTATCACATAAGAACACACTTTCATGCACCAAATAGTTAGGACATAATATGCAAGTGTCTATCACAATATGAAATATTCCAGCACCATTCGGGTCAGTGGCAGTATTATTTGGGCCAGTGACAATAATAGTCAGGTCAATAACAGTAACAGTCAGGTCGACAGTGACAGTAATAGTCATTTGTAACAGTAAAATTATAGGTGGTTAGGATCATAAATAGAACCATCAATGTCAATAAGTGCACAAAACAGAGGATCCTAGGGTTAGTGACGTAAACATTGTTAATAATTACAGTAAATGTGACAAGGATAGAGATAGAATAGTGACAAGGTGGTCAATCAACAAAATGCACAAGTCAAAAATAGTTGATCCAGTACCCAACTTTTGAATTGTATCTGTGAATCAAAAATCGACCACACTAGTAGACTCTTCAAAACAGAAAAAAAAAAAAAATTGGGTGCCAAAAATTCGTGTTGTGGGATATAGCTCATTATGACCATATTTTTGAGCAAATCATTTTGATATATAACACCCAAGCATTTTTTTGGACTCATTACTAAAAATAGTAACTCCTAAAACCACACTTCTATTTATAGTAATTCAGTAAAAAAGGTTCAAGACTATCCAAAATGGTTGCTAGCACTCGAGGACATCAAAAAGAGATAGATCAAACCACTCATTGTTGGAAACCCTAAAAAGCTCCATTGATAACATGCAAATAGTAAATCAAGCCATGATGGCAGAGCTTCAAAATTTTAGAGATGATAACAATACCTTCAGAATCCACCAAGAAGAACAACTTGTAGATGTTGAGTCAAAATTTCAAGGTGGTCCAAGCAAGTCTAAGTATCGTACTAAACAATCACATTCTGACAAAGGTAAAGGAAGGGTAATAGATGACTCTCACCCTCACTATGATCATGATCCTACCTTTAAGATGCCTAAATTAGACTTTCCTAAGTTCAATGGGAAGGATGTGGATGGGTGGTTATGTCATGTTGCTCAATTTTTTAAACTCTACGAGGTCCCTATATATTACCGAGTTCAAATGGCTTCCTTCAACTTGGAATCTAAAGCTTTACAGTGGTACCAATGGTTGTAGAACACTACCCCTAATCCTTCTTGGGAAGACTTTGAGTCTCAATTACTCACTCGCTTTGGCCCTAGTGAGTATGATGATTTTACATGAGCATTGACAAAGTTGAAACAAACTTTGACAGTTCGATATTACCAAATACAATTTGAGAAATTGGCCAACAAAACTAAGGGATTGAATGAAGGGTTCTTTATGAGTTGTTTCATTAGTGGTTTGAGGGAAGATATCCAAGTTGAGGTTATGATTTTTAAACCATAATTCATGATGTAGGCTATCAAGTTGGCTCATTTGACCGAATCCAAATTTCTAGCTTAGAGGTGGATATCTAAATTTCCACAGGCTCGACCCTCCTTCCCTCCTATATTCTACAATTAGAATGAACAAAAAATTGTTGCACCCAAACATATAATGAAAAGTGTTGTGCTACAATTGTTATCAAAAGTTTAATCGCAGGTATAGGTGCACCCAAAAGAAGTTGTTCCTCATATATGTTGATGAGCCTGACAATAGCGACCAGAGTGATGATGACACAAAACCAGTAGAGGAACCATCCCAACCAGAGGAAGAAAGCCAAGAACCATAGGCTAAAATTTATATTCATGCTCTTACTAGCATTACTACTCCCCAAACCATAAAATATGTGGTTATTTCAAAGGCCTACGTCTTACCATCCTAATTGATTCTAGCAGTACACAACTTTATTGATTCCCACATTACCAAGTAGGCAAATTGTTACGTACATACATGTAATTCCTTTAAGGTTATGGTAGCCAATGGCAGGACCTCACCTTGAAAAGGTAAATTTTGTTAAGGTAAAAATTGGGGACTATGAGCTCAAACAAGATATGTTTACGCTTCAACTAGGGGGATGTGATATCGTGTTGGGAGCTCAATGGTTGGGTACATTAAAAACCATCTCATGGAACTCTATCAAGGTCTAGATGTAATTTTCACATAATGGATAGTCCCACACTCTCCATGGCTCAAAAGCAAGGCCTTCACAGATTATTAGTTCAATACGAATGGAAAAGTTATTAAAAAATCATCTTAGGGTGTCATAGCTCAGATATTTGTGATCCAACTTCACCCTTTCGAAGGGGGATTCTATTCTTGCAGATTTACAACTTATTTTGGGCTAGCACAATTCTATTTTTGATGTACCATCATCATTACCATCTCACGGCTCTCATGATCATGTTATTCCTTTGTTACCTATAAATGCACCATCCAACATTAGGTCATACTAGTATCCTCGTGCTCTTAAGTTAGAAATCAAGAAATTAGTACAGGAATTGTTAAAATCCAACATCATTCGACCAAGAAATAGTCCTTACTCTTCTCTAGTTGTACTAGTGTGCAAGAAAGATGGATCCTGTTGGTTGTGTATCGATAATCGTGAGCTCAATAAACTCGCCATCAAGGATAAGTTTCCTATTCTAGTGGTGGATGAACTACATGGAAATATGTACTTTTCCAAATGAGACCTTCACTCTAGGTACCATCAAATCAAGCTCAAGTATGAGGATATTCCCAAGACTAATTTTCGTACTCATGAAGATCGCTATGAGTTTTTGGTGATGCCATTTGATTTGACTAATGCTCCTTCCACTTTTCAAAGACTCATGAACAACATTTTTTGCCCATTCCTTTGAAATTTCATCCTAGTTTTATTTGATGACATTTTGGTATATAGTTGCTCATGGGAGGAGCATCTTGTTCATGTGGATTATACTCTATAGCTATTGGCAAAACATCAACTCTATGCTAAGCGATCCAAGTGTTCTTTTGGGTTGATAAAAATGGAGCACGTGGAACACATTATCACCAAGGATGGTGTCAAATTTGATCCCAAGAATATCCAGGCAGTTCAAGAATGGTCAAAACCTCACACTCTTAAGGGTCTTTGAGGATTATTAGGACTTACAGGTTATTATCATAAATTTGTTCATAATTGTTGGAACTGATTCTTGCATCCGTAGGAAATCAATTGTCATGTTACAAGAATTTGTTTGAAACCAATGGGCTATTACAAGCTCTGGTTAACCTACCTCATGTTCGGCTAAACCCGAATATTGCTAAAGAAGATGGCAGAATGGGTAAGGAAACCCCAGCGGTAATTCTTTAATTAAACTTCTAATTTTCATGCTCCAGATTTATATTAAACTATAATTATTCTTATTAAAATGATCAAGCATAAAAATAACCAATTGTTATGCCTTATGTAGATCGGTGTCTAGATTCATTGGGCCGTTATAGCAATTTAACAACAATTTTAATTATGAACACAGAGAAGGGGAAAAGTAAATTAGCGTTCTTGATTTCATTCAAATGTCGTAACAAAACCAAAAGTTAACTAACGAAAGAAGCGTGTATAATGCATTCAAATAATGTAACCCATTATACAGATACACACAATACTGAGACAAAGAAATGATAGGAATAAGATTCAAAATTGTATTGATTCATGGAAAAATTACATGCAGAGTGGGTAAAATGCCTTTTAACTTTGTTTTTCTCAAAAGAATACAATAATACAATGGAGAAGACTCTTTTCAAATGATGTAACAGGTCTCTCCTACTCTCCTTATTCCAATCTGGTAATAGAAGAATCTCTGAATCCTAGGCTCAATAAGACTGGAAATATTCTCAGTTTCTTGAACACTTTCCTATCATACAATCCCTACGACAAGGGGAGGAAGAAAGAATGAATAAAATAAAATAGACACAAAGAAATACAACAACATAACTAATAGGGCACTCAAGTATACCTCTTAGAAAAAATGCTATTCTCTAATTGCTTGATGCAGAATCTAGACCTGCCTGCTTCCTTTTATAGCTATTGGTTCTTGATTCTGTTATTTTTAGTTTACTTCTAACTGTACACTTGTCAGTATCTAATAAATTATGTCCTATATTTTTCTAGCTAATGCGGCTCTGAACTGACTGCTAAGGTTCTTCTCTGGATTGAAGGGAGCTCTTTGTTATTTTAATTTGGCCTTTTTGCTCCCTTTGGTTGGCCCTAAAAACTAAGGATTCAACATTATATTTTTCCTTTTTGTTCTGCTTGTCCTAGCCACTATGCTTGGATGTTAGGTATCGGCCAGGATATCATCATGAATTCTAGACGAGGAACGGAGGGTGACCCGATGTGATGGTGAAGACAAGGGATGGCGTGCCAATGGCAAATAGATGGAGTTGCACTGATCATGAGATAGAGTAAATAAGTAAGGATGGTGAGGGTCCGATGGATGGAATGACGGGGGGTAAATGGTAGGAGGTGGTAGTGAGCGAGGATGGCATATTAGAAAAAATGTTAGGATGGTAAAGGAGGAATGCCCAAGAGGAGGAGGGTAGTGGTAAATAGGGAGAAGTTGGGAATAGACAACAAGCTCTAGAAGCAACTATAATTTACTTCCATAACTATACTCCGTCGAAGTGCTCCCCTGGTAACTATATTTTGTCGAAGCGCAAATTGAATGACTTTCTAAAAATTGAAGCCATGCTTTTTTCTTCATGCGCTTCCTTCGCCTTAAGTATTTTTAGAACAAAAAATGATAGTATTTGAATCCTTTATGCTTCATTGTTTTCTTTTATTTATGCTTTAACTCTTCCTTACTGTCTCTTATTTATAATCCTGTTACTATGCTTTGTAGTCTCATTTTGTGGTACGCCATCATTCTAGTGAGATAACACATAACCTGGTGGCATGCTTGAGTGTCAGGATTTGTCTTTTATTAGGTTTACTTTGTTCTTAACAAGGTACTGTACACGGTATTTTCTTCGATTTATTTGAATCTTTCCTCCTGTGATTATTCTTCTGGATTTATAGCTTCTGTGCGTACTATTTTGACTTTGTCTTGGCTATTGATTTTCATAATGTCTTTCAGTGTACCTTATTGTGAATGAGTCACTTCTTTGATTTGTACCTTTATAATATTGAAGGCATTTCTGTGAATTAATCACCTTTCTTTGGGGGCTTGGTCCTTTGAATCTTTCTTACGGGTGATTTTACAGATTTTTCTAGTTCACGATCTTCACAGGTTTCGTCATGGCAATTTTTGGTACTTTTAAACCTGCAAGAGTGTTAGTTTCTAAATATTTGAAGATGTTAGTCAATGGTGATTTTATTTTTATTGATATCTTCGTATCTATTGATTTAGAGTTTTGACCACGTTCGGTCGCTCGACCAGCCTTTATTGTACCACTTTATTAAATATTTAAAAACATGTAAGTTAGATAGCCAAAATATGCATGCTTTGAACCTTTTCATTTGTTTAATCAAGATGAAGATATATAATGTGTTAATGCCCTTGTTAATAATGTTTAATTTTTTGATTAATCAAGTGTCTATTTTAGACTTACATTTGGTTTTACCTTTGAATCGTGCACTACCATTGGATTGATCTGGGGTGAAGCGCATCCGTTGTTGTTCTGAAACCTATATGATAGTTACTGTACCTGCTCTCATATAAGCACTTGAAATAATCTTGGTTTGTCAATCCTCATTTACTCATGATTATCCAATGTTAATCTTCATAATTTTAAACCTTAACAAGTCGTTATTAATTGATGGCAATCACGTGCATTTTTTTTTGTTGTGATCGTTGTTAGATCTTACTGTGGTGAGGCGCGACCGTTGGATCATGTAGATGCACATAGTTCTTAATAAATGAGAGGAGTCCCTACGTACCTTGGGTCAATTAATCAACCTTTTGAAATAATAATGCTTAGATTAACCTTTGGTTATCTTCCCGTATGTGCATCGTTGGATCTGAGTGGAGACAAGCATTGTCGTCGGATTAAGTCAACCTACAAGTTAGTTTAATCAAGGGTGTATAATACTAATCATGTTTAAGCCGAAAGGGGGAAATTAGCTAACGTATTAAACCCTTGCTAATAACATGATTATCATTAATTAATCTTTTCCAAATCTTAACACTCGTTAATGTATTTTCAATTAGCGTGCCACTGTTAGATTAAAAACCGATCGAGCGCAGTCGTTTGATCTTGGTAAGCTGCCTGACAATCAACCAAGGGGGGCGCATTCTTTTAATATTGACTTAATAGGTGATCAATTTGGAACATGCACGGCTGTTGATCTGGACATCACATGGGCACGATCGTTCGATCTGTCAGACCTACTCTGATTTTAACTTGACCTTGACCCATGACGACTTTTCTTAAACCTTTGACCTCTTAGAGGACGTGCAGCCATTGATTTTAGACATGCATAAGCGTTGTCATCCGATTCTTTAGACTTACTCATTATTTAATCGAAACCTTTGACCATCATGACTTGTGTTAAATTTTTGACTCTTCAGACAGTGCGCAGCCATTGATTTGATCTTGGGATCGATGCATCCATTGATCTTGTCAAAGTTGCATTGATTTTAAGGTCTTTGATTTATCCTTTGAAATCTTAGCGAGTGCACGTCTGTTGGATTTACTCCTCGATGAAGCGCTGCCATTAGATCGAAGACAACTTGCTCGATTAAAAACCTTGGGTTAGAATCTTTTAGACCCTTTGTCTTATTATACGGGTTCTTTTGGAATGCGCATCCGTTAGATTTTTTATGATGAATGCGCAATCGTTCGATTAATTTTAAGATGCAAACTCTTTAACTCTTACCATGGCTTTGAATTTTGATTTATCCCTTGGTTGATTTTATTAATGCGTTGTCATCCGATTTCTTCTGGATCGAGCGTGGCCTTTGGATTAATTTTGAGGTGCTTGCTTGTCAGCTTAATGGGGTGTGTTAGACTTACAATGGCACTGAGAGGGGGGGTGAATCAGTGCAGCTATTTAAAACTTAAAACTTTAACTCTTAAAGCCAAAACAATGAAAGCTTAAAACCAGAAACAACAAGTACCACAAGAGAGCATCACATAACACAAGATGTAACGAGGTTCACCAGTTTTGGCTACTCCTCAAAATAGACCGCTTGGACTCCCATCCAAATCCAGCCATTGCAAAGCACCAACTTTACAATCAATTTACCAAGCATCCACTGGAAGGAGCACCAACCCCTAATTTACCAAGCACCAACTGGAAGGAGCACCAACCCCCGATTCCAAGCACCAACTTGGATTTCTATTTTAAATCTTGATTGACATAAAAATGCCTTCTGTGTTACAAGACCCTCACTGGTCTATCTTAACTCAAATCAATCTCATGGAAGCATAAGGAGAATTGTTAGAGACTCAATATATTCTTTTTCTGACTCTCAATCTCAACTCCCTGTCCACAAAGCATACACTCTTTTACAGCTCTCCCTACTGCACACTTACAGCCCTTTCTTATGGCTTGCACTTGCAGCTCTCACAGCTCTGTACTTCTTATTGCATACCTCCAGCTTTGTAACAGCCCACAACACTGTCCTTCTATACAGCAACACTCTTTCCTCACTACTCTTATCTCTCTAGTGCTCTATCTCACCTCGGCTTCTCTTATCTGTCTCTACCCACACAGTGCTTAACCTAACGGATCACTCTTACCGCTTTATGGCTTACTGCGCTCTGACAGCCTTCTCTGCGCGCTTACGGCTCTGACAGCCTTCTTTGTGCTCTGACAGCCTTATCTACGTATTTCGACGCTCTTACTTTCTTATCAGCGGCACCTTCCCTCTTTATGGCTGCACATCTTTCAATTTTGAGCGGCTCTTATACTTCTGCATGCAACTGTCATTTTAAAACAATATTTTTCATCTTGAAACCCTAAGTCTTCTGTAACTGCCATTAACCCGCATGTAGCCTCTTAATAGCCATTCCTGTAAATAACTCCTTTCTGACACTGTTCTTACATGCACCCTATTAATAGGTTTGTCTCTTTATTTGGGATTCTTAGTATGGCCATCACTCTGATAGTTTTACTGCATCACGACCTTGTAACAGCCATTCTGTCTTTAAAGCACTGTTCTAATTTTAGCTGTATAAATTTATTCTGTAACTGCCCCCTGTAACTGCAGTTCTGACTCTAGTTAACTCTTCTTTATATTTCTTGCATGATTTTCTTTGCAACACCCCCTGCAACTGTAGTTCTGACTCTAGTTAACTTTACTTCGGTTGGGTTCTTCTTCTTCCATCACGCCAATGCGACCTATCATGAAATCATGACATTTCTACCCCTTTGAATTTTCTTGGCGTTTGACCACAAAAACAAGACATGTCACGATATCGTGACACTTTCACCTTCCTGCTTCATTATTCGGCTTGCACCCATGAAAACACAACCTGTCACAAATCGTGACACTTTCGCTACCTTGAACTCTTCTCTGTCTCTTGCCTACGAAAATAGAACATGTCACAAAATCGTGACACTTTCGCTTCCTTGCACTCTTCTCTGCTTGCACTAGCGAAACCATGACATGTACACAAATCATGACATCTTTCGCTTCCTACACTCTTCTCTGCAAGCACCACAAAACATGACATGTCAAAATCGTGACACCTTCTCCTTCGTACACTTCTTCTTTGCATGCACCAGAGAAAACATGACATGTCACGAAATCGTGACATCTTTCGCTTTCATACACTCTTCTTTGCATGCACCAAAACATAACATGTCACAAATTGACATCTTCTATCCTACATTCTTCTTTGCATGCCGGAAATGAACATGTCACAAAATCATGACACTTTCGCCTTTGAGCTCTTCCTCCTTGACTTTGTCATGAAATCACGACGCTTCTGCTTCCATGCTCTTTCATTTTGCTTCTATCGTGAAATCATGACACTTCATCCTTCGGAGCCTTCCTCTGTTGTCGCAAAAATGCGACATGTCACGAAATCGTGACATCTTTTCTCCTTAGCTCTTCTCTTCTCTTCAGGTCGCGAAAACGCGACATGTCGCGATATCGTGACACTTTTTCTCTCGAGCTCTTCCTTATGCAATATGTCACGAAATCGTGACACTTTTTATCTTGCCTTCTCTCTCCTACAATATGTCACGAAATCGTGACACTTTTTCTCCTTAGCGCTTTCTCTTGACATCGGATCGTGAAAACCCGACATGTCACGAAATCGTGACACTTTTTCTCCTTAGCGCTTCCTCTTGCAAATTGTCACGAAATCGTGACACTTTTCCTTGCGAGCTCTTTCTCTCGAACATGTCAAAAATCGTGACACATTTTCATCCGTACCATCCTTCTTGCAGATTGTCACGAAATCGTGACACTTTTCCTTGCAAGCTCTTTCTCTCAAACATGTCACGAAATCGCGACAGTTTTCTTTCTTGCCTTCTCTCCAAACATGTCGCGAAATCGCGACAGTTTTCTTTCCTGCACCTTCTCTCCAAACATGTCGCGAAATCGTGATAGTTTTCCTTTGCTTGCGCCTTCTTTCCAAACATGTCGCGAAATCGTGACAGTTTTCCTTGCATGCGCTTCTTCTTCGAACATGTCATGAAATCGTGATAGTTTTTCCACTTGCTTCCTTCTCTGCCAACATGTCATGAAATCATGACATCTTTTCTCTCTCCTCTTTCTCTTCGCTATAAACATGTCACAAATCGTGAGTTTTGCCAGCATTTTCTCTCTCCTTCGATATGTCGCGATATCGCGACACTTTTCTTGTCTTTTTCTTTGAGCCTTTGAATCTGGGCCACTTTTGTCTTCTTGGAAATTCACTGTACATGCTCTGATGACCTCTGAACTCTTGTTCACTTCATCAACCGATCTATTGACTTCTGCACTCCTATCCATTGCATCAACCGATCCTCTATCTGTGTTGACAACAATGACAATACTTTGGCTGCACCTTACTCATCAATCAACTCCTGTCCATCACCTTGCTCATCAATCAACTCCAATCCATTGCATCAACTGATCAACTTGACTGTGTTGACAACAATGACAATACTTTGGTTGCACCTTGCTCATCAATCTCCCCCTTTGGAATTGTTGGCAACACACGTAATTGCGTGCAATTACCTGTAATTCTTCTCCCCCTTTGACAATAATACCAAAGGGCGGCTACAAACTCCCCTTGAGTCCATGCACAACATTCTCAGGCAAAAATTATTACAGTTAGCAAAAAGCATAAACATGAGCAATATGATAAACAAATGCATAAATGCTCCCCTTGAGTCCAAGACCACTTCATTTCACTGATTGACAACATCATGATAAGCATAATAGGCATCAACAATAATAATAATGTGAATAGCAACAATAACCGATGAATGACACCATCACCGTCAACTTCACCAATATAACATGTGTAAGAACATGACTGGACCACTGTCTTCTGTGCAACTACCCTCTGTTGCTTTGCAAACTCAAACTTGTCCACTGTTAGTGAAGGCATACAATAATCTTATATAGCCAACTTTTTGTTCTGCAATGCCAGCAGCATCTGCATACATCTCCACCATGCATCTTGGATATTCTCAACAAGCTTGAACCCAATGACAGTTGTTTGTCTCTCTCTGCAGTGAGAATCCAGTAGACTACCTCAATCCACCCAGCCACAACCAATTTTCTTCTTCTCAACCAATTAGGGCTCTAACAACAATGCTTATAGACAAGGTTTAACCAATATCATTCAAATCAAGATTAACCTTGAAGCATTCAACCAATCACTCCATGAAAAGGAAACTAGTAGACATCCTTTTCCTTCCAAAGGTATTTGAACAAGACAGCCACCAACATAAATCACCAATGCAAAGAATAACTTGCTCAAATCAATCTCAATGGAGTAAGCCCAAATCATGTATCAAGTAAAGCATTAACTTGACCAAAACAACCTCTATGAAAGCAACTCAACTATTCATCACCAGGCTGGAAATCATCTGGCTGCTCATTATAAACCTCTTCTTCAGTCTTCCCATTCAACATGTTGGTTTCACATCTTTCAACAAAATTGACAAGTGACTCACACTTGTACCAACTCTGCAATTTTACTGCCAACTCTGTGCAAGCATCAAAACCTGTACTACAACACAACCAAATTCCTTTTTATATTTAAAACCTGATCTGAGTTTTCTACAAGTCATTGTAGATCACACCTTACTTTCAACTGAGCAAATCAGGAGAAGACATTTTGTCAAACACTTTATCGCCAACCATAGTGCCCCTTACTCAACCTCATACTTCTTAACCTCGGATTGATATTTTATCAACAGTTAAAATGAAACTGTCTGTGAATTAAATAATATTCACCAAGGCGTCATGAAAGATCTAACAATCTTTACATCAAAGTGTAGAACAAATACACGTTGCTTTTATCGAAACACAAATACGTAGCTAGGGCAAGCATTCTTTCATTGAGAAAATTATCTGGACTGACAGCTCTCAAATTAATCATCAATAGTACAACAATGACATATCTCAAAACAACCAATGGTGACAGCTCTCAAATTAATCACCACACTTCACGACATTTCCACAAACCACTATATAAACTGAAAAACACACTTGACAACTATACAACAATAACCCGACTGCTTACCTTTCATCCTCAGATACCCAGACAAATACATAGGAGCATTAAAATAACATTTTAAGATTGCTCCCCCTGAGGATGTGCCACCTGGAGTTGCTTAGAGCAATGGCGGAGTAGTCTCCATCAGTCCAAGGAGACATGATTTCCTTTCTTCTGCCTTTCTCCAGACTTTCCTGAACTTGGGCTTGAGTTTTTCAACTACATCCCTATTTTGCCCCTGTTCGTGAACTTGAACATTTCTCTTGCGGGGTTGTCTCTTGTGCATTCTTGATGGATGATTATTTTCTTTTCTTTTATGCACATGATATGTTCCTTGTCTGTGTTGCCCTCTTTGTGTCTGATGAAATCTAGGGTTTTGCCTTAGATTAGATACATAAGTGCTTGGACAAGAACCTTGCTATGTGCCCTTGACCATTGCATTTAAAACATTGCACATGTTTTATTCCCTGTCTGTATTGCATTCTGTGTGTATGATGAAATCTATGGTCTTGCCTTAGATTGGATACAGAAGTGCTTGGACAAAACCTTGCTATGTGCCCATGGCCATTACATTTAAAACATTGCACAGGGTGTTCACTCAGAAAAGCAGATGTATTTTTATCAGCATAACTCTTTGATCTATTGTTCAGTCCACAATAAATTGCCTTGTGACCAAAGTGGTTGCATTTAGAACAATAGCCATTAAAAGCATTATTATGAAAAGAGTGTGAGTGAGAGAACCTCTTTTGCTGTGGTTGCTTTGCTGTAGATCTTCTTTGATATTTTCTTCCTTTTGAAGATTCAGCTTCAGACTTTTCTTGCTTCGATCCTTCAATAGTGGACTTCTTCTTCTCTGCATATTTGGAAGATGAAGGTTGTTCAGCTTCATATCCAAGACCAAACTTAGCCGTGGAGCTTCTTTGTTGCTTTATCATTGTATCTAGCAACTCTGTGCTCTTCTCAAATTTGAGATTTATATTGGCCTCTTCTAGTTGTTTCTTCAATGAAACAATCTCTTCTTCTTGTTGGCAAGCAAACAGTCTCTTTCTCATTGATTTGAGACCTGAGAATATCTTCAATCCTTTTGTACTTGTTCTACTTGCAACTTTAGATCAACAATAACTTTGTTAGATTCCTCTTCACTTGTGCTGCATACATCATCCTCATCATCCAGGTGTGTCTTCAAGGCTTCTTCTGATTTCTTGGCCTTTTGAACTTGTAGGAAGAGATCTTCAATCTCATCCCCATATTCTTCTAACTTCTTGGACATTCTTTTGTTCTTTTTCCTTTCTATACTCAACTCTTCAAGTGCAGCTATCAACTCACCTTCTAGATCTACTTCAATCTCCAGGTTTTCATTGCATACTTCAGAATCCACTTCTTCTACCTTCTCTGGTTCAGTTTTCTCTTCCACAAGAACTGAAACTGGTTGAGATGCCTTTTTGGAGGAGGATCTATTCTTTTTAGCCATTGTACTAATCCAAGATCAACCCTGACTGATTTAGCCAAAACTGGGAACTTGGCTCTGATACCAATTGTTAGACTTACAATGGCACTGAGAGGGGGGGGTGAATCAGTGCAGCTATTTAAAACTTAAAACTTTAACTCTTAAAGCCAAAACAATGAAAGCTTAAAACCAGAAACAACAAGTACCACAAGAGAGCATCACATAACACAAGATGTAACGAGGTTCACCAGTTTTGGCTACTCCTCAAAATAGACTGCTTGGACTCCCATCCAAATCCAGCCATTGCAAAGCACCAACTTTACAATCAATTTACCAACATCCACTGGAAGGAGCACCAACCCCTAATTTACCAACACCAACTGGAAGGAGCACCAACCCCTGATTCCAAGCACCAACTTGGATTTCTATTTTAAATCTTGATTGACATAAAAATGCCTTCTATGTTACAAGACCCTCACTGGTCTATCTTAACTCAAATCAATCTCATGGAAGCATAAGGAGAATTGTTAGAGACTCAATATATTCTATTTCTGACTTTCAATCTCAACTCCCTGTCCACAAAGCATACACTCTTTTACAGCTCTCCCTACTGCACACTTACAACCCTTTCTTATGGCTTACACTTGCAGCTCTCACAACTCTGTACTTCTTACAGCATACTTCCTGCTTTGTAACAACCCACAACACTATCCCTCTATACAACAGCACTCTTTCCTCACTGCTCTTATCTCTGCAATGCTCTATCTCATCTCGGCTTCTCTTATCTGTCTCTACCCACATAGTGCTTAACCTAACGGATCACTCTTACCACTTTATGGCTTACTACGCTCTGACAGCCTTCTCTGCTTACGGCTCTGACAGCCTTCTCTGTGCTCTGACAGCCTTATCTACGTATTTCGACGCTCTTACTTTCTTATCAATGGCACCTTCCCTCTTTATGGCTACACATCTTTCAATTCTGAGCAGCTCTTATACTTCTACATGCAACTGCCATTTTAAAACAATATTTTTCATCTTGAAACCCTAAGTCTTCTGTAACTGCCATTAACCCGCATGTAGCCTATTAATAGCCAATCCTATAAATAACTCCTTTCTGACACATTGTTCTTACATGCAACCTATTAATAGGTTTGTCTCTTTATTTGGGATTCTCAGTATGGCCATCACTCTGACAGTTTTACTACGTCACGGCCCTATAACAGTCGTTCTGTCTTTAAAGCACTATTCTAATTTTAGCTATATAAATTTATTCTGTAACTGCCCCTTGTAACTGCAGTTCTGACTCTAGTTAACTCTTCTTTATTTTTCTTGCATGACTTTCTTTGCAACACCCCCTGCAACTGTAGTTCTGACTCTAGTTAACTTTACTTCGGCTGGGTTCTTCTTCTTCCATCACGCCAATGCGACCTGTCGTGAAATCGTGACATTTTTGCCCCTTTGACTTTTCTTGGCATTTGACCGTGAAAACAAGACATGTCACGATATCACGACACTTTCACCTTCCTGCTTCATTATTCAGCTTGCACCCACGAAAACACAACATGTCGCGAAATCGTGACACTTTCGCTGCCTTGAACTCTTCTCTGTCTCTTGCCCGAAAACGAAACATGTCACAAAATCGTGACACTTTCGCTTCCTTGCACTCTTCTCTGCTTGCACTAGCGAAACCATGACATGTCACGAAATCGTGACACCTTTCGCTTCCGTACACTCTTCTCTGCAAGCACTAGCGAAACCATGACATGTCACGAAATCGTGACACTTCTCGCTATCATACATTCTTCTTTGCATGCACCAACGAAAACATGACATGTCACGAAATCGTGACATCTTTCGCTTTCATACACTCTTCTTTCATGTCACGAAATCAAATCTTTCACATCCGTACATTCTTCTTTGCATGCACCAACGAAAATGGAACATGTCACAAAATCATGACACTTTCGCCTTTGAGCACTTCCTCCTTGACTTTGTCATGAAATCGTGACGCTTCTGCTTCCATGCTCTTTCATTTTGCTTCTGTCGTGAAATCGTGACACTTCATCCTTCGGAGCCTTCCTCTCTGCTGTTGTCACGAAAATGCGACATGTCACGAAATCATGACATCTTTTCTCCTTAGCTCTTCTCTTCTCTTCAGGTCGCGAAAACGTGACATGTCGCGATATCGTGACACTTTTTCTCTCGAGCTCTTCCTTATGCAATATGTCACGAAATCGTGACACTTTTTATCTTGCCTTCTCTCTCCTGCAATATGTCACGAAATCGTGACACTTTTTCTCCTTAGCGCTTTCTCTTGACATCGGATCACGAAAACCCGACATGTCACGAAATCGTGACACTTTTTCTCCTTAGCGCTTCTTCTTGCAAATTGTCGTGAAATCGTGACACTTTTCCTTGCAAGCTCTTTCTCTCAAACATGTCGCGAAATCGTGACACTTTTCTTTGCTTGCGCCTTCTTTCCAAACATGTCACGAAATCATGACAGTTTTCTTTGCCTACGCCTTCTTTCCAAACATGTCACGAAATCATGACAATTTTCCCTACATGCGCTTCTTCTTCGAACATGTCACGAAATCGCGACAGTTTTTCCACTTGCTTCCTTCTCTCCAACATGTCACAAAATCATGACATCTTTTTCTCTCTCCTCTTTCTCTTCGCTTTGGACCATGAAAATGAAACATGTCACGAAATCATGATAATTTTGCCAACATTTTCTCTCTCCTTCGATATGTCGCGAAATCGCGACAGAAAACATGTCGCGATATCGTGACAATTTTCTTACTTGTCTTTTTCTTTGAGCCTTTGAATCTAGGCCACTTCTGTCTTCTTGGAAATTCACTGTACATGCTCTGACTGACCTCTGAACTCTTGTTCACTTCATCAACTGATCTATCTAATGACTTCTGCACTCCTGTCCATTGCATCAACCGATCCTCTGTCTGTGTTGACAACAATGACAATACTTTGGCTGCACCTTACTCATCAATCAACTCCTGTCCATCACCTTGCTCATCAATCAACTCCAATCCATTGCATCAACTGATCAACCTGACTGTGTTGACAACAATGACAATACTTTGGTTGCACCTTGCTCATCGGGGTGCATACCCTTAGGCTTTAATTAATAATCGCTTTGAACCTAAGTTTTCAAATCTTGGGACCATGGTGAATATTTAACCGACTTTATGGTTTAAGGACTTTATTAATCGGTTTTAGGCCCAAGGAAGGATTTATGAAGGTCAGAATTTGGCTTTAGATTTTTAATTTGAAAATTTCTTCCCTAAAAATTTGAGGTACTTTGATTTATACAATGAAGCCCACATTATTAAAAAGGCTAAGGTTAGACTTTATCAAACCAACCAATGAAAAATCAAATTACTCACAACAACTTAAGCAATGACCAGTAGTATTAGCAGTTTGATTGAAACCAAAAATTTAAATTTGGGGGTTTCAAAGTTGAGTCAAATTTGGCTCCAACATAGGCTCTGAATGGGACAATGTGTTGAAAACATGAAGTACTTGAGAACCATAGAATCTCCTGGTTTTATTTTATAAAAAATTAACAAAAACAACAAAAAAAATTTAATTGCTAAGCAAAACTTGAAATGCATAACAGAAAAAACTTCCTTCCTCTTTTTCTTTCTTTTCTTCATCATTTTTTTTTATATACTGAAAAACTATATGAATAACATGATATCAAAGCAAGTAGAGTATAAAAAACTGTAGATCCCTTTTCATTCAATTTGGAAACAAAGGTTAGAAAATTTTAGAAATCAATGAGTTTTATTTTGAAATATTGTAATGCTTGTTTTAGCTAAGTCATAAGATATGATTACACAAAAATTTGTCTCATCATATTTTTGTCCATGTGTGTGTTTGTGCATTCTTTTTTGGATTTCCAAATCTTTCAGAACTTTACCATATCTGAGAAAAATAGCCAAGCCTAATATGTGATTTCACTCTTTAAAAATTTCACCATTCTGTAGGGCTCCACTGCCAGTCAGGCGTCTATAGCCTCGATGGAGTTGCTTCTAATCTCATCTTAGTTTTACCCTACTACCAGTCAAGCGTCTATAGCCCTGGTAGAGGTTTTCCAAGATATCTCAGGCAGTGACTCAATTTTACTTTATTTTTTATTTTGAGAGAAGTGTTTGGATATATAAGGAAATTGTGCAATAAATATGCCTTAGTTGAGGATTAGTTTTTAGCTATAAAAGATGAGTGTAATTGTATGCATAAAAAGTAACACCATTGCAATAAAATGAAACATTTTATTAAGTTCGAGAAAGTCCCTTTTGATACACTTTGACCCTTTTAGGGTGCATTTTACAAAGAAATGTGTCAAAGGGAAATCCCTTTTACAGATCAAGGATGGTGTCTTTGTCTCTTCATGCTACAACAATGTGGAAGGTGGGTTTGTCGTGACCACCGTGATGAGCTTGAGCTTGTTGAATCTGTAACCTGCACACATGCAAATAGACAAATGTTTAGTAGCACCTGTCACAATGAATATGATAAAATGTAATGAAAATGACTAATGTAAATGAATATGAATAGAAGAAAACAAATAATGAATATGGCTTACATAACACAATTCGGGCAGCATAACATTAGCATTCCTCCTCCCTTTCTTTCTTGGACATGTGATGGTGCCTTTATAGGCCTTTGAGGGTTTTGGAGGGAAGGATAGGTGGCAATCCAAGACTACCAAGTGGCAAGGACTGGATAGCCACCTATCCTAGATAGTTGCAGTGAGTCACTAGAAGTGTCTCACTTAACTGGGGAGATGTGGCAAGTGAGTAGGTGCAAGTGGAGTGATGTGTGGAGTGAGGTGTGAGATGTGGCAAGTGGGTAGGTGCAAGTGGAGTGATGTGGAGTGAGGTGTGAGATGTGGCAAGTGGGTAGGTGCAAGTGGAGTGAAATGTGGAGTGAGGTGTGAGATGTGGCAAGTGGGTAGTTGGAAGTGAAGTGAAGTGTGAAGGGTTGCCCCATGTGAAGGGACAAATGGGACAAGGGTGTATGAGAGGTGGCAAAGGAGTGATGGTGATGTGGCCAGGACACATGTCAAGTGAGGAGAGAGGGTATCCTAGGAGGATATTTCTCAGATTTAATAAAATCTAGAAAATATAATTATGTGTAGGATTTTATACCTAAGTCAAAACTTAGGCACATAATGTTATGTAGAACTGAAATGTGCAATGTGAATGAATGATGTGCAGGAATTATATGCCTAAGTTTAGACTTAGGCATATATTATTATGCAGAATTGTGATGTGCAATGCCAATGAATAATGTGCAAGCATTATATGCCTAATTTTAGACTTAGGCATATATTATTATGCAAAATTATGATGTGTAATGCAAATGCCTAGATTTTGGTGTCTACGGTAATAATTTTTGGCTCAACTGTCCTCTCAAAGATAACTCAATTCTTTGGACCTTTGAAGTCACTTTAAGTATCATTTGTAATGTGAGGCTTGATATGATGTTTCAATCAGTTTTGTTTTATGTCTGTTTTATCTCGTATCAAACAACTATTGCATAAACACTCATTTTTTATAGAATTGTAAAGCTCATCAACATCTAAAATAAATTCCCTTTTTTCTTTTTATTATTTTTGGTGAAATCAATAGTTAGATATACTCATCAAACTAAGATATCATGTGTACAGTAAACTCAAAATTATTCAAGAACAAAAGGGAAGCTTAACTAATAAACAAAATACACCACTCTGTTTTTGGATTTTTGTTTTTCTATTTTTTTTGTGTAATGTTTTTTTGTAAGTACACCTTCAACAGGGATTGTACATTTTGAGGTGTTGGCCATTAATAGGGATAGCCATTATTTCTCTTTGCAAAGTCTGTAGCTTGTAAGTATTCTGACTGATAACATGGGCAATTTTGTATGGACCAATCCATTTAGGTTCAAACTTACCCTTTTCACCATTCTTATCATTTTTAGGATCCCAATAGATGACTATATCTCCTTGAGAAAAAGGAGTACCCTTGGCTTTCTTATTAAACAATTTTACAGTTTTCTAGGTTTGTTCCATCATTCTATTGAGGGTCTCTCTTCTTTGTTCTTCTAACAAGACAATTTGGTCAAGCCTTCTCTTAATGGGATCAGGGTTTTCATGATCTTGCAATAAAATGGAAAGTGCCATTTTTTCATTTTTGGGGGCAGTAGAGCTTTTTCTCCATAAACCATCTCATAGGGGGTTCTTCTTGTATTTCTTTTAACAGACAACCTATCAGCCCATAAAGAAAATTTAAGTTCACTATCCCATCCCCTTTTGTTTTTGCCTAATGACCTTTTTATTCTTGTTATTACATTTTTATTTGATGACTTAGCTAGACCATTTCCTTGGGGGTAATAATTAGCAGAATGAGATAATTCAATTCCATATTCAGCATAAAATTCTACCATTTCATATGACACAAAATATTGAGCATTATCAGTTACAAGCTTTTTAGGAACTCCATACTTGGTCAATATATGTTCCTCTATGAATCTGATGACTGCAGTAGATGTATATGTTCTCAAAGGTGCAACTTCCACCCACTTTGTGAAGTAATTTGTTGCAGTTATGATCCACTTATGTCGGCCAGATGAATTAGGCTTGATCTCTCCAATCAGGTCAATACCCCATTGAGCAAAAGGTGCTTCAATGATTATTGGCTTGAGGGGCATGGCTGGTAGGTGCTTTTTCCCTATAAAAACTTGGCAGTTATAACAATTTCTAACATATTTATATACATCCTTAAAAAGGGATGGCCAATAATATCCTGCTCTCATGATTTTATTAGCTGTAGCTCTTGGAGCAAAATGTCCCCCACAAAAACCATTATGAAATTCATTAATTATTTTAGGGACTTCTCTTTCATTTAAGAAGACTAATAATACTCCATCAGGATGTTTCCAATATAATACTCCATTTTGGATATAATACTTTTGAGCTTGAAGTTTGACTGACCTCATTCTGTTTATTGTCATATCTCCGAAAAAAGACAGCGTTTGTAAGTATGACAATATTTCTTCATACCATTTACATTCTTCATTTTTTATTCTTCTGTCATCATATGTCCGATCTATGGTAAGAATATTTTCAGATCCTGCTTCTTCTTTGTTAGCCAATAGTTTAGCTAAACTCTGCCCTTTGACTGTTTTACTATTTTGAATTCAACATCATATTGCAAAAGTTTTACCATCCATCTTGTTGGTCTTCCCAATGGCTCTGATTGAGAAAAGAGATATTTTATTTCTATAAAGGAAATACAGTATTAAACTTTTTTTGAGCCAAATATACCTTTAAAGTGTTCCAAATATTGGATGACTGCATAAGCATGTTTCTCTAGTAAGGTGTATTTGATATGTGCTCCTTTTAGACCTAAACTCATAAAGGCTATTGGCCTTTCGTTATTTTCTTCATATTTTTGTGAAAGAACTACTACAATAGAATGTTCAGATGCATAGAAGTAGATATTAAAATCCTTTGTATAATCAGGGCAACTTAGGGCTGGTGTGGTTGATATGGCTTCTTTGATTTTGTTAAATGCTTTCATATTTTTTGTTGTCCATTTTATTTCTCCAGTTCTCTTCACCATATCATATATGGGTTTGGTCATTTCTGCAAAATTTGGGACAAATATTCTGATAAAATTTATTTTTCCAAAGAATGACCTTACCCCTTTTAGATTCTTGGGTGGGGAAATTGTAGAAATGGTTTCTATCCTTTCTGTATCAATGCTTATTCCTTTTCTGAAACTATATGACCTAACAATTTTCCTTGTGTAGTTCCAAATATGCATTTTTTGGATTTAGAGAGATTCCAAATTCCTTGCACCAAGCAAAAACTACAGTCAAATGTTCTAGATGATCTTCTAGATTTTTAGAAAAAATTGTGATATCATCTAAGTACACTACTACAATTTTAAACATTAGTCCTTTGAAAGCAAAAGTCCATCGCTCTTTGGAAAGTAGCACCTGTATTCATCAATCTAAAATGTATTCTTAAATATTCAAATGTGCCCCTGGATGTGGTGAATGTTGCCTTGTGTCTATCTTCTGGATTTATCATAATTTGATTGTACCTTGAAAATCCATCTAACAGGGACAATCTAGTTGAACCTACTACTGCTTGCGTAGCTTATTCCATGTTAGGCAATGGGTAATTGTCTTTTAGTGAGCTCTTGTTTAAATTTCTAAAATCCATGCATAGTCTAATGTCCCCATTATTTTTCCTAACTGGTACTAAGTTGGATATCCAGGAGGAAAATCTGACTTTTCTTATTATCTTGGAGTCCAACAATTTTTGAACCTCTTTTTGCATTACTAGGTGCAGAGTTGTATTGTACTTTCTCTATTTTTATCTAAATGTCTTGGTCTCTTCTTTCAATGTATTATATGTGTCATCACATCCATTTTGAAAGTTTTGAGATCTTCATAGGTCCAAGCAAAATGTTCTTTCTTATTTTTTAGGAAACTGATATATCTAGCTTTTTCTTTAGCAGGTAGTGCCATGTCTACTTTGACTATTCTGGGTTCTTTCATTGAGCTAATATTAATATCCTCAGATATCACTTCTTTGTGTATAAGTTTATAGGCTTTGTCAAAATCGTCAAATAGGCTTTCAAGAGACACCAATTCTTTGGGTATTCTATTAGTTTTCAACTAGATTACTTCTACTAGTTCTCCTATTTGATCTTTTAACTTTTCTTCATCTTTTTCATCACAGAAGACATCTGCATACTGATTTTGCAAAGTCATAAAATCCTTAATATCTATATCATCTTGAAAAACCTATAGATAGACTATGTTATCTGGCACATAAGGTTTATAGACTGAGATAGTTGGAAATCTATCCATATATTCTGTAGTAATTTCTAGGTGATCTAGACCTCAAGCATTCATAGCTAAGAGATCTGCAACATGATTTTATTCTCTAGGAATATATGAAATATTGAAAGCCAAAAATTTATCAATTTCTTCCAGTACTGCATTTCTATATTGCTTAATTCTAGGATGCTTGGTTTGATATTTGCCTTTTATTTGCAGTATAATAAGTTATGCATCCCCTATTACAGTTAAGTAGTTAATACCTAACTCTTTTACTTTCCTTAGCCCTAACAGTAAAGCTTCGTACTCAGCTACATTTTTTGTGCAAGAAAATTGCTATATGTAAGGGATACCAAGGTAATTTCCTTTAATATCAATCAAATTTACACCTGCACCTACTCTAGATTGGGATTTAGCACCATAAAATGACAAGGTCCACATTTCTTGGGTTAATACTCTATTTGATTCAACATCAGTTATTCTCATATCTTCTGGATCTATGTTCTTTGCATCTGGTACTTCCATTAGGAATGGGTTGTGCCATATTGAATAGACTCCCATTCCTTTTTCTTCCATAGAGTTAACTAAGTTAATCATGGTTTCATATGTTTGAATTAACTCTACGGAGTGTTTGTTGAATGGTTCCCTTCTCAAAATTATATTCTCCTTATCTGATATGAGGATGGTAGCATAAGACCAGTCTAGTTGTATTGATCCCCCTAGTTGTTCTGCCCAATGCCTAATGAGTAATAGTGAGAAGAATGGATCAACATCAACTACTGATACATCCATGACAATGCCCTTTTTGGGGTTTTTGTCTAGGAAAACTAATAATCCAATTATCACCCCTAGACATGGAATTTGTTTGTTGTCCATTACAGAAATAGGAGTAGAATCTCTAGTACATATTAATCCCATTTGGTCAGCTATTAACTTAGGTATGATATTATGTGAAGATCCACTTTCAAGTATGCAATTATGAATCACATATCTTTCTCGTTCATCTGAATTATATCTTAATGACACATAGAAGGGTCTGACAGAAGATGGTGATCTTGTATCATGTTGATCTTGTCTAGCAGCATGACAAGTAGGGTCTTCTTTCTACTCTACTAATCCAAAAGCTCTGCATACTTGTTCTTTGTATGTTTGAACTTTCATAAGTTCACCAAATGTGATATTAACTTTTTGCTTACTGAGTTCTAACCCAACATCAAATTATATCTTCTTTATATCCAATGGTTTATTACTTTCTTCTTTGGGGACTTATTCTGTTGATTCTATTACCTCAAGAGTAATTTTGTTAGGGTTCCTATCAGTTTTCTCTTTACTGATATTTTTATTGGTGAAAGTTTGTCTTCTTGTTTCATTTGTACATAATTTCTCTGTTTTTTCAGGGATTGTTCTATTCCTCAAATTTAAAACATGGGTTGCCTCTAATTCTTCAACCTCTTGAGAAGTGGGAATCAATTTCCCTTGCTTCATCTTATCATATCTTGACTCATGTGACTTCTACAATATTTTAGTTCCTTCAGTTACTAAGATCTAAGGATGATGATTTGAAGCATATTTATCCATGTCTTCTTCAAACAACCTTTCTCTGAATTCATCTTCAACGGACCAACATGCATTGATTTTTATATCCTCTTATGATTTTGCATGCATATCTACATTACGTTGATCACTCAGGTGTATTCCACATGCATCAGGGTTATGGGGTGCATCACAAGTAGAGCAAAAATAAGGAAAACCTTCAGCTACATTGGCAGATGGAATTGGGTTAGGGACATTGTTCTGATCCCTGTCAGAATCTCTGTTTTTCCAGTTATTATTCCCATTACCCCTATTCCTATTCCTATTCCCTTCTTCAAAACCATTGTTGTTTCCCCAATTCTTGTTGTAATTTTTCTTAAATGGGGGACGGTTGTCAACATGTGGTCGCTCTTTCTATGAATATTCACCGCTATTTCCATTTCTTTCAATTCTCGCTAACCTGTTACTCATGTTGTTGAATATTTTTGTCATTTGACTGGTCAACTTCTCCACAGGATCAATTTCAGTTCTTCTTTGTATATCAAAAGCCACTCTCTTAGGTTTTATCTCAAGCATGTTAACCTCTAAAGAATAAGGCTTCATCTTACCACTGTCAAGCATATTTCTTTCTATATCCATTACTTTTTCCATACAACTGTCAATGGTAGTGGCTTGTTATTGCCTCAATTCATAGTTAAATTCTTCTTGAAAAGCATTCTTATAAAAACAAATAGACTGAATATCACTAGGCCTGAGGCTGGCAGGGATTTTGTTTCTTATTTTTGAAAATCTTCTCGTTAAAATCACTAACAACCTCATTTTCTTTCTTCTTCATAGTGGCTAGCTCAGTTAACAATGATTGTTCATTTTTCCTTTCACCATACTTCTTTACGAACACCTCTTCCATTTTGGTGAAGTCTGGGATATCATTGTTAGGAAGGGAATTAAACCATTCTCTAGCATCTTTTTCTAAAGTCTGCAAAAACAGTCTTAATACTACATCTTCATGTTCAACTTCCAGACTGTCCATTGCATATAAGAAACTTTTGAAATGATCCTCTCCGATTCATTGCACTATTTCCTAAAAACTTAGGGAGGTATTTGTGAGCTTTACTGGGTAAGGCATTTAAATTTATCGGTAATACAAAAGGCCTATATATGTTAGTTCTCCACAAATGAACATTACCTTGAGCCATAACTACTATTGAATTTAATTTCACATATGTAGTACCTATGGTGGTATGGTTTTGAGTAGCTTGAATGTAATCAGAATGATTATCTACTGTAGTATTACTATTTATTGTATGATAAGAACAATTCCATATATCTTCTATAATAATATTTAAATGTTCATCAACAGTAATATCAATAATTATAATATTTTGATTTTTATTTACGTACTTTTTATCGCTAGAATTAGATCTACTATAATATGTAGAATTCTTAAAAAATGGTGATTTCTGGGTATGTATAAATACCTCTGGATTTTCAAGTTTCGAGAATAGCTCCTTACCACTTCTCTTGGTGTTCGCCAACACGTTTTGTTCTCTCATTTTTTATATTTTTCTTCTGGGTTCATCCAGCAGAGTCGCTAGCACTGGGGTGTACAAAGAACAACGTATACCCTTATCGAGATTGCTTGATATTATCTCTCATCCTCATAGGAGTGGGTTCTTGGGGAAAATCAAGAAAGATAAATTTCAAGAAAATCAAGAAAGAGAAATATCAAGAAAATCAAGAAACAAGAAATTTCAAGAAAATCAAGAACGTAAAAACTTACTTCAAAACATAAACTACAAACATAGGAAAAATAAAGAACTTCTAACAAAGTGAAAATTAAAACGCTGGTTCTTTACTTTAATTGGTTGTCCGTTGAATTAAAAATAATCGTTGAAGAAAACTTTAAGAAGATAATTGAATATTTCTAAGAAGTCCTCCCCGGCAACAGTGCCAAAAAACTATTGGAACCAATTATTGCATCCGTAGGAAATCAATTGTCATGCTACAAGAATCTATTTGAAACCAACAAGCCATTACAGGCTCTGGCCAACCTGCCTCATGTTCTGCTAAACCTGAATATTGCTAAAGAAGACGGTAGAACGGGTAAGGAAACCCCAGCGGTAATTCTTTAATTAAATTTCTAATTTGCACGCTCTAGATTTATATTAAACTATAATTATTCTTATTAAAATTATCAAGCATGAAAATAACCAACTGTTATGCTTTATGTAGACCAGTGCCTAGATTCATTGGGTTATAGCAATTTAACAACAATTTTAATTATGAACAAAGAGAAGGGGAAAATGAAATTAGCATTCTTTATTTCATTCGAATGTCGTAACAAAACCAAAAGTTAACTAATGAAAGAAGCGTGTATAATGCATTCAAATAATGTAACCCATTATACAGATACACACAATACTGAGACAAAAAAATGACAGGAATAAGATTCAGAATTGTATTAATTCATGGAAAAATTACATGCAGAGTGGGCAGAATGCCTTTTAACTTTGTTTTTCTCAAAATAATACAATAATACAATGGAGAAGACTATGTTCAAATGATGTAGCAGGTCTCTCCTACTCTCCTTATTCCAATATGGTAATAGAAGAATCTCTAAATCCTAGGCTCAATAAGACTGGAAATACTCTCAGCTTCTTGAACGCTTTCCTATCATACAATCCTGCACAACAAGGGGAGGAAGAAAGAATAAATAAAAGAAAATAGACACAAAGAAATACAACAACACAACTAACAGGGCACTCAAGTATACCTCTTAGAAAAAATGCTATTCTCTAATTAATTGATGCAAAATCTAGACCTGCCTGCTTCCTTTTATAGCTGTTGGTTCTTGATTCTATTATTTTTAGTTTACTTCTGACTATACACTTGTCAATATCTAATTAAACCCATTCTATATGTTGTCCAGCTAGTGCGGCTCTGAACTTACTTCTAAGGTTCTTCTTTGGACTGAAGGGAGCTCTTTGTTATTTTAATTTGGCCTTTTTGCTCTCTTTGGTTGGCCCTAGAAACTAAGGATTCAAAATTCTATTTTTCCTTTTTGTTTTGCTTGTCCTGACCACTATGCTTGGTTGTTAGGGACCGGCCAAGCTATCATCATGAATTCTAGACAAGGAACGGAGGGGGACTCGATGTGATGGTGAAGACAAGGGATGGCGTGCTAGTGGCAAACAGATGGAGTTGCACTGATCACGAGATAGACTGAATAAGTAAGGATGGTGAGGGTCTGACAGATGGAATGACAGGGGGTAAATGGTAGGAGGTGGTAGTGAGTGAGGGTGGCATATTAGGAAAAATGTCAAGATGGTAAAGGAGGAATGCCCAAGAGGAGGAGGGCAGTGGTAAATAGGGAGAAGTTGGGAATGGACAGCAAGCTCTGGAAGCACCTATAATTTCTTTGAATCTTTCCTCCCATGAGTATTCTTCTGGATTCATAGCTTCTGTGCGTACTATTTTGACTCCGTCTTGGCTATTGATTTTCATAATGTCTTTTAGTGTACCTTGTTGTGAATGAGTCACTTCTTTGATCTCTACCTTGATAATGTTGAAAGCATTTATGTGAAGTAATCACCTTTCTTTGGGGGCTTGGTCCTTTGAATCTTTCTTACGGGTGATTTTACCAATTTTTTTGGTTCGCAATATTCACAGGTTTCGTCATGGCGGTTTTTGGTACTTTTAAACTTATAAGAGTGTTAGTTTCTAAATCTTTGAAGACGTTAGTCAAAGGTGATTTTGTTTTTATTTATATCTTCGTATATATTGGTTTAGAGTTTTGACCATGTTCGGTCGCTCGACCAGCCTTTATTGTATCGCTTTATTAAATATTTAAAAACCTGTAAGTTAGATAGCCAAAAGACGCATGCTTTGAACCTTTTCATTTGTTTAATCAATATGAAGATATATAATGTGTTAATGCCCTTATTAAGAATGTTTAAAATTTTATTAATCAGGCATCTATTTTAGACTTACATTTGGTTTTACCTTTGAATCGTGCACTACCGTTGGATTGATCTGGGGTGAAGCACATCCGTTGTTGTTCTAAAACCTGTATGATAGTTTTTGTACCTGCTCTCATATAAGCACTTGAAATAATCCTAGTTTGTCAATCCTCGTTTACTCATGATTATCCAATGTTAATCTTCATAATTTTAAACCTTAACAACTCGTTATTAATTGATGGCAATCATATGATACGTGCATTTTTTTTTTGTTGTGATCACCGTTAGATCTTACTATGGTGAGGTGTGACCGTTGGATCATGCAGATGCACATAGTTCTTAATAAATGAGAGGAGTCCCTACATACCTTGGATCAATTAACCAACCTTTTGAAATAATAATGCTTAGATTAACCTTTGGTTATATTCCTATATGTGTACCATTGGATCTGAGTGGAGACAAGTGTTGTCATCAAATTAAGTCAACTTGTAAGTTAGTTTAATCAAGGGTGTATAATACTAATCATGTTTAAGCTAAAAGGGGGAAATTAGCTGACGTATTAAACCCTTGCTAATAACATGATTATCATTAATTAATCTTTTTTGAATCTTAACAGTCCTTAATGTATTTTTAATTAGCACGCCATCGTTAGATTAAAAATCGATCGAGCACAACCGTTTGATCTTGGTAACCTACCCGATGATTAATCAAGGGGGTGTATTCTTTTAATATTGTCTTTTAACAGGTGGTTAATTTGGAACATGTGTGGTCGTTGATCTGGACATCGCATGGGCGCGATCGTTCGATTTGTCAGACCTGCTCTGATTTTAACTTGACCTTGACCAATGACTTTTCTTAAATCTTTGACCTCTTAAAGGACGCACGGCCATTGATTTTACACATGCATAAGCGTCGTCGTCCAATTTTTTAGACTTACTCACTGTTTAATCAGAACCTTTGACCATCATGACTTGCATTAAATTTTTAACTCTTCGGATAGTGCACGACCGTTGATTTGATCTTGGGATCGACGCATCCGTTGATCTTGTTGAAGTTGCATTGATTTTAAGGTCTTTGATTTATTCTTTGAAATCTTAGCGAGTGTGCATCCGTTGGATTTACTCCTCGACGAAGTGCTACCGTTATATCAAGACAACTTGCTTGATTAAAAACCTTGGGTTAGAATCTTTTAGACCCTTTGTCTTATTATACGGGTTCTTTTGGAATGCACATTCGTTAGATTTTTTATGATGAATGCGCATCCGTTAGATTTTTTTATGATGAATGCGCAATCGTTCGATTAATTTTAAGATGCAAACTCTTTAACTCTTACCATGGCTTTGACTTTTGATTTATCCCTTGGTCAATTTTATTAATGTGTTGTCCGATTTCATCTGGATCGAGCATGGCCTTTGGATTAATTCTAAGGTGCTCACTTGTTAGCTTAATGGGGTGCATACCCTTAGGATTTAATTAATAATTGCTTCGAACCTAAGCTTTCAAATCTTGGGACCATGGTGAATATTTAACCGACTTTATGGTTTAAGGACTTTATTAATCGGTTTTAGGCCCAAGGAAGGATTTATGAAGGTCGGACTTTGGCTTTAGATTTTTAATTTGAAAATTTCTTCCCTAACCATTTGAGGTACTTTGATTTATACAATGAAGCCCACATTACTAAAAAGGATAAAGTTAGACTTTATCAAACCAACCAATGAAAAATTGAATTACTCACAACAACTTAAGCAATGACCAGCAGTATTAGCAGTTTGATTGAAACCAATAATTTAAATTTGGGGGTTTCAAAGTTGAGTCAAATTTGGCTCCAAAAATAACTATGGTAAAATTGTAGCTTCTCTCACTACCATGTTATAAACTCTCACTACCATGTTATAAAATAGTTCTTTTACTTGGACGAGACTCACTGAACAAGCTTTCCAAGAATTGAAGCATGCTATGACCACTACACCAATTTTAGCCATGTCGAATTTCTCCAAACCCTTTGTCATTGAAAGCAATGTTTCTAGTCACGGTATTGGTGTAGTGTTGATGCAAGAAGGGAGACCTTTGGCTTTCACTAGTAAAGCACTCTCTAGTCAAAATCTAGGAAAATCCACTTATGCTAAGGAAATTCTAGCAATTTTGCATGCAGTAACCCATTGGCGATCATATCTCATTGGGCATCATTTCTCCATTAAAAATGACCATCAAAGTCTTAAATACTTTTTGGAGCAATGGATTGTCACCCCCGAACAAAAAAATAGATTTCTAAGCTCATGGGATATGACTATGATATCACTTATAATAAGGGTAAGGAGAACATTGTGGTTGATGCTCTCTCTTACCAATTTGAGAATCACAGTATGCTATGCACCATTTCATCGCCCGTTCCACAATGGATTGATTTCTTAGGATAGAAGGTCCTTCAGGATTTAGGCTTGTAGACTTTGATTGCCTATCTACACACTAACTCTACTTCATATCCATGGGATGGCCATAATTTGCATTACCACCAATGCCTTGTTGTTCTCCACACATCATCCCTCTGGAAAATTCTCATGAGAGAATTGCATGTCACTCCATTTTCTGGCCATTCAAGATTCCTCAAAACATATGAATGACTTAAGCGCACTTTTTTTGGAAGGGTATGAAAAAGTACATTCAAAATTTTGTGGCAGCTTGTGATACCTGTCAATGGATGAAAGGCAAAACGATGCATTCTCCATGCACTCTCCAACCATTGCCCATTCTTGATCAAGTTTGGACCAATATTTCCATGGATTTTATTGAAGAGTTACCTAAGTCTGGAGTTAAATTCGTTATTTGTGGTAGTGGATCGTCTTTTGAAGTATGCTCACTTTTATTCCCTCTCCCATATTTACATAGCTTCACCATTGCCCAAATTTTCCTTGATTCTATCTTTCTTCATGGTATGCCCACCTCCATCGTGTCCAATCGTGACCCAACCTTTACTAGTCACTTCAGGCAAGAATTGTTTAAGTTGTAGGGAACTTAGCTCAAAATGAGTTCAGCTTATCATCTACAAATGGATGGCCAAACAGAGATTATCAATAAATATTTGGAGACCTACCTTCGTTGCTTTACCTCTGATCATCCTACGCAATGGCTGAAGTGGCTTACTTTGGTCAAGTGGTGGTACAACATTTCCTATCACACAACAACCAAGGTTATCCCTTTTAAGGTAGATTATGGGTGCCCTCCACTCACGCCTTCCTCCTACATTCCAAGTAGATCCAGGGTCCATGTAGTCGACACTACTCTCAGTCAGCATGTCGATGTCCTCCATCAACTGAAGATGAATTTGGATGCAATCCAAAATCAGATGCACCAACAAGCTAACCAACACTGTTTCGAGCATAGCTTTGATGTGGGTGATATGGTTTTCCTTCACTTGCAATCGTACAAATAGTTATCCCTAAAACTTCATAGGTGCTAGAAACTTACTACAAAATACTATGGGCCCTACCAGGTTTTATAGTGGATTGGTGCCACAACCTAAAAATTGGCCCTTCCACCTACATCCAAGCTCCATCCTATCTTTCATGTTTCCTCTTTGTAATGTCCCCTCTCTAGTCAGCTAGCTTTATTTATTGGGATTAGCCTACTCACAAGTTCCCGTAGGCTAAGTTTTATGTGTGGGAGCCCATTAGAGGTTGTGGAGTCTTCTTTAGGTCACCGAGAGCCTTTAGTTGCCATTTTTTTGAAGTCTTTTGGAGCATTGGAGAACATACTTACTATTAATAGTAAGTCAATTTTTAGGGTTTTTGTCAAAATGGACGGTATGGTGTGATTCATCTCCGAAATGGATGTTCGTTTCTATCTTCAATTGCCAGGTTGTTCGATCGAGGTCCAAGATTTTAATGTGCAACGATTTAATTATATAAATTTAAATTAATTATTTAATTTTATATAGTTATAACCTTATGTTATAAAAATGGGACATAAGGGGTTAAGATGTCACTTAGGAAAAATAGCTTATTTTATAAAAGTAACTTATGAGGACCTCAATATGGGACGTCACATTTTAAAAGTGACATTTTGATTATTTTATAAGGTTTTAAAATGTTATTGAGTAACCCTAAAAGGGGTCGAACCTATTAGAGGAGAAAAAAAGGCTTTTTGACGAGCTCATTTGTTATGCTTGGTTTACTATTTCTTCTGGTCATTTGGAGAGAAGACTTGCGGGTGAACTTGCAGGGTTTCTAAAGCTTATTGGGGGTGAGAACCTCCATTAATAACATCATCTTCGGGTTTTGAAGATCACCCCTAGCTGATCATTGGCATTTCCATCTCAGGGAATGCATTGGAGCTTCATTGTGGAGATTTATTACAAATATTCAGAGTAATATTCAAGGGTTTTCAAAGTATTTCATTGTTGGGTCGAATTGTTGATCATATTTAACAGGCTATACCATTTTGGCTTGTTTCTAGGCAATTTAGAGTGAATACTAGAGCTAGCAAAGTTGGCATCATCATTTTGCAAGCCTAAAAATTAGTCTTTGGTGATTTCAAAGTGTTTCCAAGCAGATTTTGCAGGGTTTCATCTGGCAGGTCGTACACCTGTACATGGACGTACAGTCTCCAGCTTGGTGTGAGGACCTAAGTCTTGTGCGATTGGGCTTCATAGCTTATTCTTCCTTCTCCTTGGGTGCCTAGGGTCTAAGGACATATTATATTCATTTGCTCTTCGAAGGAGCACCAATTTATGGAGTTATAATTGAAAATCAGTCTTCCTGGTTGTTGATCAATGTATTAAGTTGCAAATTCTAGATTTTCATAACTCTTTGGTACTTTCATTTTTGGAAAATTTCTTCAATGGGTTTGTAGTTTAAAATTATTATTATCTATTTCCAAAGTTTCGTGCATTTATTTTAAGTAGAATAGAAGTTATGCATGATGCAATATTATTGCACTATATTTTTTGAGCATTCAAAAACCAGAAAACACTAAAAAATTAGATATTTCAAAAAACCAAAAACACACATCTGGGTAGAACATTACACTCTCTCAAATATGTGATGGGCACTCAGGTACAAGTTCAATATGCACTCCCAGAGTTAGATGAAGAAGGTTCTATCTTGCTCAAGCTCGAACAATTGTTGGATCATCGAACTCGCACTCCCTACAACCACACCATTATTGAGGTCCTTGTTCAATGGCATGGACTCTAGACAAAAGATGCTACATGGGAGTCTCTCCATCAGCTCCAGCACCAGTTTCCTCATCTTCAGCTTTGAAGACAAAGCTTTTTGAATGGGAAGGACATGTTAGGATCCTATCCTAACGTTATTTTATATTTCTCATTGCTTATGTAATGACCCACTTCCAATGTGGGGGATCCCATCTATAATGTTATTTTGAAATATTTTATTAACGTATGTGGTAAGTTAGGCTCCTAGCCAAGTGGTGTCATTTTATATAACCGTTATCAAGATTGTAACCAACGTTTCGTAGAATATTCTAGCTCAAGTGACATTTTTCATGTAAGCCAACTCTTGAGCTTAGGGTTAGGGTTGCATGAAGTATTTCTTTAAAAGCTATGAAGCCATGTACGAATGTATATTTTTGCAAGTTAATGAAATATTGAAGGAGGTTGCCCCCTCGAAGAGGCCTATGATTCTAAGTTATTTGTGAGATTGTTTCAATACTACAATTACTTTCTACATAGTGTTATTCTGTTATTTGATGTATTTCAGTTATTTCTTAGTATTTTGTGTGAGTGAGCTTTTTTTAATAGTAAATTCATAACATGGTCCCTCTCAATGTGTTCTTTGTAAAAAGGAGAGTATAGACCATCTCTTGGGACATTGCTCAATAGTTTGGAAACTATGGAAATGGATTCTTAATATGTTTGGTAAATACATGGTGATGAATAGCAAAATTCAAGAATGGTTAAAACAATGGCAAAGCACTTATAAAAGTGAGATTTTACAAACAATATGGGATATATCAAAAGATACAATACTTTGGACTATATGAATAGAAATAAATAGAAGAATATTTAAAGGAAAAGAAAGCAGTTTAGAGGTAATGAAAAGGAAGATATGTTTAACCATAGAGGAGTCTAAACCAACCCTATCAACTCACCTAGTCCCTAATCTAGAAGCAGAGAGCCTTGATAGATGGAGTCAAGTCATTAAATGGAATTATGATGTTGGGTACAAGAGAAGCAAAAGAAGACAAAGAATATAAAGTGGAAACCACCAGATGTGGAGTTGGTTAAATTGAATTTTGATGGAGAATCTAAAGGAAATCCAAGACTAGCAAGATGAGGAATAATTAGAAATAATGGAGATATTTTGTCTCACTATACTTCCAATAGTGGATTTAAGACAAATAATGAAGTTGAAGCTTGGGTGTCTTTAGAAGGGTTAAAATTAAATGGAATAGAGTATGGGTGGAAGGTGATTCTCTCATAGTAATAAATGCAATTTTGAGAAAATCAAAGACCCCATGGAACATACAAGAGATAATTATGGAAATTCAAGATCTTGTTAAAGAGTTTGAAGAAATTAGGTTTACACATATATTAAGGGAAGGAAACAAATGTCCATATTGGCTAGCCAATAGAGGGGTTTAGATTGAGGACCATGAAGTTAAATTCTCCTTTCCATGGTTAGAGGAACTAGTAAGTTTAGCTTAAGTTGATAAAAAAATATTGATTGTTTGAATCAAATAATGATTAAGATTTACTTTAATGTTTTCCATTGGTAATATCTACTTTATTTTATAACATTAATGTGTTCTCATATAAACTATTTATTATAATTTTTTTGGTTGCACTTGTGTTTCAAGAAGGAAACTAGCAATCCAAATTTGGTAAAGCGGACTATGATAGTGAGATGTTTTGGAAATATTACTCTACTAAGATACAATACATAGATAGTAGAGGTGAAGTTTTGGTATTGTGAATGCTACTATAGAAAAATGTCAAGAAGGATGTTAAATTATAGAATATTTGTATTCATATAGAAAATTGAAAAGATCTAGAAAATGAAAATCAAGAATTTAGACATTTTATGTAAAATGATATAGATTTATAACTATATCAGCTCAATTGAGATGAGAAGTGTATCTATTTGTAAACTCTCAACCTTTAAAGAAGATAGTTATAATTTGTCAAGGATGGGGGACCCGAGTACAACCCCTTATTATTCAAAAAAAATATTACCTCTGAAGCCTTTTTATTTCTTCTTCATATCCTTTGATGGTGACCTTAAAACAAGCTATCTCTTTATAATGGTTCCACTCACTCAAGAATGCATGCTCCTTTTCATCCCAAGTTAAATTCTTTCCTAGCAAGCATTTCCTACCAATCATAAAATTCTTCTTTTAAAAGATAGAAAAGTTTACAATTCCAAAAATGATCACTAGAATATAGAGATCTAAACTTTATCCACCATTCTTGAGCATCAATGTCATCCTTTCTAGTGAAAATTGGTAACTCCATGATCTCAACCCAAAAAAATCCCAAAAACAACTAGGGTTTTGGAAAGAAAAAAAAAAATTAGGGCTTTTTTTTCTTTTTCTTTTTTAATCCTCTAATCCTTACTATCATTGATAAAACAATTTAAATGCAAAATAATTGACATAAAAAATGAATGCAACCATCTATTATGACTTTGCATTAATCCATTACCAAGCTTCTCCTCTAAAGGGTTCAACACTAATGTGCATATTGTTGGTGTTGTTGCAAAGAAGCATTGATGGCTTTAATGACAATGTCATTCTTCTCGATGGCAACGATGATAATGTTGAAATTTTATTTTATCGGTAAACAAGATATTGCATCTTGTTGGGGATTTTTCCTGCATCCTTGGGATAAGTTGTCATGCTACAAGAAAAACCAAATGCCAACGAGCAATTACAGGCTCTGGTCAACTTGCCTCTTTAACCTTGGAATAGAGTTCTTAACATTTTCTAAACAGACCAGGTATGGTAAGGATACCCTTGAGGTGAACTTAAATATTTTAACATTTTATGTTCATGCTCTTCCAGATTTATGGTGATGAATTAAAGTTTTTATATATTTTGACCAAGCTAAAACAATAACAAACCTTAGGTATGATCGGTACCTTAATCCTTTGGGTTATTGTAGCAAGATTTAACAATATTTTAGTAAAATATAGAGAATGGGGAAAAGAAAGAATTTGTGCAATTACATTCATTCAAATATCGTAATAAATTTAACAATTGACTAACGAAAGAAACATCCACCATGAGTTCAAATAATGTAACCCATAATGAAGACACACAAAACTGATAACAAAATTATAACAGGAAATAATCCTATAATTGTATTAATATGAGAATTGATTACATGAAAAGTTGGCTTGAAATAGCCATTAAACTCTTTAGATATTAATACAATAAAAATCCTCGTTCGAATATCGTAATATGGACTTTTCACTCTTCTATTCGAATATCGTAATAGTCGAGTCTCTAGACCTTTGGCTCAATAATCTGGAAATGATCTCAGCTTCTTGAGCACTTTTCTATTAGAACCTACACAACAATGGGAATAATGAGGGATGGAAGAAGAAAGACACAAGGGGAATACAATAGCAAATAATAGGGCACTCAAGTATACCTCTTAGCAAAAATATTCTATGTCAAGAGCTTGATGATTTTTTTGGCTAAGGACGTCCTTCTTATAGTTGTGATGGCTCTGTAACTATCAAAACTGATTCAATCTAGACTCTCCACTTGGCGCCATATCCTGTCTTATCATTGACGGGGTGTTATACAACCTATTATTAGCTGCCTTAAAATTAGGATTTATCCTTTATATATCAAAATTTGGTCTAACTATCATTGACTTGATCCTCACTATTCAACTATATCCTATGGATTTTTCTTTTCCTTTTTTTGTCTTCATGGGTCCCACACTACTTGTTGACTTTGAGGACTTTTGACCTTGTCGAATGGTATCCTTTTCTTTCTGATTTACCCCGACTAAGTCAACCATATGCATCTAGATTTCCTCATCGATTACGTTGAGTGTGTTAATTATGTCTTGCACTCTTATCCCCTTGATATTTTCTTCCTTCATAGCTATATGTTTGATATGAAATAATCTAAGTCAAGGGTGGTTCTTGACAATGAAATGAGTTGGTCAGACAACTTGTCTTCATTATTTTCTTTACATGGAAACTCTTGAATGTCTTCGATGATTGATCTACTGAACCCTTTGATACTGAGTACTTTGTGAAGACTGATATTAATATACCCTAATCTAGTAGTCATGTCTTGCTCTTCATTCTCTAGTTCTTTGACTAAATGATTCCATTGGGGTCTATCGACTACGAGGCTGGTGACTTTTTCATATTCCATTTGGTAGCTATGACTCTGACCGTCTGCTGTGATCACTTGTTCAGATCTGATCTGCTCATATTTAGTCTTACACTTCTCAAAGATTGGGGAAATGATTGCCAATTTTTTTATTTGTTCTCTCTAATAGGAGTTTTATCTTCTTATTCATTTGTATTATTTCCTCAAAGTATTTACAACAACCTTCAATATTTTTGACTCTGCTTTGATGATATTGGTCATCTTTTCCTACTTTGTTATGAGTATTGAGCCCTGCAATAATTTTCTCTCTGAAGGTGTTTGTTCTTGCTCTTTTCTAACATCAACTTTTTTATTTTCATTTTCTACCTGTAACAGTTTTGCTTTAGTCTTAAAAACTATTATTTCCTTTTCAATGGCCAATGCAGTTTGTGCATGCACTTGCACTCCATATTTTAGCAATGCTACTGTATCTCCCTCTATCTCTACATCCCCTATTTCGATATTTATTTGAAGTGACTATACTCCTTGAGTAGGAATGGTGATCATGATCTTTGAAGATGGAATTGAACTTTAAACCCTACTTATTATCCGATCTTTCATCACCCTTTCTTCCATTATAGTTTGGATGTGTTCTTCCTCCTTAGGGATAAATTTAGTGATTTCCTATCTTTTGATTAGAGTGATGCTCACGGGTTCGCTAGTATTCGTTCCAATTTTAGCTCTTGTTTTAGGGGGAGAATTTGAGGGATTGGGAACTTCTACCTATTAGTCTCTAAAAATATCAGTAAATCCCTCACTTTTTGTATTCTTTCCCATGACACTAGATATTTTAATCTCTTTATTATTGACCCTGAAGGCTACAGGTACCACCTGGGGTGAACCTGTGACCATCTTTTGTACGTGTTGTGGAGTCATCAAGGCCAATGCCATGCTTTCGACTATGAATTGGCTTGGTGTAGTAGATGTAAGCACAATTTATTTTCCTTTATCTATGCTTGGAGGTTGATAAGTGGTCAAGGTACCAGTAGTACTTTTTGTAAAGGTATCTATGAAGTCCTCAAGGGGCATGGGGAATACCCGTGGTATTATTTTTTGTATTGTGGTATCTCTTATCAACCTAGGTTGCCACCTCAACCAAGATCTCAAATTTGTTTAGGTTCTTGATTAATAATTTTGTAAGGTGATCTGTGAAGTCCTCAAGGGGTGTGGGGAATACCCGTGGTATTATTTTATCTATTGTGATATCTCTTATCAACCTGAGGTCTATGGAGTAGTTTTCCATCGCCTTTGTACGAGTATGTTCCCTCATCAGGTTTTGATTATTCCATATCTCTTATAACCTCACCCTATTCTTCTAGGCCCATAAATTATTTATCATCAGTTTGGGCTCAACAATAATGTCTTTGTAGCAACTGTTGAGATCATATGAACTCTATGCAATTTATGCAAAACAGTATGAATCCATTTTTGGCAGGACTTTTATCATACTAGGATATCCTCTGTAAACATACTGTCCTATTTTTCCCAACGCAATGACCTAAGGAATTCTTATATGTTTCCTCTTAAACCTCAATCTGGATTCTTCTATAGATTGTCTCACTATCTCTAAGATAGCTAGTGATTTAGGATAGAATGTGGATAAAGCCTTGGGTGGCAACCTGGATCCATATGCTCTAATGAAGCTAAATTTTTTGGTGAGAAAGAAGTCCCCAACTTTATTTTCTTCAAGATATCTAACTATGCTCAGGCTCATTCTGGGGGGTTCTTTCTCAGTTTTCACATGATAAATAGCTGCAAAAGATCTACCACAAAATTTTAAATAAGTGGAGGTACCTTCGCATATGTAAGGTAGCCTATCTTGAATGATTGCCCCTGATACATCTCCTAATTGGGTATTTGAGCTCTCCTTGAATTGCTCAACGATCAGATGTATTAGGAAAGAGTAGTGGGAGAAGCAGGGAATGAAATCTCTATCCTCCTTTATTGCCTTCTCCAATTATTTGAGTTCTCTATCCATTGTGTTGCATATTATATATTTCCATATGTACATCAGAAAATCCCACATCTTATTACACTGCACTATTAGAAATATGACCTCTGTGCTAATCCAATTTAGGTCCTCGACCCCCATGGCTATGTGTATTATATTAGCATAGTCTTTTACCCACCTCTCAAGTGATGATTTGTGGATGGAAAAGTTTGTTGACACTAGTTTTTCATAGCCAAACAACTTCCCATAGAAAGTGGTGTCAATCATGTGTTGGATCTATGTCGAGACTACTACCACATCATAAACCAGTTTTACTATTTCCAGTCCAAACACTTGTTCAATTCTTTTCAATGTAATTTTATAGATGGGTTTATTTTTCCCATTCACTATTGCTTCGGTACGTGGATTGTATGAAATGGCCAGCCATGATAACAGTTCAGGGGAGCAATCCACTCTCGAGTACAACAACTTTGCCAAATTGGCCCTCCACTTATTGTAGTGAGGACTGCTCTTATCTTTGTCTGCATATGCCTTCATGAAGATGTTCTTTAGAAAATATTATGGGTGTTGTCATTCTTCTATGCTCGATTGGAAACAAAATTTGGCAAGGTCTTCCTCACCCCATACTTGCTCTATGGGCTTCCTTATGGTCTTTTTTCTTAAATGGTAATTTCTCTTCTAGAATTTCAACCCTAGTTTTGGGAACAACTACACTTGAGGAGGCCATAGTCTGAGTCTCTACGTCTGGGTTCTTCGGCTCTATACTGTTCAAAAATGCTATCAACTCTATAAGTTCCTTCACTACTATTAGCATATTTTTAAACTGGTTTGCACATGAAGATTCATTAATGTTATGTCAATCACCATTATACTATCACTACACTCGGTTCACCACCTCACTCTCTGTAATGATTAGTTTATCGTGGATCATCGTCATTCGATTGATTGAGTATTAGATTAGCTCACATTGTGTTAAAGCATGTGCCTAGATAGATCTGAGGAAGAGGTTTGTAGTTGGCTTGCATGCCTACAACTTCCTGATTGATTCTTGATCATGTTAGCAAAATCATCATTGATTCAAGTGTCCCGTTGGCATTTTTTTGGACTAGGGTCCACCAGATCTAGCTTTAGTGAAGCATTGCTCTAGTCGTGTGATAGATTAACTAATGCCTATCATGGATTTTGAGGGAGTCATATTTTGGTGATTGTCGATGGTCGATCGATCAATCAATGTTTTAATTACTTCTTTTGCAGAAATCGTCAGCTGGCGATTCATGTGATTCGACCAAAGTTTTCTTGCTTGTTGATTGGACATTCGACCGATTAGCCCTCATTGTGTGTTAATTTTTGGCCAGTAGCTCCTTCTTGATTTCACATGAATGGTGATTTTGACTACTTGCTATTAACTCCACGGTCGAGTGCCCTGGATTACCTTCGTACATGTTACATTAAACTTATGCTAGCCTTTATCGAGGGGTTAATATAATAATGATGCTAGTCGAACCAAAATGCATGCAAAAATTAATGTTAGCATACCTCGCTTATTTTATCTTTATCTTGTTTGGTTCATCTCGACCATCTGCTTTGCTCGACTAGTACCCTTTTATGGCTATGATATGTTCAAATCAATGACTCCAAGAATTTTATCTCTTCTCGATCGATGGGCCATAGGTAGCTCGATTCTTCCACATCACTCATTTGGTTGGTTGATCATTTGATTCACTTGGTATCGATCGATTGATCTATATTATTCTTCGGCCAAATGGTCTTGGTATCACCATGTGGACTTTTTCTCGATCAAAGGGTTTCATCCTCAATGAATCGATTAGCTTTGACTAAATGGTTTGATCAGCTTTTTAGTCGAGTGACTTTGGGCCACTCTCATTGATCGTCAATCTCTATTGGATTTTGATCGATTGGTTTTGGTCATTGATGTGCTTTAGGTCGACCACGTGTTCGATCGATCGCTTTCTCTTCTCGATCAAATGCTTCTTTGTTTGAATTTGACTTTTAAGCTTTCAAATTTGATCGGTTCCTCAGATTTGATTTTGGTCGAATTACCTTTTGCACCAGATTGTTCGATTGAATAGTTACTCTCTACGATCGAGGACTTGTGTACGTATTTTTGGAAATAGCTTTGACTGAATGAGTTGACCATTTTCGATTGATATTTTTGGATTGAATAAAGTGTTGTCATTGTGCTCGATCGATAGGCTTTGGACCACTGATATGTTTTCGGCCAAATGGTTCTATTTCCCTATCGATTTGATTAATTGATCGTTCGATCCATATTTCTTATCGTCGATCGAATGGCGCGTCTCTGTTGTATTGATTTTGTCGACTGATCTATCGATCAACTGATTATTTCTTACCATCGACCGAAGACTTGTTTGATCGATTCTTTGAATTTTTTTGCTTTTCGATGGCAATATTTTATTTGTCGATCGATCGGTCGGCTTAGCTTTATTTTCACTTCTTGACCGATCGGGTCGGTAGCTTGTAAACTTAAGAAAATGTGGGAAAGGAACCCTTTAAACTTAATTAAAATAATTATTTTGCTTCTTAAGGGTGCAAGGCAGTTTCAAAGTTTTTGTGCAATTGAGACTAGATATGAAGAATGATTAACATGACAACAGAGTTAATCGAAAGTAAATGACTTAAGCATTTGAAATTTTTATTAATATTTGAAACCTATAAATTCGTTGTTTATTTTCTTGAGATATTTTATTGCTTCATTGCTCGGGATTTTAATTTTCCATTAACCCATCACAAAAATCATGGGCCTCTAATTTGACTTTCAAAATTTTGAAATTAGGGGTACATTCATATTGTATCATTTTTGACTACAACATAACTAAAACTCAAATCACTTCTCTTTGTCAATAACCTTAAAAATGCTTCTCTTTGTTGGTAATCTTGTCAGTAATTTTCTCCTCTGTTAATCTTCTCTTGCTCTTAATCTTCTCTTATCAATAATATTTTCTTCCACCTTGATGCCCTTTTGTCACCCTCAATTTTATAAGATAATTCGATGAATTAAATTTTATCTTTTTATAAAAATCAATATAAAGGAATTGATTGCAAAAATATAATAATTTAAAGAAAATGGCAAAAAATATTTGATAAAAAATATAAATAAATAAAATCAATATAATTCAATTAAATTGATAATTATATAATAAAATAATTAAATTAGGATAATGAGATATGAAAATTTTATAGCAAGTGCAAGTCAGGAGTGAGTGCGATCCGAGAGCGAGGAGGAAGTGTGAGTAAGGAGGAAGAAGAAAGTAAAGTGCAATCAAGGAACAAGTGCCACTTCTTGTTCCATATCTTAGGAGAATTTAAAGAATTCAGTTGAAGAAAATCTAGGTAACATGGAAAGAAAGTTATTTTTGAAAGTCCTTATTGAAAGTAAGAATGACCTAGTTGGAAGTATGAATGCCCTAGCTAGCAATAAAATGAAGAGTGAATCTATGGAAAACCCTATCCAGGTAGCAACTTGTACATCAAAAGTGATTAATAATAATGAGACAATTGAGATTCAAAATTGGATCAAGTGGAAGTGGGGATTGAATTCAAATTACTTCATGAGTTTTCTTCCAAAAGGATTTATCCTCATTATTTTCTCCAGTTTAAAAATAAGGGATAAATAATGGATGGAGGTATGTGGTTTAGGGGTACAAATGCATTATATTTCAGACTTTGGAGAGAATTTTTTTATGGACAAAAAAACTACTAAAGGTTTCCAGTATGAATTAGGCTTTTTGGACTTCCTTATCAACTCATCAATAAGGAGGTTCAAAAATATCGCAGGTGTTAACAAGAAATGGGGCTAAGTCCACTAATAAAAATAAAAAGAGTTGATGATGAAAATGATATCATGGAATATTAGGGACATGAATAAAACCCTTAAAAAAGAGTTATTAAGTAATTAATAGGTTGTTATAGTCACGAGTTTATTTTAATACAAGAAATAAAATTAAGCGGTGAGGAATGTAAGGATGCTTTTAAGAAGATTTGGAAGATGGGTGATTTTTTAGCAGTTTCTTCTATAGGAGCTAGGCAATATTGCAATAATATGAGACAAATGCAAATGGGATGGGCAATTATTAGAAATAAAAAGTAATTGGGTTGTTGGATTATTTTTTAGGAAAGAGAAAAACATCAAAGTTGGGGTTATAAATGTATATGCTCCAACTATAGTTACTCCTTTTGAAAGATGTTGGAAGGACCTTAGCATATTTTTGTCAAATACATTGATGATTCATTGTGATCTATGGATTCTTGGAGATAATTTAAATATTGTTCTATCTCCTTTGGAAAATAAGGGTGGTATTCTAGGATGGTTTAAATCAATGCAATATTTTGCTTCATTTGTCAATTCAAATGACCTTTGGGATGTTAGTCCCTCAAGCTTTCAATATACATGGGATAATAGACGCATTGGGAAAAATCATATAGCAAAAAGACTAGATAGATTCTTGTTATCTAATAAATAGTTGCAAACAAAGTATACAATCTCTTTAGACATTTTATTGTGAGCAATATTAGATCATAAACCCATTCTTTTGACTTGTGAGTTACCTAGTAACGATCATCCAGAGCCATTTCACTTTCAATCTATGTGGCTTCGAAACCTTGATTTTTTCCAGATGGTTATATTATGGTGGGATGAATCAAAATTTGAATGATCATGTATGTATAGGTTTGTTCAAAATTTGAAACATTTAAATGAATAAATGAAGATTTGGAATGCTAAATCTTTAGGTGATATTTTAAAAGAAAGAAAATAAATTGAATCCAAGATCAAATATTTATAAGAGATAGTAGAAATTAATGGAATGGATCAAGAATTTTATGTGAAAGAAAAACAATTAATTTTTTATCATCATAATGCATTAAATAATGAGTCATATTGGTTCCAAAAATCTAGAGAGAAATGGCTCAAGGAGATAGAAATACAAAAACAAATATGGTACGACAAAAACAATTTTTTTTGCTCATCATATCAAAAAAAATTTAACTCCAGATGGAAGAAATATTGAGGACAAAGAAGATATAAGGAAGGAAGCAATTAATTATTTCAAAAATATTTTATTATATTCTAGGCAAGATAAGGAGGCACAAGAAAAATTTTTGCAAAGTATTACATCAATTATCACTGAGAGACAAAATGAAATCTTAATGAAGAAGATATCTATGGAGAAGCTCCATGAAGCAATTTTTCTTTCCATCACAACAAGGCACTTGGCCTTAATGGATTTCCTACAATTTTCTTTCAAAATTTTTGGGATTTATTGAAGAGTGATATGTTAGTTGTGGTTAAAGAGGCCCGAAAAAGGAAGTCTATAACAAGTGTGACCAATGTTACTTTTATTACCTTGGTTCCCAAGAAAGGTGACACAGAATATTTTGATAATTTTTGTCCAATAAGTCTTTGTAATATGATTTATAAGATCATTTCAAAAATTATGGCAAATAGGTTGAAGGGTATTCTAGGGTATCTTATCTCAAAGGAACAAAGTGGCTTTGTTCATGGTAAACAAATTCTTTATGGTATAATTATTGCATAAGAGGCCATACATTCTCTTCATTCCATTTAAAAACTAGGTATGCTTTTGAAATTAGATATGAACAAAACATATGATAGGGTTTCTTGGAATTTTCTATATTTTATTCTCATAAAGTTTGGTTTTGATTATAGCTTATGTGAGTAGATTAAATGTTGATATAGCACTCTAAAATTTTCTATTTTGATCAATGGTTCTCCTACTCGTTACTTCAAGTCATCTTGTGGAATTCATCAAGGTGATCCACTTTCTCCTTATCTATTAATTATTTTGGTAAAAACATTAGGGAGAGCCTTTTAAAAAGCAAAAATGGAAGGAAAAATCAATGGTATTCAAGTTGAAAAAAATGGTCCCTTTGAATCTCATGTCCAATTTGTTGATGATACTTTTCTTTTGGGCCATCCCTCAGTCAATGAGGCCATGGAGTTTAAATCAATATTATCATGTTATGAGAAGGCTAATGGATAGTTGGTAAATACTACAATTTCCATGATTTTTCATTAATATTGCCCTAGATTCACAATAAATTATTGTGAATATTTTAGTTTTTAAAGTTGAAAAAAATCCATCAACCTACTTGGGTATTCCTTTGTCTGATAAAGAAAATAAAAAAGAGATATGGGTCTCTTTTTTGGATATATTTAAAGCTTGCTTGGCAAGTTGGAAAGGTAAGTTCTTAACCATGGCGGGAAGGCTGCAACTCATAAATACTACATTACAATACATCCTTATTTATATGACATCACTTTCAAGTCTCCCAACAAGTATATCATCATAAATTGATAATTCAATGAGACTTTCTATGGAATGGTTGTGAGGAAAAATGTAGGTTTCCTCTTTGTAAGTGGGATAGGGTTTGCAAAGGAAAGAATATTAGAGGAGCAGACTTGCAAAATTGTAGACTTATGAATTTGGCATTAGGACTAAGAATTGGATGGAGATTATTCAGAGATTAAGGAAAGAAACAAGAAAAAAAAATTGCTTCTAAAATATATAGGCTCTTTTGATGCAATAAAATTATTTAGGAAAAGAAAACTAGCCAAAGGATCATCCACATGTAACTTCATATCATGTAGTTTGCAATTGATAAAGAAATATATTAGATGGTCAATTAATAAGGGGAGTTATGCAAATTTTTAGTTTGATGCTTGGTTGAAGCCTTATCCTCTTATATTTGACTCAAAATAGCAAGAACTAGCTCAAGCATTTCTAGCATGTAAAGGTCCAAAAGTCAAAGACTATATTATTATGAGCAACAACTCTAGATCATGGATTTCTTTTAGTAACTTGGTTTGATTGAGAGGAACTCAAAGAAATTGCATATGAACTTCAAAAGATGCTTTAGGAGTTTTATTTATCGCTTTTTACATGAAAGGATGAGTTGGTTTAGAATTTATCAAAGGATGGTGAATACTCGATCAAGTTGGGATATGAGGATTTAGAGCAATAAATTTTTTCTTCTCCCAAATATTTTCCTTGGAAGAATGTTTGGTCATTAGAGGCTCTCCCTAAAGCCTCAACATTCCTTTGGTTAGTAGTTCAAAGTAAGATTCTTACATGAGAGAGTATATAAAGAAGAGGATATTATGGACCCTTTAGAAGTGCCTTGTGTGAGGACTTAGAATCTTCAAACCATTTGCTTTTTCATTTTCAATTTGCTCACACCATTTGAGGTTGTTTTTAAAAATATGAAATTATATTGGGTAGCTCCATCAACATTGAAATAGTTGATAAAATGTTGGATTAATTATTTCAAAGTTGAAGTATTATGTATTCTTTGGAGGATTGTAGCCCTGCCATTATTTGTTGGAATTTACGGCTTGAAAGGAATAACAATTTTTTTTTAAATAAATCTTAAAATCATACCTATGTTTGAAACTGGATTATTGCCTCTCATGTAGAATGTCTACAAATATGGTGTTCATCATGGGAAGTTTTAATTACAAAAAATAAGGCGCTAATAACTTGATCATAGGATTTGAACATACATAGAAGAGTCATCTACGACAATGGAATTAAAACAAAGAATCTACTTCGACCTATGATAAAATAGAAATGTCCAAATATCAGGTTTATCAATATTAATTTTGATGGTGCTTATAAAGGAAATTCTAGAAAATTTTAATACAAAGGAAAATGGGGAGATGAATCTTAAATCAAATAAGGAGAAGGAGGTCAAGCTTAATCCAGATGAATCACCTTTACTATCCTCAAGTAGCTTAAAATATTCTCCTTCCAATACAAATGAAAGTACTATGGAGTGTGTTCCTTGCACTTTAGGTTTTCAAGAGCAGTATATTAAAGAAAATATTATAGAGGATATCCAAGGAAATTTAGGGTTTTCAGGCCAACATAAGAAAGTGATGACTATGGAGGATCATCTATGCAGTTTAGAGTTTTTAGGGAAACATAAAGAAGAAAATGCTAATGAGGCTATTCCTTGCACTTTCGGCCCTTTAAGGCAGTATAAACCTTTAGAATATAAGTCTCATTTTGAACAATATGAAAAATGGGAGAGATTGATGAAGATGAGAATGTTGGCAAGAATGGAAGAAGGAGAGGAATGCCATCAAACCATGATCTAAGAAAAAAAGAAACTCAGAAGGATATTGATTTGCGAAGCCAAATAAAAATATCACAAGTGTTAACAAGAAGTGGGGCTAAGCCCACTAACAAAAATAAAAATTATTGATGATGAAAATGATATCATGGAATATTAGGGGTATGAATAAAACCCTTAAAAAAAATTTATTAAGGAATTAATAGGTTGTTATAGCCCTGAGTTTATTTTAATACAAAAAATAAAATTAAGCATTGAGGAATGTAAGGAGGCTTTTAAGAAGATTTGGAAAATAAGTGATTGTTTGGCAGTTTCTTCTACAGGAGCTTCAAGCGATATTGCAATAATATGGGATAAATGCAAATGGTATGGAGAACTATTAGAAGCAAAAAGTAATTGGGTTGCTGAATTATTTTGCAAGAAAGAGGAAAACATCAAAGTTGGGGTTATAAATGTATATGCTCCAACTATAGTTACTCCACGTGAAATATGTTGGAAGGACCTTAGTATATTTTTGTCAAATACAATGATGATTCATTGTGATCTATGGATTCTTGGGGGTGATTTTAATATTTTTATATCTCCTTTGAAAAAGAAGGGTGGCATTCTAGGATGGTCTAAATCAATGCAAGATTTTTCTTCATTTGTCAATTCAAATGACCTTTGGGATGTTAGTCCCTCAAGATTTCAATACACATGGGATAACAGACGTATTGGGAAAAATCATATAGTAGAAAGACTAGATAGATTCTTGTTATCCAATAATTGGTTGCAAATAAATTATACAATCTCTTCGGATATTTTATTGCGAGCAAGATCGGATCACAAACCCATTATTTTGACTCGTGAGTCACCTAACAACGGTCATCCAAAGCCATTTTGATTCCATTCTATGTGGCTCCAAGACCCTAATTTTTTCCAGATGGTTATGTTATGGTGGGATGAATCAAAATTTGAAGGATCATGTATGTACAGGTTTGTTCAAAAGTTGAAACATGTAAAGGAGCAAATGAAGATATGGAATGTCAAATCTTTTGGTAACATTTTTAAAGAAAAAAAGAAATTGAATCCAAACTCCAATATTTACAAGAGATAGTAGAAATTAATGGAATGGACCAAGATTCTTATATGAAAGAAAAACAATTACTTTCTGATTATCATAATGCATTGAAAAAGGAGGAGTCATATTGGTTCCAAAAATCTAGAGAGAAATGGATCAAGGAAGGAGATAGAAATACAAATTTTTCATGCTACAGCAAAAACAATTTTTTATGTTCGTCATATCAAAAATATTATAACTCCAAATGGAAGAAATATTGAGGATGAAGAAGATATAAGGAAGGAAGTAGTAAATTATTTCAAAAATATTTTATCAGATTCTAGGCAAGATAAGGAGGCACAAGAAAAACTTCTGCTAAATATTCCATCAATTATCACTTATAGATAAAATGAAAGCTTGAGGAAGAAGATATCTATGGAGGAGCTCCATGAAGCAGTTTTCTCTTTCCATCCTAACAAGGCACCTGGCCCCAACGGATTTCCAGCAATTTTCTTTCAAAATTTTTAGGATTTATTAAAGAGTAATATGTTAGATGCAGTGGAAGAGGCCCAAAAAATAAAGGCTATAATAAGTGATATCAATGCTACTTTTATTACCTTGGTTCCCAAGAAGGGTGACACAAAATATTTTGATAATTTTTGTCCAACAAGCCTTTGTAATATGATTTACAAGATCATTTAAAAAATAATGGTAAACAGGTTGAAGGGCATTCTAGGGTGTATTATCTCAGAGGAACAAGGTGGCTTTGTTCAGGATAAACAAATTCTTGATGGTATAATTATTGCACAAGAGGCCATACATTCTCTTCATTCCATGAAAAACAAGTATGCTTTTGAAATTAGATATGAACAAAGCATATGATAGGGTTTCGTGGAATTTTTTACATGTTATTCTCAGAAATTTTGGCTTTGATTATAGTTGGTGTGAGTGGATTAAATGTTTTTATAACACTACAAAATTTTCTATTTTGATCAATGGTTCTCCTGTTGGGTACTTCAAGTCATCTTGTGGACTTCGTCAAGGTGATCCTCTTTCTCCTTATCTATTCATTATTCTGGTAGAAGCATTAGGGAAAGCATTTTCAAAGGCAAAAATGGAAGGAAACATCAAGGGTATTCAAGTTGCAAATAATGGTCCCTTTGAATATCTCCAATTTTTTGATGATACTTTTCTTTGGGTCATCCCTCAATCAATGAGGCCATGGATTTTAAATCAACATTATCATGTTATGAGAAGGCTACTAGATAGTTGGTAAATACTTCAAAATTTAGGATTTTTTATTAATACTACCCTAGATTTACAACAAATTATTGTGAATATTTTAGGGTTTAAAACTGAAAAAATTCCATCAATATACCTCGGTATTCCTTTGTCTGATAAAGGAAATAAAAAGGAGCTTTGGATATCTTTTTTGGATAGAATGAAAGCTTGCTTGGCATGTTGGAAAGGTAAGTTCTTAACCATGGCAGGAAGGCTACAACTCATAAAGACTACTTTGCAATCCATTCCTATTTATATGGTATCAATTTCAAGACTGCCAACAAGTATTGCATCAGAATTTGATAAAATTCAAAGCGAATTTCTATGGAAAGGTTGTGAGGAAAAAATTAGGTTTCCTCTTTGTAAGTGGGATAGGGTTTGCAAAGGAAATAATATTGGAGGAGCAGGCTTGTAGAATTACAAACTTATGAATTTGGCATTAGGAGCAAAGCTTGGGTGGAGATTATTCAAATATCAAGGAAATAATTGGGTAAAAATATTACTTCAAAAATATATAGGTTCTCTTGATGCAACAATTTTTTCTAGAAAAATAACTCTACCTAAAAGACCATCAACATGGAACTTCATATAAGAGAGTTTGCAATTGATAAAGAAACATATTAGATGGTCAATCAATGAGGGGAGTTATGCAAATTTTTGGTTTGATGCTTGGTTGAAGCCTTATCCTCTCATCTCATACTCAAAATGGAAACCATTGGCTCAACTGTGCCTAGCATGTAAAGGTCCAAAGGTCAAATATTATATTATTATGAACAAAAACTCCATCTCATGGATTTATTTGAGTGATCTAGTTGAAGGAAAGGAACAAAAACAAATTGTAGATGAACTTCAAAATATGCTTCTAGAGTTTTATTTGCCAATTTTTACATGAAAAGATCAGTTGGTTTGGAACTTATCAAAGGATGGTGGATACTCAGTAAAGTTGGGATATGAGAATTTAGAACAATTAAAATTTCCTTCTCCCATAGATTTTCCTTGGAAGAATGTTTGGTCATTAGAGGCTCTCCCTAAGGCCTCAACATTTCTTTCATTAGCAGTTAAAAGTAATATTCTTTCAGGAGAGAGTCTACAAAGAAGAGGATATTATGGAACCTTCAGATGTGCCTTATGTGAGAAGGATTTAGAAACATCAAACCAATTATTCCTTCATTGTTTGTTTGCTCACACCATTTGGGGTTACTTTTTAAAAAATATAAAATTATATTGGGTATCTCCATCAACATTGAAAGAGATGATAAAATGTTGGATAAATTATTTCAAAGCTAAAGAATTATGTATTCTTTGGAGGATTGGCCTTGCCATTATTTATTGGAATTTATGGCTTGAAATGAATTATAAAATATTTAATAATAAATATCAAAATCATGCCCATGTTTGGAACCGTATCAGTGCCTCTCTTGCAGAATATCTACAAATACGGTGCTCATCATGGGAAGTCTCAATTGCAGAAAAATAAGTGCTAATAATTTGGCTACATGATTTGAACATACATTGAAGAGTTATCTGCGACAACGAAATTAAAACAAAGGATCTACTTCGATCTATGGTAAAATGGAAATGTCCAAAAATTTGGGTTTATCAAAATTAATTTTGATGGTGAGGGAGGAATGGAGGAGAGGAGCAGCGGAGGAAGTTTGAAAGTTTCGGGCGGGAACAGCAGAGAAGGCACGGAGGGTTTGGGAAGGAACCTCGAGAAGGAATCAGGCGAGGATCCAGAGGAAGGGAGGCCTTCGGCGACAGGTGGGGCTGTCCAAAGAGGGCTCGACCCTCCTCAAAAAGATCCGGACAAAGGGACCCAGAAGGGCGATGCGGGTCCCAGAGGAGGCCGGTCCTTTGCGGAAACTGTTAAGGGGAGAAAGAGTGATTTCCTTTCACTCCCGCCCCTCATTCCGGTGAATAATAGGATAATGGCTCCTACTGCTTCGATGGGTTCTTTTTTATCCATGGAAGAGTTTTCTTTAGTGGGTAAGTTTCTGGGTGGAAGGCCGGATATAGAGACTATACGATCCTGGGCTCTATCCAAATGGAGAACGGTGGGGAGTATGGAGGTTGTTGCCCTGTCCAGGGGGTTTTTCATCATAAGATTTAATAACAAGGAGGATGCGAACCACGTTCTAACTGGAGGACCCTGGTTTTTAGGGAAACGCAGTCTATTCCTCAAGAAGTGGGGGGAGGATTTCGACCCTGAAAAATAGAATATCAATACTGCCCCTATTTGGGTTCGACTTCCTAACCTACCAACTCAGTTTTTCAATGAGTATTGGCTGCAAGGCATCGCCAGAGCGATTGGAGAACTGGTTTCCATAGATCATGCAACCTTGGCTAGGACAAGGATGACACATGCAAGAATATGCGTCAACGCTAATTTAGACTATGAGCTGCCAAATATTGTGGAGCTAGGGTACGACAACTACCTAAGAAAATAGGCGATGGAATATGAAAACAGGCCAGCTTTTTGCCCTGAGTGCAAAACCCAAGGCCATTTGCAAAATCAGTGCCCTAATCTAGCAGCTAGCAGAGAAAACCAAAGGACGGAAGGCAAACGAGCAAATGAGAAAGGGTTTCCTAGGAACCTCCCTCTAAAAGGAGGCCCTGTGGGCAAAGGAGGGTTTAGGCCATCTAAAAATAACCACTTTTATCAGGAGAAGACAAAACAGGGGGCAGGGCAAGGTCAGAGCAAAGACAAGCAACATCTCACCGACGAACAAGAAAATCAGGTAAGCCCTAAAATTCCAAGCTCAAATAAGTTCAAAATTTTAGATGATCTAATGGTAGAAGGGGAGAGTGAGGAATTAGAGGAAGGAAACCTGCAAGGTGAAATCCCTGAAACCCTAGAATCCCCATCAAGGGCGGGTCCTACAAACCCCATAACCAAGAACCCCTCAAGCCCCCAGGGAGGGGTAAGGCAAAATCCCAGAGAATATAGAAAATGGGTGGAGGAGATAGAGTCTTCGAAAATAGACCTTCCCAACATCATAGCCAGAAGCCCGTCAAACCATCTAGAAGGTTCAATACAAAAATCAGGAGAATACAGGAAACAGATGGAGGAGTTAGAATCAAGGATTGAGGTGGTAGAAATGAATGATTTTGAGGAATGCGTTAGTCCGGTTCTACAATAGATAGTTCATCCACCTTTTAGCCCCAAGCAGACCAGGAGTACTACTAAGTCACCTATTGACTATGGCAGTGAGAGAAAGAAGGGGAGGATGTCAAATGCAGAGCACAACAGAATGAGGACTGACAATGAGATTGCCAGTGGCAAACAGAAAACACTGATACAACAAGTTATCCCAGGGCATGAAGATAACAAATCAGGAAAACCTCCTCAAGGGAGGGGGAAGGGGAAAAACTCTAAACAATCTAAATGAAGGTTCTCTCATGGAATGTGAGAGGCCTCAATGGCCGACCCACTCAGAGGGTGGTTAGCTCGTTAAGAAGGCAATACAATCCAACAATTTTGATGTTGCAAGAAACAAAATTAGACGAAGCCCAATCAAAAACAATAGCAAAAAATATGTGGAGTCAAGGGGACATGGTGTACAAACCGGCTAGAGGAACTTCAGGGGGGCTCATGGTTCTTTGGGATCCTCGGGTGGTGGAAGGCAGCATTATCCAAGATGATGACAGGGTGCTGAGTGTTTTTTTCCATGATATTGACAACAATAGATCGTGGATCTTCTCAAATGTCTATGCTCCCAATTCTATTCAAGGGAGAGCTTCTTTGTGGGAGTACCTAGGTAAACTGGGTGATGCTTTCCATGACATCCCGTGGGTGGTGGCTGGCGACTTCAACACGCCATTATACCCCTCGAACAAAAAGGGTGGAACAGGGCTCCCAACCAGAAGTATGGAAGACTTCAATGACTTCGTAAACTCGAACCAACTGATGGATGTGAGGCTAAGAGGAGCCAAGTATACTTGGAGCAACAGGTGAACAGGAAGCCAACTTATCCAGGAAAGACTTGACAGGTTTTTCTTATCTAAGGAGGCAATTGCTGGGTTTGGAGACTCTACTCTGCAAACTCTTCCCAAAATTTCCTCTGATCACAATCCCATCCTTTTGGAGGTTCCAAAGTCAAACTCCTTCAAAAAACCTTTTCGATTCCAGTCAATGTGGATCAGGCACCCGGAGTTAAAAGAAAATATTTCCAGATGGTGGCAGCAACCCTTTCAGGGAAGTTCAAGTTTCAAACTTGCTCAAAAGCTGAAATTAGTAAAGGATAATCTTAGAACTTGGAATAAGGAGGTTTTTGGGAACCTGTTTGAGAATAAGAAACAAGTGGGAGAAAGGATGCAGGTCATTGACAACTCGATACAAAATGGTATCGATGATGAAGCTACTAGGAAGGAGGAGCAAGCCAAGCTTTCAGAATATCACAATATTTTGGCTTGTGAAGAGATATATTGGAGACAGAAATCTAGGGCGTTATGGCTAAAGGATGGTGACTTGAACTCAAAGTTCTTTCATGTCACAACCTTGAGGAACAGAAGTAATAACAAGATCAGAGAGTTGACCAAAGATGATGGATCCAAAACCCAGGATTTGATTGAGATCGGAGAGGAAGCAATTGCTTATTTCAGCTCCCTTCTCGGGGATGAATCCCAGTGTATAGAGGAAGCCAAGGACACTCTCCTCCAGTTCATTCCTAGCTTGGTTGATGAGGCCATTAATGGTAAGCTTCTTGCTCCCTTCACTGATGAAGAAATCAGAAATGCTTTGTTTAGTATGGAACCTGAGAAGGCCCCTGGCCCTGATGGGTTCCCTCCTCGGTTCTTCCAAGTTTTCTGGGATATTGTGGGAGAGGATGTCATTTCTGCTATCAAAGAGTTTCAGGCTTCAAAACATATCCCGAGAGGGTTCAAGTCCACCTTTATAGCCCTGATTCCTAAGGGCCCAACACCGGAGACAATGGCAGATTTTAGACCGGTTAGTTTATGTAATGTATCCTACAAGATCTTAACAAAAGCCATTGCTAACAGGATGAAAGAAATATTGCCCCTCATTATTGACCCTGGTCAAGGAAGCTCAGTTAGGGGAGATCAATTGTGGATGGTGCGATCACAGTCCATGAAGCTCTGCACTCTGCTAGGCAAACCAACAAGGAGGTCTTTGCCCTAAAGCTTGATATGAATAAAGCTTTTGACCGCATTAACTAGGATTTTTTGATGGTTGTTCTTCTGAAGTTTGGCTTTCATCCTCAGTGGGTCAGGCTGATAAAAGAGTGCATATCCGAACCTTGGTTCTCAGTGTTGGTCAATGGTACGACAGCTGGGTATTTCCAGAGCCATAGGGGGCTCAGACAAGGAGATCCGATTAGCCCAATGTTGTTCATTATAGTAGCAGAGGCATTAGGTAGAACTATTAAAGCAGCATGCACTGCTGGATTAATTTTGGGGATTAAAGCCACCTCTCTCACCAACCCAGTTACTCACCAACAATTTGTTGATGACACTCTGATGTTGACCCAGTCATCAGTGGTTGAAGCCAGAAGGATTAAGCACATTCTCCAACTCTACGAGGATGCGGCGGGACAGAAGGTGAACTTCAACAAGAGTAAGCTTTACTTCCTCAACACCCCAATTCAGAGACAAGCCAGAATAGCAGAGATTTTGGGATGTTCGATAGCGACTCTTCCTACCTCTTATTTAGGCCTTCCCCTTTTCTATGGTTCTCCGAGAGAATCTATGTGGGATAGAGTGGTAGAAAGAATCCAAAAGAAACTGGCTGGCTGGAAAGGACATTTTTTATCTCAGGCCGAGAAACTTACTCTCACTAAGGCATCCTTACAGAGCATTCCGGTTTATTTTCTATCTGTGTTTAAGGCCCCAACCAGAGTATACCAAAAAATTGAACAGCTCCAAAAGAATTTTCTCTGGTCTGGGTCAGAGGAAAAATAGAGGATCCACCTTGTGGGTTGGGGCAAGGTTTGCAGGCCGAAAGAAAATGGGGGGCTAGGACTGAGAAGAGTTGCTCACCTAAACACAGCCTTGCTAGCCAAACAAGCTTGGCGTCTCATTAACAATGAGGAGAATGAGTGGACTGCCATAATTAAAAGAAAATATCTTCAAGATACCGAATTCCTAAATGACACGGTGCACAGTAGAGGTTCGGCGTTCTGGAATGCAATCTTAACAAGCAGAGAGGTCATAAAGAAAGGCCTAAGATGGGTTCTAGGTAACGGGCAGAAGATCAGGTTTTGGGATGACAGGTGGGCCAAGGATGAAGCTTTATCTCAGGTTCCTCACCTAGCGAGGATCAAAAGAATCACAGAGGATCTCATAGGAAGGAAAGTAGCTGATTTCATGAGACAGGACAGAGGAAGGCTTATTTGGAAATAGATAAGGATTCAAGGATTTGAAGTTGAATCAAAAGAAATCCAAAGCATCCTGCATCAACAATTCATTTCTATGAGACTTGAGCAGGATCATGTAATATGGGCAGCTACCGAAAATGGGCAGTTCTCAATCAAATCTGCATACATGCTAATGTTAGATACTGAGGACCCCACACTCCAGACACAGCTGGTGTGGGTCAAAAATCTTATTCCTAAAGTTGCAATGTTCTCGTGGCTGGTGATCCAAGGCAGGATTCTTACTATTGACAACTTGATAAGGAAAGGTATGATAGTTGCTAACCGCTATTTTTTGTGCAGGGCCAATTGGGAGTCCACCCTCCATATTTTCCTTGAATGCCCGGTCTCTCTGAGTATCCTCAATGGGTTATTTCAAGCCTTTAGCATTTGCTGGGTCAGACCAGCCACCATCATTGACCTCTTCCACCAATGGCCAAATCCCTTTGTTAGCCTTAGGCTGAGGTTTTTTTGGAAGATTTGTCTCCATCATTTTCTTTGGCAGGTTTGGCTAGAAAGAAACCATAGAGCTTTCCATGAGTCGAGCCATGATGTCACCTCCATCACCAATAAGATTCTTACCTTCGCCCATGAAAACGTCAGCCTTATTCCTCATGAAGCTCGAAATCCTTCCCCCTGGGAGAGGCTGATCGCTCAATCCTTAAATATTACTCTGGGCGAGAAACCTGTGTCTACCAAGGTCAATCCCAGATTAGATGTCAAGTGGAAACCGCCCCCGGTTGGTTGGTTCAAGCTCAACTTCGATGGGGCCTCTAAAGGTAACCCTGGCAAAGCAGGGGCTGGAGGAGCAAGTGAGAGACCATCAAGGCAAGCTGGTGATGGCCTTTTATGAGCGAGCTGGGAACAAGGACTAACAACGAGGCGGAAGCAAGAGCGTTATGGAGGGGTCTTCAGTTGGCTCAGGAGATTGAAGGTAAACTAATTATCGAAGGAGATTCGATGCATGTCATAAACCTTCTCAGCAATGGGAAAAATCCTCCGTGGCGGATTAAGACTGTCATCGAAGAGGCTAGGATCCTCTACCAAGCCAGGAATGATCGGAAGGCCCAGCACGTGTTTAGGGAAGCAAATAAAATAGCTGATATCTTGGCCAATATAGGGGTGGAAGCCGATGGGCTGGTCACTTGGGAACATGGGGTCCCAAGTGATGTGGACAAAATTATTCAAAATGATCGCCAATGATGATGAAACTGTGGGGTTCGAAAAAAGGGAGAGGAGTTTCATTTTTGTTTTGTCAGTATTGCTTCGGTCCTTCTTGTGATGGCTTTAGTTTTCTTTGCAACAGGGGAAGGATCCAGGTGGCATGGTGGCCTCATGTTATGGGGTTAGGGGCAAAGGCAGCTGCCAAGGACCGATGTCACGATTTCGTGACATGTCGTAGTTTAAGGAAAAGCAAAATACAACAAGAAAGAAAAAGTGTCGCGATATCGCGACATGTTGAGCAAGAAAGAAAAAGTGTCACGATATCGCGACATGTTGAGCAAGAAGGAAAAAGGGTCACGATTTCGTGACATGTTGAGCAAGAAAGAAAAAGTGTCACGATATCACGACATGTAGAGCAAGAAAGGAAAAGTGTCGCGATATCGCGACATGTTGAGCAAGAAAGAAAAAGTGTCGCGATATCGCGACATGTTGAGCAAGAAGGAAAAAGTGTCACGTTTTGGCGACATGTTGAGCAAGAAGGAAAAAGTGTCGCGATATCGCGACATGTCGCAGTTTCATGACCAAAAGAGAAGAGAAAGAGCAAGAGGGAAAAAGTGTCGCGATATCGTGACATGTCACATTTTCGTGACCAAAAGAGAAGAGAAAGAGTAAGAAGGAAAAATGTCACGATATCGCAAGAAAGAAGGAAAAGCAAAATACAGCAAGAAAGAAAAAGTGTCGCGATATCGCGACATGTTGAGCAAGAAGAAAAGTGTCGCGATATCCTGACATGTTGAGCAAGAAGGAAAAAGGGTCACGATTTCTGACATGTTGAGCAAGAAGAAAAGTGTCACGATTGCGACATGTGAGCAAGAAAGGAAAAGTGTCACGATATCGCGACATGTTGAGCAAGAAAGAAAAAGTGTCGCGATATCGCGACATGTTGAGCAAGAAGGAAAAAGTGTCGCGTTTTGGCGACATGTTGAGCAAGAAGGAAAAAGTGTCGCGATATCGCGACATGTCACAGTTTCATGACCAAAAGAGAAGAGAAAGAGCAAGAGGGAAAAAGTGTCACGATATCGCGACATGTCGCATTTTCATGACCAAAAGAGAAGAGAAAGAGTAAGAAGGAAAAATGTCACGATATCGCGACATGTCGCATTTTCACGACCAAAAGAGAAGAGAAAGAGTAGGAAGGAAAAAGTGTCGCGATATCGCGACATGTCACATTTTCGTGACCAAAAGAGAAGAGAAAGAGTAAGGAGGCGAAAGTGTCGCGATATCGCGACATGTTGGATTTTCACGGGCAAAAGCCAAGAAAAGGAGCAAGGAGGCGAGTGTGTCGCGATATCGCGACATGTTGCCTTTTCGTGTCCAAAAGCAACAAAAGAGGACAAAGAGGCAGAAGTGTCGCGATGTCGCGACATGTCGCATTTTTGACATGTCGCAGTTTCACGACGATCCAGAGCAAATGAAGGAAAAGACTCAAGGACGACGCGATTTCATGACTTGTCGATTCTTCGCGGCTGGAAGCGGCAAGAGAACAAAACGGGAAACGAATGTCGCGATTTCATGACATGTCTCAGTTTCACGATAGGCAGTGGCAAAGGAGCAGAACGAAGGCAGATTGTCATGATTTCGCGACAGGTCTCATTGTCGCGACATGTCGCATTTTCGTGACTATCCAGAGCAAATGAAGGAAAAGACTTAAGGACGTCATGATTTCGTGACATGTCGCACTTTCGCGGATGGAAGTGGCAAGAGTGCAAAATGGGAGATGAATGTCACGATTTCGTGACATGTCTCATTGTCGCGACATGTCGCATTTTCGCGACATGCAGCGGCAAAGGAGCGGAACGAAGGCAGAATGTCGCGATTTCGCGACATGTCTCTTTTTCGCGACAGGTCGCATTTTCGCGACTATCCAAAGTAAAATATGGAAACGACTTAAGGACGTCGCGATTTCGCGACATGTCGCATTTTCACGGTTGGAAGCAGAAAGAGTGCAAAATGGGAGACGAATGTCGCGATTTCGCGACATGGCTCATTTTCGTGACATGTCGCATTTTCGCGACTTATAGCGGCAAAGGAGCAGAACGAAGGCAGAATGTCGCGATTTCGTGACATGTCTCATTTTCGCGACATGTCACCGTTTCGCGACTCTCCAGAGCAAATGAAGGAGAAGACTTAAGGACGTCGCGATTTCGTGACAGGTCGCATTTTCGCGGCTGGGGCAGCAAGAAAGCAATGCGGTGGGCCGTTGCCTGTGTTCTAAGGTGTTTGTTAAATATGTGTAAGGGGTTGTGCTCTTTCTTGGCAGGGTGGCCTCAGAAGGGTACTAGTAGCGAAGGACAGACTGTCCCTATTGAGGTTTTGATCCGTAATAGCATAGTGCTGATTTTTGTAAAAGGTTTTGGGTCAACCTGGAAAACCCGGATGTAATGAAATTGTACCTTAATTACCAAAAAAAAAAATTAATTTTGATGATGCTTCTAAAGGAAATCCAAGAAAAGCTAATGGAGGTGGTGTTTTTAGAAATAGTGAAGGCAAAATTCTCCTCGCTTATTCAGAATCATATGGAACTTCAACTAACTATGCAAAGGCTATGGCACTTCTTACTGGGATTTAAATTGCAACAGAAAATGGATGGAAATATATTTCAATTGAGGGGGACTCACAAATTATCATCAATGCTATTAACAAAAATGGATGTGGAGACTGGATAAAAAATATTATTATTGTTTATGTTCATCATCTATTACTAGAGGTAATCTTCTGGTAATGTGAGCATATTTATAGAGAAGGAAATCGAGTAGCAGACAAATTAGCGAATTATGGTGTTGATCTACATCCCCATGAAATTCAAATTTTAGAAGACAATTGGCCAAGTGAGATTTTATGTCTTAATCAAAATGATGTCAAGGAGTTGATTGTGGAAACATATCACTTTGAGAAAGTTGAAGAATATATTTAAGAGAAAAAAGAAAAGAAAAAATAGTGATAAAAATATTTTCTACAACAAATGTAATATTATGGTATTTTTATGGCAGTGGCCCCCAATAGAAGCCACATATAATTTATTAAAAAAAAAAGGAAATACAGGAAAAGGTGGTGGAGGCGGTTTCTTTAGAAATAGTGAAATAAAAATTATCCTCACTTATTTAGATTCATATGGAACTTTAACAACTATGCAGAGGCTAGGGCACTTCTTACAGGGATTAAAATTTTAGTAGAAAAAGGATAATAATATATTTCAATTGAGGGTGACTCACAAAACATCATCAATGCAATTAACAAAAATGGATGTGGAGACTCGATAAAAAATAATATTGTTGTTGATGTTCATCATCCATTACTACAGGCAATCTCTAGGAAATGTGAGAATATTTAAAGAGAAGGAAATCAGGTAGTAGATAAATTAGTGAATTGCGGTGTTGATCTTCATCTCGATGAAATTCAAATTTTAGAAGGTAATTGGCTAAGTGATATTTTATCTCTTAATCAAAATGATGTCAAGGAGTTGATTATGGAAACATAACACTTCGAGGAAGTTGAAGAATATATTTAAAAGAAAAAGAAATGAAAAATTTGTGATAAAAAGGTATGTTGCAACAAATGTAATATTTTGATATTTTGGTATTTTGATCGAGTGGCATTAGCTCAACCGGTTAGATTTCTCAACATTTAAGGAGGAGACTAAGGTTCAAATCTTACCAAGCGATACATGGATAATATTCAAGCTTTGTTGTAATCCTAGTATATGGTTATGATGTAATACAGGTGGGGTCATTTCAATCCCATATAACCAATTGAATAAACTATTTTGGAATTTTAATGGGAGTGGCACCCAATAGAAGCCACATATAACTTATTAAAAAAAAAAATTATGAAACATTGCATTTTGATTTCATAGTTGTTATGACATTGGACATATGATAAGAGATTGCAAAGTGATAATATAATGGACACCCCCTTATGTGATTTGTCTTGCTAATGAAATGTGGTAATGGTGTGATTTTTTTGTTTCAGTTTGTGTTATTTTTGTTGTTTTGTTGTTGCTTGGGTTTCAGTTTGTTTGAGTTGCAATGTTTAAGAGTTGCAATGTTTAATGCTATGCAATAGATAATGAATGCTCTTGTAATTAAGAACAGATTGCAACAACATAGAAATGAAAACTCCACAATTTTATTGACTTTCAATACATAATTACAAGAGCTGGTAAAAAAATTCAGACATGGACTTTGTCTTCAGACTTTGAATCTGAGTACAGATATGCATACAAGTCCCTCAATATCATCTAAATGTGTTGCTAGATGATGCCACTATTTTTGCCAATACTTGCCAATGAATAGGATCGACTTATGGAGCAACGATGAGCAATTACATAGGTCTGATCAGACTCAAAAAGTGTGTCTTCAAAATATGCACGATAGCTCCAAACTCCTCTAATCAAGTAGGAAACAAGTCCCCACACAAGAGTCTCCAAATATATGATAATGTGCAACAATATGAATGGATGTAGGACTGATGTAAAGCTTTTCCTCAGACATTAATGGCAGCTATCTAATACTTCAGAAAGGTTTTGCTCCAACTATCACGATTTACACCCAACCCCTTCAAATGAGACGCTACAATGGGGAAGTAGACCCTGTGCAACTTACCCTACAATATGCTTGATAGTCCAAAGATATGATGGTCTGAAAATGAAGTGTCTTCAGACTTATTTTTCTGCTTATACCTCCCTCTAGCCTCCAATTCCAATCACCAAACATAACCTGTTGTATGATACCAACTCCAACCACTAGTTATAAGCTAGAAATCACCCAAAATAGCACCATCAACCTAAAGTCGTGGGTTCCAAGGAAGGGCGCCCAGCTGGAAGGTTCGAACCTTCCTAGAAATTCATTCCCTTTGTCAAAAATTACAAATAAATACTTGAAATGATCGTTGTCTCAAGACCAATGCAATGAACCAATACCCACAACGAAATAAGATTCTAATCTACAACTACGAACAAACATGTAGGTCTGATATGAAATAACCAGTCATGGATGAACACATCAAAATACCTCTAAATTAGCTCCAAACCTTAATGTAAATATGATTTCTTAAATGGCTGAAGATGAGCAACAAAACCCATGTCTTCGATTTGCCCAAAGTTGACCTTTAATAATCCACAAACCCTAAGCTAAAATAAACCCTGAAGCACAATGAGTTACCCGTTGTAGCAACTCCTCTAATTGGCTAGGTATGGTATTGCACATACGAAACCAATGTTCTCATGGAGGTTGACTCCCCATAAGCTCCAACACTGCACAATTCTGCAATGCCCTCAGAAAAAGATCACCCAAACAAGCAAATATCTTTCCTCCTCCTCAAATGAGCTCACATCACTCTTATTTATGCTTGTTTCAATCAACTTCTAGAAGCCTCCAAGGAAGGGGACGCCACCTTGGTCCCCAAACCTAGTAAACTTAACGTTGTTTTAAAACAACAAGGCCTCTTTATAATTTTTAATTATAATTTCCCTCTCGCCCTTATATTATATATATATATATATATATATATATAATGCATAAAGGGAAATAAATCATCTAAGGCCAAAAATATCACCCATGATCCAAAAATGGCCAATCAACTGCAGTAGACCATGCTGGAGCTCGAACAAAGATATTTTCTCCATGGCGATGAGTCCCTTAACCACTTTGCATGACCTACAAGGACTCAAAATAGGTCATCAGGGTCATTACCTCCAAGTCACTAAAAATGGGGACATTACAGTCTCCCCCCTTAACATTGCTTGTCCTCAAGCAATGGCAAGGTATACCAGGATCCCACAACATCCTCTAAAAAATCTCACTGTGTTGATGTTGAGCCTTTGAGATCCACCAAAACAACTCATTAAATGCTAACGACATATCATGCTCCCGTAGATTATACACAACCAACTGAACATGATGTTCACTCCTGCTGGCAGTGCACATGTCGAACAACTGCAACCAGGGAGATGGTCTAGAACTGTGTCTGATATCAAAATCCCAAAGCATCAAGTGTGTATTCGACCTCTGAGTGTCGAGAGGAAAACACAAGACACCATCAATCTACCACTGCTCTTGAAAAAAGTAACTCTTCTCCCAAGGAGTATCATCATGATGAGATTGCACCATCCTCGATGCTATAGGAACTGAAGAGGAGAAACATGTTGGAGACCTACAAAGCAACACTCCCTCACTGACTTATAGATGAATCATTCTTAGGCTCCTCCTCATGTGGTGTAGGTAGTGTATCATGATGAGCTCGCCACTCAATCTGATTGTACCCAGTGAGTCCCTCCATACGATTGAAAGTGACTAAGCAAGGTCCTCCCGAAGTCATTCCTCTCAACACCACCTTCTGACCCTTCACCTTAAAATTTACCTCTAACTTCTAAAAATTGAAGGTGACGTCTCCCAAAGTACGTAGCCACTGAATACCAAGAATTATATCTAAATTATTTGTGTCGACCACAAAGAAATCATCGCACAACTCATAGTTTCCCAGTTTAAGCTTCAACTGTGGCACCTTCTTGGTGCATGATATGGAGAATCCATCCGCAATTATAACCTTGATTTCATCCACATTCACCATCCCCAATCCTCCACATGCCACAAGCTCCTCAACAATGAAATTATGTGTGGCTCCTGTGTCAATCAATGTAACCACACGCTGCCCTTGTAAAACACCTTGTATCCTGACGGATTGTGCTCCCTGTATGCTGTGAAGATGTGCAAATGTATTACTTTCCTTGTCCTCATGGTTTGGAGATTTTTCTGGTTCATCTGTAGCTTCTTCTCCACTGCTGCTCCCACTATTTGAATGCTGACCTAAATTTTTTGAATTGTTCTCATCATCCGAATAGTACCTAATCAGCTGCAACTTTCCCTTAAACTCGCACTTATGACCTAGAGACCAAGCTTTCTTACAAGTAAAGCATAATTCCTTCTTTCTGAGTTCGTTAAGGGTATCAGAATCAAGTCTTGTACTTGTACTCTTTTGTTGCTCTTATTCCTTCCTAGATATCTTTTCATCTTCATTTCTTTTGATCTCTTGGCCATCCTTCCCCTTGAACTCTTGTTCATATTTTACTTTGAACTGGTTCTTGGACTTGGCTAAAGTGATCTCCATGTCCCTAGCCTGTCTAATGGCATCCTGTAGTGTAGTCGGGTTAAATTCTTTAACCCAACCTCTCAATGGCTCGGATAATCCATCCATAAATAGGATCATTGAGCGCCTCTCTGACATGTTTGTAACCATCACAGACAATCTCTAAAACTCGGCTATGTAGGCATCCACTGAGCTCCACTGCCTCAGGTGAGTCAACTCCTTGAACTCCAATTCTTGCTCCCTCCCATCAAATCTCTTTTGGAGCCTCTCTGTAAACTCTGCATAAGTATCCACTCTTTCATGTCCAAGAGTCTGCATCCCATGGTGCCACCAATCGTGAGCGACGCCCTCCAAATGTAAAGTGCAAAATTTAATGGCATCCTCTTATGTCATTTGGTTCAGTTGTAAATATGTGTCCATCTTCTAGACCTAAGCCTTCATTGTCGTCTTCCCTGAACCATCAAAGAAATAAATGTGTATATTGTCTATTCTCTTCTGAATCACCCTATGGCCCTGTGACATATGATGTTGCACATCACCCTGATCCTGCTATGGTGGTCTCCCTCTAATCCTGGGTGCTTTCCTATTGTGAGTATCAACATAATCCCTAAATGACATGAGGTCATGGAACTCTGGACCCAATGCATCCCACTCTTGTCTATACTGCTGGTACTACTCAACAATTGTAACCTTAGGCTCCTCAATAGGTTGTGGTGTGGTTGGAACAACTATCGATTTTGGCCTAGGTATAAATGTAGGCATAGTAGGCCTAGATTTGTTGGCTCTATCTATCCTAGTCTGTGTGGTATCCCTGTTGGCTACTGATTCTCCATTGCCTAGCCCTTGCCTGGCATCCACTGTTCCCTGTTGTTGGTTTTGTGCATTATTAACCAAGAGGTTCAACCCATGGACCTATTGCTGCATAAGACCCACCAATTGTTCCAAGCTATGTTGCATGTTATGCTGAGTCTTTCTAATGTCCTCTGCCATATTTATTTCTATCTCCTCTTGATTTGCTCTCTCACCCATTTGTTTATTTATTAATGTTGCAGAAAAGGTACTATCTTTTGGGTATGGGTGAGTAAGCTGATATTGTTCCCTTCTCAAATTCTTGTAGTAGGTCCTCAAATTCCTGTCACTCATGTATTTTCTACCTCACAAGATGGCAGGATAAATTGTGCTCTGATACCACTATAATGGACACCCCCTTATGTGATTTGTCTTGCTAATGAAATGTGGTAATGGTCTGATTTTTTTGTTTCAGTTTGTTTTTTTTTTTTTTGGTTGTTGCTTGGGTTTTGGTTTGTTTGAGTTGCAATGTTTAATGCTATGCAATAGATAATGAATGCTCTTGTAATGAAGAACATATTGCAACAACATAGAAATGAAAACTCCATAATTTTATTGACTTTCAATACATAATTACAAGAGCTGGTAAAAAAATTTAGACCTGGACTTTGTCTTCAGACTTTGAATCTGAGTACAGATATGCATACAAGTCCCTCAATATCATCCAAATGTGTTTCTAGATGATGCCACTCTTTTTGCCAATCCTTGCCAATGAATAGGATCAACTTATGGAGCAACGATGAGCAATTACATAGGTCTGATCAGACTTATAAAGAGTGTCTTCAGAATATGCACGATAGCTCCAAACTCCTCTAATCAAGTAGGAAACAAGTCCCCACACAAGAGTCTCCAAATAGATGATAATGTGCAACAATATGAATGGATGTAGGATTGATGTAAAGCTTGTCCTATGACATTAATTGCAGCCATCTAATACTTCATAAATGTTCTGCTCCAACTGTCATGATTTACACCCAACCCCTTCAAATGAGATGCTACAATGGGGAAGTAGACCCTGTGCAACTTACCCTACAATATGCTTGACAGTCTAGAAATATGATGGTCTAAAAATGAAGTGTCTTCAGAATTATTTTCTACTTATACCTCCCTCTAGCCTCCAATGCCAATCACCAAACATAACCTGTTGTATGATACCAACTCCAACCACTAGTTATAAGCTAGAAATCACCCAAAATAGCACCATCAACCTAAAGTCGTGGGTTCCAAGGAAGGGTGCCCAGCTCGAAGGTTCGACCCTTCCTATAATTCATTCTCTTTGTCAAAAATTACAAATAAATACTTGAAATGATCATTGTCTCAAGACCAATGCAATGAACCAATACCCACAACGAAAGAAGATTCTAATCTGCAACTACGAACAAACATGTAGGTCTAATATGAAATAATCAGTCATGGATGAACACATCAAAATACCCCTAAATTAGCTCCAAACCTTAATGTAAATATGATTTCCTGAATGGCTGAAGATGGGCAACAAAACCCATGTCTCCGATTTGCCCAAAGTTGACCTTCAACAATCCAAAAACCCTAAGCTAAAATAAACCCTGAAGCACAATGAGTTACCCGTTGTAGCAACTCCTCTAATTTTCTAAGTATGGTATTGCGCATACGAAACCAATGTTCTCATGGAGGTTGACTCCCCACAGCTCCAACACTGCACAATTTTGCAATACCCTTAGAAAAAGATCACCCAAACAAGCAAATATATTTCCTCCCCCTCAAATGAGCTCACATCACTCTTATTTATGCTTGTTTCAATCAACTTCTAGAAGCCTCCAAGGAAGGGGATGCCACCTTGGTCCCCCAACCTAGTAAACTTAACGTTGTTTTAAAACGACAAGGCCTTGTTATAATTTTTAATTATAATTTCCCTTTATGCATTATATATATATATATATATATATATATATATATATATATATATATATAATATATATATATATATATATATATATATATATATATATATAATGCATAAAGGGAAATAAATCATCTAAGGCCAAAAATATCACCCATGATCCAAAAATGGCCAATCAACTGCAGTAGACCATGTTGGAGCTCAAACAAAGATATTTTCTCCATGGCGATGAGTCCCTTAACCACTCTGCATGACCTACAAGGACTCAAAATAGGTCATCAGGGTCATTACCACCAAGTCACTAAAAATGGGGACATTACAGATAATTATGAAGAAAGAGATAAAAAAATTTGGTCTTAGACAAATTTCAAGATGATTGAGAAGACCTTTTTAATCTACAAAACTTTGATATTTGGAATTCATGCATTTTCACTGTAAAGTCCTAGATTATCTTTGCAATTTCCATAGACTGAAGGGAAACTTCTATTTGGTCAAGTTCGTTTTGACAAGCTTATCGACTTCTCAGATTTTTCCTTTTCTTTTTTTTTTCTTTTATCATTGAGCTTCACTCTTTTGTCTTATTATTGTTACCATTTTAAACTAGCAAAATCCAATTACCAAAAGAGTGTGGTTGTATTCATTTGCCCACATCACAAGTTGAAATGTGAGCCTACAATTGTAATTTAGAGCAAACATTATCAATGGAGGAGCCCCTTTAGCTAACACCAATATGGCTATTGGGCTCCTACCTATGACAATGCCTACCTTAGCTACCATCGAGAAGGCTAAAACTCGTCATTATTTGACACTAGTGGGTCAGCAAATCTTCATGGCACATGAATTTTTGGTCTTATTTGCAATCTTGGTTTAAGGCCATTTCTAGTGTGCGTCCTTGATATTTAACATCAAAAACCTAGAAAATTGTTGGAGCCTTAGGTCTTATCATTCTTTCTTAGCTTCAAGAAGCAATATGGCACTTCTAAATGGTTGTACTTTAGGAATTATGCATTTTCGAGATGGGGGGAATCCTTATATAGACTCCATCTTGAAAAGTCATTGATTAGTCATTCAGTTTGTCCTCTTTTTCCCAATTTTTTTTATTGCAAACTCATGTGAAAGGGCCTTCTAATGCAGCTAAATCAACAATCAACACAATTAACCACCTTAAAACTCCAAATTCGTGCATGTGATCTATTTGGCATATTTTTCAAAACTTTGCTTCTATGAGCATGTTATATTGTTGCCTATTTGGCAAATGGTTTCATTACACTTAGTTGTAAACAACTTTATTTACGTATCACCTATCTACACAAAATTTTGGCTTACCTTCCCATGCCAACGGTATCAAACTTTTCCACCTCATCAATATTTGCAATGACCCCACCAAAAAGTCCTAAATTTTTGCTTTTCTCACTCGTTATTCATTCAAAACATGTGGCTTATTTTGGCAAAGAACTACCATTGGGCTAGCTTTGAAAAGGAGTGAGTTCCAAAGCCTATGTGGTATATAGCATTGAAACTTGGAATAGATCATTTTTCTTCAATGTGTGACTCCTTGGTTGTCTTTCCCATGTGTTTTAGTACTTGTGCCAAATTAGCACCCTACATTTCATGAGTTCCAAGGCTCATGAGAATTGTTCCCTTAGAATGAAGCATGAAATATTCTTCAACTAACTGCAATTTTCTTGCTAGCTTTCCAAGATTGTTTGTGTGCATTTGTTGGAACATGTAATCTGTCAAGCCTTGAAATTGATTATAAATGAACTCAAGATTTCATTGAGTCCCCATGTTTGACTGAATCACCACATTGGGATTAATCATGGAAAACTCGCTCTACATCAGTTTTTTCTTACCTACTGGCCAATCTACTACCTCCACCTTACGTTCCAAAACAATATTAGCCATATTGACATTTTACTCCTCATACCTTTCTATGTGATAGGGATTGAGTTTTTCCCCATATACTCAAACCATATTTTGCATGTAGGGGATGATCATATGAGTGTGATCTTGTGCTAGGTGCCCCCAAACTGCTCCATAAACTCATTTGATAAGCACATCCCAAATAGTGGCAACAAGTCCACCACAACCACCTTTTAGATCGTTGAGATGTCCAACAACTTATGCAATAGTATTGGAACATATTTCATAACTCCCATTGTTCAAATTGTTATTCCATTCAAGTGCATTGTTTTAGAGCTAGCCCTAGCATATTCTAAACCAAAGGCATCACATATCGCTTGAGATGTAACGTTACAACAACTCTTAGATTCATTATACAATTATGTACTACACGACCTTCCATGCATAAAGACAAATAGAAGGATGGAGGTTTAGTATTACCCATGCCAAGACATGGTTGCTTAAGTGTTGTCTTACAGTCTGAGAGGGTAATTCTGCTAGTTGTCAAGCTTTTAAGAGTTTCTTCAACCAAGTCTACTTGTTCAAAAATCAACAAAGTTTCCTTTAATTTATTCACTTATTTCACAATGCTATCCTCATGGTTATTTGGTAGCTTTACTTCCTTTTGAGCTAACCTTTCAAGTTGTTTGCAACATTGCTCGATCGCTTCTTCTCTTTGTCTTTTTACTATATAAGGTTAGCATAGTTTCTAGTGATTTTATTCCCACTGTTGATATACTTGTGGTGCTTTTGGATTGGTTTATTTTTTAGATAACTTTGGCTCCTACTTTCCTTGTTGCCTTATTTGAGGGCATGGTTCTACTTCTAACTTTTGCCACTTAGTTTGTACCTTGTGTTGCTCCATTCTTTGCTTTATATTATATGATGATAGAGGACTATGCCCAAACCTTGTGACTAGACGGGTTGGACAAGTTGTGGATATTTCTTCAGCTATAAGATATTGTTCCAGATCTATCACCAAGGCTATGAATTATTTTGACACTTGAACTACAATTAGTTGGGATTGAAACTTATAATCACTATTGTGATGACTATCAAATGTTGGATACCATTGCTTGTTTGGAGCATTTAATGCTTCATTTTCTTGATTTTTGGCAATGACAAAATGCTTTTCATCGATTTCATTAATCAACATCCTTTGGTCTTTAGAGACAAAGGGAGACTTATTTTGATGGGATACTTCAAGTGTCACCTCAATATTCTATCTCTTCATAATATCAAGCTCATTTGTTAAGTTTTGGACCGCAATTCTTAGCTCTTATAACTTCTTTGATTCCAGGGTTAGCACGATGGATACAAAACTTGATGGAGTAAGATACTAAGGATATGTATCAAGCAATGTGTCTAGTGAAGGGGAAGACACAATTGGAAATGGAACTTGTGGATTTGCCTAATAGATATGAGGTATATATGGCATAGTAATCCTAGGGGAGGCTTTCCAACTGAGATGGGTGTTTTTTTACTATGATAATAACTTGAATTTTTTTGGGAACCTCCTCTCATTGGATTTTTAGATCTAAAGACTTAAGTTTAGAATGAAAGCATGAAGATAATAGATATAGGCTTGGCATGTGATGGCTTTATATCCTAAAGGATTTTCCTCCAGGTTCTTCTGAACTAGATATTAAAATCAGTGATGCTCTCCCAGGGGTGTCTTTGAGAATTGAGTGAGCAACATGAAAGGGTCCCCTATGTCATCAAACTCTAATATGAGAGGTTCAACAAGGTCATCCTAAGTACTTATGTTGTAGTCTTCCAAAGAACGGTACCATACTAACACTTTGCCTTCAAAAGACAATGCAATAAGTCTCACAATTACATCTTCGTGTGCAATATTATAGATAGTGGCCAAAGCAATAACATCCTAGTAATGTTCATAAATTATTTTTCCATTACCATCATAAGAGGGTAAGACGTTTAGCACGGATTGAGAAATATCATATATATTAGGAAAATAAAGAGGTCTGACACTATTCCAGGCTAGTTTTATACTCTCAACCATAGCTCAAGATGGAATGTGTTAGGATGAATGGTCAATCATTACTTCGCATTAGCTTTCTTAGTTGTTTAAGTCTCCAATATTGTTGTTATACAACTTCTATAGCTCGTTCCTTAGCATAGTTGCCAATATTTTAGTTTTTTCAACAACAAAGTCACCAAGTGAATATATTTGTTGATCTAAGAGAATAGAACTCCACTAAGATTCTACTCCATCAACATTTGGATTTTCTAATAAGGAGAAGAATGATTTGTATCCCATCGAGCGTGTAAAACAATCTTGAAAGTCAAATTGCCTAATGTGGTGAAATGCACCCTAGATCACTACCAAGATTTAATGACTTTGAATTTCTTGATTTTACCTTTGGAGGAGGTTGGTTGCTTGAAATGATAAAGAAATAAAGAAAGGGTTTAATACTAAATATAAAGGTCCGAGGTGTAGATCAATTGGTTCATCCAAACCCCATAAGGGGGTGGAGGTCCAAGGTTCAAATCTCGAGCCTCGCCGGATTGAACGCTTGTCCCTTTCCTGGTGCTTTCAGCGGCGTAAAAGGTTTTAAATGATTGTGGCATGGTGGTTATAGGGGCGGACTGCACGAAGATCTGTGTGGCGGGTTATGGGGCGGACAACACAGAATAATGTGGCAGCCATAAAAGCTGGACAGCCTACCCGGATTCATGGCGGCTACCGATTCCACCATGTAAATTAAAAAAAAAAATAGTAAATATAAATATTTAAGGGTTAGAGAGGGATAAGGGTTTATAAGTTGATTAGGGTTGGTGGGATTTAGCTTAACAACAATGAAATGTGCTACACAAATACCCTGCATTCATTCTAAGACAAAGCTTAACAGGCCAACCATGAAATAGAGCATTACATAATATAGATTTATTAAGTCCATTGTTATATATTTCTCAATATTCCAAGAACTTTATAAAAGGTAATCCAAACAACAATCAATTTTTAGTAGAATTTGCTTAACAGAATTGACCATTCATAAAGCATGAACATAATTGCATTAAAATGTACAACTCACATTCATATTGGTAATTATAACACTATCTCAATGATTACAAAGCAAAATATATAGCATATGATAGACAAAGTGCTAAAGAGTCGACCCTTGTATTGAGAACATCTAAGTTATTTATATGACTATCCAATGTTTCATGTTATTCTTGATCATTATGATGAGAGCATTTTCTTGACCTAATGTGAATAGACACAGACTAATTATCATGCTTGAGGAATTTGGTTGTCACTTTCCCGCTTAGCTTGGATTACCTACCTTGATTATGGTGAAGACATGGTCGATCCTAATCTCATCCTAAAACTTGACTTCCACGTGTCTTTAAGGGGCCTATGCATCTCTGGTTGGTTCAACTTTTCATCATTATGCTTTACTATTGCATTAGCTTGTTAGAGATACCAATTTTGCTTAATCGTTTTGATATGGATGACAAAGTACTTTGCCAGTTCAAGCCTCTAGCAAGTGCAGTGCTTACTAAAAGCAACATGTCTGGGGCCTTTTATCCATTATCGAAGCTCTGAGGTGTTGCTAGGTTCTTAGAGGTTAGACCAAGGTTTTTTTGAGCTTGGGTGATGTTATCTCATGAAAAACCCTAGGCTCGTATTTCTCCCAACCTAGGATTTTGAAATACTTTGGCTTACATTGAAATTTGACAATCTCGAGCTTGAGTTTTCTCGAGCCAATATTTTAGAGGGTGTTTGTGATGTCATCACTCAAAGATCCCATAATTGTTTCATTATAGGTCTCCTTTGTTCTAGGCTTTTGATGTGCCAGGATAAACTTTTTAAGTTCTTTGTTTGATATCATTTGGAAATATCAGGATCGCTTGGTTCCAACCTTTTAGCTTCCTAGACTCTTAGAGGGCTCTTACTAATGTTATCTTTTTATAAGCCCGACATTAATTTTTTTCGGGCTTTGCTTTACTAGAACCTTAGTGAAATTTTAACTCAACTAAGTGCATCTGGATTTTTGGTTGCTTTTGTGCACAAACCATTTTGAGAAAACTTAGCCACTTCAAAATTCAAACCTGAAAAGATGCATTTGGATCATTGGTAGCCTACTTATGCAAAGTGATACACCCAACCATATTTTTAGGCTCTTGCCTTAGTAAAATTTTAGCAAAGTCATAGTTTGGCATGAGTTGCAAGGATTAGATATGTAAGTATTAACCTTGACCTACTCAAACTTGTCTAGTAAAGGAGTAAACTACTAGTAAATGATCAATTGTTTAATTGTTTGACTTACATAAATGGTATCTTCCTAGACCATTCCAACTCCTCTTCTATAATACCTCCAATGTTAGAACCTTATTTTTCATGGCAAACCATGGGAATAATATTATATTCAAGGGGGATTTCTGCTTCTAGAGTGACTTCCACCACCATGTTGAATTATCATTTCTATCTTCCAATAGATTATTATACCCCAACTTTGGAGTGTACTCCCTTGTAGCTCCATTATTTGTTCAAACCAATTGATCAACTTCCTCTTGAATTGATATGTTTAGCTTTAAGTATCCCCACTTATTCTTCTCACTGATATGCCTCCTGGTCTTGAAGCCCTACCATTGCTAATTCTATCCCTATCTCCAAATTGTAGATGATTTGGGATCAGTTGCTTAAGCTAGTGTTCTAATCCTCTCAGATATTAGGGTTTGAATTAAACTATTTGGCAATCTATGCATACCACCACAACCCATTCAAGGGTCTAGGCCTAGTATTGTCCTAGAATCATCCCTTATTTTCTAGGTAAGCCAATCACCTACAATTTAAAAGGCCTAAATCATTGCCTTCCAATAGATTGAAACATTATGGGTTTGCTTCACTAGGGCCCTTATCCACTCCTTGACTGTGAGTGGCTCTAAATACTTTTCTTGAATGATCTTATTCCATAAGTTTACCTTTGATATTATCTTCTAAACGCACTTGGTTGCTAGAGCCTTACTAAATAGAAAAAATGTTCTTATGTCCCCATCTTCCATTTTCCTTGGGTTTGATTAAGAATTGCCATTTACCCAAGGGAATATATTACCTTTCCCTTTCCCCTATCCATAAAAACCTATAGCTTAACTATGTAATTTTGTCCATAACTCCTATCAGTATACAAGCCAAAGAATGCCAATATACTAGTATTACCTCTACTATAGAATTGACTAAATTCAATCTCCCCCCCAAAGAGAGTCATTTGTTGCACCATATATTAATTCTTCCTCCCACCTTTTTTATCAACCAATTCCAATCTTGTTTAGTGTAGTCATTGGGTTTAAAAAAGAATCCCAAATATTTAAACCCCTCTTGAAGATCAATTTTATTAAAGGATAAAAGTTGACCTATTAATATGGTATAATCCTGATCCACATTGTTAAAAGATAAGCTTGACTTATGTGCATTAATATACATGCTTGTTGCCATGCAAAAAACATCTAAAGATTGTTTTAACTTCTATGCAACTCTTAGAATTTCATCTATAAAAAGGAGAACATCATCTATAAAAAGTAGAGAGGTGACTTCCACTATTCTACCTATTCTAATTCCCTTTACTGATCATATCCTCTTGGATTTAAAATGCACCTACTTACCTTAGCTACCAGAAAAAATAATAGCAGTGACAAGGGGCAACCTTGTCTTATACCTTGAGAATCTTTGAAGAACTAGGAGGTTGACCCATTAACCAAAATTGCAAAAGAAATAGAATAAAGAAATCCCATAATCTAGTTCATCATTAGCACATAACCCATTTTATATGATTTTGTACACATAGTTACACAAATAAATGAACCTGAAATCGTCAAGGGAAGGATTGTCCTTTTTTGGAAGAAGAGCAATGATAGTAGAGTTACAGACTGTATTTACCCTTATTGTCTACCTAGACTCCTCCACAACCTTGAGTAGGTTAGACTCCAAAAATTCATAGAGCCCAAGAAAAAATTCCATAGTCCAACCGTCAAGTCCTAGACTCTTATCTTTTTGGAAGGAAGTTAAAACATGGTTGATATCCTCCTTTGAGAATTCCCAAACCAACTCACCATTAACTTCCTCATCTATAAATTTGGAAAAGAGAGATGTTATTATGACTATTTTAGCTATATTGACTTAACCAGAATCCTTGTATAGCTGACTAAAATGCCTTACTCCCATGTCTGATATTCCTATAAAGGAGACTTTACTTCCATCTTGACCTTGTAGCTCCCATATTGTATTTTGTTGTTTTTTATGATTTGCGAAGCTAAGGAAAATTTTACTATTGTTGTCCCCATTTGCAATCCAAAGTGCTCTACTTTAGAGCCTCCGTCGTGCTTCTCTCTTTGCCAACAATCTTCTCTTCTCTTGCTCAAAACTTTTATACTTAAGCCTTATTTCCTCATCCAATTATTTTTCAAAGTCATCTACTAGATACATTGCAATATCATCCTCAATATCTTTTTTGTGTTCATCCATTAGTTTATTTTAGTAGGTCCATTGAATCATTACTCATCCATTATTTTAACCATTTTTAGATTTACTACATATTGAATAGTAGTAGATTCTCTTAGACTAGGATCAAACTTCACCCATTTTGATTTGACTAGAGTTACAAAGTTGTCCTCTTTTAGCCACTCAAAATTGAATTTAAAAGGACTATGTGGTTTTTTCTCATCTTTTGCTATAAGAAACATGACGAGGGAGTGATCAAAGTCTCCTCCGGCTTCAACCCAATACTTCAATATATAAGTGTCATTTACCAAACTCTTAACTACTAAGAATCTATCCAGTCTCTTAGAAATTCTATCAACCCCATCCTCATGTTTCTCCAAGTTGGGACCAACTTTATAGGTGCTAGGTCTACTAGCCCCTTGGCTTCAATATTTTAGATGAATTAATTAGTCATAGGACCAGTTCTAGCAATAGTACCCACACTTTACTCTTATAAATAATTAAGTATAAATCACCTCCTAAAATTAAATTATCAACTTCTAGAAACTTTTGATCCATAAGCTTATTTCAATACTGCATCCTGTCTTTATAGGGGCCATAAATGTTCACCATTACCACTATTTCCCTGAGCTTTGCTAAAAAGAACTTAGTCCCTACTCCTGAGTCAAGCAATGCAAATTTAGTTAGCTTAAACTGATTTTCCTTCCACCCTATGGCCACTCCTCTTGAGGCCCCTGCAACATCAAGGGCCAAAACATCCCATCCTTTAAGAATTTAATAAGATCTTTTATCACTTTCTTAACTAACCCTTTTGTCTCTTGAATTAGCAGCATCTCCAGATTATGAATTTCTACCAGCCTACACAAAGTAGTTTTTTTTGCTAAGTTGCCCATCCCCAAGATATTAAGGGAGAGAACTTTCATTGATTAATTTGTGTTTAGGATCATCCTCACTTTAAGGATCCCCTTTAAGGATGATTGCTTGCCTTGTTGAGCTTCCTAAAGGGCTTTATTCTTAGCCAATGAAATAAAATATCTTTTACCCCTCCCACCAGAAAGACTCCTCACCCCCGTGTATTTACTAAGGCCTCCCCCAAACCCTCCTTCCCTTAGTCCTATTCTTCCTTTCAAGGATTGTAGGGGATACTTATGGGTGTTTGGGGATACAAAACCTTGTTGTCCACATGCAAAAATAGGTGGGGAAGCAAATTCAAAGTGGTTTACCTGTGAAGCATTATTGAAATATTTTACCAAAGTCTAAACCAAGGTTTGGGTCTACTACCTCAAAGGAAGAAGAATTTAAGGGTCATTCTTGCCCCTCAACTCCACCCTTACTTTCTTCTAGGGAAGACTTTGTTTTAGAGACTGGTAAGTTTGGCCATGGGTAAGTTGAAGGCTCAAAGGAGAATTACCTTTAATCCCATACGAGAAATGAGATTTGGTAATAGTTTCACTTTGAAAGCTTGCATTTGGGTGTAGGTGCATGACATCCAACTTTTGCTCTAAGATTTCTAGCCTTGCTTTAGTCTGAGATGATTATGAATCCATCATTTGATCTTACTCTAGAAGTTTTATCCCCACCTTCTTTGTTCTTTCCCTTGATTCCTCTAGCTTGTGTTCCTTATGCATTGATTTGATAATACAACTATTCAATGAGTCATGTACCTAAAGAAAAAATTGCATCTCATTCTCTCCCTTAAAGACCCCTCTCTTTACCTTATGTCTCCAAACCTTCCTCAAAAAACAAGAGAACAATCCCTCACAATATACCCATAATTATGATAATGTGCATGCCTTAAAGGCACACCAATGTAGTCCAGGGATTGAAAATTACATTCCTTACTATACTTCAACATAATTCTCCCCACTAATCCATCTCTCCAATCCACATCAACAAGAATCCTGGCCACTATCCTCAAGCATGAGGACTAATACCTCTCGTCCACCTCCAAGAAAGAATCAATGTAGTTGCATATGGCTTGGAAAACATCTCTAGACCAAAAATTTATCCATACAGAGTGAGTAGGTATACGAGTGGTCCTAGGGTCAAAACTAGGGTCCCACAATTTGAGAATTAATAAAGTTGATCACCAAAACCATTTCTCTGACAAAAACTTTACCACATCTTCCTTACTCCTAAAATGAAATGACAACCACCCTCTTACCAGAAGTAATAAACTAGACACATATCCTAGGAATTTCATCCACTTCATAGCCATCTAGTCTGGAAATCGTACACCCATAGAACCTCCCAATAAGCATTTTCTCTTAGAGTTCAATGACTTCCCCATTTTTACATCTTCTCCTAGGACTAATTTTGCTATGTTACTCTTCCTTTGAATGTACTTGGTTACCTTTTTGTTTGCTTCCATGGGATTCTTCTTTGGGTTTTCTCCTTCTATATTATTTTGTTGTCCCTCGTAGCCTTGATTGAAGAGTTGTGGCCTATTTTGACCATATTGTTCTAAAGAGGGTGTATCATAGTCACCACTCCTATCCAAGAGTTGCACGTCCTCTTGTGAAATTGTCATCAACTCAATCCCATTTCTAAACTCTTTGAAAGGTGACTTCCCTCTTCAATACTTCCTTCCACAATCAAAGATGGAGACTCCTTCATAAGGATTCATCAAACAGTCCACTGCTTCTTCTTCAGGACCTTGTTCCAAAAAAGCCTTAAACCTTTCTTCCCTCTCTTCATTTGCATTCTCCTTAGGACATCAAGGTTGAGAAATTCTCCATTAGCGTTTGTGTTAGCAACCTTTGCCTCGATAGAGAAAGCCCCACTATCATTGCCACCCTCTACTTCACTCACCATGGTGGCAATATTGTCAAAAAAATCTCTTAAAATCCATCCTCTTGGCCCACGTCTTTAAATACATGTCACGCGATAACTCCATCCTCAGTGGCCAAAACCCTGGTTTTTTCTCTTCAACTTCCCCTTCTTTTTCTCCCACTGCACTCTTCTACACCGAACTCACTAACAAAACCCCCACAAATGCTTCCTTCAAACCCTTTATTAAGTTGCTACATCTTGTTGGTGATACAACCTAGAACCAATGGTTGTGTAACGGATCTAACAGGTGTGACGATAACTATAACAATGACCTATCCTCCTTATCCTCGTTGTATCCTCTTGACCTCTTCATTGTCAAAGTTAAAACTTTAGGTACCTCTAAAATCCATTTGCACGTTAATGCAATATTCTGTATTGTTTTCTTAGGCATAAGTGCAACAATTTTAATATATTTGAAAATGTTTGATTCTTTTGCAAATTGTTGAAGGCCCTCTTCTAGCATGGACTGTTCTTCTATAATCCATTCATGAGTGAACCCCTAGTTATGGTTTAGGGCCTGCAAATTCCTAGTGTTGTTCTCTATATGTATTTTCATGAAACCCTAACTTGCATAAATTATCGCCTAACAAAACGATCAGATATGTGAAGTTTTAATATACTACAAACTTATTCTTATTTAATGGCTACCTGAATTGGACGTTTTGAAGTTGATCCAATAGGTGGCTGAGTTCAAACACTTGACCTCTATGTACGACACAACCCAATAATCCCTTGAATTCACCCTTTTCAACGCTTCCTCCTTCCAAGGCCCTAGAATCTTCCTCCACCATGAAACCCTATCTTGCATAGTTTGCGGTCTATCCAAACAATCTTGAAATATTATGGACATAATCAAAGACCAAAAAAGTATATTTGTTTGGTTACATAGGAGAGTTGGTCACAACCACACTATTTTTAATAACTAACAAGCGCAGGGTTCAAACCATAGAGACTGCTCCCACCAAACCTATTCCGCCTCGTTATTATTGACCCAAAGTGAAGGGGACCATCAATCGCTTGGGATTTGTACCATCATCGTCGATTTGGCGTGCACTCAAAGAATTTATATTAGACTACTACCTTTGCAAACAAGTTGTCCCCAAGGTTTGAACTTGAGTGTCTTCTTGGTAAGTGCCTAGCCAAATAAGCTAAAAATTTTGTGGTTAGTGTGATAAAATATTACGACCGACGCATAGGTCTAAGCAGTCCCCTCCCAACCATGATCCCTCGTAAGGCTGAGAGCTACATTTGTCAATAGGGAAACAACACACAACCATTTAGGTATCAAAAAGGTGGGTTAAGGGGAAATGGAGCTTTGTTGACCTCTACTAGCACATCAGATATTCCCAGTTGCACCTTATATCTGTAGGGTGGACACAAGGAAAACGAAACCTGGATCAACCTCTACCAACACCTAAGACATTCACCAACTGTGCTACACAAGCAGATAAGATCAAAAAAGTATTAAAGAATCAATAGCCAACATATTTATGCACATAAAGAATCTAGGCAACAAATAATTTAATTATTCATAATATTGATTTTTATCTTAAAAAAATTAAATTTTAGAAGACAATTGGATGAAAGAAATTTTATCTTTTTATAAAAATCAGTATCAAAGAATTGATCGCAACAATTTAATAATTTAGTCTTGGGGATACTGTAACAATTAAGGGTTTGACTCTTCTTTGGAAGGTCGAAGGTAACAATTAACAATTAAGGGTTTGACTCTTCTTTGGAAGGTCGAAGGTTCAAAATGTGGCATAGTGTTATAAACTCCTTATTGATAAGCTCAACTCTTCCCCTTCCCCTTATGAGAGGTCATGGTGGGATGGGGATGCCCAACCTTGAGCGTCGTAGGGGTTTTTCACACTAACCAAATAAAAAAAAACAATATAATAATTTAATGAAAATGATAAAATTGTTTGATAAAAAGATATTTGGTTTGGTTATTGTGAGAAACCCGTATGACGGATGTATAGGGTGAGCTATACTTATCAATAGGGAATTTAACACAAAACCATTATACATCCACCCCCCTCACACACTCGCCCACACCACGGTTTGAATATATATATATATATATATATATATATATATATATATATATATATATATATATATATATATATATATATATTTGAATTATAACTCGTTACAATTTTTTACACCTTTTTATGAGTTTAAATCCTGCTCCTTGCTGCCTCTATAACCTTTAGTTGCATTGAGTAAACTTTTTAACTAGTATCTTATTACAATTTTTTAAATATTACAAATTTTTAAACCCGCCGGGTAAACTTTTTAACTAGTATCTTGTTACAATTTTCTAAACCTCAAAGTTGCTTTTGTTGCCACTATAACCTCCAATTGGATCAAATAAAGGGTTCAAATCATGCTCTTGTTGCCACTATAACCTCCAGAACTTTTTAACTAGTATCTTGTTACAATTTTCTAAACCTCAAAGTTGCTTTTGTTGCCACTATAACCTCCAATTGGATCAAATAAAGGGTTCAAATCATGCTCTTGTTGCCACTATAACCTCCAGTTAGACCGGGTAAACTTTTAACGTTGACGCAACACATCTTCCACGACACGCCTTCTGGTAAAACAAGGCCTGAAAGATTGAACTGTGGCCTCTACCCTGCCATGAACATTTTAACCACTGAACCAGATTCTCATATCTACAAATTAAATATAAGTTAATTAAACTCATAACTATATTAAAAAATATATATATATATATATGAAGAACAAAATACACACATAACTTGGACCTTTTATAGACATTTTAAAATCCAAATTAAAAGTTCCTCTGCAGAACGTGAAGGCCACCACAGAAGTTCTACAGGTAAGGTAAATCCTTCGAATCACACAAAGCAAACGAAATCGCTGGCTGTCATTTACAGCCAAAGGCGCCGAGGAGATGGGGATCGGCACACGAACATACGAAGCTCTGCGCAGATCGAAATGCATATTCGGCCGCTTAAGTCTCCTGCAGGAAGGGGGAATATCGAGGCACGAGGGTTTGTGGCGAAATGTCAGGGGTTCGATCCGTGCAATCTCGTCGACGAGGGAACTGGAGAAGCCGGAGGTGGAGCCGGCAATGCCGAAGCCAGTGGGGGGCGCCAGGGTGGAGCTTCCCAACCCCGATGAGGCTATCGAGGTTAACGTCGACGGCCACGCCGTTAAAGTCCCCAAGGGCTTCACGGTCCTTCAGGCCTGTGAGTTGGCCGGGGTTGACATCCCGCGTTTCTGTTATCATCCGCGTCTCTCAATTGCTGGGAATTGCAGAATGTGTCTCGTCGAAGTTGAGAAGACGCCCAAGCCCGTGGCGTCTTGCGCCATGCCCGCACTTCCAGGTTAGTAATTCTCCTCTTTATTAACTCGATTTTTCCAAAACCCTTGAAGGGTTTGAGGGAAGTCATCGTGCCTTGAACTGGGTTGGGTTTAATTTTTAAAGTTAATCTCACTGTAAATACGAGGTCTAAGGTTTGAATCTACGGCGTAGGCTTGTATACCATGCTCTGGTAATTCAAGTCTGATTGGAACATATTGGATATGGCCTGCTAGATGTTAAAGGCTATTTTACTTTACTCCTACTTCCTTCTCCCTCTTTTATTGGGGACTTGCAAAACCTCCGATAGTGCGAATGCTAATGTGAGCCTCTGGACTGGGCCGGGGCATTTTTGTCTTTGCTTTTTCATTTTTCAAATTTCCGAAACCCTGGGAGGGATAGAATGTTATAGTCATGTTCTGAATTACGGACTCTCTTGCTTCTATTTTAATTTTTTTTTTTCTGTATTTGTTCGAAAGTCTCAGTGCCTTCAGAGAGGGATTGAAGAACGTTAGTATCCTCTGAGTTGGGTAGGGTTAACTACTGGTTATTCGTCATCAGTGTTTTTTCTTTTTCTTTTTCTGAATCTCTATTTTCTCAATTAATGAATGTATCATTGGCTGAATTGGAATGGGGTTGATTTTCTATTATTTTTCTAGGTATGAAGATTAAAACAAACACTCCGTTGGCAAAGAAAGCGAGAGAAGGCGTGATGGAATTTTTGTTGATAAATCATCCGCTGGATTGTCCTATTTGTGACCAAGGAGGGGAGTGTGATCTCCAGGATCAGTCCATGGCATTTGGGTCTGACCGTGGGCGCTTTACGGAGACCAAGAGATCCGTGGTGGATAAGAACCTCGGTCCTCTTGTCAAAACTGTCATGACGAGGTGTATTCAGTGTACAAGGTATGGGTTCTCTGTTTTTTAGGTCTTCACATTCAGACCACTTTGTATAATTTTTGCTTTATGTTTGCTGGTACAAACCTTTAAGTGATTTTAAAATCAAAATTTGCTTCATAAATGACATACCTTTCCTCGGGAATTGATAGATCTTTCAAAACCAACAAAGACAAATATTACATTTGACTGGTAAAGGCAAATCAAATTTTTATTAGGAATAGGTTAAGTTTTAACAATTTGCTGCGGAGGAGAAAACATTCTTATTAGACTGCAATAATATACTTTAAAGATGTTTCACTCCAAATAATGACCCTTGTATATGTATGAAGATTTTTTTCATATGATCCTTTAAGTAATGGCTGCTACATTGGCAAGTTTGTGGAGGTTACTGAACTTATTCTACCCTTAAATCAAATGGTAAAGCATTATTCATTTTTAGACTTTGGCAAAGGATGGCAAGTATCGTGTGCAATCAATAACAACGATCAAAACTATCATGGAAAATGTCATTGAAAAAATGATGATTGGTACTTAACTCGGGAAAAAATTAGCAAACTTAAATGAATAATAAAAGGCAAACAAATATAAATTTGGAAATAACATTAGTTTTTTTGATATCAAGGTTTCTCTTTTGTTTTTTTTACTATTTAGTATTTTCCCTATTTCCATGGTTTTCCCCCTAATTCTTTTCAATTTTGCCGTTTTTTCTTTTTTCTACTAAAACTTGTCTTCGGCTGGATAAACTTTGATTTCTGCATTTTTTTTTTTGGTTGATTTTTGCAACACAAAATAAGTTGTAGAAAATTCCTCAGATCTATAAAACCAAGAAAATTTCGCTACTAATCAAATTGGCGTAGTAATAAAAAATGATTTTGTAACCCGATAACCCATTCACTCGACTAACAACATGAAATTTGTTAGTCTTGAATTTTCAAGTATGCATTACCATTTTAAGGATCAGATGGTAAAGTGAAAGCAATATAGACAACTAATTTTCATTTATTAAAGGATGATTGGCAGGGTACTTGCATGCCATATTGTAGAGGCAACACACATCGGCCTCTGAATTAATAAAATAGAAACACTGTAAGAATTGGTGAATTTTGCTAAAAGCAACTTACACAATTGCTAATCCAGCAAAGGCACAATTTTTATGGTTCCAGACCAGCATAGTCTTATTCAGTGTCAAGCAAATAATGTTTGATTGTAGTTTTCCAGAAAGTTAACATTTTTTTGGAATATAAGACGTTTGGACAAAAGAATTATGTAAATTGAAATATATACACAAAGAAAGAAGAAAATTCCAAGAAAAGTGATGACTGAACATATGATTAAAACTGAACAAGTGATTGATAATACTGATGAAAACATAAAATCGTAAGAAATTGTCAAATTAATCCTTTCAAGTATGCTAAAAGGAGCAAGGAAGGAGTGTGAGCCGAGAGGGAGTGCGATCCAATCTTGAGATCTTCAGATATGGTGGAAGAGCAGCGGATTCGTTTGGGGTATATCAATGCTTCAAACCCTTACCATAAATGTGGCGAATATTGTTTCCAAAAAATTGCTGAAGCAAAGGAATGTCGGGAGAAAGAAGATCCGGGAGTGAGTGCGAGCCAATCTGGAGATATGGTGGAAGAGCAGCGAATTCATTCGAAGTGTATCAATGCTTCAAACCCTTACCATGAATGCGGCGAATATTGTTTTCAAAAAATTGCTGAAGCAAAGGAAAGCCGGGAGAAAGAAGAGATAGGAGCGAGTGTGAGCCAGGAGGGAGTGTGAGCTAGGAGTAAGTGCGAGCCAGGAGGGAGTGCAAGCCAGGAGCGATCCCCAACCCCAACCCCACTAGTTAGTTTGGAAGGAAAGTCATATTTGAAAGCCCTAATGGGAAGTGAGGATGCCCTAGCTAGAAGTATGGATGCCCAAGTTGAAGATAAGTGGAAGAGCAAATATATGGAAAGTTCGATCCAAGTAGCAAATGTTGCACCAGAAGTGACCATCAAGGATGAGATGATTGAGCATGATATAATGGTTTTGAAAAGTAGGAGGTTAATATGTAAGTTCCATAGATCCTGGCTAGGGTTTTTAAAGATTCAAGATTGGATCAAGTGGAAGTGGGGATTGAATTCAAATTACTCTGTGAGTTTTCTTCCTAAAGGTTTTTTCCTTGTCATTTTTTCTAATTCAGAAATCATGGATAAAATATTGAGTGGTGGCCCAATGGTTTAGAGGGAGAGATACCCTTTATTTAAGACCATGGAATGAATTTTTTTAATTATTGAGACAAAAACTATTAAGAAGCTTCTGATTTGGGTTAGGCTTTTAGGATTTCCATATCAGCTTATCAATAAGGATGTTTCGAAGAATATTTGGAAATACCCTAGGAGAATTCATCAAGGAAGGACTAATTATTAAGGAGCGGAAGCTTGCTATATATACCAGAATATGTGTTGCTATGGATATTTCAAAACCTTTGCCACAATCCATTAAGACTAAATCTGAATCAAGAGAATGGGATCAACAAGTAGATTATGAAAACATCGCATTTTGTTGCCACAATTATTATGAGACTGGCCACTTGGCAAGAGTTTGTAAAGTGAAAACTATGAAAAAAGAGACAAAATTATGGTCATAAGAAATACTTGAAGGTGAAGCAAGGAAATCATAAATTAATAGAAGGTAGATCAGATCAAGGATATTCCACTTCTAAAGAAGGGGCAAAGAAAACCTATCTACAACATCTTATGGAAAAGGCCACCATAACTCACTTGGATCAACAGTTAGAAGAAACAAAGAAGGATATAAGGGATGAGAAAGTACAATATGTAAGTTCAAGTTTAGAAGGAATTAAAGGTGCAAAGGTAAATGTGGAGGAAAATCCAAACACAAAGACAACAGAAGAGGTCAAGATCTTTCCATGTAAATCATCTTCATTTTCCTCAAGTAGTATAGAATCCTCTCCTGGTAATAAAAGTGAAAGTGGTATAGAGGTTACCCCTTGCACTTTAGGGTTTCAAGAGCATCATAATAAAGAAATGAGGATGGAGGAAGTCTGTAACAATTTAGGGTTTTAAGCGCAGAATAAGAAGGTAATTACTTTGGAAGAGCGTAGGGTTGCCAGGGTAATATAAAGAAGAATGTCCTTTTGAGGTTATTCCTTCCTCTACAAATCCTGCACATCAAGACAAACTTATAGATGATAAGTCTTCATTTGAGCAGCGTGATGGATGAAGATGAAAAAGTATTGGTGGAAATGAAAAAAGAGAGGAAGACCCAAGAAGCGAAAACAAAGAGAAAAAGAAAACCCAGAGGGATATTGACATGGGAAAACAAAAGCAAATATTGCAAGTGAGACCCAAGAAGCAAAAACAAAGAGAAAAAGAAACCCAGAGGGATATTGACATGGGAAAACAAAAGCAAATATGGCAAGTGAGACCCAAGAAGCAAAAACAAAGAGAAAAAGAAACCCGCAATTATCGCAAGTGTTAACAAGTATTGGGGCTAAACCCACAATTAAAAACAAAAAATAAGTTAATAACAATGAAAATAATATCTTGGAATATTAGGGGCATGAATAAGAACCCTAAGAAAAGGTATTAAGAAACTCTCAGATTGTTATAGACAATATATTTATAATTATAGATATGAGAAATGGGCAGCAAATATTTTAGCAATTCATGGTGTCGAATTTTATCTTCAAAAAATTTTAATTTCTGAAGGCATCTGTATGAAATGATAAAAAGGAGTTGATTGCAGAAACTTAGCAGTGAGGAAGATGGCAAATCTCTTTGATAAGAAAGGCAGATGAAGAATATTTTTGATAGAAAGGCAGGTTGGATATGATTTAATTAATTTGATAGAAATGTAATGTTTTGTTTTTGTAATGGGAGCAGCCCCCAATAGAAGCCACACATAGCTTATAAAAAAAAAATTCTTTCAAGAATGCCAAAGATTGAGTTCAAGGAGGATGAACATTTGACAACATATCATTGCTACTTATAGACAAAATATTGACAATCTTGATTCACTTGGCAAAACCACTGAAGTTGAGACCCATGTATCAAATAACAACTTATTGATATCATTACATTTAACCAAAATCTGATGTTCATGCATAATCATTGCCACCATATACAGGGTTTCACATTGAGACAAACAATTTGAGATGTCGGTCCTTACACCATAAAAAATCCTGAATAAAAGTTTTCAGCTATGATGGATGGAAATGGATATGGTATCTGATACGGATATGGTATCGGATACAGATTTGACAAATTTTTGAGACGGCCTAGTATGGATACGGCTGGATATGACATTGTAAAAAGCATAGATGTTTTAAATATGAAAAGGAAAAAATATAACACAAAATGTTTACAGACATAAGTTTTGAACAAGATATTTTCATTAACTAAGAAGATGATTGTCTTTATTTTTAAAATTTAAAATTTGTATTTTATTTTTTAATCTCTTGTTGCAAACACAACCCTAGACATGCCTAGGAATTCCTTAAACTGGCATCAAGTTTCAGTAGAAAAGGGGTCTACCTTGACCTTTGGAAATCACCTTACCTGTCCCGTGTTTTGCATAGCTAGTCCCTTTATCAACACAAAGAAAATTTTATATTAATTCTTGTTGTAGTTCGATTTATTTGCACACCAATCTCCAAAAATAGAACTTTGCTTGTGTTGAAGTAAGAGGGTATGGAGCTTACCAACGTCCAAACCATCTACGATAGGGTCTCCGGGATTAGAACCCAGTGAGAAATCTACTTGGTAGTCCCCCATACACCCTAGTGTAGGAGGAATCACTCAACCCATACATTTGTGCCAATTTCTCAACCTTATTTGGGTCGATTAAAGGAAGGGCCCACCACCCTGGCTATGTTGCCATAGTCCCAGGAGTTCAGGAGACCAACTCAGTACCAGTTGCCTAGGCCATACTGGGATGTATTAGATATGGACCAAATATGGGCATGTATTCGGGTACATCTGGATACAGTACTCGTGTATTCGGATGCATCTGGATACGGTACTCTGTACTTGAATACATCTGGATATGGTACCTGTGTGTTTGGATCCATTTGGATATGGTACCCAAGAGGTATCGTATATATTTCAATATCCAATACGCAGAAATGGGTATCCAAGCAAGAGAATTGCGGGATATGGTAACTATAGATTTGAGGCACGTAATGAGTCTGACAATGTGTTCTCATAAAAATGAGAATACCTTGGTATGATTTGAGTGGAATATTCCTTGGAAAGTTGATACTTACAAATTGCTTTTGCAGAGAAACAATGGAGCTTCTTGGCGTGCACTCCTCTCTGTTGGATTGCAGCCCTTCCCCTCTCTGCTCTCCCTTTTCTTTTCTTTTCCCTTTCTCTTTGGCCCGTTTGTCAGGTTTCATCTTGTATTTATCTTAGTTCTTTTCTTTGTTGGGCTTTTTAGCCTGCTAGCTGGCAGTCATTATTGTCCTTCTTATAGTCCCTTGGGTCTTATTTTGGCCCACCGCGGACATTAATAATATTTCATTTCTTTTCTATAACATTTATTTTCCATTTAGCATGCTTTTTTCGCTGAAGCATGTTTAGAGTTGTACACACAATAATTTTTTTCAATGAGTTTACACAGGTGTTTATGAGGGGTCCTGGTACACACAATAATTATCATTGATTAAATAGTAATTATTCTGAATGGTCAGAATGCTGGTTAACCTCACACCTAGGGGTATGAGAAGTGGATTAATATTTGAGTATTATTACTGTTATGGAGTTCCTCACTGGAACACTTACAGTCCAATGACATACAACAATCACCCTGGGTGGCAATTGTATTATAGTGCATTGTATTCCTTTAGGCTTTTCCTTGCGTTTTTTCTAAAATATTCTTTGAATGATTTTCTTCTTCTAGTGAACTTGTCTTCACATTGTCACATGGTTTCTGAACTGGTTTATTGTTTCATAGCAGATTTCAAATGATCCATAAAGTTCTTGGGATGTGAATGGGGATGGTGCAAGATGATGGGAATTCATACTGTTGAGATGCTCCATTGAATTTTCAAGTACTAGCGAATCTGCAAGCCAGGATACCTTGACTGAGTCATTTTGACCTTAGCAGAGTCTCTTTCTTTAAAATCCACTGTAGTGTACCATAGTTTATGCTTTTTTTCTTATTTGCTAAGTCATTGGTGAGTTTTTTCCCTAGTTTTGTCTTGAATCCAATTTTGGTAAATAAAAAAGGCTTGCTGAGTTTGAGACGGGTCTGAGTCTAGATAATGCAAGTGGTATGCATTTTGGGGATGGTGGGATTGGTATCCAGGACAGTGGGAGATGTCTTCGAGATGACTTCTTGGGTTGGGGATGTTTTCCTATGGAACATTGGAATCCAGTCTATTGTATCTTTTTTTTTTTGGTAGTTTTATTTATGTGAAATAGTTTATCCATTTCTTTTTCAGTTAAGATTTGGTTTGAAAATGGTTGCCTGCCCACGTCCCGGACTGCTTCCCCTGGGACGTCCCAGGGCCGACAGTCTACGTGTCCCCATTTTTGGGTCGTCCTGGAGTCGTTTCCAACCCCTTGGGACACTGCAAAACCGGAGGGATGCCTGGGATGTCTCCCCGGGTGGTGGTGGGGGGGATGTGTCCCTGTGGATTACTTGTTTAGAATCGTTTTCTATGTCAATATCAAACTTAATGCTACAATTTTAGAGATAGAAGATTTAGATGCTGGATGTGGCCCAGAAATATAAGGTGTCTGGATGATCTGCCTTGATATATTCATGCTCTGCAAAGACTGGGAGCTTGAGATGGATGTGAGAAACAATCACTTCTATTGACGAAGTTTGCCAAGTGTTTGGAATTCTGGATTGATTGCCAAAAATGAGGCAGGGCATAAGTATTATTCACTTTAATAATAATCTATTTATCTTGAAAATATAATAAATTTTCAATTTCAAAACAGAAAAAGTCCACCCTGGATGCCATCAAGAATGTTAAAAGCAAGAGCATATTGAAGTATTTTTGCCAGAAATGGGCACCAAGGGTTTGTGCAAATACATGGATGAGCATAGAACAAATGTGCAGACTGTTCAAATGGAATCCATTCTATTCTATTTTTGCCTAAGTGGGAGGAGACAGCCTTTGTAGCTTGAAGCTCATAAATGGAACTACTGGTGATGCAATTTTTGTGACTATTGGACAAGTCAGAATAAAATTTTTTGGCCAGCTTAACTGTGGTTTGGACAGGTTTGTGTGGGACCCAATTAACTGCTTTTTGAAATCATCATCATGTGCTTCGTCATTTGACATGACCATCAAAACTGGCCAATACATTATTGTTACATACCTGACACTTGTAACACATAGGGGCATATGATATTGTATATAAAGTGGACCATGTATCTAGTTATAAGTGGGCCATTTGTCAAGTTAGGAGAGTGTGTGTCATAGAATCATGTATAGAACCGTTTTGTTGTAGAATCTCTTTGTTGTCATAGAACTATGAATGTAACCGCTTGGTGCCATGAATGTAACTGTCATAAATTAGGTAGGCAGGAATATTGTCATAGAATACTGTCATAGTAGGTTGTCATAAAATGTCAGGAAATATGCTTGTAAATATTATAAAATGGGAAGGATGTAACCCTCATGGGCTAGTGAAGAATTTGCATATTTTGTAAGGAGGTTGCCCCCTCGAAGAGGCCTGCGATAGTAATATTTCCTGTCCTGAATTTCCTGCAATTACTGTTATTTATGTTTCCATGTTTCCTTTAATGAATGCTTATGTTATTGGATATACGATATTAGTGTTGTTTTTATCAATACTCTGTGCAATCATAGTTAGGATTATCTTTGGCACTGAATTTCTTATCTCAGTACAGCTCCACACTAAGAATTTTGAGGTGAAATATTTGCATGAGAAGAATAGGTTCATTGCAATTATGACACATGAAGACAAACACAAACACAAACACAAACACTATTTGGGCTGACAGATTTTTAATGATCCCTAGGTATTCACAGTATAATTAAAAATAACTTTTTATGAATATTGTTTTGGAGGTTATTAGAGGTTCACAGTGTAAATACCAACCTAAGTTAATTAAGACAATTACATTTAAATGTTATTAAAAGAAAAATGTTAGGCAATGGTCAACAATATGATTGCCTAGTTGTGAGAATAGAAAGAGGAAGAGACTGAGTCTTCCAAAAATACCTTGTGGCATTGAAGTAACTATGTGAGCAATGGAAGCTCTCATGTAGTCAAGAACACTATAGGTGAGGCTTACATGGTTGCCATTTGAGCTATGCTGTTTTGAATATAACCCGAGCAATTCCTTGTGCGACTGCTAGTCGTAATGACTTGCGGCTGTCACTAATCGTTATGATTACCAGTCATCATCTACACTGCTGTGCTGTACTAGCTTATTTGCTGTATGACCTGATACTATATTATATGTTACAAGAAAATGGATACTTAATGATAGAACATATTTGATTTTGACTAGTTGTTTATTAAAGGAACTGCAATTAACTACTATACTATGTCACAAGTGTTAGATTCTTGACAATACATATTTAGTTTAGTTCCTAAAAGAACTCTTCTCTTTCTTACTATGTGTTTTTGCCAATGGCTGTCTTTTCATTCTTAACCTTTGGTCCTCTGTCAATTGCAACAGGTGTGTCAGGTTTGCTACTGAGGTTGCTGGGGTGCAGGACCTTGGTGTTTTGGGACGTGGAAGTGGCGAGGAGATAGGCACCTATGTAGAAAGATTGATGACAAGTGAACTCTCAGGGAATGTGATAGACATCTGTCCTGTTGGAGCTCTTACCTCAAAGCCATATGCTTTTAAAGCAAGAAACTGGGAACTAAGGGGCACAGATAGCATTGATGTTACCGATGCAGTTGGATCCAACATAAGAATTGACAGTCGAGGACCAGAAGTGATGCGGATACTTCCTCGACTAAATGAGGTAAATGAGACTCTTAAACACATACTGGACTTGATACATTTTGCACTTTGTTACGCTGCAGATTCGATGTCTGTTAAAATGCTCAAAAGTAGGATGTAGACAGTCTGAAAGCAATCTTATATTCCTTGATCTTAATGTTCTTCAAGCTTTATAAGATAGTTTGTCATTATAAAGATAGGCAAAAAATAACAATAAAACAAAGAGAAAGTGAGGAAAATAAAATGCAGATAATTAAGAGACCAGACATGAGTTAATACAGAAATAGTTGCCCCAGTTTGGCTTAAATCTTGCTTCTATAAGATACATGACAATAAATAAAATTCCCTGTCTCTTTTTAATGTACATTGAGTTTTATGTATATTAAACTCTTCTAGTATTATCAGCATGCTCAGATGCTAGTTATTATGATTTTTCTTTTTTTCTAAAAGTAAATTAGTTATAGAAATGTCTATTTGAAGAATATGAATATTTTTATCCTATAAATTTTGTCCATTTATATACAGAAATTGTTAGTCTTAGTGTGATTACTTGTTTAGAAGTTTGTATTCACAAAATACTTTTCTAGTGCAGACATTCTTTTGTTTGATCTTTCTCAATGCCAGAAATTTTTATTTGGAAAAGAAACACCCCTGTTTGAATTATTTGTTAAAGAGGCTTCACATTATTGTGCATTGGCTTCTTCAATGTGGAATTGACAAAAAAATGGATTTTGAAGCTTCATACATAAAGGAAGAAATATTGGTTATAAAGAAGATAACTTGAACATTTAGAATAATTGAAACTGCATTGCTGTTGGTTTTCTTTATATATTCATGATACCAATAGTTACTCTTTTGCAGGACATAAATGAGGAATGGATATCAGATAAGACACGATTTTGTTATGATGGTCTCAAGCGACAAAGGTTAAATGAACCTATGATCCGTAGTCCTGATGGTCGGCTTCAGCCTGTGAGCTGGCGTGATGCTCTTGAGGTTATTTCAGAGGTTACCCATCAAGTAAAGCCAGAGGAAATGGTTGGTATTGCTGGGAAGCTTTCTGATGTTGAATCCATGATGGCTTTCAAGGACTACATGAACAAATTAGGATCTGATAACATATGGTGTGAAGGAAATGGAGTGGATCATCCGATTGATGTGCGCTCTGATTTCCTCTTGAACACAAGTATTGCAGGCCTTGAAAAGGGAGATGCGTTCCTTTTTGTTGGCACTAATGTAAGCTACACCATTTCTTAGTTTCAAATATTTTTCATACATGCCTTCGTTTTGTTCTTGTCTCTTTGTTTTCACCCTGTATATTCTTATGCTTTTTTTTCTATTTGTAGAAGGATCACCATGCAAAAGTGCTTCTACAGTATTTGGTGTCTTGAATTTGTTTTTTTCCACTTTACATATAGACCAAAAATATAACCTATAGGGAATGATCTCCAAATGTAACCAGGAAATCTGCCATATGTAATGAAATCAGTTAAAGGACTCCCATAGTGAGATTGGTAGTAGTCAATGGCTATAATGGTAATTATTACTTTTGCCGAGGTCTTCCGGGTGTTAAGCAAATCAACTTTTTTTTTTTTATATTCATTTTTGTCCTCTCCCTCTTTTGCTTAAACGGCAACACTAGAGTCATGATCAGCTTAGATGAGCACAGATGGATCATGAGACCCAAGGTCCCAAAAAATGACTAGGGTTCATGACCTCTTCCCTGATAGCAAGGAGAATTCAAGGTGCATGGTGGAGCTAAATATTTTTCTCAGCGTCTTAACAGGCCAATGCCCAATTGGAACAGTTAGTTTGTTGTCCCGACTCCCCAGACAGGTCCATGGTCAAACAAAATAATCTTGAGAGTCCGTGACACGCCTATTGCAAAAACACTGTCATAGCTTGACCATTTATTGAATTCTACTGATAGTGGTGAAAATGGTGGAATTAGAAGGGATAACTTGCTGAATGACACGATTGGTTGTTCATGATTTGCTTGCAGTGATGCAAATTTTGTAACTATAATTTATGTATGTTATCTCTTGCTTGTAAAAGAGAATATGTGGAGTATACTTTCATGGCTACAACTTATTTTCATTATAATGCAAGAGGTGCATTATGCATTGCATGGATACATGCATTTGTGCTTAGACATTTTCAATAGGTTTGATGAATTTTTAATCATTTGAATATGGTGTGTTCTATCAAATAATATATACCCCAAGGATCAGAGTTTTTATTTGTTGTAAACAACATGCTTGAGAAGGGAGTTTTAGACTGTAGTATATAGGTAGGAACTCTTGTACACGGAATTTCTTTATTACTTTTTTTTTTTTTAAAACTCAAGTTGTAAAAATAATTTATTAGAAATATTCGAATTTGAGCTGCTGTAATCTAGGTCCAAGTACTCATGATTGTGTGGGCGGTAAGACCTGGCCTCTAGAATGTCTGCCTCCGTTACATTGTTAAGTTTAATTGTAAGACTTGTTGCTGTTGAGAACTTTTCAGTCACAGACATATCTTGGAGGCACTATTTTATTTTGATCCATTCCATGCATGCTTGGTGACTTGCAGTTTGGCACGTAAATTCTATAAGCATGGTGTTCTCTCATCGGTTGGACAGATGGACTCTTGAAAAAGTAGGTGTGATTTATCCATGAGAGAAGAGAGCTCACATGGGTAATAACTAGTAGATTATTTGAGACAACCAGAGACTTCGGTAGCTTTGTGAAAGAGAATGAAGCAATTTTTTTGCAGTCACCTAATGTTTAGGGGCATGATGAAGTCTTTCATTGATTCATAGCCAGTAGTGTGACCAGAACGTCTGTGGGGTCCAAGGAGGGGCCTTCTATACCTAGAGGAAGGGCCTATGATGATCCAGAAGGGTCTCGGGGCACGAAGGAAGGAATGATGATTGCTAATGTAGAGGCTTAAAGATGTGTAATAATGTGCCTGAAGTCTAAAGGTAGGGGTGATAATGGCCAATGTAGAGGCTCAGAGATATGTCAATAACGTGCTTGAAGGGCCCACCCAGGCCAAGGAGAGGACCTAATTGAACCCAGAGGGAGGGGTGGTAATGGCCATAGAAAGGCCTTGAAGGGCCCAAAATTCCAGTGGGAGGGGTGTTGATGGCCTAAGAAGAGGCCACTGCCATGTTAGCAAAATGATTCAATGTACGTTCTTGTGACTATATTTTTCCATTTTTACAGACTTTTTTGCATTCTAGTCAACGCGAATTAACATTGATTTATGATTTTGCTGATATTCTTTACTTCATGATGTTGAGGAGGAAAGATATAGGAGGCAAAAATCACAAGTAAGAGTGGACCTTGCATGGAGAGAACACATGATATTCTAACAAATCCGTAACACTTTCTTAATACAATAACACAGATATGTTATTCAAATGTAGTTACCTAGGGACATAAAAGAAACTGAAGACATCAGAAGGTCAGAAGAAATTGTTATGCACACCACCTTACTGAACCTTCAAGCTAAAGAGATAGCTCAGTGGTTATTTTTTTTTGAAGTATATATCTATAGTTATATAGCACCAGGTTAAACGGAGAGTTAATGGAAGGAATCATGAGAAGAAAATCTATTCTCATCAGTATTTTTTCTATAGATAGACTAAACAGTGGGCTTGGGTGGTTTGCCCAACCAAATTCTAATTGTGTTTTTGGGAAATCGTCTTAGAGGCTCCTCCATTGGTTGTATAAGAATTCAAGACAATGCTGAACATACTACCAGAACTTAATTTCACAAACATAGTCTAATTCCCAGAAACGGGTGCAAGAACATCCCAAAGGAATTTAGTCTAATTTCAATTTGTAACATTGCATATAAGATAATTTCTGTGATTCTTCTAATCTGCTTACAGCCCTTGCTCACAACGTCATCAGTGAATGGAAATCAAACAGGTTTCGTTAATGGTTGGCATATTCTTAGTCTTTATATGAGCAATTGAAATTCCATGTGTATAATACCGTCTGGCATATCTTTTTCATTGAAATGGTTAAGATAGATCTATCCAGAGTCCAGATACATTATCTAAGAAATTTTGAATCATAGTTAATCTCCCCGACTCTAGTGTCTCTCTTACCTAGAGGATATGGGCAAAGAGATCCCTTCTCCCCATACTAATTTATAAAAATGTCTGAAGCCTTAAGTAAAGGTAATCCATCATGCCAGGCAACAGTATAAACTACAATGACTCTGGCTTGGATTGCTAATTCATTCCCACCCCAAACTCATCAAGAGCTCATAGATGATAAGTTGATAATGGTCTTCATTATTAAGGAAGTATGCATGCCATCTGTGACTCAAAACATCTGAAGAACTTTAGGTCAGCAGAAATCTTAATAAAACTAAAGTGTTTTTACAGCCCTTGCCCACAATGTTATTAGTGAATGGAAATCAAACAGGTTTTGTTAATGGTTGGCATATTTTTAGTCTTTATATGAGCAATTGAAATTCCATGTGTATAATACCGTTTGACATATCTTTTTCATTGAAATGGTTAAGATAGATCTATCCAGAGTTCAGACACATTATCTAAGAAATTCTGAATCATAGTTAATCTCCCCGACTCTAGTGTCTCTCTTACCTAGAGGATATGGGCAAAAACATCCCTTCTCCCCATACTAATTTATAGAAATGTCTGAAGCCTTAAGTAAAGGTAATCTATCATGCCAGGCAACAGTATAAACTACAATGACTCTGGCTTGGGTTGCTAATTCATTCCCACCCCAAACTCATCAAGAGCTCATAGATGATAAGTTGATAATGGTCGTCATTATTAAGGAAGCACGCATGTCATCTGTGACTCAAAACATCTGAAGAACTTTAGGTCAGCAGAAATCTTAATAAAACCAAAGTGTTTTTCCAGGCATATTACTCAGAGGGCAAAAACTTCTTCAGAATATCTTCAAATTATTGCTGCTCAGGTGGTTATAAATGGGGCCCCTATGTTTTGTCAGAATTTAGAAACATCATAGTTATGGAACTTGGCGAGTTTTTGAAAAACTGGCCGAGTTCGCATCCGAGTTAGTTCCTGGGTTTTTTTGAACTGACTTGGCAAGTTTTTTTTTTGAACTCGTGCTTTTTTTGAGTCCAATAAAAATACCGGCCGCGGCGGGAAAAATTCAGAAAATGACATTTTCTTCATTCTTTTTTTTTGGTTGAGTTTCTCCGAGTTCTTTTTCTGAGTTCAAGTCCGAGTAAAAAATTGGCCTTGCTGAGTCCGTGTCTCTACTAAGGGAAACATAACCAAATACAAAATGATTAATTATTAACAAAGTTCAAAAGAAAATTTTGAGGCGGGTGAACAAATTTGATTACATCAGTGGGTGGAGTAAATTTAATGAAAACAGTAGTATATTCCTACATGTATTAGCTCTTCACAAGAACTTTGTGGTAAGGCTATCAGGCAAATGCCTAACTGCTTCTGTTATCAGGGATGAGAGTGTTATTGGCAACGTCTGCTGATAGAGCAAATGTATGGAAATTGGAGCTTACAACAGAAAAGAAGAAGAAAGCTTTAGCAGACAATTCAGTTTGGAGTTGGCAGATTTACCTTACAGCCGCAAACTATGTATACTGGCAAATATCTTGAGAAACATCTCATCCTCTATTGTCTTTTTCAGATAGTGGATAACAGCTTATCACTATGAAAGCATTTTAGGAATGGCATGTCAGTTGTAAATCGAGAAAGTGTTTAAACAAATTAAAGTAACAGAATACCCCTAAAATTGTCATGTACCATATAAATGTCAGTGCTCAACAGCAACCCATTTAAGTGGCACTCCAGCAGCATAGGCTATTTAGTATTATACAAATCTCAGGGACAAGAGTGAATATCCTAGACCTCACAAGTGAGACATATATCTTTATCAAACAAATAATAGAACCCCCCATTCAGAAAATAGCTGCCTCGTCGCTAATGGCACATCACAAAGGTTGTAAAACTCATTCTATTTGTTCAAAGCGGATACATATGAATGTGAGAAAAATCAAATTTACAGTAAGTCTTGTTATACTTCATGTTTTACTTGCTGTCCTTAATATTTTCTCTTCCAAAATATTGCCATATTTTTCCAAGTTTTCCAGTTATGTTGTCTTCCAGCTTCTGGTAGCTATGTAGGGCAGCCAATGAGAATAAATCATTGATCTGTGCTATAGACATTAATGATTAGAAGGTCAAACTCGAAGCAAAAATTTACGATTTGGATTATGGATTGAAGAACTACAAACAAGCAAAAAAGATGGCCTTTTATTGTTACCCTGGGCTGAAACATCAGTTCTTTGCTTAGGAAATGGTTCTGTTGCTACAAGTGCATCTCAATCATTATTAGACAGTGTATGAAGATAAATATTGATCTTGTATATTGCAGTTCTGAAGTCATAGATGAGAATATTTATCTTAATATAGGTAATCTTCACAAATGATGGCGATAATTCAATAAGTCACTTCCAAGTTTGTGGATTTCAGCTCATGAACTAGATATGAGTTCGATATTTATGCTAGTATAGATAACCTGCTTCAGAGGAAGGGGGACCCAAAAAAGGGGAACACCATTTTTTAGTCTGTTTTAAGTTATGTTCCATGAAGGTTCTGGAATGGAGACTGTGAGATGGTGGGATGCATTTCTGGGATGTAGCCAAGACAGCAGCATGTGTTTCTGAGATGGCAAGACACATATCCAAGACAGCTTCCAAAGCTGGTATGTGTCCTTATCAAACATAGGTTTAAAGTCTTTAATTTCGCCAGAAATAATAACTCTAGAACGAGTCTTGGAGTTGTCTTGTCTTGATGTTAGTAGTCTGTCACTTTAGCCTTCAGTAGAAATATGGTGGAGCTACAATTCATCTGAAAGGGTCCAGTGGCAAGGCTATATGGTATACGTACTGTCAAAGTTTGAATGGGAACACTGTAAACAAGTGCAAGAGAGTCTAATCTGTTCAAACTTCATATAGGTGGAAGGTGCAGCAACACTGTTAAAATTCTTTATTATATTTAATGCGTTTTGACTAGAATCTGGGTCATGGTCACACTTGGTTTTTAGTAATAGAAAGACAACAATTAGCCTGGATTGTTGATACCAAGTTGTTGACATTCCCTCTTCTTGACATTGGCAATTTTAATTATGTTTCTTTTCATGTCAAATCCATTGGGACTAACAACTAAAGAGTATTATTAATGTTAAAATATTCCTGAATCTAGTTTTATATACAAGTTGTCAAACATGGAATTTTGAGAATTCAGTTAATTCCAGTTGCATGAGAGATAAAATGCGGGGATGCTTGGGGACCCTCTTTGCTATTATCTAAATTCCTTAGGATGCATGCCAGAAAATCTTTTGAGGAAAGCTTTTGACTCCTTAAATTTTGGGTGCTACATCTTAACCTGCTTTAATTAGTTTTCTATTGAAAAAACAGCTAGTACTAACTTGGTTAGAGATGTATTGATGGCAAGCAATGAGCAGCTGAGTAGCATCAGAATTGGCTCAGATATAAGGTGTTAAATCTGGATTAAACATGTTTGAGGATTTTTTTTTTTAAAAGATTGAAATGTTTTGGCCAGGACTGACCTCCTCTTATATATCTAAAATCTCCCAACCAGAGGGTTTTGATTCTACATCTAGGCATGTATGGTCATATTTGGTGACTCGGAGATATATCTTTTGAATTCTTTGCAAGTCTTGTAAACATTTACAAGTTTATTTATTTATTTATATATTGTTCATGGAATCTATTGTTATGTTTAGTAACTAGAAGATCTGCCTTTTAAGTTCTGACCAAGCTCAGTAAACTGTTCCATCTCTTGGAAATCTGATTCTAATATAAATTTTTTTATTCTTGAAGCCAAGAGTTGAAGCACCAATGGTGAATGCACGTATAAGAAAAGCTGTAAGGGCAGGGCATGCAAAAGTGGCTTCTGTTGGTCCTACCATGGATTTGGCTTATGATCATGAGCACTTGGGTGTTGGACCAGAAACACTTATTCAAATAGCGGAAGGCAGACATCCATTCTGTTCAACTCTGGCTTCTGCAAAGAATCCTGTCATTATTGTGGGGGCTGGGATTTTTGAACGCAAGGACAAAGATGCTGTTATGGCTGCTGTCGATATCATTGCAAAGCATGCCAAGGTTATTAGGAGCGACTGGAATGGGTTCAATGTTCTGCTTCTGAATGCTGGTCAAGCTGGTGGGCTAGATCTTGGTCTTATTCCTGCTACTGGTTCGAAGAATGCCCTTGAGTCTGCAAAATTTGTTTACTTGCTAGGGGCAGATGAAAGTCAACTTGATAAAATCCCCAACGATGCATTTGTTGTTTATCAAGGGCACCATGGTGACCGGAGTGTTTATCGTGCTAATGTTATTTTACCGGGTGTAGCTTTTAGTGAGAAGGAAGGAACATATGAAAATACAGAAGGTTGTACTCAGCAAACCCTGCCTGCCGTACCCACAGTTGGTGATTCTAGGGATGATTGGAAAATTCTTAGAGCCCTGTCAGAAGTTTCTGGGGTAACACTCCCCTATGATACGGTAAGTGCACTTCGTGCTCGCATCAGGACAGTGTCTCCAAATTTGTTTAGAGTTGATGAGAGGGAACCTGCATCAGCATGGATTCGAGATCTGAAGCCTGAATTCACCCCAAAAATGAATTCAAAGTCTTTTACTAAAGCTGTTGATAACTTTTACATGACTGATTCTATATGCCGGGCATCAAAAATAATGGCTCAGTGCACTGCAGCTTTATTGGGTCGGCAGTAGAAGTTTGATTTGCACAATCTCTGAAAGTTCAGTAGACATGTTTTTGACTTGTCTTTTCTGGTCTGTTCTTGTGTCCAATATCTATAATGGCCACTTGGTGGCATTGGTGATCGAACATGTTTATTTATTTTTCACTGAATAAGTGTTGTTCTCATCCCATAAGAATCATCTTTATGCATTGATCTCTTTATAGACGCTGCATTGCATCTGGCGTAAGAAATGATTCAATGACATGTGGTACTGTGCTTGGAATATGACTTCAATTTCTTGGAACTTTTGCATGTGCATCTAGTCAGGAAACATTTGAATATGCAGTACATTGAATATATACCTGTCAACCGTAGTCAATGTGCCATTACACCCTTCGTACTGGCTGGACACATTTTTGTTGTTTCAGATGGAAGAAATCATATCACATAAGAGTAGCATCTCTACTGGATCAGGTTTCTGTTTGTAACAGATTGGTTCTGATTTATTCTATTTCTAAATTAGAAATACTGAGTATAAAAATGCAATTACTTATATGGTTGGATAAAATTTAAATTTTGGCAGTTGCTGATATCTGTATTATTCAAAAGGGAAGTGGGCCAAATATGACGCTTAATATCTCTTTTGCTACAAGTAAATGTTATTGTCATGTTTTCATTGCTATTAACTGTATTTGATGCTTAAAATTCCTTCCCGTTTAGACTTGTACTTGAGCTGAATATTTAATGGTTTACAATTCCAAGCTTTTTGGAAGAGAGTAATGGGGTAAGCTTAGGAGATAGAGATGAAAGATATATATTCATTTATAAATTTGTATGTTGGCATTTGTCTTTCTGCATTCAATTTCTGAGCAATTTTTGTTACATTGACATTCTCGTAGAAATTCATATTGTGCCATAACTAATTTAAATCATATTGTCTTTACGTAGGGGGGTCATTTGGTTCAACTTTTTGATGCTTAGTTTCTGAGAGTTTCCTGGCCTGATTTCTGGTTCAGTGATTCACAACAGATTTTGGACAAATATATGCATTATTTAGTTCAATGAATTTCTGGAACTGTTTTCCCCCCTGTAGAGGATATAGCCAGCCATCCCAGTTTACGTTTCCTTAAATTCATGCACCTTTCATAAATTGAACTCTCTGGTTTCTAAGAAAGACACCCAGTAGCATAAGAGCAAAACAAACACCTGTTGGAAGTTCTTCCAATAGCCATAAAATTGGAAGCAACTCTGGAGCCTAAGAAATACACCCATTAATTATATGATATTAGCCCAACCAGTTATATTCCTCAACTTTTAAAGAGGAGATCCATGTTTGAATCTTGCCAAACAATACATGCAATTATTTCCAAACTGTGGTAATACCACATACATTTCAAGTAGTGTCTTTTTTTAATTTCATTGTAAAATTTAAAAAGAAAGAATTCTATTTTGCATCACCTAGATTACATCCAAAGAAATCAAACATCATATTAATTGCATCTGTCAATACACCTCCTCTCTTATCTCGAAAAGAAAATGTATCTTTATTCCATATCTTGTTTATTGGACTCTAAAAAGCAAAAGATTTTTTTTTCCCCTTCTCTTTGCTCTGACTTTTTTAAAAGTTTAATTGTTTTATTTATTTTTGTTAAAAGTTTGTGCTTTCATAAGAATTAGAAGTTAGATTAATCACGTACAAAAGCTCTAGTAGTATTCATAACTCAAGCCTAGGATAAACCTACTAAACCTTATCTCTCAGCCCCATTCCTTTTGAAGTGTGTCTCTGGCATTGAGAATAATATTCTTGTGAATTTGTTAATTTGTCAAATCCACTTGGGTGCGATCACAATTACGTTGTGATAAAAATAAAATTTTATTATAAGTTTTACTTGAGGCCATAATCCACTTATAGTATATGTGATTATATACCTCTATAGGTTCTTATATACCTTGTACAGGTGAATTTATTGCAATATTTTATTAACTAACCTAAAGGCAAAGTTCTTTAATCTTGATTGACTTAAAGGTAAGTCTTTAGTCTTGGTTGACCCAAAGGTCTCTTATAATTGGGTATTTATATCTTTTCCTACCAACCATTTTATTTTTTTAATGGGTTCTACCAACCATTCTCTTATTGGTTGGAGTGTAATTCTATTTCCTTCAATGGGTAATGTGTTGATTCCATTTATTTCTAGAAAGCGTGCTTTCTTTATGTCAAATGTTTCTACTTATCTGGGTAATGTGTTGATTCCATTTGTTTTTAAAAAGTATCATGAGATTTGATATGATATGGAAGTGAGTGTGAATCTCCCTTACTTGATTGCTTATCTTTGATAATTTATCTTCAGTGACAATTCCAAAGGGCAACATTGTTGGGAAGCAGGTAGAAGAAGCTTTGTGTGTTGCCAACAACTTTTTAAAGGTTTTGCTTGTTGAAACTCTAGGTGGACTTGGGTCGCAAGGATCTCACTAGATTGCAATAGAGTTGTTCGAGGAAAAATATTCATTGGCAAGTTCCTTTTGTTTGACTAGGTGGATGCCCTAACCATTGGATGAAGTTCTTTAAGGTTTTTTGAAAACCTAGTTTGTGTTTTATGTTTTTTTCAACAAATTTTACTTCATTTTCTTCATTGGATTTCTTTGTCTAGATGCAACACAATTGAGGATAATTTGCATTTTTACCAAGGAAAGAAGAGGTTGATCAATCTTTGGCAGCCTTCGTATGCCATAGAAATGATGGGTGGATTTCCATGTATGGTAAAGATCTCCAAGCTACTCGATAAAGTTGCTAAAACGGTCTGGCAATTTTTTTGCTGCATTGACAAGAGAGGATGGTTTGATTGATTGTGTTAAAGAAAAATGTGTGCATGCCAAACTATGATAGATATAGATAAACTATCAACATTTTTTGATTCTCTACAAAATTTTAGGGTGCTTTATAGATTCACTTTTTGCGATGTTGTCCCTAGGTACTTGTTTTATTGTGTCAAAAGATTTCTCATTTTCCCTTCATTTTTTGAATTTTTGATTTTTACAAATTAGAAAATTCTATGAAATATTCCGAGGGGCAAATGCAACAAAAAAATGCACTTTTTGAGGTGTGCTAGGTATATTTGTTTGGGGGTTTTATGCACCAAAGAGAACAACATCCCTTGTGAGTGTCTAAATGGGCTTCCTTAAAGTAATCCCCCTTCTCATTATAAGCATAACCACCCAAGGTGTTGTGGTTAGAGGGAAGGACTCTAGCTCTTGGGAACTAGGATGTCTAGGGTTCTAATACCATGTCAATTTTTCGATAATACTATTGATGACATCACCTTCTTAATGGACACCATGCTTGATGATGTCAACACCTATGACATGGTACTTGTTGATGGTTTCCATATGACATGGTTCATAATGGCATCACCCCCTTCTTTAGCACTATGCATGCTACATGACACCTACTAATTATGTGGAACTAACCAATGACATGGCACTATTGATGACATCATCCCATATGACATGGCCCATGCATCACCCCCTTTGGCACTATGTATGCTGCGTAGCACTAATCGACGATGTGATGTGGCATATGACTTGATACTTGATGACGTGACACCCGATGACATGCTAGATGACATGGTAGATGATATCACACTTGACAATGATAACCTCAAACTTGATATGGTAGTCAATGATATGACAATTGTTGACATGGCATGTGATGTGGCAATGGTTAATGCGGGATATAGGATGAGGTGGACCCAAAATTTGCGTAGAATGGGGTTTGACTAATCACATTTCACCAACTCATAAAACCACTTTTACTAGCACTCGCGTAGTCAATAACATGTATGATAAATTATAGATTCTAAGAGGCATTAGAAAGTGATACATGGCATGCTTTGGTTTGCTAGTGTACCCTATATAGTGGCTATTCATAGTCAACAACCCAATGACACTTGCACAAAACAATGACACATGGTGGTAGAAGATTTGTTGTTCCTTAGTCCATTTAGTGTCTAGTTGGCACCCCTCAACCGCTCAGATAATGACATGTAATCTCCCATTTGTTACAAATATATATTTTTGAAAATTTTATGGTTTTGGAGGTATTTTGTATGATTTTAGGGCTAAACTTTTAGGGGCTGTAATTTTTGCATATGAAAGCATTTTGAGTCCCTTTTTTTCAAATCATAGTTTTTTAAGCCTTTTGCATGGACAATATTTTTCTAGTCGCAATTTCATGCAAGTGACTGTTTTTTGATAGGAAAAGCATGGATTATCATGTGCCTTTGTTGAATGGTCTAAACTATACCACTTGGAAAATTAAAATTGAACCTTTGCTCTAGAGTAAGAGATTGCTCAAATATGAGAACGAGGTCCCTTAAAGGATATTCTAATGAGGGGAAGTAGCTATTCAAGGATAAGAAAGATGAGGAACTTGGTGTAATAGCTCTCCATGTTGACAAGATCTGACACTCATATTGGTAGCACTTTGGATCCCAAGGAATTGCTTGCCAAATTTTGGAATCTTTGATTGCTTTGACTCTATATAAATTAGTAGATTGAGCGCAAAGCTTGCTACTTTATATATGGACTCTTTTGATACCATTAATGGGTATATTAGTTGAATCAAGAAACTCAAGAAAGTAGCCAAAAAGGGGGTGCTAATGCTGCTCTCTTTATGCTCATGGTGAGGATGGTTATGATGGTGAAACCTCACAGGCTCATGTAGTTGTTCATTCAACATATTGGACATCCACTTCCTCTGATGAGTTGATTGCAAATTTAGGGTAACTTGATACATGATTGAACACTTCCATCTCCTATGCAACTAATACATATTCTAGAGAGCATGTTGTCATTGGAGATCATTCTTCTTTGTAGGTGGCTAGATGTGATGAGGTTATAGTTTATTCTTTGTCATTTGATAAGGTACTTCATGTTCCTAGTGCGAGCCTCAATATTTTGTCTATTTATCACATCATCTATACAAATAAGAAGGTAGAGTTTTGGATGAACCAATGGATAATTAAATATATTGGTGATGGTTTTCAAACAGTTGCCTCAAGGTATTTGATGAGTTGGATCAAATGTACAATCTTGGAGATTGACCAAATTCTTCCTCTTCCTCTTGGTTAAAGATTTGTGGCTATGGTGGTAAAGGGAGATGACGTTAGTCAACGATGGCATCATGGACTTGGGCATCTTGGCTATGGGTCATTAATGTACATAAGTCATAATCAATTGGCTACTAAGCTTCTTCCTCTTTTCCCCTTTATTGGTGTTTGTGAGGGGTGTGTTTTGGGAAAGCATCATCAAGTGTCCTTTCCAAAAGGAAATACTAGGCATGCTACACCATATCTCTCTAACAATAAGTACTTTATTACCTTCATTGATGTTTTGTCTTGGTATGTATGGTTGCATACTATTTGTATCAAAGATGAGGCTTTTGGAAGTTAAAGGAATTCAAAGCACTATTGGACAATCAATTTGAGTGGAAGATCAAGTGCCCAAGGATAAACGAAGGAGGTATGTGAGCAACGCATTTATTAAATTTTGGACTCTTTATGGTATTACTTTTCAAAAGACTCCATTTTACCCCAAATTGGAATGGGGTAGCTAAGTGGAAAAATAGGGTGATTATGGAGATGGTTAGATTCATGTTGCATGCTAAGGGGATGAAGCCCAAGTTTTGGGACAAAGTAGTAATTTGTGGAACATGTATCATCAACCAGACTCTTGGTTGAGTTGTTCAAAGCATGACTCTTCTTGAGAGATTGACACATGACAAGCGTGGTGTGTCTTGCTTTTGTGTCTTTAGATCCACAACATGGATCATATACCCAAAGATATTTAGCAGGTAACAAAGAGTTATAGATGCATTTTATAAGGTATTTTGATACCTCCAAGGCCTATTGACTCTATGATCCCAAGGTAAGTTTTTCTCATTCACAGAGGTGATTTTTGATGAGGTTCTTCTAGCTACTCCTTTAGGTCCTCTTCCTTCTCTTTTAACTAAGGTTCTTTCTTCTCTAGTTTCTCTAATGGTTCTTGATGCTCCCTTAGACATTCTTATTGGTACCATTCTAGTTGTTCCAACTTCTTCATCTTGGCATGGAGATCCTTTAAGTGGGTCTTTTGATTTGATGACTCCTTTGGTAACATCATCTCAAATACCTTCAATTTTGGTTTATTGGGCAGGTGATCTTGATCCTATTAAGCCTTTTGTGACTATGATGAATGTTGATATCAGTGGTGAATTTGGTTTGGATGCTTTAGTTCTAGCTTTTGATGTTGCTCTCCTATAAGATGTACCAAAGTCTTCCATGGTTCGTTCGAAACCCGAGTGGGTTTGGACCCTTTTCAGGATGCTCAACCAATTTTCTCTTAGTGTCATCATTGGAAGGATCCCTTCTGGTCCTTGCTCTTGAAGGTTGATAATTTTGGAGATCCCTTCATTTGTTCCCAAGCCAAGAGTTGTCCAAAATGGGAGGATGCCATGCTTGCCCAATATGAGTTTCTAATGAAGAATCAACCATGTTAACTTATTCTTCTTTCAAAAGGGAAGATTGTTGTGAGTTGTAAATGTGTCTATAAGACCAAGTACACCATTTATGGTTAGATGAACAAGCACACGGTATGCCGTGTTGCTAAAGGGTTCTCTTGGAAGGAGGGAATTGACTACTTAGAGATGTTTTACCTGGTTGCTTAGTTATATTTAGTTTGGATTATTCTTTCCATAAATGCTTCTTATGGTTGGAAGGAATATCGAATGGATGTGAAGAGTGCCATTCTTCATGGTGAGCTCTAGAAAGAAATGTACATGTATGAGAAAATTTATTTTGAGCTTGATGGACCGAATCCCTTGATGTGTTTTCTGATCAAGTTCTTGTATGAGCTTAAGCAAGCACCTCAAGCTATGGATGACAATATCCATTTATTCTTTCTCAATTGTAGGTTTCGACGATGTGAGGTAGAGCATGATGTCTACTTCGAGCATCAAGATGGTTAGTCATTAATGATTGCGTTGTATATTGTTGACCTACTCATTCCAAGTAGTTCTCCCTCTTTGATTCTTGAGATGAAGTCATGATTTCATGATAATTTTGAGATAATAGACTTGGGCTTTCTGCATTATTTTTTGGGTGTTCAAAGTGACTAGTCATATTTTGCGATCACTGTCTCTTAGCCCAAGTATGCCTTGGATCTTCTACAATGCTTTTAGATGGAAGATTATAAGTTTTCTCAAGATCTCTTTACTTCAAGCTTGAATCTATGAGCAAATTATACCACTCCCTTGGTGGATGCTACTTTGTATCGATATTTTGTGGGGATATTCTCTACCTTACACTCAATCATATATTACATTTATAGTTAGCTATTGTTCCAAGTACATGAAGGCACCTTGTTAAAGTCATTGGAAAATGATCAATTAGATCCTTTTGTACATTAGAAGTACATATTGGATGTTCATTGCTCACTTCGAGCACCTTCAATCTTAATAGTTTTTTAGATGCAATTGGTCCTATGATTTAAAGTAGCAGTGCTCCATTACTAGGTTTATTTTTTTATCTTGGTTTTGGCCTAGTTTCTTGGTGTTGTAGATGACAAACCGCTATATATTAGTCTTATATGGAAGTTGAATATTGTGCTACTAATGAGGCTACCAAGCACCTTCATTGGATTTTCATTATTTTGGAGCAAATGGGTATTTCTTAGCTATTTTCTAAAACTCTTGACTACGACAATCAGAGCACCGTTAAGCTTATCTGCAATCTAGTGTTTCATCAACAAGCCAAGCATATTGAGATTTAGACGCACTATGTATGATAAATCTATGTTTATAGCATGCTTTATCCTATCTTTGTGCCATCAATAGAATATATCTTAAACAAGGTTATGCCTTAAGTACCTTTTGTGCATCTACAAGAGCATCCTTGAGTGGAAGAGTGTCCCTTATGGTGGGATGATTGATAAGGCTCTCTGTATTTCCTGTTCAACTTAAGAGGGATGTTAGAATATATGGTGTTAACCTTCACTTGATGCCATGATCGACTTTTGTATTATATTCTTTGTATAGCCCTTTGGGCCCTTGTATAGGTGAATTTATTATAATATTTTATTATTTAACCTAAAGGTTAGTTCTTTAACCTTGACCTAAATATCTATCGTAAGTGAGTATTTGTACCCCTTCTTACCAACATGTTTATTATTAGTTAGAGTGTAATTCTATTTCCTTCATGAGATTTTTGGTATGGACACCTTTTATATCATGCATTTTCTTTCTGTTTATTTGGGTAATGTGTTGATTCCATTCATTTATGGAATTTGTGAAATCCAAATTAGTACTTATTTTTTTTGGTAATACAATTAATTGAAGTACTTTATTATGAGAAAAACATACCAATTAATAAAATCTATTTTTTGAACTAAACAAAGTGACAAACCTTTATTGGTAAAAAATTACTTAGCACATGGGTAATAATTGCAAATCCTTAACATATGGTGATAGAATGCTAGGCAACACCCCCTTTAACATAGAATAGTATTACAAATTAAATTAGAAGAAGATAGTAAATAAGTTTTATAATTTCAAAGGTGTTTATAATTGTAAAGATACTACGTTATCGTAAAACTAGAAAACAAGTGTTTAATGTAGTAGCATATTCAACAATATTTATTTAAAGTATCTAGATCTTATAATCCCTTAAGTTATCATGTTTTTCATTTAAAAGAGATTGAAAATTGTCATATGCTCATAGTGTTCAACTAATTGGTTGCACAATTTATAATATTGAATGAATTTCAATATTTTTAATTAATCACAATTGATATTAGTTAGTATATGTTTAAGTTTATATTATTGATACCTAGTAGGGAGTCACGACATTTGCTAGAGGAGAAGAAATTGTTGGATTTTGTACCAATTTTCAATAATGAACATAAGCAATCCATTTACTCAAATCTTATGCAAAAAGTATAAAAGGGTAAAAAGAAGGAACAATTGATAGACACAAATATAGGGTGCTCTTGAGCACCAAAGTATAACTATATTATTTATAGATAAGTATTACAACACTTTGATGTAATGAATTGGGTGTTTTGGGGTATTTATACCAATACCAAAACTCTAATAATAATAATTACATAAAATCATTACCCTAAGTTGACACAACATTGTAAATATCTAGTTTTGCACACTAGATCAATTGTGATTCACATCAACTAGTATTTCAACCAACCAATTAGCCCAATTTACTCCATGACCAAAATTGAAGCATTTATTTGGGCAACACAAATGCATCTTGGAAGTGCAAATACCAATTTTGACTGTCTGACCTTCTTCCACCTTAATTTGATCTTTAACAGTCAATTGGCATTTTCATTAGCCTTATTTGCACTACAACACAAATGCAGACAACACAAATGCTTTGACATGCACGGAATCTCAAACACATGCCTCTTAGGACCACCCCAAACCAATCATCACTCCTTGGCATGATCATGCGTGTTGGTCTGCCCTTCATACCTAATTCCATTTGAAAATTTAAATCTCTAGAACTTTCTCTCCTAAAACCTCCTGGAAAAATCTATAAATAAGACTCTTGAGAAGGGCATTTGATCAATGAACTTGGGTATTGAAACTCTATTTTTATTGAGCTCTCATTAAGAACATTTTGCCCATTTGATTGTAGGATCATAGTAATCTTGTAGTTACTTTTTGAATCACCATAGGCATTCCACTTAGTATAGCATACCAATCAAGGGAGGTCATCCTTCCTTAGCAGGCATCAAGGACCCATTGGACAACCACAAAGGGGTAAGGTCGCAAGGCTTGGGTTGTATAATTCTCCCTCTTCTCTTGCTTTTGGGTCTCTTTTCTTTTGTCATTTATCTAACTTGTCTTTTCATTTACTATATTCTACTTATAGAGGGATTAACTTGCTTTGCTTTGATATCTATAACAAATTATTTGAATAGTATTTGTTAGCATATTACTTGTCATTGCATCATTAACTAGTGCTTAGTTAGCGACTATTATTTTGTGTTTATTTATCACATAATGAGATATTTATCCCTTTAGACAATACCTCTCTACTATATTTACTCATATATCTAGCTAATTTGCCTAAGCTATTGGTTGTCATTTGCACTGATTGCAACCCATTTGTCTTTACTGTTTCAGGATATGTGTGCTGGCTGTGTTTGTGTTGGAGCACATTTACGTAGACAACACAAACACTACTCAAGATTTTACTTTTCTGCATTCTTCCACTTTGGCTCTCTGATTAATACATCTAAATACATTCTTACAATAGATTATAGCCATTTTATTACTTTGATTTATGCATTTGTATCTCATTCTTCGATCATTATTGTTAAAAATTTAATTTAGTTATTATCTCATATTTGCTATACTTTCTACTACATATTAGAACAATCATTTCCCTACAAGACACTATGCATCTCTAGTTTTAGGTATTCTGCATTTTATCTTTGTATCTTATTATCAAAAGTATTTGTGCTACCTGATTGTAGGTGGACAACACTAACATCAGTTGTGCATTTATTTCATGTTTTAATCATTTTTATCAATTTTATTAAGTGAATAAAGGTTTGACTTGCTGACCTAGAAAGCTCACTATCATTTCTCAGGTTAGGCAAACTCCTCTACTCTCTGCTTTTTCTTTCTCTATTTTTGCAGGTTTTGAATTTGCATGGCTAAAATACATTTGTGTTGGCTAAATTACAGACAAATAAATTGTAGTTAGGCAATGCATTTGCATATATGGAAAATCTAGGCATCATCATTCCATAAATCCCTTCTATTATATTCATGTAATCTAGCATCTACTTTTTGATTATTATGTTCAGTCTCTATTTTCTGATTTGATATAAGTTTAACAAAAAAGAAATATTAGATTTAATTTAATCATTGTTAGGTTTTATTTGTCATTTTGACTTAGGCATGAAAATAAATCATACGTAGATACATTTAGGGTAGCTTGTGTGTTTGCATTGATCTCTAGTTTTTCTTGGAAAGAAAAGAAATTTTTACTTTTCTGTACTATTGAATGAAAAAAGAAACATATAGTTTAGGTTTGTCTCCTTACATCATTTGTATTCTTGCATATTTTCATTTCAATTTTAGTATTTTAAAGGTTTAGGAATAGACCCTTAGGAGAGAAACATTTTTTTCTCTCTAGAACCCCTAGGTGTTTGTATACATATTAAGCATAGCTTAGGATCATAATTTATCCCCACTTGCACATATTGAAGTAATATTAGGAGGTCAAAACTCTTCACAATGTTGAGGAGACACTAGGCCTTCCCACTTACATTTTGTGAACCTAACATGAACATCTTTAAGTCATAAAGATTCATTTTCCTAAGCCTATTCTTCTTAAAAGATAAAATTAACCAAACCTCTAAACAAGACCACATAAAATTATTTGCATGGTTAGAAAATATTAATTAAGATTAATAAGAAGCTAACCAAATGCTAGTCCTATTAAGGGTTTTTACAACCCTTTGAATAACCATCGTACAAACCTTGAGATTAAATTGGGTATATAGTGAGCCTGGGACACTAGCCTCTCATATAGGGTCTCACGTGTACTTTAAGCCTCTTGGGGAGCATATCATGGTGGACTAGTGGGATATATAAGGAAGGTTCTTATATTACCTCTCACATACCTAAAATCCCACATACCAATTGTCCATAAGGTACTGCTGGGTATATAGAGGGTGATTATCTATATAGGGACCTTCGGTATATATAGAGGTCCCTAAGGTATATCCATAATAATAGTATATTGAGAGAAGGCGATATAAGCAAAAAAAAATTCTTTTTCTTCTTCTCTTAATCAACTCTCAAAAATTTAAAATTTTAATTAATTAACCTATCTTCCCTTGTCAACCTAACCCCATGGTTGAGAGATATTATAATATTTGTAGTGGATCATGTCTATTAGCCCCTAATATTCCCCTTTTGGGGAGTGAATTCAAAGAACAAAATCCATTGGGGAATCCCAATATTGATGATGAAGAAGAGGAGTTACATATCTCAAGCCCTCATCAAGACACCCTAGGAAGAATAACCTTCCAATCTTATGATCACATGGCAACATTTTTGCATGAAAATAGAAACACTATATCTAATATTATTAATAACACAAATCAAAATACTATGGAGGAGGATTTATTTTTGGATTGCCCTCAACAACCTCATTCTAATGATGTCTTTTAATCAATACATTACAAACATTAATCAAACAAACACAACTATTAATAAGTTAAATATAAATACAAACCAAACCACTTTGGGCCTTAACACATCAAATTCCAATTTGATCGACTTTACTCCTAGCATTACTACTTCCATAGGGGGTAGGACATCAAATGTTCCATCATATTTGGGACATCATATGCCTATGCCACCACTAGAATAATTACTAAGGGATAATGTAAGTTGCCCCACTTATCAATGAGCAAGTACAAGCTATGTTCTTAATCTGGACATACCTCCAATCTCTAAGCCATTCATTAACATCTCTTCTTCTATCCCTAATATCATGCATGAGTTTGCATAAAATTTATATACTTGCAATTTTTAGTCTTGCATCTACTAATCCTTTCATCCCAACCAAATTAGGGATGAGTCATCCTACACCACCTTTGGTATCACTTCCCCAAGTGTCTCAACCTTATTCCTATATAAATCCTCAAACCTCCTTAGTTTTATGGAATATGCCTTATGTACCATCGAACCCTATCTCTCTCAAACTCCAAATATTAACTTCTCAACTAGAACAACTCAAGCAAAAAATACCATATCCTCAAGGATCCTTCTCTAACCATGAATAGTCATATGATGATTTATTTAATCAACTCTTAGATCCTGTTGTAGCAGGCCATATGTTTTTACCAAACTTTAAAACACCCAAATTTACAATGTATAAATGGAAGGGGGACCCAATTTATCATACCAGACTATTCCAAACTGCTTATAGTGACATTGTACAAATAAGCCTTACTGGTCTTCCCTTGAGTGGTATTACAGAATACCATGTCATTATCTAAAAATATTTAAGGACTTAGTCAAAATATTTGTCCACTAGTTTTCAGTTTATATCAAGGAAAATGTCACTATTAGTGGCCTCTATAAACCTAAACAATCCAAAGATGAGGGTTTTGTGGACTTCTTAAAGAGATGGTGGTCCCTAGTGGCGAGAATCCAATACTTTCCCCTACAAAAAGATCTCTTCAATATTTTTATAGGTAACCTTCAAGAGCAACTAGCCTTCCATTTAGAAACGACTAGTGTATCTTCCTTTGAAGATGTAGTTGACATGACCAAATGCGTGGAAACTTCCCTCATTAAAAGGGGGCAACTTAAATTCAAGGAGGAAGATATATCTTCCTCTAAAGGAAAATACAAGAATAAAAATATTGTAGGTGATGGGGTCACCAACTCTTGCCAAACTAATAATGTAAATGCTACTACAACCCTCCAAAAGCTTGTTTTAAATAAGCAACAAAATCCCAAGAGGAACTACACTAAATTAGACCAACACCTCTTCATAATCTTGGAGCAACTTCTTGTAGGTTAAAATGATGCTCATACTGATTTGCTCTGCCAAATCCTGCATTTAATTCACTAGACAATCTATTTGAGTTTGTCGAGTGATTTGAAACTTGGATAAAAAAGCTTTGACAATGAACAAATATGAAAATTCTTATATCAAGACTTTCATGAGAAACAGGTACTAATTACATGAAGTCATATCGATGCATAAGGCTGAATGCGACTAAGTTTAAGAAATTGTAAGCAACGACATCAACGTTGCGCATCAAAAGTCTAAGAATATGTAAAGGCAAAACAAAACCAAAATCATAGTGCATCTCCGAAATTGGTCAATGCACAAAGCCAAGATATTTTTGACAATGATGTTAGCACCTTTGCAATAAATTATTTGGAATGATTAAAGTATGTAATTGAAATTAAATAATTTATTTTACATTTGACAATGGCTAGTCTATTAAGTATCATTTAGAATTGATTGTGTGATCTTGCTACATAGTGGATGTCCAATGTTGTTACACTATATCCCATCCACCATTTACTCATTTTCTTAAACCCTTACTTTATTCTAACCTTTCCTTCTCCTTACCCTTAGCTTAAACCCCTATTTTAGTTTACAATTATACCAAGGACCCGACCTTCTCCTGAGGTTGAATTGAGAGAAATATCTTTCATACAAAACATTGGCTAAAGTATAGGGTGCATACTAGGTAGATTTTATGCCAACAATTGCATGCCTGATGGGACGGATTATGTCTATTCATCTCACCTACTCGGAGAGCTTAAGATTTGATGAGTAGTCTCGACCTCATAAGTGGAGAATGTATGTTCACTTGGTGACTCAACTGGTAATTGAATCTAAAATTATCTAAAGAATCATGCTAGAATTTATTACCACAAGAAAGTTCTCATGGCCAAATAATCTTATCTAGCTTGATCCCCACAACATTCCAATCCTCCACGAAATTCTAAAAACTGCTCTAAGAGCCCTTCCTATTTACAATGGTAGTGAAAAATGACTTATGAGCACTATTAAGACATACCTACTTTAGGTACTATATATAATATCATCTTCAAATATGTAATGATTAGACTACTTGTCCAATATTTTAGAGGTAAAGTATTGTTATGGTATTGTTATTTATAAGATATGAGCATTAGGACTGAGGTCGAAATAGCCAAATATATCATCACAAAATTGATGACCTTAGAGATCCATTTTTGCTGCTCACTCATTTCTCCTCCATTAAAAGAGCCCCCCATGAAAGCATTATTGAATTTAATATTCGATTAAAAATACTTGGATAAGAATCCCTCAAGAAATTCAACCCTTCCACACTCAAGCATATCTTTACTATATTCATACCTTTAGTTCTTACTTGGATCTCCTAGTTCAACAATATAAAGAAAAAATATTCCCACAAATTTTTCAAAAGGTCATAACAGTAGAAAATATGCTTATCACAATGAAAAATTCCCTCATAGAAATACCGTATGGATAACCAATTACCACCCAAGATTACTTACAAGTCTAATTTCCAAGCATGTCTTATCCACCATATTGTGAGGTATCAAAATCATATCCATCTTACCCATCCATAACAAAATATACCCCCATTGTACAAATGTCATAATCCCATACAAAACAAGGATTGAAAACACTAATTCATAAATTGACTAAAGAACTCAATAAGATGGAAGGATGATATTCAAAGACAAAGGTAAAGACAAAATCCTAGAATAGGTATACTATAAAAGACCAAAGAGTGTGTTGTTATGATACTACCAGATAAGACGACTTTCAAGTCTTGGCTACGTGTGACTCATCATTGCCTAACAAAGCTTATATAAGTGGGAGTGGTCAACATCATTTATATCCAAAATAATTCTAGTAATGGAATATGTGATAGATTTTACAACGAACTTGGAACAATAATTATCAGAGGAAGCAACCCCTATTGGTAATCAAGAAGAGATGGAAAATAGTTCTTGGTACACTTAGATATTAGCCCATAATTTGAACACCCAAAGTGAAAGAGAGGACCTACAACCATATGTTCAAGCACCAGATTTCAAGACACGACAACTAAATCTACAAAGTATTGAAGTTTATAAAAGGTTATATTTCTTGGCCATGAATCAAGCACAAAGAGCAGATATAGCAAAAAAATAGCAGAGTTTAGTCAAATTGTTAGTCCCAAACCGAAACTAGTCTCAAAGCCAAAATTATTGAGAAAAGTGAGGATTAATCCCACAAGAGACAAAAGGTACCTAAGAAGAGATTTTCTAGTGTTTGAAAGGGTAGATTTTGTTAGACTGGATTTAAAATAATCAGTAGAAGATGATAGTCCCTAGAACCCAATGATAAAGCAACCATCATTAAGCATGAAAAATCATCAACCCATCCATTTTTATTTATCTCTTTACTTGGAAGGGTACATATTGCATAATTACGTGATAGATCTAGAAGCTGAGATTATAGTTATGCCCCAAGAGGTTTGCAAGAGCATGGGCTTAGTCCATAGTCAAATAGAACCCAAATTGCTTTAATTTAAGGGGATACCAATAAAGGCAATTGGTTTTATGAAGAAGCTCTCGATGATGATACATGAATACCCATACCTTGTGGTATTACAAGATATAGTAATTATTGACATACCTCCTCTATTTGGTATGTGCTTGTCTAAAGATTTTCTAGAGCAATTAGGACACCTGGTCCCAAGCCATAGTCACATGATTATTCCTTGCACTAAGAAATTGGTTTGGATATTCAATCAGAACCCCAATACTACTACATTGAGGGATATGGAGAACTAAAGGTGGATTCGGAAATAAGGGTTCCTAAAAGTACATACATGGAAATAGTTGATTAGCCGAAGGAAGAGCCATAATTGATGTGGTAAAACATTTAGTAGGACAACCACAAATTTGAGGTAAAATGTTTAGAAAAACATCTAGATCTAATAGAAGATTGCGAAATTTTCCAAGGCTTAAGAAGCCATGGGTTACAAAAAATTTGGCTTGAGAACTAGAAGAGGCCCTTTGAAAGGTGGTATATAACAAAAGGAGGAAATTGAATAAAATCAAAATTGATGATAAAAACGTTTCTCGAGACTCTGAAAACAACCTCTAGTAGTCCAATGCTTAGAAAAGTGAAGTATCATAACATACCTCTACAATAATCATCTATGATAACCACCAATATCCAATTCCAGATGATCCTTGGAAATAAACATTCATCAAAGTGTGATCAATGTTCAAAAATAGTCAATAGAAATTGTGATTTCTAAAAAATTTATCAAGAGAAGCTTAAATTTAGCATATATGGTCAGGTCATTGTAGATTCCTAGGATAAAGTAAGGAATTTACTCTTGCCAAGCGTGGGTGAACATGACACAATTTTGTGTAAATAAGCTGACAAGTAAATAAAGGATGGATGCAACTTAAAAAATAAGGCAATTAGCCAATAATATAGTCGAGTGGCACATAAAACAAAGATGTGAAAGGAATATTATGCAGCTATAGTAGCAAATTAAGCAATAGTTGTGTTTAGAAATATTCTTCTTGAAAACAAGTAAAGGATGAGCTTAAGAAAAAGAGGGCCAATTTAGTGGATCGAGCAATGCCTTCGTTAGACTGAGAAGTCTATATAAGGAATTCTTCAGTTTGTATTTTTTTGCCTAAGGCAAATAACATTTTGCAAGAATTTGAAGCTGAGTAAGTTGTAAAAATGTTAAAATGAATTGGGTTAAAACCTTGGACCAAAATTGTATATGGGCTTGAATATCCCCGAGCCTAAAAAAATTGCTAAAGCGCCTAAGGTGAAGAATGATCGACTTCAACCTTCCTAGTATTAGATAAGAAACCTCTAGGATTTGCTAGGCTAACATTCTCATTGAGGACATCTGTAATACTCTTGTCCTACCATGAAGCCAAATAGAGATGGCTACCATATTTTGGTAATTGGATTATTATCTTTAATAAAAATACCAAAATTTTATCAAAAGAACGAAGTCCAAGGACAAAAGACTTTCAAAGAGAGAGATCGACAAAGGTGTTGGAAAGCTTGATAAGCATATAAATGTCGAATTATTGTTAAGCTTTTCAAGGAAGAATGACTAGGCTACCTCCAAAATGTGGGATCTATCAAAGTAAAACAAAGACAAGAACAAAGAAAAATTCAAGAAAAATTGTCACAAAATCTATTTTTCCAAATCTAAAGGTTGTTAATAGTTATATGCTTCAAAACATATCCTCAAAGACATGTAACTGTGAACACCCTTTTAGATTAGCACCAATTGGATTTGAATTTTCATGCTGCCACACAATTTTGAATTTTCAAGGTTCATTCCGGAGCTTTGTGTTTTTCTTTGCATACATACAGCTAGAACGTGAAATTTTATTTCGGAGCTATGTGATTTTTCTACATATATACATCCAGAATTGTATTTCATTCCAAAGATTTATTTCATTATGGAGCTTTGTATTCTTTCTGTTTTTTTCTTACAACCAGACTTGAATTTCTTGTTCAACCAAGGGTTAAATATGGTGCTTCTTAACATTTTGGAGAGAATATCCATTTTTACTTTCTGGGTTAATAAATTATTTATGTCAAACATTTAATTATTATACATTACATGCTAAATGTCTACTATGAAAAAATGCAAGAAACACGTACCTTACTATCCTGAAAATTTATCATACACCTTAGGAATTGCTGCTTTCAATGATTGTTAGCAAATTATCTGAAACCAAAAAATAGAATACATGTGTAGTAGATGAAATTTTTACAATGATGGATAGATCAAAAAGTTAAACATACCGAAAATCGGTTTTCACGTAAGCCTTAATTCAATAGCGCCTTAGAAAAGGTTTTCACTATTGAATTATTCTATTATTTTCTCTTTTCTTTTTCATTTTTTCATATTTCTTTTTTTCTTTGTTTTTTTTTCAGGAGCTTCAATGAGAGAGAATGTCTCTCATGAGGCTTTAATGAGAGAGAATGTCTCTCATTTTTATTTGGATATGAACAATCCTTATTTTGCAAGAACACATCTATCTTTTTTTCTGCAAGAAAACAACAACAATGAAGAATCGACCTTTTTTCCATGAGCAATAAGAATCTTCTTATGTCATCATTACCTCCTTATTGCTGAAAATGAAATTTTAACTTCATTTTTCCTCCTTCCTGCTGAAATTGATGCATGTCCTCATACATCTGCATTTTGTGGGACATGCCTTATGCTAAAGTTTTATTTTCTTATTTTTTTTTCATGATTCAAATATATGATCATTCAAAATCTCTATCAGAAGAGGAAGCCTCTTCTATCATATGCAAGTTTGACTGTGAGCAATATCAAGCACATTCCACCTTTGTTAATGACTTATGGTACCATCGTAAATTATGTTCATTCACCACTAATGTCCTCCTTGAATCATTAACCAAATAAAGTTGAACAACTCCATTATTAAATACTTTTGGTTCATCCTTGCTGCTCCTAATGTGATCATCATGCCATATTTTCCATTGTTGTTGAATGAACTTTGTTTGGTGAAGTGCCTCCAACCAAAGTTCATCCAATGCATTCAATTGCAAAATTCTTTTGTTTTGTACCTGCAACAACTCAATACCAACTTCTAAAGATGTATAAAGTGTTAGTAAAGCATTAGGATGTTGGATAAATGCATTAAACAATTTTGCTTCCTAGTTATTAGCCAACCAACTATTGATATTCAAAGGTATTTTTGGTTTTGTTTCAATTTATGTTATACTAGGATGTATTGAATTGATTCTTTGAAAATTATGCATTAAAGAATTGAGAGAGCAATGATGTGGTAGAAGAGAATGAAATTTTTGTGTATCTTTATATAAAATAATTCTTGAAGGAATTAAATTTGATAGATGGAAATGAAAATATGAGAGAAAATGATGATGCCATCCACGTGGTAAATAAAAAGAACTGTCTTGTATTGGAATGGGTGACAAATGTTTAAGTTCTTATTCTTCATTCCATAGTAATTGTTGGACAGTAATTGGTTCATCTTTAAGCTCCGAATCATGCAATTTTTTGATTAGAAATTTTTCATTAAACATAAACCTTTTGGATGAATCCAACTCTTCTACATTATCCTTTACAACTATGGAGGCCAAAATTGAAATGTCCTTTTAATTTTTCTTATATGTTTCAAGAAACCATGGGCTTCCTAGATAATCATACTTAGGTGGAGTAAGTTTTCCTGTAAGTAAGTCTACTAATTCTCCACCTACTTGTATGGTATTAAGATATATATATATATATATATTTTCTTGGTTTGTTAAAACACATTTCTTGAATAGTTTGGTTAATTGTAGGTACATCTTTAACAACTTGTAGTAAAGAGATTATATCATTTACATGGTTTAATTTCTTTACCAAATCTAATTTCAAAGATGTTATTTTTAATATCTCAAACTATTCAGGATATGATACTTTCTCCATTAAATCATTTTGAGAGAGGTTTTCTTTTTATTTTTGATGTTCTTTTTGTTGTTTCAATGTAGATGGGTTTTCATGTTTCTTTTATTTAGGTCCATTTCTACATTGATAAGTGGAATAGGTTCAAGAAGTGGTTTGCTTGAACACAATTGAGTGTTGTCACAATCACTAACATTTATTATGGTTGTATCATTTGATTTAGCCATAAAGATAGGGGTTGTTTGTTTAACATTATTTGGATTGACCACAAGTTGAAATGAAAGTGGAGGTTTTTTTGCTTGTTGTGGTTGTACCCATTGTTGTTCTTGCATTTTTGGTTGCAACCATGGTAGATGTTGTTGATTTGATTGTTTAGTCATCCATCCATGTTGAGACCACTCTTGGGAATATGCCCATGGTGGTTGACTCCAATGTGGTTGAAGTGGACCTGAAGTAGACCATGGCATATACCAAGGATTATTTCCCCAATTTATAGGAAATCGAGAAGCATTTTGATATAGAAATTTAAGAAAATTACCCCCTTGTATTTGTCCTATAAAATTGAGTTCTTTCATAGGTTGAGACTGTTTTTCAAAGATACTTTTGAGTCTTGGTAACATTTGACATTGATTTGTGGGGTGTCCTTTTTCACAAATGCTACATGTAGCAGATATAAATATTTTATTCAAAGGAAATTCATGAAGAGAGTGCTTCTTCTTACATCTTGAGCAATAGATGACTAAATATTCAGTGGATTCATTCTTTGCATTTATTTCATATAATGTTGTGTTAAGATGGTCTAAAATATCAAATTTTAGATTAGCACACTCTTTCATGAATTCTTTTAAATCATTTCTATTGCTACCAATTTTGTGTTTTCTATGCCTTGAATGAGAGTAATTCTTACAGAGTTTAATGATTTCCTAAAATTCAAGTGTATTTGCATATCCTTTTCCCATAATATCCAATACATCTCTTGATTCATATTGTAGTCCTCTCAAGAATATGGCTTTGGTAAGTTTAGTTTCAACACCTCCATATCTCTTATGAACAAAAGAAAATCTATCTAGATAGTCTTCTAAAAATTCATCTTCCTCTTGTTTCATTCTAAGAAATTCATCATTTTGATTCTTGACTTGACAATATTATTGGTATCTCTCCAAAAATATATTTTCCATATCATCCCAGGTTCAAATTGAATCAAGTGCTAAGGTGATAAACCATCATAGGGATGATTCTTTAAGAGTGGAAGAAAACAATTTGAGCTTTTGATTTTCATTAGTGTAATCATGAGCTTGACATACAATCTTAAACTCAAATAAAAATATATCAAGATCTGTAGATGTAACTCCCTTAAAAGTTGGTAATACAAAAGGTGAAATGACTTTCATAGGAGAGTTTTTATTAGGATCTAATCGAATGGGGTTTTGAAAAGTTTTGGTAGGTGTACTAGTTACACTAGGGTGGAACACATTACTAGCTCTCCCTAGATTCTCTTGTGAGCCTACCATTATGGGTTCCCAAAAACAATTATACATCATATTAAATTGTCCTGATTGTATGGATTTATCAAAAGAAGGTGGTGTTGAACTACTAATTTTTCCTCCTTGTAATGATTTCTCAAGGAATCCTACACTTCTTGAAGTAGATGATTGTGATTCTCTAAAAATTTTAACATTTTTAGGAATCCTAAATTCAGACAACTTTGGCATAGGTTCAACCTCTTGTCATGATTCTTCCTATGGTAGGCAAAGGGTTTTTAAGAAATTGTTCTTTTTTGTCCCTTAACCTATTCATACTTGCTATGTTTGTGTTTCTAACTTTATGAATTGCAACTATCAGTTTCACAACTATGTTTCATGCAAGTTTGTTATGTTTAGGATTTTACTCTAAAATTCACAACTTAGCATAATAAAAAATTGTTTGACTATTTTATCTCCTAACAACACCTATGTTCCCTGACAACAACACCAAAAATGATGGATGTCATTATTGTCATAATTTAGTTTTCAATATTTGTTAAATCCAGGGTGGTGTCCAAGGCTGTCTACAATAGAAGGTTTTGGCAAGTTACAGTTCAGTCATTAGGTGACAATATTTATTCGATGAAACATATGTTTGTTTAGCCTTTTTAATTTCACACAACCTAATTTGTAAAATTGAAGCTAATTTAACTTATAGAATTAGAATTGCAAAAATTGACACTTAAGCTATAGTTGCAGGAATTGACAATTTGTAGAATTGAAATTGCTAAAATAGGAACTATTTTACGCTTGCTAAATTGAAACAACAAAAATTGAAAGTGCTAAATTGAAACTAATTGAAATCAATCCATGCTAAATTTGAAAATGCTAAACTGTTGAAAAACAAAACTGTTGCTTGTTGCAAAATCTTGTCAGAAAAAGTTGTAAAACTTGTGAAAAAGTTGCTGCAAAAATTAAAGTACAAAAAACCAGGGGTATTAAACACATTCAAAATAGAGGTCATTTGACTGTAATAATTCTACATAAATAACACTTAAAACATAAAAAATAACTATGCTAAAATAGGGGTTAGTTTTTTTACACAAATTAAGCAAGAAATTGACAAGAAATTGTTGCAGCAAGAAGTCAAAAACCTGCTAAGTTAGCTTCCTTCCTCCAGGCCTGAGAGTGGGTCCTTGCTTCCTATTCTAGAATAAGTCAAAATCACTTTGAAAATATATCCTAAACACTCATGTATATTTTAAATCAAAATATTGAACTCTGCACTTTATTGAAAATTGCTGTAAAAAACAACTTTTACAATTCTGTCTTATGTCCTATTTTTGACTTTCTCCTAATCTGACTAACTAATCTTCTCCTCTACTATTAAATTGCTTCTACATGGGTATGTGGATACATTTATACTAAGTCCTTCACACTTCCAACATAGGTGGAAAATTACAAAACAAATCTCCTAGGCTGCTGCTTGATGATTTGCTAGTTGGCTGCAACTGACTTAGTCTTGACTTAGGGAAAAATCCAGTTGTGTGCTTATCATCACTTTCCACTTGATGGAAAATATTACAAAAATATATTAATACCATTGGCCACATATTCCCATGTTCCAGCTTGCTCAATATTCCTTTAAAATATGCCAAAAAGCTATTTTTAGAAGATGCTGCAGTTTTATTGATTTTTTCCAGCTTTTGGACAGTAAGCTAGAGATGAAATATTTTCTCCTTTGTGCATGTTTATTATATTGTGGTATGCTTGGGCATGATTTTAGGAAAGTGTGTTCAAGATTTTACCTCCCCAGTTCTTCATTTTATCATGTCAAAAAGGTCATATAACTGCTATTTTTATGCAAGAACAACTACAATTTTCTTGTTGCAACAGGCTGCATACTTGTCAAAAGCTATTGGCACCAATTGGATCACATTGGATCGCTTACAGGTGTGAAAATAGTTATTTTTTTTCATTTTAAACATGTTCCAACCATTCACACTTGCCACTTTTGGCCTAGTCTACAATTTCCTTTAAAGTTGCAAAGGACTGGTTTTTGTATGCTGTTTACAAATGGCCCTGCAATTTCTGCTTTATGCCTTGTTGCTCTTATTTGGACCACGTGGGAATGTGTCTAAGTGGATTAGAGGTATTTTTTGGTATCCGTGAACACATTCCATCCATTTTTACTTGCTCTTTTTGATTGTTTCAATGCTCCCCTTAAATATGATAGTTGGCTGGAATTTGTATGCTGCACAAAATCTGTCAATGCCCTGTTTTACAACAAAGACTATTTTGGCACCGAATCAACTTGAAAAATTGGTTTTAAGGCAGGATGACATTTAAAAAATGCTTGAATTAATCATAAAACATAACATGATTATTTGCTCTTATTTTTCTATGCTATTTTACCAACACAAATCATGCAAAAACAATCATAAAATACTGAAAATAGTCAAAATAGGGGTACAATGTTCCTAAACATTAAATCATGCAAACAATAAAAAATAATGCATTCTAATCACACATTTGAAATAAAATAATATTATATTTGGTTTTTATGGTAGTATTTTAATGTTCAAAATATAGCTAAAATGAGGTATTTTGGGCCTCATTAGGTTGGGGATCCTTTAAAGCTATAGAATGAAAAAGGTTCAATGTTTAGTCAGGTGTGGAGCATGAAGTACAAATAGAAAAGAAAGATTTTTCATTATCAGGTATCATTCCCTCCATAATCCTTCCTTGTAATACCTTACCTTTGACTACCATACCATTTCCTCATGCATCTCATTTCATCCTATTAATTACCTTTTACACCTTATTTTCATCTGCTACTCCTTTTTCACCCTTTCCATGACTCCATAGCCCAATGGATAAGACAGGAAGAGCTGACAAGTGGTATATAAGTACTCATATGTCACGACATAACATGTGCCAGGTCAAGAAATAATGCATAAAATATGCCACATGACATTTCATCCTCTAAATGATGAAGAGAAACACAATTTGATTGAGCTAAAAGAGCCTAGCTAGCAATGATCTATTAAATAGGGCATGTGAACAAATTTTCTACACAAGCTCCAATTTTTTGAAAAGGATGCCAAGTTAGAAGAAGACATCATGCAACTATTGCAAAACTTAGTTGGCATTAATATCATCTCAAGTTCTATATAAGACAATCGAAGGTAAAATTAGCGCAACCATGTGCATTCCTAAAGGCCTAAGATATTGCACCAATGCCTACGACAAAGAGAATTTTTTAGTGTAACTTTGTGAAGAAAAGAAGGATGCATAGTAATGAAGGAATCTGGCCTACAAGTGCCTAGAATATTTATCTAAGGTTAACTTTTAGTTGTGGTAGGATATGCTCATGGATGTACTATTTTTGTAGGGGACACCAATATTTGGATGTTCCCTTTCTTTATCCATTCTTCTTTCCTTTTCATATTTCCCTTTGTTCCACTCCCTCATATCATGTATTCCTACATATCTCTCCATCAACTCTAGCCACTCCATTTTCCATTGTCCCTGCATTTCTTGATTCTTGTAGTAATTACTGTATGCAATATGGCCTTTCTCCCTCCAATTTTTATCATATTATCTTCTAGATCCTTTTCCTCTTCATAGAATTATAACTCAAGAATAAGGCTATCTAGGCTCGTATTTTTTTGCAAGAAAAAAACCTCGAGAGGTGCCAAGAATGTAGGTCAAAATATTTCCCATACTAATTTGCTCTACCAAATCTTACCTTCAATTCACTAGATAATCCAATTGAGTCTGTTGAATGATCTAAAGATTGGATAAAAAAGCTTTAGCAATGAACAAACATGAAAATGCTTAGATCACGAATTCTGCAAGAAAAAAGTACTAATTGCATAAATCCAAATCGATGCATAAGACCAAACATGACCAATTATAAGAAATTGTAATCAATGACATTAGCATTATGTATTTTGAGAATATGCAAAGGTAGAACAAAACCAGAATCACAACGCACCTTCAACATTGTTTAATACACAAAGCTAAAATACACAAAGTTGGGATAGTTTTGGTAGTGACATCAACACCTTCGTGACAAAGTTTGGAATCATACAAAAGAGGCCACAATGGAACAAAATCAAAATTATTGACATTGAAAGCATCGACCAAAGAATGCACATAGCTGGAATATCAAGCTATCAGGAACAATGCCAAGATTTTTACAACAACGACATCAAAGCATCTCTGAAATTTGAATTTATTTCAAAAGATGCTTCAAGAAAAATAAAAGTTTCTATTCAATACACGACCCTCTAAAATGTCCCTTCAAGAGCCACAATTACCTCAATATTTTCTAGCTATTCAAACTAACACTATTAAGACACAAAAATGATGTCTCTCACAAATCAATTGCAATGGTTTGGCCATTTACATAAGATATTTGAAGATCTACAAAGCATATTGCAAGAAAATTTAAACTCTAAGAATGATATGAAAGCAAAGCAAGCCACATTAGCAACAAACCAACATAACAAACTGCTTAGAGTGTTCCTTGCCAGTCTATTTTTCCTAACAAACTTGTAAGTGTAATGTAAATCTTGGGCTGCAAGATTCTAAAGTAGCTTATAAATAGAGAATTAGATCAAAGAATGAAGGGTCATATTTGTAGAATTTTCCTAGAGAATTAGATCAAAGAATGAAGGGTCGTCTTTGTAGCATTTGCCTAGATATTTGCTATGTAAATCTTGTTGCCAATTAATAAGAAGTGATAGCTATTTGACCTCCATTGTTGGTGTTATTACAAGTTTTTATGAATGTATCTTTGCTTTAATTCTATTACACTTTTGTGATTAGTCTATTCTATTAAAGCAAATTTTGCTATTTGAATTGTTGTTGGACTCCTATTCATTGAAGTCTTTCGAATGATTAAAGTATGTTACTAAAATTAAATGAATTTGTTTTACACTTGACAATGGCTTATCTGTTAAGTATCATTTAGAATTGATTGTGTGAATTTCTAATATTGTTACAATATATCCTATCCACTATGTACTCATTTCCTTAAACACTTACTTTCTCCTAACCTTTCCTTCTCCTTACCCTCAACTTAAACCCCTATTTTAGTTTACAAGTATACCAAGGAGTCGACCTTCTCTAGAGGTTGAATTGAGAGAAATATCATTCATCAAAAATATTGGCTAAAGTCTAGGGTGCATTCCATAGACTAGGCATATTTTATGCCAAAACTTTTTGAGGCTAAGATGATAGAAATTCCACTTATTAAATCCATAGATCTTATAAAACCCTATTGATACCGATCCAATGAAAACTATGAATTTCATTGTATCGATGGCCATACAAAAAATTGATGAAAGACATTATGAAACCTCATCTAGGACCTCCTAGAAGGTGGCAAAATCATTCTTGATAGCTCCAAAACCTAACCTTCAAATCAAGATCTTAGATTTTTTAAAAATCCTTTTCCTAACCATGGTAAAAAATCAACCATTAAGATCCATTATCAAGGTATGGTAGGCACCATACATTTATTGCATGGTTATGCTATGACAAGGTAACAATATAATAACCAATCAACCAATAAATCCTCTTGGCCTTCCTTAGTTCTCCAAAAAATAAATAATACCTCTTCATCTAGGAGGTCACAATTGGTTATCCAATATCAAAGTAATAATTAGAGTGCTTTCAATATTTCCAAAAACTTGAAAGCACTCTGGCCAAAATATCTCTTCTTGAGCTATTAAAATACTTCCTTAGCTCATAGGGACATTCTCCTAAAACTCCTAAGTAAGCAAGTCATCCCTAGATATCTTAACCCTAATGATATAACTGATGTGAGATCAATTAGAGTTAATCATACCATAATATCGTTTCATGAAGACACAATTTCTTCCTCCTTGGTATCCATTAAACTTCCTCTTTACATTATAGGTTACATTGGTGATACCTTAATAAAAATAATCCTTGTTGACAATAATTCTGGCCTCAACATTTGTAGCTTACAAATTTATTAGCATTTTTGGACTAACCAAATAGGATTTAAAAAAATATGACCTCATCATAAGGGATTTCAATAATAAGGAATATGAGGCAAGTAGAACCATGGACTTGCCCCTCAAAGTCAACACTTGTATCCTAAATAATATTTTCTACATCATGCCTTGCAACCTAATATATAACATTCTACTTGGAAGGCCTTGGATCCATGCAATAACGGATGCTCCTTCCACCTTGCATCCATTCCTTAAATATGAATGCCAAGATAAGACCATTCACATCCTTATCGATACTCAACCTTTCATCTTATCAGGCAATCACAACCAAACACCTAAAAATACATCTTTGTCATTTCCTTTAGCCATAACCATCATCTTCTTCCTCTTTACTTGATGCATTAAGATCACTAACTTTAAAAGATCAATCTAATTATATTAATAATCAATTATAAGGTTAAAGTTTTAATTCATTAATGGAAATAATTACATTCTAGAACAACATAACAATCAAAACTAATATTAATAATAATAAAAACCAACAACATAATAAATCCTTCTTGGACCTATCCATATTACCTCCTCCTTGAACTTTAGGTTTGCTTTCTATGAAGGGTAAAACAATACAAATAGGAAGCTATTCTTTTATTTGTGTTGGGACTACCAACAAAGAACAAATCCACATTAGTAACCCTCACTTGGTTGAGTGACAATATGCTTTGTGCTACTTGTCAGACTTGTATCCTATTCCAAAGCATATACTTGCTAATATGGAATACCAAGGAAAGGGTCCAAACCTTCATGGACAAGGTATAAAAGAGCATTTAGAGGCAAAATATAAACTAGGATATTATGGGACAGGTTATATCCCAAACTATAGTCAACCTCTTCATGCTTCCTTTTCAAACAACAAAGAGAAAGAATATTTTTATTTATGGGAGTCCCATGTGACACCATACCGCTACACAAGTTAGATTAGGACATGGAGGGAGATGAGAAACCCCTCCTCTTAGGTACTAATTCCTTACAATTTGCATAATTTAGTGCTAATATTCTTAACTTAGCTTACCTTAAATTGATCGTTGATGAAAACTATGAGGTGGAATACATTCCACTCAACCATGATCAAGCTAATTCTTCTATCTCATTCATAATACCTTTTAATTCGGAGTGTATTTTTAATAGATAGCTAACATATTTGCCTCACAACCAAATGACCAACAACCATATCCCATAGACCTTGAAATTTTAGGAGTTTTACTTGCTCACCCTCAACTAGAGAATGAATCTCATATACTTATTGAAGAAATAATAGATATCAACATTGGGACCAATACAATCCTAAAATTAGATAAAATTCTAACTACATGTGAGTGTAAAGAATACACTAAGCTCCTGACATAATTCTGTAATATCTTTGCTTGGTCATATGCAAATATGCTAGGACTAGATCCTTCCCTCATGGTTCATCGCTTAGTTGTTTGACCAGATATAAAAACTTAAAACAAAACTATAGAAAATATTTGTAAAAGTTGTCATACTCATTAAAGAGGAACTCCAAAAGCTCCTTGATGTTGGATTTATTATGGCAATTTATTATTCTCTCTGGATTTCCAACATTGTGCTTGTCACTAAGAAAGAGAGAATTATCAAAATATGCACTAATTTTTGGAACATCAACAAGGTATGTCCTAAGGACATATTTCCTCTACCTAATATTAATATGATTATTATATTTATCTATGGTTGCAGAATTTTATCTCTTATGGATGGATTTTTTGGATATAACCAAATAAAGATCGCTCTTGAAGATCAATCCAAGATAATTTTTCACTACCCCTTAGGGGATGCTCTACTATAAAATCATACCCTTTGGCCTAAAAAATGTTGGATTAATTTACCAAAGAATAATGACCAATATCTTCCACAATATGATGCATGACATTGTAGAAGATTATGTTGATGACCTCCTCAGATGCTTCTTAAATTGAGAGGACTGCATTCGTGATCTATGTTAAATTTTTGAATGATTAAGGGAGTGTAAAGTATGTCTATAACCCCAAATGTACATCTTTGGGGTAATGTATGCTTAACTACTAGGGTTTATTATATCTTTTTGAGGGATCAAAGTAGACCCTAACAAGATATCAACCATTGTCAATATACCACCTCTTAGGAACTTGACTGAGCTTTGAAACCTCCAAGGAAAACTATAGGCTATTGTGGGTGAAATTTTACATCCTTTACCCACTCTTCCCTTTAGGAAGTGATTTTATTTCCTCAAAATAAGTTCACAAAGTTTTGAAGGTACTGATGGATGGGTAGAGGATGTCAGAGTAGTAGTAGTAGCTGTAGGATGGACCAAACCAATGAGCGGATTGCAGAATCAAGTAGGGCGGGACATAAGAGTGGGCAGACACCTACCCTTAACTTTAGGTAGAACTTCCCGAAAAACCCACCCAACTGAATGGGCAGACATTCCAAAGGGCTAGCATAGGTAGAAAAAATGTAAAAGACTGCCCTTGGGGGGGAGATAAAATCCCACCCATAGTGGGCAGGAGATAGAAGTGAAAACATGATGGAACCTTAGGAAAATACCTACCCTCACTCCCCAGTACCCTCGTAGGTATAAATAAGAGCAAAAAAAGTACTCGCCTGACATACAAAACTCTTGCCATCGCCTAAATTTTTAAGATGAAGATGTACACACGGCTACATTAGTTTGGGTACTTGATAACGTAAGTGTATGTGATGAATTTCTAGTGCATTACTCCCAAGGTATCTCAAAACCTATCACTTTATACCTAATTAGAGGATCACCAATCGAGGAGAAGGATGAGGTAGCTAAGAATTGATGAGTTGGGTAGAAGCATCAGAAGATCTAAAGACCCAGATTGAACCAGGTACATATACCGCATTCTAGAAAATCGACGCTATCTAGAGGAACAATGTACCAGTGCTGCACTTGTTTGCTGCAAGGATTGTCTTCCTGCCTTCCACTATTAATGTCCAATTTTTTAATTCATGTAAATATGCCTCTATAAATAGTACAATTCTAGTAATTCCGAAGGGCAGCTCTTTAGCCATTATAATTCTTATGTAAGGTTTACCTCTATGTAAATATAAATTCTACACTGTTTGGTCTCTGGCTTTGTCCTCTTGTTCTTTATTGAATGTGTGAATTCTCATTGTTGTTTAGTTGTTTAAGTTATCTCGTGTTATTCTGCTAACTGTATTCTTTGGGATTTACTTTAGTGACTTAGGACTGTGTGTTCATGAATATGGGCTTGGGGTTTATTTTTGCTAAATCCAGTCAAATAAGAGCTCTCTGATTCTGCATCCTGGATCTCATGTACCTGTTTGTTGGTTATAGAATTTACCTCTTGCCCGTCGATGATAGGAGCTAGAACTAATGCACATTTGAGTGATATGTTAGGTGTAGGGTTTGTGTTCATATGGGTTATATCACCTGCATAGGTCTTGATGTGGCTATACAAGTCCTTGTAAGTTTTGGCTATGACCTTATTTTATTTCTTTTATTTTATTTTCTCTTTTCCCGTTTTGCGATGTAGATAGTTGGAACCACCCTCGAAGGAACCATGCTCCTTCAAAGATCATATATCCCATCTCGATGTGATGACCGTTATATGCTTGGCATTGATCTATCCTTCCACCCTGTGAATGATGTCGGATTGATGACCTACATTTTTTGGTGACTATCGGGGAACTCACTGAGTCCCCGTGTTTTAGGAAATAAGAGTTTGGTGACTCTATTTTTCCTATATCTTCTCAAAGTCACCTAGTGACTTTGACTATGTGACACATCTAGATCATGAGACCAGTTGCCCACCTATGCTAAAGATCTAAACATTATGAAGGACTCAAGGTACAACGAGTAGCATTGACCTGAAAAGCATAGATAGTATGTTCACTTGGTAACTTTGACTCTGATTCCTACATCACATCTAGGACCTTTAAATATTGGTGCTTAAATGGCTTAGCCACTGTTCCCCTAGTGGAATGATCCTGATCCTCTCAATATGCCTCATCAGTATGATATTTTGGAAGCTACCTTTGACACCCTAAAAAAATATAGTGGTGGTAAGGGAGTTGTGAAGGAACACCTTGAAAACATGGTTTCTCTGGCCACCCTTCATAATATCATGCACAAACATACAATGATTAGGCTGTTGGTTGCTTCCCTCAAAGGTACAAAACCCTATAGCCTAGAAGCATATCTACATGGATAGATCTGGTAGAGCCTCTCATGGATACATTTGGAAAAATGGAGGACCCCTTCCAGTCTCTAAACCAATTCACATTTATCAAGAGGAACCCTCTTGAAAGTGTGGTGGACTTCAATGTCCATTTTGAGAAGAGCTGGAAGAGGATTCCATGACAAATCCTCCCAACCTTCGCCCAGGTGTATCTATTCTACATTTGAGCTCTTGGTCTTGAGATTAACTTCCTTTTACACCAATAAAGAGAAACTAGTTTCCCACAACTCTAAAAGGAAGCTATTAGAGCCAAGCATATCATGATGTGGAGGTTCCATCCTATAAATTCTTTTTAAGAGTTTAGGCTGAATCATGCAATAGGCACATACTAGGAGGAAGTGTAACACAGTGACCATATCCATGAAGGTAATAAAATAGATCAAACCTAAACTTAGCAGAATCTAGGTAAGGATATGGATGCCCATAAACGAGAGGAGTGCCTTAATATGGAGGAAGAGTTGGCCATGGTATTGGCATAGCTGGCCAATCTCAAAGAGGGACAACATGAAAATATAGTCCCTGAAATCTCACCACCTGAAAGGTGGAATACGATGGTAAAAGTAATTACCACCCTTGGATTCAAAATCCTGAATGTTTAGACGCTCAGGAAAAATATAAATAATTATAATTTTATCATAATTTTGAGCCAATGTGGACGGTGCCATATGGATCACAAGCGATGCCTCAAATACAATTTGATCTGGTCTAACCACTGCAGATTCAGAGGGTGATTTACATATGAAATATTGGCTCAGGTGTTCCTATCACATCACAATTTTACAACAAATAAATAAAGCCTTGCATTATGTAGGGCCAATGCGTTAGGAATCACAAGTTTTATCACCGACCATTGGAGCAGCAAAGTCCTATGAAAAGTTACCACTTGGTCAGGTGCTGGAGGGTATCAATAAGGATTTCCCTAAAAATTGCTTAGGAAATGTTACATTCTCCTCCATATCTATGTTGCCTTCCTAGTTATCTATTCTTCTATATATTGTTGTCATGATCTCATAGACCAATGGATACATTCAACAATTTTCAAGGCCTCTTAACTCATCCCCAGGAGCTGCAATAAGCCTTAGAACTCATAAATACAAACACATGGCAAGGCGAGCATGCTATAAATAACCCCTATGGTAAGATGGAAATGAGTCCATAAAGAGCAAACCACAAATCATGGTTGAATCAAAATAGCCTCTTCGTTGATAACAACCAGTAAAATAGGATAATTACTAGATTATGTGAAGAAGAAGGTATAGGATATAATAGATAAGGAACATTGGTAATCTGTTTGATCTTGGAATATCCTAGGTCTTCGATGGGTTATATTTAGGGGGATTCAATCTGTAAGCATACCTCATGAAGAAGGGTCTATGCCCCATTGGTTTCACTTGATAGGCTTCATAATGCTTTTTCCTTCGTATCCCCTATTCTACCACCCTTTCCTTCCCTTCGTCTTCCTCTCCTTTTGTTGCCTATAACTATTCTGGTTGGTAACAAAGGCTTCGTCACCTTGGTTGCTCCCTATTCCCTTTTCCTCCAATGTGCTTCTTACAACAAGCTTCTTAAGCATTTGCTTGTTGTTTCCACTGCTTGTCTTCTTGCTACTCTTGTCCACAACACTCCTCTCTATGTTGGCCTCATTGGTCTTGTCATTCTAGCTTTCTTTTTCTTGTTTCCCCTTCTACTCTCATCGGTCGAGTTCATGTTACTTTTCCTTTGCTCTGTTTTTAATTGTGTTAGATGTCCCATATCTTTTGACTTCCTTTTTATCCTTGCATCGTCTCCTTATTCATTTCCTCATTTCCTCTATGCCCTTCCTTCCTCTCATTTATTTCTTTGTTGTGTTTGTTATATTTCTTAATCCTTCTAGATTAATTTTTTCTACGAGATGGAAACCCCTGTAAGTCACAAAAAGTGTAGATGAAATTTTACACCCTTCACCTACTCTTACCTTTAGAAAGTGATTTCCTTTATTAAAAAAGAGTTCACCAAGTTTTAAAGGTATTGATGGACGGGTGAAGGATGTTAGAGTAGCAGCAGAGACCGCAAGGCGGACCAAACCGACGGATGGATAGCAAAATCAAGTAGGGTGGGCAACAAGAGTGGGCGGACACCCACCCTTAAATTTGGGTGGAACTTCCTAAAAGACCCACCCAACTGAATGGGTAGATATTCCAAAGGGCTAGCATAGGTGAAAAAAATGTAAAATCTCACCCTTGGGGAGGAGATAAACTCTCGCCCATATTGGGTAGGATATATAAGTGCAAACAGGATAGAACCTTAGGAAAATACTAGCCCTCGCTCCCTAATACCCCCATGGGTGGAAAGAAGAGCAAGCAAAGTACCCACTTGACATACAAAACTCCTGCTATTACCTAAATTTTTAAGATGAAGACGTACATACGACTGTAGCAGTTTGGGTACCTGACAACATAAGTGTATGTGATGGATTTTTGGCACGTTACTCCCAAGGTGTCTCAAAACCTATCGATCATCACCTAACCAGAGGATCACCAGTCGAGGAGAAGGATGAGGTAGCTAAGAATTGATGGGTTGGATAGAAGCATAAGAAGATATAAAGGTTTAGATTGAGCATGGTATATCTACCTCCTTTTAGAAGATCAATGCTATCCAAAGGATTATTGTACCAATGCAGTGCTTATCTGCTGCAAGGATTGTCTTCCCACCTTCCACAGTTAATGTTTGATTTTGTAATTCATGTAAATATACCTATAAATAGTAGAATGTTGGTCATTCTAAGGGTAGATATTTAGCCATTAAAATTCTTATGTAAGGTTTACCTCTATGTAAATATAAATTTTGCATTGTTTGGTCTCTAGATTTGTCCTCTTGTTCTTTATTGAATGTGTGAATGCTCATTGTTGTTTAGTCATTTAAGTTATCCCATGTTATTCTACTATTTGGATTTTGTGGGGTTTACTTTAGTGACTCAGGACTGCGTGTTCATGAATATGGGTTTGGGGTTTATTTTTGCTAAATACAGTCAGATAAGAGCACTCTGATTCTACATATTGAATCTCATGCACCTATTTGTTGGTTCTAGAATTTACCTCCTACCCACCGCTGATCGGATCTAGAACTAAGGCACATTTGGATGATCTGTTAGGTGTAGGATATATGTTCATACGGGGTATGTCACCTGCATAGGTCTTGATGTAGCTATACCCATCCTTGTGAGTTCTAGCAATGACCTTCCTTTATTTATTTCCTTCCCTTTTCCCTTTTCTAGTTTTGTGATGTAGATAGCTAGAACCACCCCCGAAGGAACCGACCTCCTCCGAAGATCATTTGCCCTGTGATGACCATTATATGCTTGGCATTGATCCATCCTCCCTGCCTTGTGCATGATACCGAATTGGGGACCAACAAATATTCAAATATTTATTCCTCAACTCATTAACAAAAGTTAGCCCTTTTCAAACCTCTTATGAAAATATAAAAAAATTAGGCGGGATACTAAGCATCAAGTTGCATTTGACACTCTAAAAATGTATCTTTTATCCCCTCCTATTCTTGTACCTCCCAACCCATCTAAATATCTATTACTATATATTGTAGTCACAAAAACACCCTTAGTGCAATTCTAGCACAATATAACAACCAACATCGAGAGAGAGCCATCTACTATATCACTAGAATGTTGTTTAGTTATGAAACTTGTTACACCACTAGAATAATCATCTCATAGTGGTGTTTGCCTCTCAAAAGTTAAGACATTATATGGTTAGTAAGAAAACCTTTGTCATAGCAAAGGTTGATACCTTGTGTTATCTCCTATCCAAACCATATCTCTTCAAGCAAACTGCCAAATGGTTCATCGTCCTTAGTAAGTTTGATATTGAATTTATCAACCAAAAGTCATTGAAATATTATATGATTGCTGATGTATTAGTTATGGCTACACTAGTGTGTAACCATCAATTAATAATAGACTTTCTTGATGAATCAATCCTCACTCTAAATATCAACCAACCTAATTCCTAGACCCTATACTTTGATGACACCCAATGCATCAAAGGGGTAGGGGTAGGAGTCATTATAGTTACACTACAACGATACCTTATCCCCTATAATTCAAACTCCAATTCTCATATACCAAAAATACAACAAAATATGAGTCCCTTATCCTAGGACTTTGAGTTGTATTATATTTATAGGTTAAAATTCTCTATCTTTAGAGATTTCCAATTTGTGATTATGTCATGACCCTCCCTGACAGGATTTTTGGCACAAAGAAACTGTGTATTAATTAATTATGCTTTAATACCTAGTTTGAGCAATTGAACCAACTAATATGATGTTTAGTTGATTTATAAGAGCACAATACTGCTAACAAATTATCCAATTATGCAGGATCAAGTACATTCATAGGTGGACAAGGTAGAATAATCCACTAGAATGGGGGTACTTGAGGTTGGGGAAATGATGATTACGACAACTCGAGGGTAACATGAATAGATACCTTCATATAGGTATGCATTCGGTATGGGATAATCATAATTAACTAGCCATCTTGAGCCTTAAGTTGATAGCCTGATAGCTATCGTAAATCCTTGGGCTAAGATAGGTGACTGAATTGATGAAAAGAATCCCTTTTTATCTATTGCATACATTTGGTTTATCTTTTACTTCATCACTACCTGCATTGGTAGTTTGAGAAATAAAAGTATGCATAATTTGATTTCCTTTGAATACCTTTTGTTTGCTTAAAATATCTTACTCTCTATTTTACGAATAATAGAAGTTTTATTTTAAATGATAAAGGAACTTCATTTATAAATAAATAGTTGTTTTATTTTAAATGATAAAGGAAATTCATTTATAAATAAATAGTTGCTTTATTTTTATAAAATGATAATAGGGCTTCATTTTAATAATAGTTGGTTTATTTCAAATAATAATAGATTTTCATTAGTGGGAACTTGAACCTCTATTTATAAGACTTTGGAGAAACCTCATTCTAAGCAATAAAAGAAATTTGTTTCAAATAAATGATTCGAAGCTATCCTCTATATATGTATATAGATAACTTGGATTTATTTTATGTAATAATTTTTTTATATAAAATAAATAAGGTTCTAAGAAGATAACCTTCTCATCATCAACTTCATTACCATGAAATTTTGGTAAATGGGAAAAATACTTTTAAAACCCAAAAGGATCAGGTTTATGCCATGGAGTTGGTGAGAGAGTAATGACAATCATAAATATGGTTGGTAGATGAGACGTGAGCCAGAAGAGCTTGATTTCTGAGCTTGAAGGGAAGGTAAATATTCATTGTTGGTAGCTAGAACATTGATGGAAGACAAGACTAAAGATGTAGGAAGGAAGTCTCTTACAGTTTTAAGGGAAAAGGAAGCAAATAAAAGAGGTTAATCACTCTTGCAAACTTCTATGGGTAGTGAAGGGGAGACTAAGAATGTGAAGGAAAAATCAGAATCAACAAGCCAGATTGGTGAAGGCAATGTCTGAAAGCAAGGAGGAATTCAACGAAGGACTCATAGGTTGGTTCTATGCTTTGTTAGTCAATATTTGTTGCTAAATAGTAAGACGTTCACCCTTGGTTCAAAGGGAATGAAACTTTTGTTATTTTCCTTATGTAATGCTCTCTTTGCTTAAGAACGTCGTGCATCATATTCTTAGGTTAATTCTTTGAGTCTTAAAGGGATCATCCGGGTCTTGTAGAGTCGAGACTCTTTCCTTTGGTCAGCCTAACACTGCATTCATGGTGATATGGTTGTGGTCTATACCTAGGTTGGCACGTATTGACATAATTTGTGATTGTGGTAGCACCTTGAGGGTGTTGTACGAGACTTAGAGACTAAAACCCAATCTTCGATAATATTTTTCTCTTTAAGTAATTGGAAGTAGTGTGTGTGCTTGTGTAGTCAGCCCTTGCTCGTCGTAAGGAGGGGACTGTCTTGTTCACGTCAGTATGACGATCGAGATGATAGACTTTGTCTTGTGATATTTCCTTTGCATCAGTGTTGCTTAGTAGGGAGACCGAAGGATCAACTGTAATAGTGATTCACTATTGTGAATCACTAGGGTAGTGGTGGCTTCGGTGTCACTCACCCTTGTTGTTTTAGTCGCATCAAGACCTCTATTTATCTAGAAATATTACCTCGATTCATTGACCCCTGGGTTGGTATTCGTGAGTTTCTCGTAGAGCTTCGTAGGAACTTGCCTAAGGTTTGGTTGCCTTTGTAAAGACCTAAATCATCCTTGTTGAGTGAACGACTATTTTACATGTGGTAAAATAGTCGATAATTGTTTGATTGTGTATTGCTAGTAGCAACTTAGGTTGTGATTAAAGTTACACCATTATTTATTTAAGGGAAGTTTTGTTTTATTTTATTAATTAGAAGGTAGGGATATTTAATTAATAAAATGAAAGTAAAGGGTTTTGAATTTATTTTTGTTAATTAAAGATATGGGGCTTTAATTAGTGAAAATAAATGGATGTGGATTTATTTTACTAAATAGAGGTATGGGACTCTCTTTGGTAAAGTAAATGAATGATGTTTTATTTTTGTTAATTAAAGATACGGGTCTTCAATTAGTGAAAGTAAATAAATGTGGATTTATTTTGTTAAATAGAGGTATGGGACTCTCTTTAGTAAAGTGAATGAATAATGTTTTATTTTTGTTAATTAAAGACATTGGGCTTTAATTAGTAAAAGTAAATGGATGTGGATTTATTTTATTAAATAGAGGTATGAGACTCTCTTTGGTAAAGTAAATGAATTATGTTTTATTTTTGTTAATTAAAGACATGGGACTTTAATTAGTGAAAGTAAATGGATGTGGATTTATTTTATTAAATAGAGGTATGGGACTCTCTTTGGTAAAGTAAATGAATTATGTTTTATTTTTGTTAATTAAAGACATGGGGATTTAATTAGTGAAAGTAAATGGATGTGGATTTATTTTATTAAATAGAGGTATAGGATTTTTTTTTTTGAATTTAGAAAAAAATCCCTTGTGGGGCCGCCTTGGTCTGAGAAACCACGACAAGGGGGTTCTACACCGTCAAAATCACCCGAGAGTCATGCCTGATCCTGATCGCACCAACATAATCAACTGGATTTTGGGTACCCAATGTGCATTTGGTAGGGTGGATATTCGAACCAAGGATATCCCTTAGAGGATTACCCTACCCTCTCCAACTCACCTGCCACACGTGGGTGGTATGAGAATCTCTTTGATAAAGTAAATGAATTATGTTTTAATTTTGTTAATTAAAGACATGGGGCTTTAATTAGTGAATGTAAATGGATGTGGATTTTTTTTATTAAATAGATGTATGAGACTCTCTTTTGGTAAAGTAAGTGAATTATGTTTTATTTTTGTTAATTAAAAATATGGGGCTTTAATTAGTGAAAGTAAAAGAACCTAGCTATTTGGGGATTAAAGGTATGGGACTTTAATATGTCAAATAAGGGTTGGAAAGGAATTGATTAAAGTAGGACTTGTGATCTAGTTGCATTTGTTGAAAGAATCTCATGGGATAATGAGAGGGGAAATAAAAATGGTGGTTTTTAAATACCAACTATGCAATAGATGGTTAGATACTTTGATTTGATTGTATAGTTGTAATTTAATAATAAGCATAGTAGATGCATTTAAAAGCATGTCTATCATGGAACCATGAGTACCTTGATCCCCTAATATCCTTAAATAATCGATGGAAGCTGGGGATGACCAAGGAGGTAATTGAAACTAATATGTTAGTTTGATTCTAACTTTAAATGATTTACTTATGCTTAAATAACTCTAAATTGTGGGGATATTTCCCTGATGAAATTGATGTAATGAATTATTATTTACGAGTATGAAGGATTTATCATACTTGCTTATTGTAATAACTACTTAATGGTTGGAATATGTATTTTAAATTAGTGCTTAATGGTTGGTAATTAAATTCCTTTCAATTAATTTTTACTCTCCTTAAATGCTACTTCCTTTCTAGTATCTTTGCATGATTAATGATATGTTTTTTTGTTAGATTTAGTATCTAGATTTATTCTTGTTGCCTTGTTAAACAACACAAACCTAAGTAAGGAGTTCTAAGGTGAACTTAGTGGTGACCTAAGGGAATTACAAATCCCCTTAGGGAGAAAATAGGAAACCTAAGGGAATTGAGACCCCCTTAGGGAGATTGATAACTAAGTTATGGAAAGACTACATCTAAGTTAAGTTAGATCATTGAGTATATGAGATGGATAGCTTAGCTCATAGTACACGTAGCATACCTACATAGACAAATTTGTGTATGGTATGGAGATGGGCGTATACCTTCGACGGATTGAAGGTGATAAGTTTAGCTCATCGAGGATGATGAGAGGGATAAAATTATTTGTGGTAACACATAGTACACCTACATAGATGGATTTTTTTGAGGGTACTTCATGAGGTGTAGCTCTTCATGGAAACGTAGGAGAATTTAATAATAAAATAATTAAAGGTCGGTTAGGGGTTTATAAATCCCTCGCCTTAGCAAAAAAAATTCTTTTCTTTCTGTGTATTTTCTTGTAGCTAAATTTGGGTCATTAAATTTGGTATCAGAGCTCTAGGTATGAGGGTATAGAGATTCTTATGTGCTAAAAGAATTTGGATGCCTCCAATGAAGGCTTGCTTCGAGATAAGTAAAAGCTAGGATGGCCTAGAATCTCCTGCTTGCTAGAATCTAATAGGGATTACTCCCAAGGGTGAATGAATATTGTGATACCTTAGTATAGGTTTTGGTATTAATGTCACATAATAACCTTAGAATATCCTCTTAATTAGATTCTTTTAGCAGTATAAATTTATATTATGGTTAGAATTAGTGATACAATTTGAGTGAAGCTATAACCTAATCCTTTTCTTGGTTGTAACCAGGTTAAAGATGCCACATAAGGCTAGAGAAGAGAGGCCTACACCTATATGAACTCAAAAAAATAATTTCAAAGAAGAGATACGAGAGGAGGATCCAAAAATTCTAACAGAGAGGTAGAAGACCTCACTGCTATGATTGCTGCTATGTAGGATCATATGAGACAAATGTTGGAAACAATTATAAATCAAAACTCACAAGCTAGAGGTTTAGAGGTTGACCAAGTCGATGGGCTAACTGAAGAACAATTACAATCTAGAGCCCTCCTAGAAAAGGAAACAACTAGGAATCTAAAAAACATTTGTATCTCCAAGTTTTATGGAGAAGGAGAAGGGGATGCCACTAAAGCGTAGCTGAGAGAACTAGAAGTTTATTTCATAGTAAAGGGCTATTCCCCAGAAACCCAGATAGTTTGGGCTACAATAAACTTAGAAGATGTTCCTTTATATTGGTGGGGAACCTAATATGAGAAGAATAAGGTTGAGCCTGTTGATATTAAATGGAATGATTTTGTTGAAATCTTTAAAAAGAGGTTTCTCATAGAACACTTCTATGAATTGAAGTTTGAGGATTTTCCAACCTTCGAAAAGGGACTAATATAGTAGATACATACTATAAGAAGTTATTTCAATTACTTAAGTGTGTACTTTATTATGATGAGAATATGAGGGTTCACAAGTTCATTCATGAGTTAGAGTCTAGAGTGAAGCATGAGCTTAAATAACTACAAAAGGCATATGAATGAGCAAATAAAGTAGTCACCTGCAATTCAACTATACTATCTCATCTGAACAAAATTGGTAAACACTGAGGAAGAGGAATAGCCAAGGATTATTCAAATGGGAAGAGGAAGAGGATCGAAAGACCAATAACCCTTAAAATTTTGAGAATAAGAATAGTGGGAAGCAGGGAAAGTTCAAGAAACACTTCCAAAAGAAAATCAACAATAATCCCAACAATGCAAAGCCTCACCCTTAGAAACAACAAAATTCAACTCCAACCATTAAGGTGGAGGAGCAAAAAATGATAAAAGAAGCAAGGACCCAAGGACGGTTGTTACTATTGTAGGGACCCACACTATGCTAAGCAGTGTCCATATCAACTAGGGCCAAGTTATTCCAATGATAAGGGAAAGGAACCTGAGCATAAAATCTATGCCACAATCAAGAAATAGAAGTTAGATGGGCAAGCTACCCCATTGCTTGTGAAAGGTAAGATTTTTAATAAGAAAGTAAAAATTTTAATTAATAGTGGGGCCACAAATAACTTTATTTCTTCTAGTCTAGCAAGGGATATGTTGGAGAGGCCAAGATATTTAGCCCATTGTTGGAAGGTTGAGTATGGTTCTGGGTAAACCTACTCAATAAACCAATGTTATCTGATGGCAAATATTACTTTAGCTAGTGGTACCACCAAAGGTTTTTTTATATGTAGCTCCACTTCATGCCTTTTATGTGATCCTAGGAATGGATATGTTATAGGCCCATAAGGCCTTAATCAGTTTCCAATATAGGTGGATCAAATATCTGGAGAAAGGCAAAGGAAGACTAAGAATTCATAGCAAGTACGGGGCATTCAAACCCCAGATTCTATCGACTATGCAATTGAAGAAATCCCTCAGTATAGGAGGGATAGTGTATGTTGTAAAAATAAATGAGATAGAATATGATCAAAGGAGAGAACTGCTAGGAAAGCACCCAATATTACAAGGTTTTAAGGATGTATTCCCAAAATATTTACTTAGACTTCCTCCTATACGAGAATTTGATTTCACAATTGATCTTATGCTAGGAGAAAAACATATTTATAGATCTCCATATAGGATGAATCCTATCGAGATGCAGGAACTAAAGGTTCAACTACAAGAGGCTATTAGAAAAGGGTTTGATAAAAGCAAGTGTGTCACCTTGGAATGCACCAATTTTTTTTATGAAAAAGAAAGACAATTCCTTACGATTGTGTATTGACTATAGGATGCTAAATAAAGCTACAATCAAGAACCGATATCCCCTACCTAGAATCAAAGGTTTTTTTGATCAATTGAGAGATGCCTCAGTATTCACTAAAATCAATCTGAGATCAGGATATCACCAATTAAGAATATGAGGAAGATACTCACAAAACAATATTTAAGACTAGGTATGGGTATTATGAGTTTACAATTCTACCCTTTGGACTGACTAAAGCCCCAACTACATTCATGAATCTAATGAAGAGTGTATTCAAAAGGTACCTAGACTAGTTTGTCCTTGTATTTCTAGATGATATATTAATATACTCTCGAAACAAAGAAGAGCATGATAAGCATCTCAAGATCATGTTGGAGTTGCTAAGGGAAAACCAACTCTATGGGAATATGGTCAAGAGTTATTTCTATGTTTTAGTGGTATGATATCTTGGACACATCATATAAGTAGAATGAATTGCTATGAATCCAGAGAAAATTGAGGCTATCCTAAACTAGCTATCCCCTACTAATGTAACTTAAGTGCAGAGTTTCATGGGGTTAGCAGGCTACCTTAGAAGAAGGAAAATGAATTCAAGTGTTTGGAAAAGTGTTAAGCTACCTTAACTTTGCTGAAATATAAACTCACTACCGCACCAATACTGAAGATTCCTGATCCTCAAGGGGACTTTTTCAGTATGCACAAATGCATCATTGGAAGGGTTAGGGGGAGTACTCTCTCAAGAAGAGTCAGTAGTAGCGTATACTTAAAGGAAGCTAAAAAAGTATAAAGTTAATTATGCATACATGATTTAGAGTTAGCTATAGTAGTGCATGCTCTAAAGACCTGGTGCCATTCTTTGAATTAAGGAATGACCATCAAAGTATGAGGTACATATTTATCCAACCTATAATCAATTCTAGATAGAGAATATGGGTTGAGTTCCTCACTGAGTATGACTTTGACATTGAGTACATAAAAGGGAAAGAGAATAAGGTTTCTAATGCCCTGAGTAGAAGGAAACATATAGCAGCCATAGCTAGAAGTCACATGGATCTGATGGATCAGGTGAGGCAAGAATAATCTTAGGATGAGTGTTTCCAAGAAATTTGAGCTAATATGAACAGAGACCCCGAGGATAATAAGGAATTTGACATAAAATACAACATTTTATGCTAGAAAGGTAGAGTCATCATACAAAAAATGGGTAATTTAAGGAAGCTAATAATGCAAGAAGTCCATAGATCTCCTTATTCTGCTCATCATGGAGGGGCCAAAATGTGGGAAAACATGAAAATAACCTTCTTCTAGGTAGGAATGAAGGATATTATCGATTTTATTGCTCGATGTCTCAAATGTTATAAAGTTAAGACATAACACAAACATCCTACAAGACAATTGTATCCACATGATGTACCTACACAGAAATGGCAGGTTATATCTATGGATTTTATAGTAGGATTACCCAAGACTAGGTATCAACATGATGGGATCCTTATAGTAGTTGACGTATTGACTAAGATTGCACATTTCATACCAAGAAACATCAAGGATGATGCTTAGGTTGTGGCTAACAAATTTGCCAAAGAAGTATTCTGGTTACACGAATTTCTTAAGGTGAACATTTTAGATAGATATTCTAAGTTCACTTCTAAATTTTGACAATCCCTATATTGTGCAGTAAGCACAAAATTGAATATGATCTCAGCATACCACCCTAAAACAAATGGTCAAACTAAACGGGTAAACCAAGTACCAGAGGACATGATTCACATGTACTGTATGGATCATAAGATGCATTGGGAAGAGTACATACACCTTGTAGAGTTCACCTACAATAATGGACATCACTCCTCTCTAGGAATGGCTCCTTTCGATGCCTTGTATGGGCGAAAGTGTAGAATACCTTTGTCTTCGGATAACCTAGAAGATCGAGCTATGATTGGGTCAAATATGGTCAAATAAATGAAAGACTAGTTAAAGGTAATCAGGCAAAGACTTAAAGAAGCTATTGATAGGCAAAATATTTTCCCTTCTTGTTTGAAAATATATAATGTAATAAATTTTACTTCTTTTTGTGAAACTAGAAACACCCGTGATGGTGTTTAGTCCCAAGGGAGTAGGATGTCATGACCCTCCGTGGTAGGCTTTTTGGTACAAAGAAATGATGTATTAATTAATGATGCTTTAATACCTAGTTTGAGTAGTTGAACCAACTAATGTGATGTTTAGTTGATTTATAAGAGCACGATATTGCTGAAAAATTTCCCAATTGTGCAGGATCAGGTACACTCGTAGGTGGACGAGGTAGAATCATCCACCAAAAATGGGGTACTTGAGGTTGGAGAAATGATGATTATGAAAACTCGAGGATAACATGAATAGATACCTTCATATATGCATGCATTCAGTATGGGATAATCGTAATTAAATAGCCACCTTGAGCCTCAAGTTGATAGCCTAGTAGATATCATAAATCCTTGGGCTGAGACAGGTGACTGAGTCGACGAAAAGACTCCATTTTTGTCTATTACATACATTTGGTTTATATTTTACTTCATCACTATATGCATTAGTAGTTTGAGTAATAAAAGCATGCATAATTTGATTGCCTTTGAAAATTTTTGTTTGCTTAAAATCTCTTACTCTCTATTTTACGAATAATAGAAGTTTTATTTTAAATGATAAAGGAACTTCATTTACATATAAATGGTTGTTTTATTTTAAATGATAAAGGAAATTAATTTATAAATAAATAGTTACTTTATTTTTATAAAATGATAATAGGGCTTAATTTATTAATAGTTGGTTTATTTCAAATAATAATAGATTTTCATTAGTGGGAACTTGAACCTCTATTTATAAGACTTTGGAGAAACCTCATTCTAAGCAATAAAAGAAATTTGTTTTGAATAAATGATTCGAAGCTATCCTCTATATATGTATATAGATAACTTGGATTTATTTTATGTAATAATTTTTTATATAAAATAAATAAGGTTCTGAGAAGATAACCTTCTCGTCATCAACTCCATTATGGCAAAATTTTGGTAAATGGGAAGAATACTTTTAAAACCCAAAAGGATCAGATTTTTGCCATGGAGTGGGTGAGAGAGTAATGGCAGTCAGAAAGATGGTCGATAGATGAGACGTGAGCCAGAAGAGCTCGATCGTTGAGCTTTAAGGGAAGGTAAAGATTTAATGTTGGTAGCTAGAACATTGATGGAAGACAAGATCGAAGACGTAGGAAGGAAGTATCTTGCAATTTTAAGGGAAAAGGAAGCAAAGGAAAGGGTTTAATCACTCTTGCACACTTCTAGGGCAGAAAAGGAGAGACTAAGAATATGAAGGAAAAATCAGAACCAACAAGCCATATTGGTGAAGGCGATGTTCGAAAGCAAGGAGGAATTCAATGAAGGACTCGTAGGTTGGTTATATGTTCCTTTAGTCAATATTTATTTCTAAATAGTAAGACGTTCACCCTTGGTTGGAAGGAAATGAAACTTTTGTTGTTTTTCTTACGTAATGCTCCCTTTGCTTAAGAATGCCATTGTGTATTGTCTTCTTAGGTTACTTCTTTGAGTTTTAAAGGGGATGCCTCAATCTAGTAGAGTCAAGACTCTTTCCCCTAGTTAGCCTAGCACTGTGTTCATGGTGATATGGTTGTGCTCTATGCCCAGGTTGGCATACATTAATATGAGTTGTAACTATGGCAACACCTTGAGGGTGCTATACAAGACTTAGAAACTAAAACCAAATCTTCGATAGTGTTTTTCTCTTTAAGTATTTGGAAGTAGTGTGTGTGCTTGTGTAGTCATCCCTCGCTCATCATAGGGAGGGGACTGTATTGTTTGCATCAGTATGATGACCAAGATGACAAAATTTGCCTTGCTATCTTCTCTTTGCATCATCATTTCTTAGTAGGGAGACTGAAGGATCAACTGTTATAGTGATCCGTTGTGAATCTGCAAGTGCCACTAGGGTACTGGTGGATTCAACATCACTCGCCCTTGTAGTTTTAGCCACATCAAGATCTTTGTTTAGCTAGAAATCCTACCTCGATTCGTTGACCGTTGGGTTGGTATCCATGAGTTTCTTACAGAGCTTTGTAGGAGCTTGCCTAAGGTTTGGTTGCCTTTGTGAAGACCTAAATCACTCTTGTTGAGTGAACGATTATTTTACATTTATAAAATAGCCGATTGTTGTTTGACTATTTATTGCTAGCAAAAACTTAGGTTGTGATTAAAGCTACTCCATTATTAATTAGAACATAGGGATCTTTAATTAATAAAATGAAAGTAAAGGGTTTTGGATTTATTTTTGTTAATTAAAGAAATGGGGCTTTAATTAGTGAAAATAAATGGATGTGAATTTATTTTATTAAATAGAAGTATGGGACTCTCTTTGGTAAAGTAAATGAATTATGTTTTATTTTTGTTAACCAAAGATATAGGGCTTCAATTAGTGAAAGTAAATGAATATGGATTTATTTTATTAAATAGAGGTATGGGACTCTCTTTGGTAAAGTAAATGAATTATGATTTATTTTTGTTAATTAAAGACATGGGGCTTTAGCTAGTGAAAGTAAATGGATGTGGATTTATTTTATTAAATAAAGGTATGAGACTCTCTTTGGTAAAGTAAACGAATTATGTTTTATTTTTATTAATTAAAGACATGGAACTTTAATTAGTGAAAGTAAATGGATGTGGATTTATTTTATTAAATAGAGGTATGAGACTCTCTTTAGTAAAGTAAATGAATTATGTTTTATTTTTGTTAATTAAAGACATGGGGCTTTAAAGTCATTCAAACCCTTAGGGGGTTGTCCCTTAAGGTATCTGATAAATGGTCCGGTGCTTTAATGATCAACAAATATGAAGGTTGAAGAAGCGTGGAAGGTTGGAGGCTGAAGGAGCGTGGAAGGCTAAAGGCTGAAGGAGCGTGGAAGGCTAAAGGCTAAACGAGCATGGAAGACTGGAGGCTGAAGGAGCATGGAATACTGGAGGTTGAAGGAGCGTGGAAGGTTGGAGATTGAAGGAGCACGAAAGGCTGGGTTGGCCGAAGGAGCATGGAAGGCTAGAGGCTGAAGGAGCATGGAAGACTAGAGGCTAAAGGAGTATGGAAGGCTAGAGACTGAAGAAGCGTGGAAGGTTGGATTGGCTGAAGGAGCTATAATAAAAGGCTGGGATGTTGGGTGGAAGGCTGGGATTGTTGATAAAGTTGAAGGATCATGGAAGGTTGGGCCAACTGAAGGAGCTACAATGGAAGGCTGGGATGCTGAGTGGAAGGCTGGAAAGGTTGAAAGAGCATGGAAGACTACTTACAATGAAAAAACAAAATTGTAAAGTGCGAAGGATTAAGGTTTTTTCCTAAAAAATATCTCATCCTTTAGGAGCCATAGCTTTGCTAAGAGTTATCAGATTTAGTTGATTCTTAGACCAACTTGTGCAAAATTTGAATAACTTTAAAATGAGTGGTCATATTTGAGCAATATTGATGGATATATAAACCTGTGAAGTCAACCATTCAGAATAAGGACAATGATGATTTTTCAAGTCGTAAAAAATAAAATTGCAAAGTGCAAAGGACTAGGGTTATTCCCTAAAAAAAATCCCATATTTTAGGAGCCACATCTTTGCAAAGAGTTATCCGATTTAGCTGATTCTTAGACAATTTGTGTAAAAATTGAATAGCATTAAAATGAGTGGTCATATGCAAAAAACTAAGCAATAGTGAGGGAGATACGACCCTGTGAAGTCAAACTTTCAAAAAAAAGGGCAATGATAATTTTTCAAATCATGAAAATGAAATTACGAATATTTACCAACTAGGGTTCGAACAATGGGAAGAGTAATGAAGGGCTATGACTTCAGCGAGGAAGAAAACTAGCAATTCAGATTTGGTAAAGCGAACTATGATAGTGTGATGTTTTGGAAATATTACTTTACTAAGATGCAAAGCATAGTTAAGTTTTGGCATTGTGAAGGCTGCTATAGGAAAATACCAAGAAAGATGCTAAATTCTAGAGTAATTGTATTCATACAAAAATTTGAAAAGATCCAGAAAAGGAAAATCAAGAAGTCTGATATTTTATGTAAAATGATGTAGGTTTCTAGATATAGTATCTCAATCGAGATGAGAAGTGTATCTATTTGTAAAATCTCAAGCTTTAAATAAGAGAGGTGTAATTTGTCAAGGGTGGGGGACCCGAGTACAACCCCTTATTATCAAGCAAAAAAAAAGACATGGGACTTTATTTAGTGAAAGTAAATGGATGTGGATTTATTTTATTAAATAGAGGTATTTGAATCTCTTTGGTAAAGTAAATGAATTATGTTTTATTTTTGTTAATTAAAGACATGAGGCTTTAATTAGTGAAATTAAATAGATGTAGATTCATTTTATTAAATAGAGGTATGAGACTCTCTTTGGTAAAGTAAATAAATTATGAATTATTATTTTTAATTAAAGACATGGGGCTTTAATTAGTGAAAGTAAATGGATGTGGATTTATTTTATTAAATAGAGGTATGGGACTCTCTTTGGTAAAGTAAGAGAATTATGTTTTATTTTTGTTAATTAAAGATATGGGGCTTTAATTAGTGAAAGTAAAAGAACCTAGCTATTTGGGGATTAAAGGTATGGGACTTTAATCTATCAAATAAGGGTTGGAAAGGAATTTATTAAATTAGGACTTGTGACCTAGTTGCATTTGTTGAAAGACTCTCATGAGATAATGAGAGGGGAAATAAAAAAATGGTGGTTTTTTTAATATCAACTATACAATATATGGTTAGATACTTTGATTTTATTGTATAGTTACAATTTGGCAATAAGCATAGTAGATGCATTTAAAAGCATGTCTATAATGGAACCATGAGTGCCTTGATCCCCTACTATACTCAAATGATCGATGGAAGTTAAGGAGGACCAAGGAGGGAATTAGAACCAATGTGTTGGTTTGATTCTAACTTTAAAATATTTACTTATGCTTAAATAAATATGAATTGTGGGGAGATCTCCCTGATGAAATTGATGTAATGAATTATTCTTTATGAGTATGCATGATTTATCATACTTGCTTATTGTAATAACTGCTTAATGGTTGGAATATGCACATTAAATTACTGCTTGAATTATCTATGTTTTTGATAATTAAATTCCTTTCAATTAATTTTTACTCTCCTTAAATGTTGCTTCCTTTCTAGTATCTTTGCATGTTTAATGATATGTTTTTTTTTAGATTTAGTATCTAGATTTATTCTTTTTTTCTTGCTAAACAACACAAACCTAAGTAAGGATTTATAGGGTGAACTTAGTGGTGACCTAAGGGAATTAATACCCCCTTAGGGTGAACATAGGTGACCTAAGAGAATTGAGACCCCTTAGGGAGATTGATAGCTAAGTTGTGGAAAAACTACATCTGAGTTAAGTTAGCTCATCGAGTAGACGAGATGGGTAGCTTAGCTCGCAATAGTTGTAGCATGCCTACATAGATGAATTTGTGTATGGTATGGAGATGGGCATATACCTTCGATGGATTGAAGGTGATAAGTTTAGCTCATCAAGGATGATGAGAGGTATAAAATTATTTATGGTAACATAATATGCCTACATAGATGAATTTGTGTGAGGGTACTTCGTGAGGTGTAACTCTTCATAGAAATTTAGGATACTTTAATAATAAAACAATTAAAGGTCTGTTATGGGTTTATGAATCCCTCACCTTAGCAAAAAAATAATATTTTCTTTCTGTGTATTTTCTTGTGGCTAAATTTGGGTCGTTATAGGTTAACCAAGTCAATGACATCTACCAAAAAAAAGATGAAAATTAGGGCTATATAAAGATATTGTTGACAAGCTAATGACCTCTTTTGATAATAACACCATTGACGCCATCCCATGGTCTAGTAATCACCATGTGGATACCATGGCCATAGCAACATCTCTTATACCTTTAGAGTTGGAGGAAGAATAAGCCTAATCATCATACATCAAATTAAGGAGCCCATAAATCTAGAATCTAGCTAGTCTTATTTAGAGGTTTTCACTATCGAAGTCTCTTCCTATCAAGAACTATGGTGTAAGAATATTTTTACCTTTTTTAAGGATGGCACATGACCTTAAGGCTTAGATTGTAACAAGAATATAAATTTAAAAAATAGACCTTTCATTATGTCATCGTTGGGATATCCTATATCATCACTCCTCTCATGGAATACTTCTTAGATGCCTAACCACAAACAAAACCTAAATAATTGTCAAAGATACCCACGATAGGTCATGTGGTGGTCACTTCAATGGCGTCACCATCACCAAGAAGCTCCTACATATGGGATAATATTGGCCCTCCATGAAAATGATTCTTGTGAATACATGAAGAAATGTGATAAGTTTCAAAAGCACAAAAATATCATTCACACTCCATCCCAAGTGCTATAGCCAATTACCTTGTCATGACCCTTCTCCATGTGGAGCCTAGACATTGTTCGTAAAATTAATCCAACATAATTTGATGGCCATAACTTTATCATCATGTCCATCAAATATTTAACTAAATGGGTTGAAGCTATGCCCTTATCTTTAGCCATTGGAGTCCAAATATCCAAGTTTATCCTCAATCAGATCCTTGATTGCTATGGAATTCCATCCATGGTAGTCTTAGACAATGATACACCATTCAAAAATAAGGATATTTAAAAGATGTTATGAATATCTATTCTCTTAACAAAAATCATTCACCATTATGCAAAAATATCAATCATTCATTCACAATAACAATCTACACAATGAGATATATATAAATAATACCCTTGAGGTAGAGAAACACCAAAAGTACTCCTTAAGGAATCACTCCAAATACACTCGATGAGCCAAGACTATTACAAGAGAATAATTGATATGATTATTTATTACAATCGCAACATCCCTTCATTATATACCCATCTTCCTAAAATCTCATCCTACTCATTATTATAATATAATATTATAATATAATCAACCTTGGGTTATGTGTAGCCCATGACAACTATCCATAATACCCATACACAATATAATATTGTATCCCCATATTCCTATCCCTAGGTTACTAATATTCCACCCCCTCAAAAAATGTTTCATCCTAAAAACATAAGAAGAAAATAGATAATATGATTTGCTAAGCAATGTTCACAATTGATACCAATACTGATCATCCCTTCATCCAAGTGAAATATTTATTGGTGGTGGTTTGTGATGATGCCAATATGCCATTGTACCTCCATTATTGCTTTGTTGGATCCATGCTTTTGTTGCCTACTTTGATATTTTGAATGATTTATCTTGTTGTTCAATGATGTTGTTATACCCCTCTAAAACCTAGGATTATTGTCTTTTTTGCCAAACACTGCCATACTTGATGCCTTTATGACTCCATGTAGATCCATAATAATGTTGATGCTCTAAGCCATACCTCCAAGATTATTATCGTTCTTTGTGGTGTGGGTGGTGATATGCTGCAACCTTAACTTAATGTCATGTTTAGCACTTTATTCTTCTCTTTATGCTCTTCTATCATTCTCTCATATTTTGGTTTGTCATTGGAATCTACTTTTGCTTCTTCTTTGATTTCTACTACTACCTCCTCCTTCACCTCTGTTTCAAGTTCTTTTGTTTCTTCTTTAATTTGTTTTAGAGTTTCAATGACCTTTGACATAGTTGCCTATATCCTTACTGCTATTTTTTCCTTGTACTTTGTTGTTGTTGCTTTTGTATATTTTACTTTTGATTCTACTATTGGTTCCTTAACTTGTTCACCTACCATAACTGCTTCTTGCTTTTCCTTGGTTCCTTTCTCCTTAAATCAAGAGATATCCTGTAGTGTTATCTTGTTTTTCATGTACCATATCTTCATAAACTTATTTTACACATTAATGTTAATAGTATCCAAAGAATCCAACAAAAAATGACCCAAAATAATATCCTCATCATCCATCTCAATAGCATAAAAATTTTAATGTATAACATATTTTTCCATGGTGATCTTCAAATCTAAAAAAATTGAACATTATCACCCTCAAGTTGTATGTCTTTGATTTTTGTTGTTTGAAATTGCAACCTCTTATCCAGTTCAATATTTATGAAATTATATCCGTTGCTAGGGTTTATAGAAATAATAACCTTTTCCTTTTGAATGCAACCATAAACCTAAAAAATAAATTTCTTTGATTCAAAAAAATCCTTGTAAACATTGTTTGGCCAATCTATTACCAAATTTGTGGTTCCCTTAGCCTACACACTATCATATTTTCCATGAATTATTTGAAACTCCATGAACTCACCCCCCCAAAAAGATTTTCCCAAGCAGCTAGGGTTTTTTATAAATTAGGATTTCTAATTTTTTTTCAAATCTCATCCATTCCTTTCAATAAACAATTAGATCTACAAATTTTATTTAAAATAAAATAAATTGCAACTTTTTTTCTTACCCTAACTGACATATATCTTCAAATTTTCTTTTTATAAAAAATACAATTGAAAAATTACCACTACTCTTGTTTTGATGACTAACTTCACATGGTAGTATCTCCATCAATACTGCTCAAATTGTTTCATATGAACACTCATTTGAAAGCTTTTCAAATTTTAAATAAAATAACATAATAATAATTTGAATCAGACAATTTTATGCCAAGTTATGACACCTACAAAATGATAAATTTCTTTAGAAAAAATTTCCCTAACATTGCCCATGTTCTAGATGGATGAATTCTTAGGGTCATATATCCCCATTCAAATTACAAACAAAATGATACAAGAATCATATGAATCAGACAACTTTTCACAAAGATATGGCTTCCAAAAGATGAGATATTTTTTGAAAAATCTTTCTTAATTCTGTAATCCACAAAAAATACAATCCCCATCTTGCCAGAATAGTCACTTTGATACCACTTGTTACAAACTTGTATTCTCATTAACAAAAATCATTCACCATTATGCAAAAATATAAATCATTCATCCACAATTAACAACCACATATTATATATAGATAATACCCTTCAGGTAAGGAAACACTAAAAATACTCCTTAAGGAAAGAATCACTCTAAATATGATCCATAATCAAAGAGTGTTACTGGAGAATACTTGATATGATTGCTTGATTACAATGACAACATCCCTTCTTTATATACCCATATTCCTAAATGGTCATCCCACTCATTATTGTAATATGATTTTTTAATATAATCAACCTTGGGTTATGTGTGGCCCATGCCAACTATTCGTAATAGCCATACAAAATTTAATATTATATCCTTAGGTATCTAATAGAAGATTTGTGTTAAAATATAAAATTTAGCACAAATGGTCAATGCGTTATTACCCTCAAGGAAATGGCCAAGTTGAAGCATCCAACAAAACTTTAATAAAGATTCTTAAAAAGTTGGTCAGCAAGACTGGCTGAGATTGGTATCTACAACTCTATCCTACTTTCTGGGCTTATCACCCTAGTGTTCAAACTCTCATTGGAGCAACACCCTATGACTTTATCTATGGAATTGAGGTTATCTTCCCATTCAAACTTTAGATCCCATATTTATGAGTCTTATTACAAGACTCCTCCATTAGAGATGCTTGGTCATCTCAATCAATTGGAACTTCTTGATAAAAAGTGAATCCATACCCTAGAAAACTTGTAAGCCTATCAAAATAGGCTTAGATGTGCCTATGAAAAAAGGGTGTGACATAAATCCTTTGAAATCAATGATCTAGTTATCAAAGAAAATTAAAACACCAATGCCAATTTTGAGCACAAAGGTAAGTTTGAGCCTAATTGGCTAGGTCCTTTCATATCATTTCCAAGTTTGGATCAAGAGCTTACCACCTAGCCATACTTGATGGTAAAGAACTAAAATATCTAATTAATATAATGCATATTAAATGATATTATATCCAAGTGTGCATACATTACCTATTCATTTTCCTGATTGCATGGCTGCTTGTTTGAATGGTTGCTTGACATCATATTTACTTGGATGCATGTCCTTGATTCTGACTAAATTGACTATTGTATAATCTAGACAAAAAAATTGTGATGATGCAAATGATAACCCTAGTAAGGATAGTTTCTTTATGTATTGCACTTGCACTAGGTAACTGATACGAGTAGTTTCTTCTAGTTCCCTCATAAATCTAAACTTACTCCATGCAATAAATTTTCTCCTCTTTTGTAACTTAATTCATTTGGGTTTCCTAGTTGACCCTTGAGGTGCTTGGGCCCATTGATCCACTATCTTACAAACTGCTAGGTAATGGATCAATAGGGTTTACTCCCTAGGGGTGCACTAGGAAACCAAGAGAAACTCATTACTTCTCTCTATTTTTTATCTCTATTCCATATTTATCCAAAAAGTATCAATTTCATCATGCCAAGACCTTTATTAATATAGGGAAGCAAAGACCAAAGGCTCACAATAAGTCTAAGTATGATCCTATTTGATTAATCAATTACCAAATTATCATCTATCTCCTCCTCCATCCTAATCAATATTGTGCCATAACTTCTCTCTCTTGATTTTATTATCATATGTTACACACATCCTTATCTATCCTTTCCACCTTGTAGGCATGTCAATCCACTATTTGATGAGTATGTAAGATCTTATAGATTTTCCAAGTAATGGATTGACATACCCTCACTTATCTGTGGCCTATAATGAAGATGGGACAAATCACCTTCAAAAATCAAATCATATTTCTCTTCGACATCTTTGTAAACTTTTAAATGCAAGGAAAATTATTGTTTTGATATCTCATAGGTATATAAAGACCATATATACCGAACAATAAATGAGGTAACAATATTTCTTGCCTTTATAGCTTTATAAGGATGTCAAGAGCTACTTTACATTTTATATTTATAATTGAATCACCATTATTCTATCTCACAATGGGATAGATGATTGACATGCAATAATCCATGATATGATAACCCTATCTATCCATTCTTATTTTTTATCATCATACTAAATTATTGATGTCATGATATGTGGTATGATAACCCTTTCCATATCTCCTATTTCATAATCAAGCTAGATGATTCATTTTACGATCATTCAGGGTATTATAGCCCTATCACCCCCTCCTATATCTATGATTATCTATGGTGATGATAGTCCTAAACTTATTAATTTTATCACTTATGGCTTCAAAACCAGGAAGGCACACAACAAGTTGCTCCTATATCCTGTAGGTTTATAACAATTTATAAACATGTTAGGAAATAGAGAAACTATGTTTTACACTTCCTAGCCTTATAAGGATGCCAAACACTATTTTTATTTATTTATTTTATCATTAGGCTACATGATTGATACCATAATTATTCGTGGCATGATAGCCCAATCAATCTCATTACTAGCCCCACCTACTACTACCATGTGTGGGGGTAAATAGACAAATAACCCAATAAACAAAATGAAATTCTAAATGGGAGCATCAAATTCACCTCAAGGATATTATAAGACACAATCAAAGATAATGTGATGGACATTCAAATTAGCAATTATGTGTCTTAAAATAGACTATATTTTATGCGTCTTTAAATAGGTCAGATCATTTATGTGCCTTTAAATAGTTTATGTCATTATGTGCCTTTAAACAGGCCAATCAACTAAACATACTTAAATGGATCAATCAACACTTTATCATCCTTAAATAGACCAATCATCAATTTAGAATCCTTAAATGGACCAATCAACACTTTAGTATCCTTTAATGAACTAATCAACATTTTATCATCCTTAAATGGACTAGTAAGCAATTAAGTGTCCTTAAATGGACCATAGAAAGTATTTATGTATCTTTAAATAGATTGATCAAACATCTTGAAGCTTCCTAGGCACTTGTCCAATAATCATACTAAGAGACCACCACTTAGGAGTGAATAATTTATGTGCTTTTAAACATGCCAATCATTTATGTGCTTTTAAATAGACCAATCACACATCTCACATCACCTAAGTGCTTGTCCAACAAATAGGCTAAGAGGCTGCCACTCAAAGGTGAATCTAATCTCACATTGCTTAAGCATTTATCCATTAATTGTTGGAGGTATTACATTATTTTGTCCCATTATAAATATTTAGTTTAGGATGTGAGTTTAATTTTATGTATAAAGTATGTGTCAAGTTTGTAGGAGTGTGCAAGTGTCATGTAATTAAGTGTGTGAGGTGTCTATTTAGGAAGTGAAGAGTCTTTGAGTGTTGTCTTGTTTAGAAGTAGGGAGATATATGCAATCATGAGATACTTTGTCTTTATGTAATATGTGGGACTTATTATGTAAGAAAAAAAGATGAAAAGTCAAGTTCTTCCGTGAGTTTGAGGAGAGAAAAAGCCAAAAGTCATATAATGTGAAAGGTCTCATGTATCTTTATATTGAGACAAAGCAATGCAATTTGTAACTTGAATATTCTTTGCTTTATGCATAGCTTGAGTTTTATTAGCAATAAAAATTTTAGTTTTATTCATGTGTGATTGATATTGCTTTGATAATTTTATATGTGATTAAATTTTGATGTTATTATTTGAATGATTGATAATTCTGGGAATTGAATCTTGTGAGATAATCCTTCATATTTGCTAACATTAATCAGGCTAGGAGGCAACCACTTAAGGATGTGTCACTTTTATACCTTTAAATAAGTTAATCAAATATGAGTCCTTAAATGGCTAATCATATATGTCCTTAATGGATCCATTTGTACATATATTAAACAATCATGTGCCTTTAAATGGGAAGATATAATAGGCGTCCTTAATTGGACCACTTTGTATATAAAATGAAATAATTACATGCCTTTAAATAGAATAATCAGATATGTATTCTCAAATGGACCAATATAAAAAGAAAAAGGGTATCCTTTGGGATCTTACCTAATGGTTAACGAAAATAAAAGTATACCTTTAAGCATGTCACTTAAGGAGTTTTCACCTTGTAATGATGCCTTGGTTTCACTTCTAGATTTTAACATTGATCATATGGTTTCACTTTCAATTATGTTCAATCCCTATCATATCCTTTTCATCATTTACTCCCTTGATTGTGGTATCTCATTCTCCCCTTTTGTAACTTACATCATCTCATTTCATTTTGGTTGCCTAGCTTTCACCATATAATCATTCATCATTTCGGTCCTTTGTCAATCTTACAAGTTCTAATTAATACTCAATTAGCTCCCTACTGCTAACTCTATATAAATTGACGATAAAATTGTTATGGCATATCACATAGCTAGATTCATCATAGAACACATCCATTCCTATCTAATTTAGATATTTGAAGCCAATTTATTATTCTAAATTCAACTTAAAGATAATCAATCATTAAGATAATTAGTTAATATTTTAATTAATTCTCAATTTACAATCAAATTAATGCATTGATTAAATTAGAGTTAATTAACTCAATCACACCAATCAACCTAATTCATTCCATGGGAGTTGTTAATCCATTCATAAATTTTAATTTATTAACTCAATTCATCCAATAAAATTAATTTAATTCATTTCATTACATCAAACCTAATTCAATTGAAGATATCTCACTCATCCGGACTCGGATTGAGCTAAAATTTTGAGGGTAGATGCCTGAAAAACCCTAGAACATCTCCACCAATTTTTAGATCATTTGGAGCAACACAGATCCTAGCGCATCCCTATGTGTGAACAAGATTTTTGGCAAGCGGTTGTGCGAGGGTTTCATCTGGGTTGAGTGCAAGCAGCTCCAGAGGTTGGTTTTTAGGGCCTTCGGGCCCTAGCGGCCAATATTTTTGTGGTTTATGCTCAATATTTTAGCAGGATATGTTGCAGGGGATCCAAGATGGGTTAGAAATCTATCTTTCAATAGATCATGTTGTGAACTTGAGTGACAATGGCTTCCAATTTGCTGCACAAAAGAAAAGTGAAAACCATACCTTTCCACGACGTCTAGGGCAAGGATTAAAGAGATCACGAAACAAGTTTCAAGGAGTTGATCAAAAAATGGCTCAGATCTCAAGTGAATCTGGTGCTAAGGTGCACCCACAAAATAATTCTACTATGAAAACCCCTGTCAAGGGTAAGAATTTCGAAGACTCAGCCCCAAAAATGAATTTTAGGGATGCCCTCCATGGTGGACAACCTCAACCCAATGCTAATATTAATCTTAGGGCTTCCCATAAACCTCTAAGAATGCCTAAGATTGATCCCAGGAAAATGGAGTCAGGATGTCTTAAAGCAGCTGATGGAACTCCTATTGTTAAGCTTGATATGGGTAACATTCAGACTGGCATTGAAGATTTGGAAAAAAGAGGACTAATTTGTCGGTTCGTGGGTTTTCGTCCGAGCCTATCTGCTTTCAAAGTCTGGGCTGCAAAAAGCTGGAAAACTAAAGGTGAGTTACAAATCTCTATTTATCCAAATGGTTATTTTCTTGTTTTATTTGCTAATAATGAAGATAGAGAGAAAAATTTTCAAGGGGGTCCCTGGTTTTTTGGAAGGGCGGGGCTTTTCATGAAGCCCTGGCATACTAAATTTAAAGTCGAAGAAGAGATGCCTTCTATAGCTCCCGTGTGGGTTAGACTCTTTGGCCTCCCTATTGAATTTTGGAATCCTACTAATTTTTCTTCAATTGGAAACTCTTTAGGAACTTTTATGATGATCATTGATTGTACTCAAAATTTTGAACATATTATTTATGCTCGGATTTGTGTTTTAATGGATTTTGACAAACCCCTACCTAAAAATATCACATTACAATTTGGGGAAGACACTTGGGAGCAAGTAGTGGACTATGAGAACATTCCTTTTCATTGTAGAATTTGCCATGAATATGGTCATTTGGCTAGTGCTTGCCCAAATAAAATTCCTGATCAAAAGAAAGAAGATATAAACTCAACGGGTTTCCAAATGCCTAAGAAGAAGAACACTAAAAAAAACCAGTTATGAAGGATCAATCAAAGTCATCTGCTAATATGTTTGAAATCCTTTCCACAAATGATGTCCCAAGTGAGGAAGAGGAAATAATGGAAACATAAATCTTAGAAACACAATTTAAATATGAAGGGAAGAACTCAGAGACAAACCAACAAATCAAAGGTTTTCAATAGAAAAAAAGGGAGAAAATTTACACAAGAAAAACAATCTTTTAAATGTCAAAACTTCAAATAATACAGGTCCCAATATAGACTCTGTTGAACCCTCTAGTAAAATTTTGGTTGTGTACGAGCATTCTTCAAGGTTAGAAGCCATCTCAGATTCAATTGGAGTAAGTCAAGAAACAGGAAAAAAAATTGAAGATGGATTCTAATCAAAAAGTAGGTCGCAAGACCAATCAATATCATATGGTAAAAGAAGGTGAAAAGCTTGTAGAGGAAGGTAAGATTAATGCCCTTCCCAAATTTTTTAGCCCTGGTATTAATGAAGATCATCACTTGGAATATTAGAGGACTCAAAGGGAGTCTTTCAAAACAAAATGAAATTAGAAGAATGATTCAGATAAATCATCCACATCTTGTTTTCCTTCAAGAAACGAAGATGTCAATGGAGGATATGGACTCAATTGCCAATAAAATTTGGCCAGCTAGAAAAGTGGTTTCCCTTAGTTCCTAGGGGACTTTTGGTGGCATTGCTTGTCTTTGGGACCCAAAAGAGGTAGTTATTCACCATATGGTTGGCAGTTGGGGTCTGTTGGCTATAGCTATTCAAAGTAGACATTCCAACCAAATTATGCTCTGCATTACTATTTATGCTCCGACTGCTTTGGAGGAAAAAAGAAGATAGTGGAAGGATATAACTCATATTATCTCTCATTTTCCTGAAGCTTGGATCTTGATCGGAGGAGATTTCAATACCATCCTCTCTCTAGATGAGAAAATGGGGGGAAATAGAAATTTGGACAAAAGCACTCACCTCATGAGCGAATATATTGCAAACCTCCATCTTGTGGACATCCAACCAGATAATGGCCTTATGACTTGGTCTAATAGAAGGCAAGGCTTAGCTTGTATAATGGAGAGATTGGATAGGTTTTTGCTCTCTAAAAATTTCTTAATCCATGGTCACATTCCTAAAGTGAAGACTCTTAACAATGTTGGTTCGGATCATCGGCCAATCATGGTGGAAATGTGGAAAACCAATGTGAGTTTCTCTCCTTTTCATTTTCAATTAATGTGGCTCGAGAGATAGTTCCTTTAGACCTCATGTGCAACAATGGTGGAAGGAAGGTAAGCCTAGGCATGGGACTAAGATGTTCTATTTTGCCAAAATACTGCAATACATTAAATCCAAAATCAAGACTTGGAACTGGAAGGAGTTTGGGGATGTTCATAAAAAAAACATGAAGTTATTGCTCAACTTGAAAATTTGAATAAGAAAATCCATTTAGATGGCCTCACGAGAGAATAGAAGTGCAGATGAAATTAAACTCACAACTCGGTTAGAGGAATGGGAAAAAAGAAGAACTCTTATGGAAGCAAAAATCTAGAATTCAATGGCTCAAAGAAGGAGATCGAAACACAAATTTCTTCCACAAATCTCTTCTAGCTCGAAGATCTCACAACTTTATTTCTTCCCTGAAATCAGATTCTGGAGATGTTGTCTATACTTGGGATGGCATGAACTCTATTGTTGTCGATTACTTTTCCAATATTTTTGCTGCTACTCCTCTTGACTCAACTTCTCAACAAAATGTTCTTCAAGCAATCCCTTCTCTTATCACTTCTGAGGAGAACTCTATTTTGACTGCTCTTGTTACTATCAATGAGCTTCAACAGGTAGTTTTTAAAATGCAAAAAGGGAAAACCCTAGGTCCTGATGGTTTTCCCATTGAGTTCTACCAAGAGTTCTGGGATATCCTTCATGCTGATTTATTAGAGGTGGTGGAAGAAGCCAGGAAAGCCAAAGAAATTTTGAAGGTTATCAATAAAACTTATATTACTCTTGTTCCAAAATCTCAAGAGGTTGATCATATCTCAACTTTTAGACCTATTGCTTTATGTAATGTTCTTCTCAAAATCATTACTAAGATCATGGTAGAAAGGTTGAAGCCTCTTTTGCATAAGATTATTTCCCCTGAGCAAGGGGGTTATGTGGAAGGGCGTCAAATAGTAGATGAGATAGTTCTTGCTCAAGAAGCCATCCATTCCATGGATATGCAAAAATCTCCTTCCATGTTCATTCGGTTAGACTTATCCAAAGCTTATGACAGAGTGGATTGGCACTTCCTTATCAAAGTTTTGAGGCAATTTGGTTTCTCTAAGGATTGGATGGATTGGATTATGGGATGTATCTCTTCAGTTTCCTACTTAGTTCTTATCAATGGTAGGCCTTCTCAGTCATTCCCAACTTCTAGAGGTATTAGGCAAGGTGACCCGCTATCCCCTTATTTATTCATCATTCTTGTTGAATGCTTGGGTAGGACTATAACCAAAAAGAGGGAAAACAAAACCCTTGAGGGAGTTACCATTGCTCATGGAGCTAGACCTATCTCTCATATTCAATTTGTGGATGACTCTACTCTTTTAGGTAAAGCTACAGTTAAGGAAGCTTCTAATATTAAGCAAATCATTAGCTATTTTTCTAAGGCTACTGGGCAGTTGATCAATGAAGACAAATCTAAAGTTATTTTCTTTCACTGCTCTGCCAGAAAGGAATCCATGGTCTTGGATAAATTAAGATATAAGAAGACCTCCCTTTCGATCACTTATTTAGGTATTCCCATCAATATTCAAAGGCAAAAAAATAAATATTGGAATTGGTTGTTGGACAAAGTCAAGAAGAAAATTGGAAAGTGGACCAACAGGTGGCTTTCTTCTAGGGGTAGAATCACCTTGGTAAAATCAGTCCTTCAAGCTATTCCTATTTATGTATCTTCCATGTTGAATATCCCAAAGGTTGTTCTTCGAGAACTGGATCAAATCAGTCATCGATTCCTTTGGAGTGGTACTAAGGAGAAAAGAAAATGGGCCTTGGTGAAATGGGACACTTTATGTCTTCCTAAGAATGAAGGGGGTTAGGATTCTGGTCTTCTATTAATAACAACAAAGCTTTAGCTGCTAAATTATATTGGAGGATGTTGCATAACCCCAATGCTCTTTGGGCCAATAATCTCCATGCTAAATATGTTGAGAACAAAAGTCCTGAAGACCTTGTTCGCTATCAACTTCCTACCAAAGGTTCTCCCATTTTAGCAGTTCTTAAGACTGGTGAGGATTTGATAAAGAAAAATTTATTTTGGATCATTCATAATGGTCAACAGGTAAATTTTTGGATAGATTCTTGGGATGGTCACAAGCCTTTGATAACTCGGTTTCCCGATTGGAGGCCTTGGATGGAGGAGCTTCACCGAGCTAACTGGATAAAGGTGGCTAATTACTGTCGGTACCATACTGGTAATTCAAAGGTTGGTAGATATTGGATCCCTATTGAGGACTGGCCTATTCAAATCCCAGAAAGGCAAAGACAAGATATCCAAGGCATCCTTCATATGAGATCTCTCTCTTGGTCCCATGAAAAAGATTGTTTTGGATGGAACAACACTACTAAGGGTGAGTATTCATTTGCTCAAGGTTATTTGACCTTATGCCATAATAATCCCAACCAATATTCGACATATTTTCTCAGTTGTGGGCTCAAAAGCTCTGGCCTAAGGTGAGGTTCTTTACTTGGCTTTTATTGCATCGTAGGGTGCTTACTGGTGAGCAACTTATGAAGCGTGGTTTTCATGGCCCTTTTAGATGTGAAATGTGTGAAGAGAATGTAGAAACTCTCAGCCATATTTTTATTGAGTGTACTTTAGCCTCTGAGCTATGGAGGAGAATGGCCACTTTACTTGGCTTACAATGGTCCAATTTTTTTACTTTTGAACAACTTTGGAGGGATTGGCCTAAGCAAGAGGGTGTTGATCATTTTATTAGGCAATTAGTTTGGATGGGTTCTACCATTCTTCTTTGGAATATCTGGAATGAAAGGAACAACCAAATTTTTAATCAAGATAGGAAGGATATTCACTATATTTGGCAAAATACCATAGCCAACTTAGTTGAATCAGTCCATCAACTCCTTAATCACCCCCAAAACTCCCACCAAATATGGGATCAAGTGATGCAAATATTGAAGATTAAATCTTCTAAGGGCAACCAACTTAAAGGGAATGTGAGTATTTGTAAGATGGATAGGACAAGAAATTGGCAACCTCCTCCTAAGGATTTTGGAAAAGTCAATACTGATGGAGCCTCTAGAGGGAACCCTGGAAAAGCCAGTGCGGGAGGAATTGGTAGACTTTCAGATGGCTCCCTGGTTTTTACTTTTGCTGAGAATTTGGGTATTCTTTCCAATAACCTTGTTGAGGGGTATGGTATCCTCGAGAGGCCTTCAAGAGGCTACTAAGGTTGGATGGGAAAAGGTGTTAGTTGAGTCTGACTCTCAACTCATGATTAATATTTTGAAGACTCCTTCTAAGAATCATAAGGTTGATTGGAGAATAAAAAGAATTATTGAGAAGATTCAATTAATCCAGATGGGATTTTTGAAAGTTGATTACAATCATGTGGTCAGAGATCAAAACAAGAGTGTTGATGCTTTAGCTAATTGGGCTTTGGACAAAGGTGATCTTACTTGTTATGGCCACCCTCCTAGATGGTGGGCTTCACAAATTAGGGAAGCTCTTCTTTCTATCATTTCTTTGGATGGCTCCAGTTCTGAAGGTACCTAGTTTCTTCTTGCTTTATTTTTGCTTCTCTTTGGTTCGCTCAGGTTATTTTAGTTCCCTAGCTCAAACTATTATTTCTTTTGTTTCCTCTATTGATTCTTGCCTTAAAAGTCTTCTGGTCTAGAAAGGTCATTGTTATGTTCATTTTTTTTTTTTTTTTTTTTTGTTTAGTTTTTTAAGGTGTGTGTTCTTTTGTTTTGTTTTGTTTTTGTGTTCTTTGTGTTGTTTTTTGTTGTTCTTGTGTTTTTGTTGTTTTGTGTTTTTTTATGTTTTTTGTTATTGTTCTTGTGTTTTTGTCGTTCTTGTTCTTGTGTTTCTGTTTGTTTGTGTTAATTCGTGTTTTTATGTGTGAGTGTTTTCTATGTTTTTTGTTTTTGTTTATTGTCTGTTGTTGGTTGTTTTTTATTTTTATTTTATTTTTTAATTTTTTAGGTTTTGGTTGTGTTTATTTTTCATGTTTTTTTTGTTGTCTTTGTAGTGTTCTGTTGTTTTTGTCATGTTTGTGTTTTGTTATGTTGTTCTTGTGTTTTTTCTATGTGGTTCGTGTTGTGTTTTTTTTTAATCTTATTGTGTGTGTGTTTGGTTGTGCTTTTCTTTTTGACACACTCAAGGAGCATGTTTTTTATTTTATTTTATTATTTTTATTGTTATTTATTTTTATTTTTTAATTATTTTTGTGTGTTTGTTTGCTCCTTGAGTATGTCAAAGGTGGTAGGCCAGGTTCGAGTCCTGGGCATTTTTGGCGGAATGGATACCCCTGCCTCCTTGGGTCTTACCCGAAAGTGGCATCCCTTCTGGGATGTTTTCCACAAATAAAAAAACTAATTCAATCGAAATTGCTGAACCAAATCATTCACTTGATCACCTACCATAAATGTTTCTTGCTTTTCCTTGGTTCCTTGCTCCTTAAATAAAGAAATATCCTACAGTGTTATCTTGTTTTTCATATACCATAGCTTCATAAATTTCTTTTACACATTAATGTTAATAGTATCCAAAGCTTTAGTCTAGGATGTAAGTTTAATTTTATGTATAAAGTATGTGTCAAGTTTGTAGGAGTGTGCAAGTGTCATGTAATTAAATGTGTGAGGTGTCTAGTTAGGAAGTGAAGAGTCTTTGAGTGATGTCTTATTTAGAAGTAGGGAGTTATATGCAATCATGAGATACTTTATCCTTATGTAATGTGTGGGATTTATTATGTAAGAAAATAAGATGAAAAGTCAAGTTCTTCATGAGTTTGAGGAGAGCAAAAGCCATAAGTCATATAATGTGAAAGGTTTCATGTATATTTATATTGAGACAAAGCAATGCAATTTGTAACTTGAATATGCTTTTATTTATGCATAACTTGAGTTTTATTAGCAAGAAAGCTTTTAGTTTGATTCATGTGTGATTGATATTGCTTTGATATTTTGATATGTGATTAAATATTGATGTTATTATTTGAATGATTGATAATCCTGGGAATTGAATCTTGTGAGATAATCCTGGGAATTGAATCTTGTGAGATAATCCTTCGTATATGCTAACATTAATTAGGCTAAGAGACAACTTCTTAAGGATGTGTCACTTTTATACCTTTAAATAAGTTAATCAAATATGAGTCCTTAAATGGACCAACTTGTACATAAATAAAGAATCAAATACATTTAAGTAGGCTAATCATATGTGTCCTTCATGGATCCATTTGTACATATATTAAAAAATCACGTGCCTTTAAATGGGATGATCTAATAGGCATCCTTAAATGGACCACTTTGTACATAAAATGAAACAATTGCATGCCTTTAAATAAAATAATCAAATATGCATTCTCAAATGGACCAATATAAAAAGCAAAAGGGTATCCTTTGGGCTCTTGCCTAATGGTTAGCAGAGATAAAAGTATACCTTTAAGCATGTCGCTTAAGGAGTTTTCACCTTGTAATGTTGCCTTGGTTTCACTTCTAGATTTTAATCTTAATCATATGGTTTCATTTTCAATTATATTCAAACTCTATCATATCATTTTCATCATTTACTCCCTTTATTGTAGGTATCTCATTCTCCCCTTTTGTAACTTACATCATCTCATTTCATTTTGGTTGCCTAGATTTCACCATCTAATCATTCATCATTTCGGTCCTTCGTCAATCTTACAAGTTCCAATTAATACTCAATTAGCTCCCTACTGCTAACTCTATATATCAAGGTTATTACATTGACGATAAAATTGTTATGGCATATCACATAGCCAGATCCATCATAGAACACATCCATTCCTATTTAATTTAGATATTTGAAGCCAATTAATTATTCTAAATTCAACTTAAAGATAATCAATCATTAAGATAATTAGTTAATCATTAGATTAATTCTCAATTTACAATCAAATTAATGCATTTATCAAATTATAGTTAATTAACTCAATCACACCAATCAACCTAATTCATTCCATGGGAGTTGTTAATTCATTCATCAATTTGAAATTATTAACTCAATTCATCCAATTAAATTAATTTAATTCATTTCATTACATCAAACCTAATTCAATTGAAATTGCTAAACCAAATCATTCACTTGATCACCTACCATAACTGCTTCTTGTTTTTTCTTGGTTCCTTGCTCCTTAAATCAAGAAATATCCTGTAGTGTTATCTTGTTTTTCATGTACCATAGCTTCATAAACTTCTTTTACACATTAATTTTAATAGTATCCAAAGCCTTAGTCTAGGATGTAAGTTTAATTTTATGTATAAAGTATGTGTCAAGTTTGTAGGAGTGTGCAAGTGTCATGTAATTAAGTGTGTGAGGTGTCTAGTTAGGAAGTGAAGAGTCTTTGAGTGATGTCTTGTTTAGAAGTAGGGAGTTATATGCAATCATGAGATACTTTATCTTTATGTAATATGTGGGACTTATTATGTAAGAAAATAAGATGAAGAGTCAAGTTATTCCATGAGTTTGAGGAGAGCAAAAGCCAAGAGTCATATAATGTGAAAGGTCTCATGTATCTTTATATTGAGACAAAGCAATGTAATTTTTAACTTGAATAAGCTTTACTTTATGCATAGCTTGAGTTTTATTAGCAATGAAGCTTTCAGTTTGATTCATGTGTGATTGATATTGCTTTGATATTGATTAAATATTGATTTTATTATTTGAAAGATTGATAATCCTGGGAATTGTATCTTGTGAGATAATCCTTTGTATATGCTAACATTAATCAGGCTAAGAGGAAATCGCTTAAGGATGTGTCACTTTTATACCTTTAAATAAGTTAATCAAATATGAGTCCTTAAATGGACCAACTTGTACATAAATAAAGAATCAAATACCTTCAAATAGGCTAATCATATGTGTCCTTAATGGATCCATTTGTACATATATTAAACAATCATGTGCCTTTAAATGGGATGATCTAATATGCGTCCTTAAATGGACCACTTTGTACATAAAATGAAACAATTACATGCCTTTAAATAGAATAATCAAATATGCATTCTCAAATGGACCAATATAAAAAGCAAAAGGGTATCCTTTGGGCTCTTGTCTAATAATTAACGGAGATAAAAGTATACCTTTAAGCATGTCGCTTAAGGAGTTTTCACCCTGTAATGATGCCTTGGTTTCACTTCTAGATTTTAACCTTAATCATATGGTTTCATTTTCAATTATCTTCAATCTCTTTTGTATCATTTTCATCATTTACTCCCTTGATTGTAGGTATCTCATTCTCCCATTTTGTAACTTACATCATCTCATTTCATTTTGGTTGCCTATCTTTCACCATCTAATCATTCATCATTTCGGTCCTTCGTCAATCTTACAAGTTCCAATTAATACTCAATTAGCTCCCTACTGCTAACTCTATATATCAAGGTTATTACATTGACGATAAAATTGTTATGGCATATCACATAGCCAGATCCATCATAGAACACATCCATTCCTTTATAATCTAGATATTTGAAGCTAATTAATTATTCTAAATTCAACTTAAAGATAATCAATCACTAAGACAATTAGTTAATCATTAGATTAATTCTCAATTTACAATCAAATTAATGCATTTATTAACTTAGAGTTAATTAACTCAATCACACCAATCAACCTAATTCATTCCATTGGAGTTGTTAATTCATTCATCAATTTGAAATTATTAACTCAATTCATCCAATCAAATTAATTTATTTCATTTCATTACATCAAACCTAATTCAATTGTCATTGCTAAACCAAATCATTCACTTGAAACCACTAAATCAAATCACTCTACAAAATCGATATGGTCAAACCTCCCTTTCACTTGCTCAAACTAATTTATTACAATCAAATTATTAATCAAACTACTCAATTTAAAACCAATCAATCACTCTAGCCAATCAAATTAACTCAAATAAACACTCTCTTAATTAAAACTCATAAAATCAATACCTATTTTTTAAAATTAAATACTATGTAATCATTTAATTACATTTTAATCACATTTAGAATCAATTAAATAGTTTAAATCAATTATACAATTTAATGTCTCAAGGAACTTGATTCTTCTTTGAAGAACCAAGAAAATGTGTGTGTGATGGCTATGTGTTAAATTCCATATTAATAAGCATAACTTTTTCATTATTTGACTATTCAAAGAATAGAGCAAGCAGTCATAGCTAATAAGCACTGACCGGGAGAAACTTTATTGTGAATAGTCGATCGATATGGGGAGGGATTAGTGTGAATGCGAGGCCCATTATTTCAATGATTCAAGCGCCAACTGAGTAGTTCTTTCTCATTCTCATTACACCAAGCCGCCTTACTAACTTTAAAAGAATCATAATTGTAAAAAAAACTTGATAGTGGAAGTTTCTCACATTAATTAAATAAAAATAAATAAAAAAATTACATAATTTAATATCAATTCTTTATCTTATACATAATTAATTAGTTAATTAATTAATAATCTTTATATTATTGGTAAAAATTATTCCAGCAATTCGAAATGTATCTCATTCTGAATCAAAATCTGCACATCCCAACCTAACGTCAACCAAACACATTTCACTCTCAACCAATTATTCAATTTTAAATCTGAGTATTAATTAACCAAATTTATTTCAAGTCCATTAATAAAAACTTTAGAAAAAGATAGCCAGGAAGCGCAAGATTTTGCATTATGCCCGGAAGTTGTTTGGCTCCCATCTCGTTCATATTAGAGGAACAGAAACACACAGCTAATCCTTATCCTCTTGATTAGTTCGCTTTGCTGAACATTCAAGCGTTTTCTACCATTAGTGCCAGCAATGACCCTACACATTCTATATGAGCAGTGTGATCTATGTCAATTAATCACCGTCAAAAAGCATACTTCAAATTGTTGTACACCACATTGCAACACATGGACGAAATATGCATGTTAAAGGCCAAAATTCCCTCTGAATATTCAATCTCTTTTGTTAAAAGCCGGCTAGTGGATTCAACGAAAGTTCAATAGCTAAACCCATGACCTGCTGGTTTTGAGTACACAAAGGAGCGAATTTGCTGTGGCTCTGAACTACATGAAATCCAAAAACACAAAGCGTAAGGCCCACTGCCTCAGGCATGTGCTAACATTGATAAAATGAAATGAGTACCACTGCAATAATAAAATTAAAATCTGGAACAGAGTATTGTCACACAATTCATCTTTCAACCATAATGGTGTAGACAGTACAAACCGGAAATTTGTTGTGACCCATATAATCAACTCATCTTCCATATGAGTATGAGTTGGAAACAAAAGATTCAGCTTTGTTTTGTTTTTGTTTCAAAAGAACACATAATCCTGCACAGTTTTTCAGAAGCCGAACAAGCATTTTCCTAGCAAGTAGGAAACAATTGACAATAACAACAAGAATTCTATGCAATCCTTCATCTTGCAATGTTTACATCCACGAAGTAGTATCATTCTTAACTTTAATTTTCCCTGAGGTATCAACAACCCTGGTTGTTGTATGAGATATTTTCCTTGCCATCATTTGTCAAAGCAGATAAATTCTTCTTAAGCCATATTCCCAGTTGCATCTGGACAACTTGGTTGATGAGAAATTCATAATCCAAGGTAATCATTGGATGGACTCTCTTATTTGATTCCAACTTCTCCTTGAGATAATTCAACTTTCCTCTCTCATTTTCCAAAACCTTTCGAGCATTAAAACATGCATTTAGTGATCCAATATGTGTAACTCTTCCATTCTCTGCCAACATCTAAGAAACCTCAACATAGACAGTACTAACTGTAGAACAAAGTCTTCAGCAGGAATTTAATAGCTAAAATAGTGAAGGGAGCCCAAATAAACAATTATAATTGAAAAATTCAATACCAGCGTAAAATAAACTATTAAATCTACATTTACATTTAATTGATTTAGCTCCTACCTCACTATTGCTAGACATTTTTTGCAAACAGAATGCAAGCACATCCAAAGGAAGCTCAACACAGGTGCTTAGTTCCGCATAGAACATTATTTCTACTATCTAAATCAATCCTGTGCCTTCGAAAAAGTCGTAATATAATTTGCACCAGAAAGTACCAGTAAATGCTTTGGCACTATAGCCCTCTCAAAAGAATCCGCATTTCTTCTACCATCCATTGGAAGCTGTTTGCATATAACCGAGAAGGTAAAAACATTGAAGCCTTTGTATGGCAGTAAGCAATGGGTCGCATACTGCGACTAGTAACTCCATACCTTGTATTGCCTATATGTAGTCTAGACATTATTGAAGCAGGTTAACCTTGACTTCCAGCTTGCACCCCACCACTTCCTTGGCCGTGTCTGGCAGGACAAATACCACGGGAGCTATAGTAAGTTAGTAACCATTGACAGGAGTAAAAATTGCAAACTGCTGGAAATGCCAGTAGAGGCAGCAAAACCCTGAATAGTATCCGGACTGCTACAGACCTATGGCCTTGAACACAGATCCATAGCCTTGCGCATCGCTTTCACAGCCATCATATGGTCTACCAATAAGTAACTACATCAAAGTAAGTACATACAAATACAAACTATCAATATCATCAATCAATATCACTATGTAGCAAAATCAGTGCCCCAACTTTTTCCAACCAAAACTTGTTCCAAAGTTGACGATTGGTGAGCAAGTATTCCTCATAAAACTCACATCTATCTTAGAAAATTGGTATATCACCTCCCAAAACTGACAACTGGCTATAAAATCAGCTATGAGATTGTGTATCCCCTATTGGCAGTAGTGGCGGTGGCTTCTACATAGATCCATGAGTGGCATGTCATTAACCTTGATTGGGTCTGAGACCTTGATCTCACAAGTGATGGCACCTTCTATCCCTTATATGACTACATAATACAAACCTTGGTTACAAGCTACCCGCTCAATCTTTGCCTACGCATCCACCTGGCTCTATGCTTGGGCCTGTGCTAACTATGTCTGGGCCTACGCCAACTGCCCTTGTACTAGTGTTGGCTGGTCTACCATCACTCACACTACTAGCTTCCCACTATTGGATCCAACTATTTTTGCTCATGTCACTGCCTCATATCGCTCTATGGTTAGGCAATCAATCACCTGCCACATCATGACAACCTCCATGGCAATATTTACCTCTATGCAGTCAATTTGGAAGGCCAAAACATCCCTCTCCCACTACAAACAAACCACCTGCTCCTGCTACCTCTATGATTCCATCATATGAGCTTGCCTACCATCCTTCTCTACCCTTCGTGCAGTCTCCATACTAGCCACCTATGCTCTCGCCTCTCCAAGATCATCCCCTAGCAACAATATTCAACGTAATAACACCAACCTCTCTACCTTTGCCACCTCATGAGGCGTTTGAGTTGGACCTGCCTCTAATGTCCCACTCATAGGCAATGACAATGCTAGTAGTGGCTCTACTGATAGGGGTACATATGCTACCCACCTTGTTGCAGTACCCTCATATCACTTTGTTCCTAATAATGTCGTCTAGCCTCCTTGGCTAGACGTGAAAAGATGTGGTCCACAGGTCTATCTCGTTTTGCTATGGGTCTTATAGACATCAATTGCTTAGGTTGGATGCTTATATACCATCTCCAATAATTTCATGTATTACCTGTGTCATCCTGGCTTGCTCTGCAATAGGAGGGTCATCCATGTCAACCTATAAAAACTGTTTGGGTCTAACACCCCATCGAATCCCCTCTTATGTGGTTTTTCAATACCACAGGTCCCTTTGGCACTCCCTACTACACACCAAACTAGCCCAAGATCCAGTTGTATTTGTGTAGCTTTCGCTCTCCATATGGCCCCACAAGCCACCTCATCCTCCTCACCTAGGCTAACTAATAGGTATCCTTTATCCACTTCACATCCACCTTGGGTACCTCCTCCATGGTTTCCATATGATCTGGTTTGGCAAGCAGCTAACTCATTGACTACATGTCAAGCCACTACCAATAATCCTCTAGCCAACCTCCTCCACCCCTCAAAATGGTGGGCCCATCGATAAGTTTTTGGGGTCCCACCATCATCCACCACCCCTAGGAGCCCTAACAAACACATGATAGCCAGATGCTCTTAGGTCCACACTTGGAGTAGACTGTAATATATTATAATTTGCCCCCATGGTAGACCACCTATGTAGTGCATGGTACAACCGGGTTAGAATGAAGGGACCCTATGCATATATCACCTAACGATCCCACATAACTTCCACTACTACACCCTATGACCAATGAACAATCCTCTTGCTAGTGTCTCCCATCAACATCCCTGACACTAGTGCATAGAGGAAGGTTGTTGGTTGATCCATCCATCCCCTATAGTATGAAAAATTTATGTTAATGATAGACCTAATCATCGGGTACACTACATCACCAATCAATAGCTCCATGGCACAACATTGATCCTATACCAACCACACTATCTCTTCTCTAATAGAAATGTGGAGGATGCATTATACATCCTCTAATATCATCGCCATCTCTCCTATTGGGAGCTGAAAGGTACTCATCTTAAAGTACCATCACTTTGTCAATACCATCAAGAGTTCCCTTTCAAACTCAATCTTTAACATTATGGCTACATGATATAGCCCTATTGCCATAAGAGAAGCATAATATCAAAGTCCAATAGGGCCTAGATCAATTCCAATGCATGGGGTCATTGCTCGCAACAATCCAATACCCCATAACATACCTACAAAATTCAATCTAAACTATCATCCTATCTATTATAAAACCAAAAACCTACAAAATTCTTCCCTTTGGCATATCTACGTCACCCAATTGGCATTTGTGTTGTCAGGTATTTATGCCCCATGCACAAATGCATTACTTGGTGTTTGTGCCACTCAACGATATTAGTGTGACTTGATAAATGCACCATTCAAATGCAATTGCACTACTTGATGATTGTGCCACTAGTCGGCAATTGCTCTATCACATTTAATCTAGCTAAATGCATTTGCACTACATAAATGCATTGGTCTAACACATTTGCATGCCCAAATTTTGGGGGCCACTTTTTGAGAAAAAATAAAAATCAAAACAAAATTTCATAGACATACCTATACCTTGACTCCTAGTGCTCCTACTTGTGCATGCATCAGATCTGCTTGATGTGTAGGCCTCCTAGAATTTGCCATTGAAATTTACATTCGAATATCTCCGTAGAGCTCTCTTTCTTCAACTATGAATAGTAAAATTGAATTCATTTTTACCCCTTGCCCTATTAGCCCCTGGATTGACCTATTTGGGTTTTCTCCTCCTTTTTCCTTTGCTATTTCAACACATATTCCTAGCCTAATTGAGTTTCCTTGAGAAATTTGTTTTTTTCTCTAAAACTCGAGGGAGCACATAGGGCACATGTGCATTAATGATGCCTGTAAGTACAAATTTCAACAACACTTTTTAACAATTGATCTTTTCATTTGTCATCTTAAACTAATGATCCTCAACAACAAAAAAGTATTCCTACCATAAAATTGGGACATCTACATCAATTTTTTATGTATATATTGCACAATAAATACATAACAAAGGGGTAAAATGTATACATCCAATTTTACACACCAAATCAATCATGACTCATATTAGCTAGTCCTACAACCAACCAAAATAGCCCAATTTGCTCCATAATAAAGTTAAAGCATTTATTGCTCAAAAGCATTTGCACTGGTTAACCAACTCTTTTTGGGCAGTGCAAATGCACCTTGGTAGCACACATGTCAATTTTTATCTTCTCCAACCTAAATTTGATCTTAAATGATCAACTAACATTTGCATTGGACTCATTTGCATACAACACAAATACGAGAGCACAAATGCTTTGACCCTCTCATGCCTACCACAAACCAACCATAACTTCATGACATGATCATGCATGTTGGTTTGCCATTCATGCTTGATTCCCATTTAACTTTGAATCTCTAGAACCTTCCCTACTAAAACCTCTTAGAAAATCTATAAATAAGTCTCTTTAGGAGGGAATTTGATCAATGAACTTGGGTACTAAAGTTCTAATGCTATTCTTATTGAGCTCTCATTAAGATCATATTGCCATTTTGATTGTAGGATTATAGTCATCTTGTAGTTAATTATTTTGCATCACCATAGGTATTCCACTTAAGGGAGGTCATCAGTCAACATCCTTGGTAGGTATTAAAAACCAATTGGATAACAACTATGAAGGGGCAATACCATAAGTCTTAGGTTGTATCACTCTATCTTTTCTCTTGCTTTTGAGTTTCTTTTATTTTTGTTATTTATCTAACTTGCCTATTTATTTACCAAATTCTATTTATTGAGGGATTAACTTGCTTTACTTTGATATCGATAACGAATTATTTGCATTTGAATAGTATTTGTTAGCATATTATTTGTCATTGCATCATTAACTAGTGCTTAGTTAATGACTATTATTTTGTATTTATTTATCACATAACAAGGTATTTGTCCCCTTAGATAGCACATATCTACTATATTTACTCATATCTCTAGCTTCTTTGCTTAACCTACTGCTTAAGTCATTTGCATTACCTAACTACAGTTAGGTAGCACATTTGTCTTTATTGTTTTAAGATATTTGCACTGGCTATGTTTGCGCTATAACACATTTGCTTAGACAATGTAAACAAAACTCAAGTTTTTACTTTCTTGCATTTTTCCACTTTGAATATTTGACTAACACATCTCACTATATTCTTATAGCAAATTATAGCCATTTCATCACTTTGCTTTATGCATTTGTACCTCATTCTTAGCTTAGATAATCATTGTTAAAAATTTAATTAAGTTATTACCTCATCTCTGCAGTACTTTCTACTATATATTGGAACAATTATTTCCCCGTAAGATAGTCTATACCTTTGGTTTTAGGTATTCTACATTTTATCTTCATATCTTACTATCAAAAGTATTTGCATTGCCTAACTGTAGGTAGGCAACACAAACATCACTGGTTTATTTACTTAATTTTTTTATTAGGTTTATCAATTTCTTAAGTGAACAGGGCTCTGAACTACTTACCCAAAAAGTTCACTATCTTTTTTCAAGTTAGCCAGACCCCTTTGCTCTCATTTCTTCTTTTTCTTTCTCTATTTTTGTAGGTTTTGTGTTAGTGTCTCTTGAAGACATTTGTGCTGACTAAATTATAGGAAACAAAATTATAGTTGGGCAACACATTTTATGGAAAATATAATTACCATCATTCTAGAACTTCCTCTTGTTTCATTCCTATAATCTAGAATTTGTTTTATGATTATTGTGTCAAACTCTGTTTTTTGATTTGTCATAAGTTTAACAAAAAGGAAATATTAGATTTAATTTAATAATTGTTAGGATTTATTTATCATTTTGACTTATGCAAGAAAAGAAATTGCATGTATCTACATTTAAGATAGCTCGTGTGTTTGCATTGATCTCTTATTTACCTTGAAAAGAAAATAAAATTCTACTTTTTCACATTATTGAATTAAAAAACATATAGTTTAGTGTTGTCTCCTTGCATCATTTGTATTCTTGCATCTTTCAGTTTTAGTTTTAGTCTTTTAAAGGTTTAAGCATAGAATCTTAGAAGAGAAACGTCATTTTCTCACTAGAACCCCTAGGTGTTTGTATAATTTACACATTATACATAACTTAGGCTCATAACATATTCCCCCTCACATATATTGAAATATGATTAGGAGGGTCAAACTCTTCAAATTGTTGAGGAGACACTAGGCCTCCCTCCTTACAAACAAGATTAGGAGGGCCAAACTCTTCAAATTGTTGAGGAGACACTAGGCCTCCCTCCTTACAAACATAAATTATTAAGGTTAATTATAAGCTATGGTTTAACCTTAGGCCCTTAAGATTATATATAAATAATTAATAATTACCTTGTATAATAATTTTACATAAGCTTACACATGTTTACATCATACAATGTTAGCCTTGGCTAATAAAGTCAAATTACAACTATCAATATCCCTTCATAATTTAAACTAAGAGGCCAAGAAGAGAAGATATTAGTGATAATAACATCTCCCACACATAATAAATGCTCTAGCAAACCTTTGTCCTTGAGGAAGACTCAATTGAATCCCCCTCATCATTTAGAACTTTACTTATGTGGAAATATCCTTGCTCTTGCAGAAGAATTTCTTCAATATTAATCATAGTTAACATAGCCAATATTAGATACTTCCATACATAAACAAAACATATGTCCTTTTTAACTCTATATAGGGTAGAGCAAAAAGTACACCCTCTTAGATACTACTCCATTATTTTGTAGTCGCATAAGACAAGACTTGAAAACCTGATCTTCCTTTTACAACACACTTATCCTTCGTTGGAGGCTTTGACTTGTCCTTGGACCACTTGATCATCATCATGAAAGAAGGATTTTCATGGTTTTATTTTATGAGAATAGCCATCACAACTCCCCAAAAATACCTAGGAAAATATAGAAGAGAGAAGAGATCAAGAAGGATTAATATTTGTATATAAAATGAATTTAAAGGCCCAAACATCTGATATGAGAAGGGATTGTAAAGAGCACATTCTATATCCTTTTTTTGTGTGCCTCCAAAATATCCAATATTTTTTTCCAATGCCATAAACACAACTCTCTCTAATGAATATGGATCAAAAAAATTTATTCCATAATATACTAAAAGTTTGCTCACTTGAATGATAATTATATGTCTTGAGGGTAATTATACATCCTTATTCTCTTAACTTTGTAACATGTATTTGAACTAATGTTACCAATGTGAAGAGCTTGAAAAGTCATATACTTTTAAAAAAAAACTCAAAATACTTTTGTATATAGAAGATATGCCATCTAAAATATTTGCCCTAATAATCCTCAAGAAGATAAAAAACATTAGCTTCTTAAACCTTGTAACTACTGTATCTAACCAAAATTACCACTTGGCACCCATTGAGTATTACTAAAGAATGCTATTGAGATTTTCCATCGATTCATCATTGGATTTTGAGAAAAAATAACAAATCAACATATATCATAATTTGATTTGTTGGAAGGGAGTATAAATACCAACTTCTTATTTTTTGCTCCATTGTACTACCATGTCAATTGCCACTTCAATCGATCCACATGTCAATTGCCACTTCAATCGATCCACAAGTGAGAAAGAAAATAAGTGTATAATAAAAGAAGTGGTAGGGTTCAAACCACTAAGACCTAAGCGGTAGATGGCTTGAGTTAGATAAGCTATTTATCCATCCATATCTATGGCTTGGAATAGAAATAAATCCCTCCTCCCTTGAGGTGTGCTTATGGCTTGTTGACCAATGGACTATCTTCCAAAAAAAAGGTGGGATTCAAACCCAATACCATACAAAAAATATTTACCAATGGTCACCTACCAATGTGTTAGGTACTATGAATAGGAGGATGGGGTAAGCTACTTAACGAATAAAATCCATCACACTCAAGAAGGAAGAAAAAATAACCTCACATGCTTATTTCAAAGTAAAAAGAGGGGTTGGAGTTAAAATTCCAATCTATTCAAACAAAATACTATATACCCTTTCATTGCCCAACATAGCTCTCATTGTTGACGAGTCTAAGAGAGATGCCTCACCTTGATGAAGTCATTTTCTTGATCTAGAAAAAAATATACATGACCATACCTAGAGCTCCAAAATAACAAAAATATAGTTTGAATCAATGATTCCATAAGGCAACTGTGAAGGCATTGACCATTGTGGCATCATCCTTATATTGATGATAAATGCTTCTTGATCCTTAGAGATAGAAACCTCTAAAACAATAAATATATATGGTTTGCTTACCCATTTGATCGAGACCTATTCAAATTTGAAAATGAAGGCATAAAAGAGATGTCAAAACCCCAAAAATTTTACTAATAATTTTTTTTCTTGTTTTGAGCATTATTATTGCTACTTTACCCAACTTGGTATTAGTTTAGGTATAAATGCTCCACACTTCAAGATTATTCACCACTGCAGTTGGTGTCTTAAGTGCTCGAGACCGGCCAACTTCTCGTAATGTTCGCCCTTAAAGGTTCTAACTCCTCTCTCAAGTTCATACGGAACCTGGCATGGGGTTGTCCTTTCAAGGCCCATATCACCTGAAAGGATGGGCGTTGTAATCCCCTGCCCAAAGCATCAGGATTCACAATCTATAACTTCCTTGGTCCTCCGACCCGTTTGCTTTGGGACCAACGTTATTATGTCAGTGCTAGTCATTGACCCTCTACTAAGGTTTAACTTAAGTCCACCATCGCATGGCTTTATGGACTAGGTGTTTAAGACCCATCCCCGGATGATGGTAATGCTGCCCATACCATCTACTGTTGGATCTTCCAACATCATGGTTAGCTCTCTAACCATAATTCTTGTTGGCTACTCCTCATCCAGAGAGAACTGATAAACACCCGCACATACCAATTGATTGTCTTCCTGGAGCGTCATCCCATACCGATGCTCTTTACTCTCAAGAGCTAGGACCACTATCCATAACAGCTGGAAAACGGATAACACAGTTACACATTAGTCGCCTCCACGGTCTAATGTGGTTGGGTGGGTTTAGTCCTTCCTCGACAAGACCTAGAGAGCAAAGTCATTTTGATGTTTCTTTGGTTTAAAATAGGCAATTTTCTTTAGTCTAATAAAATCTTTTAATAGAAACTAAAAGCAAAAATAAACTTTTTAAAAATAAACCTCTATATTTAAAATTTTATTCTAAAGCTTGTCTTTCAACCCATTGTTAAAAAAAACCTACTATCTAAAGTTTCTTTCTAACCATCCAAGAAAATATTGATATAATTCTTAATAGCAATACACAATTGACCAAGGAATTTATCACTTAAATTCAACATTATCAATATCCAAAGAAATTGTCCCTTATCTAATGATAATCCTTAAAAAGAAAATCGTTTCGTAGACTACCATTGCAATTAAATTCAACCCCAAAACCCTAATTGTATAGGGTATTCTCATATTTTCCAAGTCAAAAATATTTAAATTTAATTCATTCCGAAAACCTCTTGATTCACGTCTAGATAATAAAACTAGCCCATATATAAATCATTCTAAAGAATTTCTATCAATTAATTATTTCTAACCACAATTCGCAGAGAAGAATCTAATAATAATAATTTTTTTTTAAATACCATTTACTCTCAAACCATAATGGTTGTTTTTTAAAACAATAATTAAGTTTTATATCAATTTTCACATCTCAGATAATATACACAATTGTTTTCTAACCAACCTATGATGTATATTAAATTAACTAATTTTTATTTTATACCCAATAATTCAACTTTTATATGTGCATGAACTGCGGTATTCATAACAATAATCTATAATTTTTTTTTTTTTTTTTCTTTCGAGCGTTGTATAATTATTAAGCCAGCATCTAACATTCTGCGGTACTGAGACATGGTTCCCATACATTTTAAAAGAGATAAATGCAAAATTTCTATGTTAGGTTTCCAACTTGCATTAACCATGCTGGAAACAAGGTACCTTCTGTTTTGGTGTTTCATAATATGTCTACAGGTATCCATAACAATTTTCCTTCGTCTAAAAGCAAGATAAAATAAACCTAAAAACTTATGTTCATAAGTCAGAGATCAGATTTACATCAACTATCAATCAATATTTTCGGTACATTCATCCAAACCAAATTTAATAAATATAAATACATTTTTCCTCCGTGGCATTGGTGTCCAAGGACGCAAATGCATGCACTCTGCTTTCACTTTTAAGTATTGACCCCTTTCAAACACCACCCACTTAGACTTTGGCAAAAAGTTAGAGACTTAAGAAGGGATTGCAAAGCAAGCCAACAACAAACATAATTATAACATATGGAATGCACAATTTAAAAGAGAACATTGCCCTTAAATGTCCAATTTTTTTTTTACAGAGAATGAAAACTGACAGACAAATAGAAAGCAACGTCTTCTCCCATAAAACGTAAACATGGCTTTCATACAGGGGATGGCAAAGGACATGTGCAGACCATAACACTTTTACTTAGCTGACAGTTGCAAAATATTCACACAGAGCAAAGAAAACACAAACCGCAACCCTAGCTTTTTATTCAGCACTCTCATAGAAATTTAGTTAATAATCAATAGTTTATCGACTTATAATTTGTTGCATAGATGATAGTTTAAATTTTAAAATTAAAATCTTAAGTCTTCAGTTCTAAGATATTGAGCATCGTTAATAATTTAAATTAAGCAAATACAATCTTATGTTGACATTACCCAGATGTTCTCACAGAAATTGGAAGCTTTGAATTTTTGTTTTCCTTTAAAAACAAACTGTGATATTTTATTTTATTTTTTTATATTTAATATTATTCGTTTTATACAATATTACCCAATTATTACAGTAGCTATAAACTAGCTTATATATATAAAAAATATATATTTATAAACCTCGAGAGTTATCAATCTATAAACTAGCTTATATATATAAAATATATATATCTATAAACGTCGAGAGTTATCAATCTATAAACTGTGATAATTTTCTTAATATCGACTTTTTTCATAAAATATTTATATTGTTTACGGCGTGGCTGCATTGTAGGACGTCTATCGGCGTAACAAGACAATTCACCAGAGAACTAACCTGGTCCCTCAAACGCTGCAGGCGAAAAACAAATGTCGTCTCGGGCTCTCCCATGCCCAAGCAGATGCAAAGAACTTTTCACAGCAATACCACGTCAAAAAAACATACCCACACCTTATTCTTTCCATCTATATAAAGAAAGTCCCACGGGCTGATAAGTTGACACCTCACAACAGTTTGCCAAGTTTACCTCAAAAACGTGTCGAGGTCATTTTCCATCTGAAAGATTGTTGGAAACTTGATTATATTTTCTTTATTGAATCAAACATGGCCTTACCAAAGCCTCCCTTAGACTGTTATAATATAATTTTTATTATATTTATATATATATATTTATTATTATTATTTTTTAATTATTTAAATCATTTAGTTTGCTTTTCGTACTAACTTACAATATTGGCCAAGCTTGCTAACCATGCGAATATTCTGACATCTGACTTTGGCAATCTTAAAAAGGGACAAGTCCCTAAAAGTAAATTTCCATTAATTTTATTATTTTATTTATTACATGATTCATTATATATATGTTTTTTAAATATAAATATCCACTTTTAAATATATCTATTTTTTATTTATATTATTATTATTATTGTTTTTATATTATTTTTATATCTATATATTATTATTATATATATTTTTTAAAAGAAAAATGGGATTTTAAATCAGTGGTAGATGACATGCGACAAACGAGATAATGATAAGCAACTCACAAACACATAATCAAGTATATGCTCTAAATGACAGGCAGAATGCAATGCAAATGCAGATTCTATGATGGGCTTCCATGTACCCATGGACCAAGGTGCTCTCGGAATGACATCATGTCCAACATACCTGACATATCCAACCATTGCCAAGTCTAGGGTGATTATTCTCTTCTGCTTCCCGCCCAAAAACCTGTGCCTGCAACACAAACACTAGACGCATAATCACATTCTTCCAAATAAAATAAATGCAATAGCGGGGATATGACAAGAGAGAAAAATGAAGTGACACTATTTAAAAAAATGAAAATCCCCTCTAAAAAATCACTTATACAATTGGTTACCAAAAGGAGACAAAAAAAGGTTTTAATTTGCCATTGCTTCTTATGCCATACTTGACTTATGAAGCTATGGAGGATAACTCGCCCTTGTGATTGGAATAAATATTAGAGGCTCTAAAGAAACTTTCAATGTGACCAAGCAACAATGCTCCATACCTACTTTTATACCATGTTGGATTTCACACCAATTTCTAGTAATTAATAGAAGCAATTCATTTAATCAAATCTTATACAAAAAGTAGAAAAGGATAATAAGTAGAAAAAAGTAATGGACACAAATGATTGTTATGTTGGAGCACCAAATGATCACTATATTATCCATAGATAAAAATCACAACATCTGATGTAGTGAATTGGGTGGTTGGGGGAATTTATACAAATATCAAAACTCCAATAATAATAATTACATAATATCATTAACCGAAGCCAACTTAACATAAAGAATTAAGGTTAATTACATGTTAGGCTTAAATTTTGATCAGTTTAACAATGGGCCCTCAAGCTTATACACAAAATAATCAATCATTAAATTACATAATGATTGCTTGTATACTTACACATGTTTACATCATATAATGTTATAATGTCAACTTTGGGCAATAAAATAAGATTATAACTTTCAATAGAAACCAATGCCAACTTACTCGACAAGATTCTAATGTCTATGAGAGCAAAGATGCTATTACAAAACATTCTATTAAAACATATTAAAGGACATGAATGTGACCATAAAATGTGTTGTGAAGTATTAAATTTCAATAACAATGAAAACAAATAATTGATGGATTCCAACAAGTTCACTAAACTTTTATTTGTTTGGTTTCCCTATAACAAAGAGGAAGACACCATTACCTATTCTTATTATTTAGGAAGAGATATATGATAGATTCTATGTATTAATGATCATCCAATGCAAGTACTATGTTACTCAATTTTCCAAGTAGGATTAACCTTTTGAAATATGGATTGCCCACTAGGCCATGGGGAGTAGGATTTAAAATAAACATATTGGACTTACTTTAAGGAAAATGAATTTCTTGATGGGGATAATCAAATATTTTTCTTCAAGTCCATAGTAAATTCATTTTATTAATATTTGACAAATACATATGATACCAATCAATATTAGGTCTAATAAGATAATGATATTAGGATGAGATAATTTTATAGGCTAAGGAAAAACTATGGCATGAGAGTCTTTGCAAAAAGGAGATAAAATTGTCCACACATCATTAGAAAGAGTAAAGAGTGGACTTCTATTTGTTCTTGTGGGAAGCACATTGGACAATACATCCATATTTTCTACATTTAAAAGCGGAATAGACAATTAAATAACTAAACTATAAACTGTAATCCAAGTTTTTTGTATGATATCAAAATCTTACAAAGAGAAGATCAACAAGTTACTATTGAATAACTTCTTTATTTTCATAGACTTTTTAGATAGAAATTTTCTCACTAAAAGGCATTGTCTACATTTTTTATGGTCATGGGCTTCATGTGATCATGATGAAAATTCAAGGGGTTACAAGGTGTTTGTGCATTGACCTACCATCACTGTCGAGAGTGAACTATGAAATTAATAACTAGATTGGACATAGCAGATAAATATTAGAGTGTTTTATGGGTTTGTAGGGCATGAGGGAGAAGATATGTAGGGAGAAAGTATGAACAAGATGCAAGCCTCAAATTCAAAGCTCTTGATCCCATATTTGAATAAATGTAAAGAATAAAGTTTTTCATAAGAAAACTAGGTAACAAGGAAAGAAAGTCATTTATATAATACCTAACTAGAAGTAATGATGACTTAGTTAGAATTAAGTATGCCTAATTAAGGAAAAAAGAAATAATGAAGCTATGGTAATCCTTATCTAGGTAGAAAAGGCTTCACCAAAAGTTCCTTTGAAAACTTTCTTGTTACATTCCAGCCAAATCTGCGAGAGAAAGTTGTGTAGGCATGTCGACCACAGGAATTTTAACTAGGAATTAAGGAAAGGGTTAGGTCATTGCTCAAATAAAAGGACGATGGAAGACGGTTGAACCCAGGTAATGTTGACCAAATAAAAGAGAATTCAAAATGGAAAGAGAAAAAGAGAGTTGCAGGAAAATATGGACAATTGATTCCCAACTGGACTTGCAAAGAGGACAACCATTGGGGATAAAAATACCTCTTATAAATAAAATTTCATCTTGGCTCAAAGCCATTTCATTGGTATCAGGGTACCGATCCTGTGTGCTCAATTGGTGATTTAAAATTTTGTCATTGTTCGATGTAGTGTTGTTAGTTTGGCAATTTAGAAGTGGTAGGCTAAATAAATTTTATTTAGCTATCATGGGGATAAACTAAGTGGCGAACATCAATAAAATTTAAGTTCAAAGTTTGTGAAAACCTCCACCTCATAGAGGACCACTTGGGGGTCAATCAATCACTAGGCTATGCCAGTCAAAAGAAGATAGCCAAGCTCTTTGTCAATGGGAAGCCTGACCACCAAGTAGTGGTCATAAACCTTAGAGGGCCTATTTCCTTATAAACAAGAGGATACCCCCCACATCCCACATGTGGGATTAAATGGCATATATGATGATGATGTTGTAACATGGAATCTAATAGTTGTTTATCAATTTATTTTGGCATCTTTACTTCTAAACCCTTTAGGTTCCTCTGGTGTGTACTGCTAGCTATCAACGATTGGTGGCATCTATGTGCATGTGTCATAAGATTAATCCTCCTTCATATATTTGCATGTCATAGGGTCTAGTCATCACTTGCTCTAGCAGAGGACATTGCTTGTCGTCAAACGATGATCCACATCATAAAATATCACTCAAAAATAGCAAACAATCTCAGCTAATTAATTCATAGCGAGACATCTAAGCAGCCAAGAGTGCTCCATAATTTTTTTTTAAGTAGCATTCGACTCCTATATTTATCATGGGGTCAAATCGATCCCTGGGAGTTTTGAGCCAGACATTGGATATTTTTTTCCTTTAGACGTGGACTATCCATTTGTCTATGTTCAGATTCTATACCCCCTCAAAAAATGTGAATGACAATAAACACTACCACTGTAGACTAGAGCTCTCTAGTGATCATAGTCTGACGTGTGACACAAAAGGCTAATGCATGAGTTTTGATAGGATCCACTAAGAAGACCAAATAAATTAAAACCTTAGCCTTTTAATTCTTTTCCTAAAGGTTAACATATGGCAACACATAGAGATTTAACAGTTTCAAGCTAACATGGGTTCACAAATTTTTATTTAGATATTGATCCTACATTTATTGTGGGTCACCGCAGCAAGAGAATAAGAGGGTCGCAAGCACCTCTTCATTTTGACCACCATGCAATGATCAAGACAAAGGTGACCCCACATGGGGTTGCTTGTAGCACTGATTGTGGTTGTACTTTTTTTCACATGGAGCATCGGGTGTAGGTGTGTGTGTAACCTCCACTGACCATTTACGGTTGACTCTTTGATGTTGAGTGATTGGGGTTGTCCCCAGATTGGTTTGACACCATTTCATTGGTATCTTTTAGGCTAGTGGTGCCCAAAATTTTACTAAAAGGTAACCCATTGTTTAATTAATTAATTTGTTAATTTAAATTTAATTAATTAATTTTGTTTTATTACTTAATTAAACAATAAATTGCATTAATTTTTGTAAATTTACACCTTTGCAAAATTTATAAAAAGCTATTGTAAAATCCTAGGAGGCTAATATTTATTTTACAATTTTTTTTGTAACCCATTAGCATTTGGGATGCTTTTGTAATTACCTACAAGGCAAGAAATTGTAAATCCTTTTTGGCTTATTGTAAGTAATTGCATAACACCATTGTAATTGCCCTACGAGGCAAACCTTTGTACTTGACACACCTCGGTAGCCCTTCTGGCTTACACAAGGGGTCAAATGGCTTCTGATTTGGTAGAGCAATTTGCCACAATAGCTATAGTCATTAGCATTTTGGCCTATAAGGTTCAAAATATAACTGGGCCTAGTGGATTTAGTCTAGCCCCTGACAATCACTCTCAAGCAAGGTCAAAATTTATGATGGGTCTCAATATCCAGATATCCTAAACAGTTGGATTCTTGATATGGACACATGGTTCAAGTATAGCAAAATTCAAAAATACAAGCAAGTCTCCTTTGCCAAGCTCAAGCTTTCAGGCATTGCCAAGGTCTTGATATAGGACCACCAAAGCACTCAGGATCCCATTGACACTTGGGATGACTTAGTGAAAGCATTGAAGGAAACCTTCTATCCTTCTAATTTTGTTGAAGATCTTGACTTCCAATGGCTTTGTTTGAGGCAAGGATACCACATGAGTGTCCAAGACTACATTGGAAAGTTTAACAAATTAAGGATTCTAAATGGAATCTTGGACTCAACTCCAAAACTAATCAACAAATTTAAAAGTGGCTTGCAATATCCACTCTTTAGGGAGTTGAAGTATACACCTTGCACCACTTTGAATGAAGTGTACAATAAAGCACAACTTGAAGAGGAAAAAATTGCTACTAAATCAGGTGCATCTCACTCTTTTGATGCCTCCAAAGTGCCCAAACAATTGTAACAGTAGCAATAGCAATTAGCCAAGGTAAAAGCATCTTATTATCCTTCTCCTTCTTCCTCTTCTTTTAATGGAAAATATTTTTGTAATCATTGTCATATATGAGGGCATATCGATTCTGAGTGCTTTAGAAAGAAGAATAATTTACTTGTAAAGGAGGCACCACAATATGGGCCCCTTGAGGTTGGAAGTGAGGCTAGGGATTATGAAGAACTTCAGGGTCAACTCAACCATGTGATCCTCATGCACCACAAATGTCACCATGATAGTTTATTTATCACTAAAACATATATTCTACACAACTATTTGTGACTTGCATTTTTGACAATGGATCACAAACCAATCTTATTGCTAAATTCATAGTCACTCAACTCAAATTGTCTATCGAACCCCATCCTTACCCATATTCACTTGGATGGAAGGATGTGAATTTTATCTCTACAATCATAGAATGTTGTATTGTATATTTTATATTTGGACCACACTATGTCGATCAAGTTACTTGTGATGTGACTCTTATGGACTACTGTGGAATGATCCTAGGCAAGCCCTATTAATATGATACGTGGGCTGCATATGATGCTTTTTACAAAATCTACATCATGCATCATCATAATAAGAACTTTGTTATTAGTAATCTTCCACAAACCCAATTCTTGATGTCATCACCAAGGATTACCTTAGTTTCTTAGCATAAGGACATTTGTGCTTCTGCTACAAAGGAGCTCATACTTCCTCTTTTATCAATACCTCTTCCTACTACTCCTCCTGTTGTTCCATCTTATGCACTTTAGCAGCCTCCTTCAATGTGGCCTTCATAGGTTCTAGATGTTTAGCAGAATTTGCAACTTCCATAGTAGGTGATTGCTCCTCGTCCTTGTCCACTACTTGGTGAGCAAGTGGTTTTCCAATGTTGTTTCTCTAGTCTTATATTCCGAGGATTCATCGATCTTATTTCAATCGGCTATGAGATATGTATGCAACATTTGGTGACTTACCCTTCTACTCATATTGTAAAAGTATTGGATTTCAATCCTTCTTGAGAGGGGAAGTATGATGAGGGTATCACATTCATTTGTTGTTAGTCCTAGGCATAGGTTTATTTATTTATTTCCTAGGTCCAATTGCAAATAACCAACGTGAGTCTTCAACTCATGTAGGCTTCTAGTTGGTTGGCTTATGCTTGGCCATTAGCTGGTCTTAGCACATAGTTGGTTTTTAGTTAGCGAGTGATTAGAATTAAAATAATATATTTAATTATTTTCTTCTTATTTGTCCTCATGCACAATTTGGGTGTATGGTTAATGTATTTTGAGCATTTGAGGCCTATATAAACCTTAGTGCATAAATAAAATTTTATCTTGGCTCAAATCCATTTCAACTTCCTCCATGCTTTTACCTTGGACATAGGTCTTTAGATATTATAGCCTAATAATATTAGGTTTCCTTAAATATTTCAAGTCATTATTGTAGTAGATAATACACTCATCTCAATTGGTAAACTTCCTCCAAGAGTTATAATGTCATATGCCCCTAAAATTTATCAACCAATCCAACAAGCCTCTTTTTGAATTTTTCTTCCCCTTCATTGACCACATTGCCTTAATCATATCCTTAGCATGCTATTCAATCAAGTTTTATACCCACCTTGCCCACTCCAAAGTTAAAAATATTAACAAAATTGTAAGAGTTGAGAACTATGGTTCAAAATATCACAAACAAGCTTTTTGTCTTGGAGAGGCAGAATGTTGAGAAGATATTTTAAGGCTACCAACGAAAAAGATTTTTCTGTCTTAAAATACCAAGGGATGTCAATTATTAAAGCTTCTAAAAATCAATTTGTTATTGTTGGAAGTCAAGAATGGGAAACTTTACATAGCTATGAACAACTACTGGTGTTCAACATGTAATGATTCACACAATATTAACAATTGCATGGTTTATTAGAATCAATGCTAGTTGGCTACAACCTAGGAAGTAGCAAAGTAATCATAAGGGCTTGCAGGTGTGGTAATTTATTAGGAACATAACCTTGTAGTTGAAGAGCCTTTGACTTCCAATTTGGCCTATATATTGACCAGATCCAAGAAAATACCTTTGTTATCATATCCTCAAATGCCAAAATATCTAGAAATTATGGAGCATAAGAAGGATTAGTCTGATAATAATGCTAAGCCAGAAGCATCTAAAGAAAAATAAAATATAGAAGTAACAAGTATATACCATAAACTACAAGCACCAACAACTTACCAAAGAAAGCACCAAATGCTAGTTAACAAGATCCAAGAAAACAAGTTTTGAGGAAGCTAAGGTACCCTTCACTAAATAAGCAGCAAATAAAAGAAGCTACTCAAAAATATCAAAGGAGGTTCAATAAACCAATATAAAAGGAGGAGAAGTTGTTGGAGGCATATAATTGTTTAAGATTGAAGAAATCCCCCTCAATATTTAGTATGCATGATGCCCTGTTGATCCCTAGGTAAATTGATTTGGCAAAAGAAACTCTCAAAAGCTCAATAATAGGTAGATTTACTCTCTTAGACTCAAATTTTGTATAAAATCATCCATATCTTGGTATGGATAATATCAAATCCTCTCCCTTATACATATCTTTATACATGGAGGGTTAGATAGTGCACAATTGCATGGTGGATTTTGGAGCTACCACAATAGTCATGGCTAAGGTTGTTTAAGATGAAATGAGTTTAGAATACACTCAAACTAAATCCAGTATATTACAATTAGATGGAACATCAATCCAAATATTAGGAACTATAAAAGAGATCCCAATGTTGCTATACAAATTTTTTAATATTTTAGTAATCCATGAGGTGACAGTGGTGGACCTACCTTCTCTATTTAGGTTGTGCTTATTAAGGGAGTTCATGGAAAATATTGAGGGATATTTATCACTAGATTAATCTCACATGGTCATTCCTTGTAAAGGAAAGAGTATTTAGATCTATGTGAAGAATCTCAGCTCTTATCACATAGAGAGGTATGAAGAGCAAAACATCAATATGGATGAAAATGCTTTGGAGCATCCCCAAGTGGAGATAGAAGATTATCCAAAAAATTGAAGGAGATAACAAATGATGGATTTTCCATGTATGATTTCAACACAGTAATCTACTTAGATATGGGAACTTAGCATATCCTAAATTCAACCAACAATTTATTTATGACTTCAACTAGTCACATGTTGTAGAAAATGCATTGAGAAAGTCTAAGGGAGTTAACAGAAGAGTCACTGGCAGAAGTTGAGTTGTTTAGACTCCATTTCAATGTTATAAGTCACAAGAGGCTAGAAACTCATGAAGAGTAAAGTGTTAATATGAAATAATATCTAAAACACCTTAAGCAGCTAGTGGAGGGGTCACAAGCTAAATATGATTGGACCTTGCTGGGTTTCAAAGCTACAACTCATATAGGTTTGGGAACTTAGCACATCCTAGCTACAACAAATCACATGTTTCAAAGAATGAACTGGTAGGAAAAAAGGAATTTGACAATATGGTTGGGATATTGTATATTCCAATGAAGAAGCATCATGTGAGACAGATAGCATGAGAAATAATGCCAAATTTTTGTGTAAATATGTGGCATATAAATAATGTTGATAAAAGCTAAGAATTATATATATTGGTTAGATAAGGCCATGGCATAATTCTCTCATGGAACAATTTTTTGAAAAATGCATTAGGCGGTTCACATGCATAGAAAGGATGGCTACACAAATAAAGAGTTGCATGAATCAAAAAACAACTAAAGGATGATAAATAATCATGCTTTTATTGACTTAGCTACATTGAAAAGATACTTTGCATGAGTTTTCTAGAGAAGATTGGATGTGAAAGAGGGTTGATGAGATAAGTTATTTCAATGGCTTTCTTAATCATAAAAGTCTATATAAGGAGGCACCCTCTTCCTAGCATTTCACAAGCCTTGAGAAAGTTTTCCCTTCAAGTAGTATGGTTTCTTCTCTCCCCTTGAGCCCCAACATTCAATAATTTTCTTCCTAAATTTTGTGCCCAATAGATAAGGCTTCTTTTTTTGGGTTCTTTGCCTCCTAAAAGAAAAATTCCCCTATAAGTCATCAAACTATAGTAAAATATTACTACACTAGACAAATCCCATAGGAGGAGGAAATTTTGAGCTCAACTATCACTCAAATCCAAATAATATGAATGGTCTTGAAGCTTTATCAATCTATCAAGTAGTTGATGTGGCACAAGTGCCAAAGATGCTAACAAGCAAAAGCTTATAGAAAAAGCTACTAGCATATTCAAAGCTCCTTGCTCCACAAAGTGATGTTGATCCATCATACTAGATAGATAAGGATCTACTTATAGCATTTTTGGTGATAGCTAAACCATATTATACTATTGGTAAGGTCCCCTAAACATTTTTGGTGATAGCTAAAATGCCTTACCTTTACAAGGACTTAGTCCATATAGTGGTTTTAGATTCACTCATAATTAAGAAGAGTAGGCTTAAAACTTGTTCTATACTCCACACCTAATGGGATCCTTTGTAATTACTCATTAGGGGCTCTTGGTAAATAAAAATCAAGAAATGTGGAGAAATGAAGGGGACCTAAGGTGATCATGAAAGGTATTGGCATCATCTAGAAGAGCTTAAGGTTTGCAAAAATACAAGCATCCTGGTTCCCATAAATCTTATATCATTTTGGGTCAAGAGGTCACCTCAATGGGAAGAAATAAAATAAAAGCTTCCCAAACATCATATTTTCTCAAATATTTCATGTAGGAGAAAAGGGAGCAAATAGGCCAAGCCAAAAAAATGGAATACCTTAGGCACACTCATCAAATGAAGGGTTCGATAACTCTAGTATGAATATAACTTTAAAGCATTAAAAATCAAGTAAAGAGCAAGTAGTGGCTAGGATACTCCCAAAATGACATCATCATGAGAGCTTAAAATTTTTTGGCCAAGTCTTGAGTAGGATAAAGTCTTAACCAGTCAGGATTCTAAAGAGCTAGAGTGATCAAGAATTTTTCATAGCCTCACTAGCATAATTGTTCAAAAGCTTTGACCAATCAAGAGTCTAAAAAGCAATAGTTGTCAGAGCTATTGTAAGCTAACATCACCTAAAGCACTCAAAAGTTCTAGCTAGTCAAGATCCCAAATAACAATAGTGGTCAAGGTTTTTTCAATGATGACATAATCAAAATATCTTGAAAGTCTCAGCTAGTCGAGTAACTAGAGCAATAGTGGTTAAGGCCCTTCCAAATTTTTGACTAAGGCAAAGAGTGTCCGGAAGGTGATATTGGATGAAGGTTTTTAAAGATAACATCATCAAAGGCTCTTAGAATCCCTAGACAATAGTGGCCAAGGCTTAAGCAATAAATATTCTAGAGTAGATAATGGCTAGGGTTTTCCAAGGATGACATTGACAAGAGTGTTTAAAAGTCCTAGCTAGGTCCACTGATACTCAACAAAGCAATAATGACAAGATATTTTCAAATATGACATCGACAAAGCCTCTCAAAGGTTCTAGCAAGATAATTTAAGACATTTATAACAAGCCAAAGACCATTAGAAGGTGATGACAAGAAAAATAATTTTTTGACAGGTCCATCTTAGGAGAGATCGTGTATGTTAAAGACTTGGACCATCGAGACTTTCCTCAACTATCTTGATCAAAGTAGTTAAACTAAACTTGTAACTATTGACAAAATAAAGTGATGGTCAATCTACCAGAACCTGCAAAAATAGTAGCATGTTGATTGCCTACAAGCCCAGGACTAGGCCAAGTTATGCCTAAAGGTTTCAGGCCTATGATAGGTCATCCATATAATAATTAAGCTAGTTTGAATACATTAGAAAAGCTATAAATAACTTAAGTTACCTTAGTATCAGGGGTTGACACTTTTACATTTTAGCTATTGTAAACTTTTCATTTTTTTTAGTTGTTAATGAAACTAGATGTTTTTTGGTCTCTACCAGTGATGTATTGTAGATTACAATGTGTAAGTTATGTACTTCTACACATTTATGTTAAAGATTTATGGGGGGTGAATTTTGTTAGGATTTTTTTGTACTTTGGATTAATGTTTGGATTATCTTCTACGAAGTTGTTAGAGTGCTAGTGTAACAACCCTCCTTGGCTAAACTTTTATGGACAATGAACTATGTATTAATGTGAATGTTTAATGTCATAGTTTCTTTAGTGATGTCTATATGATGATATGAATACATTATTTTAAACTTGTAATATGGTACTACTGATGTAATTTTGGATGCAGGGTTAGGTTCTCTCTCTCTCATCGATGGGATCATAAGGGTGAACCACATACAAAGAGAGATATTTTACGAAAATTATGATGATGACTTGTTCATTGGTAGCTAAGAGTAACAAGGAAAACTACCCCTCATGTAGATGCATTTTTGTGTGTTATGTCCATGTTCACACCATTAGGATAGGAAATTGCCTAAGCAATGAGTCTCCTTAATAGATTGGTGATAGTCTAGGACTATACTAAAAGAGCCACCTATTTAAGGATAAAACAATGGTGTGAAACATTATTGGTGTGAATCTATGTTTTTCATGAAATGTATAGATTATATATTATTAAGTATTAATTAGTTGCTAATATTAATTATAGACGCCCAAAATTAGTCAATTTTGTAACCATCTCAACCCATCTCTACATCAATCCACCAAAAATCCCAAATTGTCACCAAACCCTTGCCAATTTCCTCAAAATCATCCAACTTCTTCCAAATCTCTAATTTTTCCTCCAAATTCATCCAAATTCTACTAAAATCCTAATGTCCACCTCCAATTCCTCTAAAATCCCTCTAATTTCATCTAAATTCTTCTAATCTTCTTTATCTTCTCCTAATTCTTCTTTAATTTGCCTAATTTTCCCTATTTCCTCTAATCCATCTTAATTTTCCCTAATTCCTCCTAATCTCTTTTAATTATCCTAATTTCCCCCTACTCCCATTAAATTCTCCTAATCCATCATTAACCTCCCTAATTCTTCTAATCCACCTTGAAATCCCCATAACCTTCCCTTCCCACCTAATCCCACAATCATACCCTCCATTAGGCCCTAATCACCCTTCTAATCCATAACCCAATCCCAAGGGGAATGCAAAAAGAATTTTAAAATACCAATCAAATCCCCAAAACCCAAGACAAGCCCCCTTAATCCCTAGGCAATCCCCTAGAAAACCCCACCATTTAATATGACATGTCCCTAGAAAACTTTACCAAAATTTCTTTGGCCCTCTTTGTTCCCCCTTGTGATTACTTCCCTATTGGAGAGATCAAGGCCACTACAACAATGGAGTCTTCTTGAAATATAGCAAGGCTTCATTTTTCAACTACTCTTAACTTGGAGGACCAGGTAGCTTCAAATCAATAGTAGGGACTCAAAATCATCTTAGGAGGCTTCACACCAAATCTTACAACCCTTAAGCAATTCAAACCCAACCGTCTCAGTCATTCACACAAAGATCCAACTATCATGGCCGATTGGGCAAGAGCACAAAACCACACCAAATAGAGGTAGAAAATCAGGTATAACAGGTAAAAAGAGTAAGTAATCTCTCATCTCATGCTTTTGTAGTGATCTACATGCTTTTTGAAAAGTTTTGTAAATCATCTTTCATGAACATAGGGCCTCATCTAGATAGGCCCATATGGTATTATTGACTACTCTTTTGTGAGTTTATGTGTAGGCACTTTGTAACAACAAAAAGGAGCTTCAGGTGGTCAAGCAATAAGACTTCAACAAAACCCACCCAACATATGAATGTAGTATGGAAAAGGATTGGCACCATTGTTAACTAATTTTTGTAAAAAGGGGACCACCCCCTTTCTTGAACACAACACTTATTCAACCCCCAAGAGGGTCTATTATATTCAAGAACCCACACTAAATATATCAAATTTTATTTTTCTTGTTTATATGTTACGGTGTTTTTCTATAGTTACATAAATGGCGATCACAGTGCTTTGATTTAGTAGAGTTTGGATGAATTGTGATCACGGCGCATTCTTACCATTAACACATTTGGTATTTTTTAGTTTACATAGACTATAGGGGGAAGCTAGCTCTTGTTTTTCTTAGCTTATCATGCCTTGTGTGTTCTATTTTGGATTTATTATGGTTTCTCACCTATTGTACTTGTTTCACTAACTTTTTACTCCTTTTTCATGTCACGGGTGTCCAACAACAACCAAACAACATCATTCAATCAACATAAAAGTTTAACATATAGACTTATACACAGTCACAACCATCCTGAGTGGTCATCCAACCATCCCAAGTGGTCAACAATCTCATCAATCATCTCGAGTAGTCAAACAATTATCTCGAGAGGTTAGACATAGTCACAGACTTAATCAACAGACTTGCTATATTTCAATAGCAATCATAGGCTCACAGGTTAATCATTTGCATCCCTTAGTTTAGCACAAAATCTCATCTCATATTTTTCTTTCTTGATCATTGATTATTTCAACTTCAAATGCTCTCTAGTTCTAGTAGAGCTTAGAAATTTCATCTTCTAGCTAGCATTGTCTTTTTCCCCCTTTAGCCTACCATAGGTATTCCTCTCCCTAGCATAATTTTTCCACTCTTACTTAGCACCCTCATAGGCTTTCCTCCTCTAGAATGGTTGCCTACCAAGTTCTTCCTTTAGTTTAGAAGACTTCTATTTTAGCTAATTTGCCTTCACTTTCTTTTTCATAGCTTAAGCACTTCCCCTTTTTCTTTAGTTTAGATGTCCTTCTTCTAGAAGTAGTTGTCTCATTTCTTATAGTTCGCTTCTTCTCTTTATTCATTCCTTAGAATAGGTACCTCTTAGCCTTCTTTATTCTCTTTTACATAGTTACTTTTAAGTGCTTCTAGCATAGTTGTGTCTTCTTCATAGCATAGTTCATCCTTGCATTTCTTTAATATTGCTTTAATTAGTCAGTTCATTTCCCTTCACTAGTGTAAATTGCTTTCTTGCTTTAAGAATAGTTGCTCTATGTTTTTGTTTTAGCATAACTTGCTTGTGTTGCTCTAGAATAGTTGTTTTTGTGTTCATAGCTTAGGTTGTTCTTTGCTTGCATTGCTTACTTAGTATAGGTGTTTTTATTCCTTTCATTTTATCATAATTGCATTTCTTATATTAGTTGCATTATTTAGATTAGTCACCCTCATTCTTTCCATAGATTATCTTTGTCCCTTCTTTCCTCTTTTGTGTCATTAGCTTAATTTTTCTTGACTCCTAGCATTTTTCTAGTTTAGGTCAACAACAGACCTTCTAGTCACCTCTAGTCATCTCCAAATCTGTTTATTTCCATTTTGCCTTGTAACATGTCTCTAGAAACATAGTCTCAATCATCCCTAATGGTCATCCAACCATACCTAGTAGTTAGGTAGGTAATATAGCCACTCCAGATGGTTGGGTTTGTGGGTTAGAGTCAGTTTGTAGCTCTCTTTTTGCATATTGTACATCATGTCCTCAATTTTTTGTTTATGTTTCTTACTGTTGTCTACATTTTTTCTCTATTTCAAGATCTCCATGTTTAAGTTCATTTTAAGTCCCCCTTTCTCTAGCATAGGTTGTCCTTTTCCTCCCTAGGATTGGTCCCCTATTAGGCATAATTCTTATTCTTCTCTTCACTAGCATATTTCTTTAGTATTCTTATTTAGGTTAGTTACATTGCATCTCTAAGATCATCCTAGGAACAATGCTTTCCTAACCTTGTATTTTCAATTTCTAGCATCAAATCAAAACCAAAACAAAAATACAAAAATATAATAGTCAATTCAATAACACACTTTGCATGTTACATTTTGCAAATATTTTTATGAGGAAAACCTCCTGGTGAGTTGGACTTCATCCCCAACCACTGGTTGAGCCCTTAGAACACACCATAGTTAGTATGCATAGCTCCCTAGACTTCATCATCAGGAAGTTGACTACCCTTGGGATTAGCTTAGGGTAGTTTTTGAGGTTATATATCCTTTGACCATATGGCTTAATTGGAAGTTGTCATTTTTGTCCAAGCCCATCAAAGGGTGAAGCAAAAGCTTTATTGGGTTAGTAGCAAGAATTAGACAACATGGCCTCTCTCAGGAGGTTCATTTTTTCCCCTTAGGATACCTAAAATTCAAACCTCCATCCTAGGAAGCTGCATTAGTCGTTTGTGTCTCATTCCTTGAAAGGGGTGAGTATGAGCACACCTTTATAGATTTCATTCCATCACCCCTTCATAGGTCTTAGGTTTAGGAAACATAAAATACACAAAAATCAAATCAAAACCAAAAACACAAAACAAAATAAAGAACAACAAAAATATTTCCCAAAACTTTCCAAAAATATTACAAAAAAAAAGCAAAAACTACAAGAACATTGCAAAACACCAAAAACTTCAAAAAAAAAATTGCTTGTTTGTTTGATTGAATGCTTAAATTTTTGTTTGTGTAGGTAGTACCTACCTTTCACAAAAATATTCTAAACCACCACCAAAACCTCCAAAACCATTTCTAAATCCATATTTCCCTATTCTATCATGTCTGCACCCACTTATAGTTTAAACCCAAATCCAAGCTCATGCTTAGGAACAACTTTCCATGGAGCACCCCAACCAAATCCTTTCTCCATATACTCCACCTATTTGGAGGAGGTACCTTTCACCTCACCTAATACCTTAGCCACCACTCATCCTCTCCCATATCCAATTATCAAGGCCCATCCTTAAACTTCACATTTTCATCTAGCCCTAATATTTCAAGCCACATCAACTCCTCTACTTGAATTCCCTATTGCACATACCATTTCATCTTCTTTTCCTCAATCCACCTTGTCTCTTCCACCCATTTTTCCATCCCCACCTCTTCCTTCTTTTCTTCCAACACCATTTCCTCTCCCATTCCTCCTAACATTGTATCATTTGCCTTATGCCCTTCATACAAGCCCAACCCATCAACCTTTCCACTCATATTATCCCTTCATCTACCTTTGCCTTATCCATGTCCTCATTCCCCCCAATTCAACCCTCATCATCTTACCAAACCATTCATACCTCTTTTGCCTTCTCCAACCTCATCCCAAATGACCTAAACCAAATATCAAATTGCCTCACAAATCTTACCCTTATATACTTATACATATTCCATTGTCCCTTATATATATTGCAAAACCCTTTTAGAAAAATTCTAAAGAGTTTCCTTAGGTTCTTGCAAAAATCTAGAAAGATAGTTAATAACAAAAACTATATTTGAACTTGTATTTATGAGATAGAGCAAACTACCAATCAATTGATGATATAAAGTAGTTGATATAAATAATGATGTATTACATTTTGATAATTGTAAACCCTATTCCATAGGAGTTTCTTTAGCCTTGCAATATATCATTCTAAAATTCTATAACAAAGCCTTGGCATATTTAGTTTGAGTCAATTACAATATGATATTACTTTTATCATACATATAGACCAAGACAATAATGTAGGAGTCCTAGATCTTTCCTATCAAAAGCCTCCTTTAGATTATTTTTCACCTTGTTTATTAGGTAATTAGAGCTACCTGTGATAACCAAATCATTAATATATACCACAATAATTACTCTCTCAAAACCTTTTTATAGGTGTAGAGAATTGAGTCTGAAAAGCTTCTATGGAAACCATTTTGCTAAAGATGATTATTGATTTTAATATACCATGCACGTGGAGCTTGTTTCAACCCATATAATTATTTCTTTATTTTGAAGATATTTTGTGTTAGATCGGATAATTTGTAACCTTCTTGATATATCATATATACTTCTTCAAGATTTTTATTAAGAAATGTGCTTTTAACATCCATTTGATGTTTTTTTTTTTATTTTGAGTTGCTAGTGCACAAATTGTACATATGGTAGTCATTTTTTTGTTGATGCAAATGTTTCATCATAGTCAATTCCTTCCCTTTGAGAAAAAACTTTTGGAAAAAATCATGCTTTATATTTATCAATTGATTCATCTACTTTATATTTAATTTTATAAACACATTTACATCCAATTGGTTTTTTGTCTTTAGGTAAATCAACTAGATCCCAAGTTTCATTATTCATTGGAGCAGAATACGCAACATACATTATTTTCTTCTATTCAAGGGAATTGATTGCTTCTTTTATTGATTGAGTTTCATAGTTTTATATTATTATAGTCATAAAAATTGAATTAACTTCTATGCAGGTATAAGTACGAGGTCTGGTAGAAGTTATATCTGCAGGTATATCTAGATTTACATCTTTGAGAGTAGCAAAAACCCATTTAGGAGTCTTTTTCTATGTATTTTTATATGACATATTTGTCATTTATTCATCCATTGGTTCATTTATAACTTCATATTCACTTTTTGAGGTGATCTCATACACTTATTTGATATTTATTACAGATTATGAAGTATCTTTTGATTCAATATTTTGTAAACATTCTTCATCAAAGATAACAACTTTTCTTATGTAATTTTATTTGTATTAGGATCCATTAGACGATATGATTTTTATACTAAATCATATCCTAGGAATATACAAGGTAAGGTTTTTCATCTAATTTTGTTCTTTTCTATTTAGGAATATGCATGTAGGCTTTACAACCAAATATTATGAAGTGAGCTACTGATGGTTTTCTACCTGACCATGATTCTTCTGGTGTTATTACTTTAAGAGCTTTTGTAGGTGTTTTATTTTAAATATATATTATGGTATTGACTGCATCTCCAAAAAATTATATTCAATATTAGCTTCTTTCAATATGCATCAAACCATTTCCATTATAGTATGATTTTTCCTTTCAACAACTCCATTTTTTTGTGGTGTGTAAACAAGAGTTAACTATCCCATGTTGTGTAATATATTCAAAAAAACATTGGAGGTATATTCTACTCCTCTATTTGATTGAATTATTTAGATTAATTTCCCTAATTTTGTTTCAACGAGTTGTTTAAATCTTTTGAAACACTTGAAGGCTTCTAACTTTAGTGATAGAAAATAGATCTATATTTTTTAGTCATCCACAAATAGTTGGAAGTATTAGTGTCCTCCAAGAATAAATACCATAGGATCACATAAGTCTATATGTATTATATCCAAAAATCCAATTGCTCCATGTGAACTAAATTCAAAAGGAATTTGATGTTGTTTTCCAAAAAGACAACTAGGACCTATTGGAATTTGTGAAGAAATCTTAGGTAATCTTGTATCCATTTGGTGTTTATGAAGTTCTAACACTGAAGTTGATTTAATGTGACCAAATATTTTATGTCATAAGAATGTCCTATTTTTGTAATTGTAGATAAAACAATTGAATTTGTATGGGTAGAATCTAGAATAAATAATCACTTTTAAAATGTACTAGTTGTAACTAGTTTTCCATTCTTTGTGATCACACATTGTTTCTTTTCATTCATGATTTTGAATTCAACTATTAAACCTTTGTATATCATTTGTGATACTCAGGGAATATTTTTGGCTAAAATTGGTACATAGAGTACATTTTCTAAAGTGCATTTGCCATCTAAGAGATTTATATGAACATTTCCAGACCCTTTTGTTTAATAAACTTTATCACCTACTATAGTGACTGTGTTTTCCAATATTTTTATGAAGATGAGAAAACCATTGGCTATATCTTGTCATATGATTAGTGGCTTAAAATTCTATGTACCAATTAGTATATTTATTTTTTATGAGTAACATGATGATATTGTGTATGCTCCTTAATTAATTCAAATGGTTTCTCTCTTTTTAACCTTTTTTAATCACTTCTATGGATTTATTTCCCTTATATATTTGTAATGCACCATAGTCCTTAGCAATAGTTTCTTTCAAGGAGAATTCCTTTATTTCTATAATAATCTCCTTTTTGATAATTTTAAAAGTATTAACTTATACTTTTAAAATATATCTTCCAAAAATAAAATATGCACTCAACTTTATACTCTGCCAAACTTATAAAACTGCTCTTCATGAAATCATGCACTCTAATAAATGCATTCTTCCAATATTTTAAAAATCATGCTCTAAATTTATAGATTTCAAAGGTCATACTCATAATATACATTGATCATTTCAAAAGTAAGCTTTGTAATTAAATTTTTTAGGTATTGGCCTTTGAACGCTCCTGTTTGGGAAAACGTTTTAGTTTTTATTTAACATATTATCCTTAAGCACCTTTGTCTCTAATGAGTGCATAAATAGATTTTTGAATGCCTTCTCCTTCATCGAGTGTCTAAGGTCTTTGAACATCTTCTTGAGAACCTTCTTAAAGCATCTAAGAGTTGCAAAGTCAGGGTCGTTGAGGTTCTATTCTAGAATACAACATTGGATGTCTCTCTTCAAAAAGAATGATATGCTTATTTTTGCACTCATATATAATCACTTTCGTTGTTGTATAGAACATAAATATTTTATGAGAAGCACCCTCATTCCAAGAATTCAACACATACTTTTCAAGGTGTCTAGTGATCAATCAACCTGATTCCAATGTGTTGGTTGTAGGGTCTCTAGTGAAATCAACCAAAGATGTAAAATTACTTTAATGGTAGCTTTATGGTGTAATTAACCAAATGCATCTACCATTCTATCAACAATTTTTTGGTGTAAAAAAACCTTCCTCTAGTGCAAAATAAATCAAGAAATTAAAGGTGTTTCTAGTGCAACATCAACCAAAAACTCTACATTAAGCTCTGATACCACATGTTGGCCCAGAATGGATTGTAAGAGCTTTTATTGTTATAAATATTTGATACAAAATTAATTCTTGACCAAATTTATTATGGATGAATCTCATCTAGTTCATTGGAATAACAAAGTGAAAAAAGAACGTAACAACTACCCAAACTCACATAATATAATATTATTATCGAACAACTTTAAGTGTCAATCTTTCTTTGAATTCTTAACTATATTTTTTTTAATATTTACCAAAATTTATTGTTAGACTCAACTTGAATGTTCCCTTGTGGATAGTAAGGCATGGAAAAGTTATGTTGAATCCTTAGCTATGAATTTAATTTTTGCATTTCTTTAATTTTAAAAGGAGTTATGTTATAAAAAATAAGGTAAGGAATGACAAAGTGACACACAATTTGATTAAAAATAAATTTGGACATGGTGAAGTCTATATGATTTGTAAGCAACATATATTCACCTACTTTGTATAATCTTCCATGGCTATAATAATAAACTTGTGTCTATCTAAAGATATAGGAAAAATAGGTTGTACCCAAAATTGGACCACTACATTTGTCCAATTTATCTCAATTATCCATCAAGCATACTAGTAACATAATTCAGCTAATCCAACCTTAGTTCCTAAGGATTTTTCCTATTTATGCATAATCATGGGTCTCTAATTTGAGGTATGATTTTGTGCCCAAAATATTCTTGCATATATTTTAAAGTGTCGCTTCTCCCCCACCCATCAAACCTACAACAATCACATCCACAAAATCATGGTATTAGAATTTAACCTATAATATCACAATTTGAGGCCAAGGACTAAAAATTGCATATCCTCCATTTCCTTGAGCTTTGAACCATTTATGGCACCATCCCCCTAAATACCCACCACCTGCATTCATCCCCAAAGGTTGCCCTTTTTTAATTTGCCTTACTATATCTAGATTTTAAGTTTGAAATTTTGCCTACCTCTCCCATCACCCATGAATGTTTTAAGTTCCTCCTCCCTAGGCCAAATTCTATAAATTGATGCCTTAAGTCCTATTCTAACAAGCACTCTCTAGATAAAGAAAATTTGGCTCTTTATATTCACAATTGCTCTCTTGATCTAAATTTTCATGGTGCTCTTGCTTGGAGGCTTGGAGGATTCTTTGGTAAGTAGGAGATAAATCACTCTCTTATTGGTTGTTATCTTCCCCCCTTATTCCCTTTTGGTATTTTCATTGCATGTTGATTTACTAACTTCTTGCTTAAGTATAGTTACTTAATATTAGTGAATCATTTCTTCATATGTTTAGAATTTGGAATCATAATATGTTGTTTTCCTTCTTATAGTCATAATAATTAGTTTTTTGTATCTATCTTGCTATTTGACCAAGATTGGAGGTATCTCTCAGGCCTATTCTACCCTGTGAAAAAATATAGACATAAACATGTCCCATTATGTCAAAGCATGATTTTGTGGGAAGAGACTTGGGGCAAGACTTTTTCACCCCTTTCTTCTTCATCCCTACTTCTTGATTGCCTTATTGCTTATCTCCATCCCTAGGAGTATCCTTGTCATGTCCATAATTTTTTTCAAACCCCTCATTTGATAATCCCCTCTTTTTCATTGAAATACATCTTGCTTATGCAAGGTATGATTTTACCTATTATCTATACTTACTTTCATCCCTACACTTAGCTTCTTACTATCAAATTTTAATCCCTATGTATTCATTTCTCACTCAAAATTCAAGCCATCTAACTTGTAATTGGGTTGTCACCCATAATTTGTTCATAGGTAGAATCATGGCATAGCCTAGCAACGCCTAACAAGGGATAATTATGTTTCAAACAAATAATTCATCACCTTCTCACACATGCAAACCAATAGTCAAATCTATATCACTCTTATCTTAGAATAAAATTGCACATCACTTGCACTAGGCATGACCTTGATGTCCATTGTCATATATTTTACTTTAAGCAAATATTTTGGTTAACTAAAGGGACCTTAGGGTCTAATTTTAAAATAAGGAAGCTCCTTGTTTTCTCTATCTAGTAGACTCTCAAAAGGCTAATCATATTGCCAAGTTTCCTTAAATTTTGTAGGTATTGTAGAATCATGGTTTTGTTCCTAGAGGTATGATATCATAGAATCACATATTTCAGACATAGAGCATGTTTCTAATTCAGACACTAAACTAGATCATTGTCTTTGTGATTTCTACTATTTTTCTTCCATTTATTTGTTGTTTGTTATTTACACTCTTTTTGTTCTATTTTAGGACACCTTAAAGGGAGAAAAATAAATAATATTTAAGTTAGTTTTAGTTTGTCTTACTTTAAGAAACCTAAAAGAAAAGAAGGAAGTCAAAGAACTCTCAAGCTTAATTTATTCTAATTTCTTTATATCTTCTGTTAACTTTGGCATTGAACTTCCAAATTGCATGTGGTTTTGTATTAGGATATCCTTAATTTGTGCATTTCCTTAAATCCCTACTTAAAATAAGAAGAAAAAGGAGAACCTTGGTTTCTTGAAACTCCTATTTTAGAAAGAATAAAAAAAGCACATAGGATAGCTCTTGTTTGCATGCATAATTTTTTTGATAAAGCTTTTACATGATTAAAAGCATATCTTTTAGAAGAATTAAAATTTAGGTATTTGCATATAATACACACTAAACATAATATTTGAAGTGAATCCCTAATCACTCTTGGTGAACCCCCAATAAATATCATATCCCACATTTGAGGTGAGATGCAGGATTAGCCTTAGATCCCTAATTCTCTCACATCTCACATTTTGGTGAACCCGTTGTGAACACCTCCTTAAATCTTAAAACCTTCACTTAATAAGATAAATTTTATTCAAACATAAATAAGATCATTTAATCTTGTTTGTGTAGATTAACTCATCTAATCAAAGAATAACAAGTACCTTTTATCTCTCATATTATCCTTGGCTACATATCTGGGTGTGGTTGATCATTGTATTGTTTGTCATTCATGTACCTCAAGGTCTACCCTCCCATATAGCCACATATATCAAGGGTACCAAGCTCCTTCCATATATCGATGGGTATATTGAGAGGGCAGGTATATCGGATAGGTTTAAGGATATCAGGAAACCCTCCTAAGGCATATTAGTAGGATATATAAGGATTCTTTTCTTATAACTACAACTTTAATTAATAAATTTTAACTCTAAACATTATGGCTAATAGATAATACAATATCTGTAGTGGAAAACAAATTATAGATCCTAATCAACCTCCTATATGGGATGACAATAAAAACCAAATTGCTAGAGAAAACCCAAACTTTGAAGAAGATGATGATGACACTTCAACTATTGGATCCCTTAACCCAAGATAAGGATCCCAAGGTCAACTTACCTTCAATTATTTAAACCATATTGTAGTATTTCTAAGGTATAATAAACACATCTTGGATAAAGCCTTATAAAGAGAAATTATTTTCAATGGAGGACGTTTAAATAAACATCAAATTAAAAATTCTAGTTATATGTATCTTAATCAATCAAAAACAACCTCTTATATAACCAACCTATCATAAGCTTAAATCCTAATCAATACACCTCAAATATCAACACCTCAAGTGCAAATTATGTGTAAGCTACAACCGTTACTACAACCTTAGGAGGTGGTATACCTCAACCCCCACCTACTATAGGTAATCATACCTCTATACCTCCTTTCAATAACAATTACTCCATGCCTTAACAAATAAATACATGTTATCCTCCTCATTCTAAACCATCTTATAATCCTTATAATAATATTCATTCTAACACTTCTAATATAAATCAAATTCCCTCACAAATAACTATGCCAAATATATATAATCAATTATCAAATAATTTTAGAACAAACTTACCCACATCACTGTCCCAATGAAACATTTTTGGTCCTACAACCTTCTAACTGTGACCCTAAAGTTCAAATTTTGGTCACCATAGTAAACAACTTATCCAAAAAATGGATACTTTTTAGGCCCCTAGCATCACCTATTCCTATAAATAAATGTGCAATCAACCTTTGGATCCCATGGTAGCATGTCGACCATATCCTCCTAATTTTCAAACATCTCAACTCCCAATGTATGAGGGTTAGGAAGATTCTATAGAACACATTAGAGGATTTCAAACTACTTACCATGACATTGCTTATGACAATATGCTATTATTAAAATATTCCCTAAAATCCTTGGTGGTTTAGATTTAAAATGGTTCTACCAATTACCTTGTCACTCCCTTAAAATTTTTGAGGAAATCATCAAGATTATTTTTCAACACTTTGTTGCTTATATGGAGAAAAGGGTTAGTCTTGGAGACCTATATCAACTTAAATAGGCTCAAGATGAAAGCTTCTTTGACTTCTTACACAAATGGAGTAAAATAGTAGGGAAATTTTAGTATACCCCTCCTCTTAAAAATATTCTACACATATTTATTAGAAACATTAAAAATTAGATTCTTATAAATTAGATACTACAACCATATCCTCTTTCAAACAAAGGCTTGGCTAGACATGTAGAAATCGCCCTCATAAGAAGAGGACAATTAAAAATCAAGAAAGAAGATGAAAAATCCTCTAAACCTCAATATAAAAATAAACATGTAGTAGGTTATGGCATCACAAATAATCATAAAAATAACAATGTTAATGTCATATGCACCTTACAAAAGTTAATGTGTAACAAACAAACAAAAAACTAGAATAAATTTTACCAAACTTTGTCAACCACTTTCTTACATCCTTAAACAACTTTTAGAAGCTAAGATGATTGAGCTTCCACCTATTAGACAATTAGATAATACTATCTATTTGTATAAGACCAATGAACATTATGAATTTCATCAAGTAGATGGTCATTCTATTAACCAAAACTTTTAATCTTAAACAAATTGCAAGTACTCTAGACAAAATATCTCTTTTGGAACTTCTCCAAGCTTCCTATATTCATAAATAAACTTTACTTAAAATTTTGAGTGAGAAAATTTTACTGCAGTATCTTCCACCTAATAACCTTTCCAATGTAGTTGGATCTGTAAGAATAAGTCATGCTACCATAACATTCTATGAATATGACCTTCCCTCACCATCCATGCATGGAAAACTTTCTCTTTACATTATGAGCTACATAGGTGATGTGTTTATTAAAATAATTATTTTTGATAATTGTTCTACCTTGAATGTTTATAGCCTTCAACTCATCCAAATATTTGGTGTGGGGGAACAAGACCTTCAAAACTCTAACCTTGTCATAAGAGCCTAAAATAACGAAACCCAAGAATCTAGTGGGATAGAAACCTTACCTCTTAAAGTATGACCTCGCATCCTTAATACTCTCTTTTATGCCATACCTTAGATTACATACAATCACCTTCTAGGACATCCTTGGATCCATGCAATAAGGATTTTCCCCTCCACTCTTCATGAATGTCTCAAATATGAATATAACAATAAACTTGTTCACATCCTCGTCGACCCTCAAACTTTTGCCTACTGTATAATGATTAAAGAAAACCTTTATAAAACTAATCTATGTCTATATATTACCTCTATTACTTTTTAAAAAAATATTCTTCTTCTAGCTCATCATCTTACTCTTCACAATTCATTGAGGCATTTAAGTATTTAACTATTGATGATCAACCTAAAGCTCAAATAAGTAACCCAACAAACATAAATACCCAAACCAATCAAGCTTATAAGTAATCCTTCATAGACCTTTCCAAGTTATCACCTTCACCAAGGACTTTAGCATTACCTCATAAGAAATACAAAATAGTGCATATAGGATTAGGCACATTTACTTATGTTGGTGCCTCTCGCAAGGAATGAATTAGTGGTAACAACCCTTTCCCCATTGAAATACAATTTACCATGTGTTACTTATCTAAAACATATCCTTTGCCCAAAAAAATGCTCACAATATGGGATATCAATAAAAGAGTTTAGGCTCCCATGAACAAGGAATTAAATAGACACTAAAAGTAGAAGCCTAGCCTAGATGTTGTATAATTGGGTATATCATTAACAAAAATCAACCTCTACCAATGGACATAGATGAGGACAATATCATTACCTATGAGGAGTTCATCTCTCAAAATATATTAGAATGTGACGAGAATGATGATGAACCTCATATTCTCCCCTCAACAATATTTTCTACTATAAATCTTATAATCCATATCCATCATAAATTGATTGCTACTCAAAAGGACTATGCCAATGGGGATATTTTATGTGGCATTACCCATGAATACATATTCCAATATGACTTCGTATTTCACTCACATAGAAAATATTGAATCTACTAGACTTGAGGATGAAGGTGAAACATCCCTTACTCTTGATGACCTTGAGCAATTAGAGGTATTATTAGCTTTCATTCAATATGAGGATGAATCACACATCCTTATTGAAGAAATACTTGAAGTTAATACTGGAAACCCAAATGTCCCTAAGATACTTAAGTTAGGAAAGGCAATGACCTCAATAGAATAGGAAGAACTTACCAAATTATTGATCAAATTTCAAGATATTTTTGCTTGATCTTGTACCAATTTCTTGGGTTAGACCACTCTTTGGAAGTTCATCATCTGGTAGTTCAACTAGATGTTAAAATTGTCAAGCAAAAGCTCTAATAAATTCATCCTAAAATCACCTTGTTGGTCAAAGAGGAGCTTCAAAAACTTCTTTACATTAGCTTCATTAAAGTTGTTGATTATTTTGATTGAAATTCCAACATTATGTTCGTTGCCAAGAAAGAAGGCATTGTCATTTTATGCACAAATTTTTGAGATATCAAGAAGGCTTGCCCTAAATATGACTTCCTTTTACCTAATATTGATATGAGTATGGGCTTCATAGTTTGGTGTGGCATGATATCCTTAATGGATGGCTTCTTGGGCTATAATCAAATTAAAATCACCCCTAAGGATCAAACCAAAACTACCTTCATCACCCCTAGGGCACCATTTGCTACCAAGTCAAGCCTTTTGGCTTAAATAACATAGGTTCCACATAGAAAAGAGCTATGAATTACATATTTTATGATATAATGCATGATATCATGGAATATTGTGTTGATGATCTTCTTGTCCAATCTATACATCAGGAAAACAATGTGCATGATTTACGTTGTATCTTTGAAATATTGAGAGAATGTGAGGTTTTCCTTAAACCATCTAAATGTGTCTTCAGAGTCATATTCATTAAATTATCAAGGTTCATCATGTCTAGATGAGTTATTGAAGTAGACCCTGATAAGATATTGTGAAGACAAAAGCGCAATACCAAATAACGAAGATATGAAATTTGAACTCAAGAAAAATAGTATTGCACAATGAATTATTTTATATAAATGGGAGGAGCCTCAAAACTCCATTGTTACAATAAGAAACCTTGAATTATTTGATACATATTATACAATAGCTAGGGTTCTCCGAAATCCTAGCAAACAACGTTGGTGGTGTCTTAAAACGTGTCTATGCTCCCAACAAAAGTGAGTGGGCTTCTAGTTATCTGATTCTAGGCCACTCCAACTTAAGCATTTATCCAATGCTAATGTAACACTTCCATATCTACACACAATAAAAATAGCAAATGGGTTAGTAGTAACTATGAGGGCTCCATAATGTGAAGCCCTGTATAATCAATACAGAAACCCTATCTATGAAATGTAAATAAATGAATAGAATATGAAAGTGCTTAAAATAAAATAACAAATGAGAGATTTACCTTGCTTATATGTTGTTCTCTGATCTGATGTGGTATGTTGCATAGGATTAGTGTGATGATGCCCTAGCATCACTCAAAGGCTAGGGGGACTTTGGAACTCTAACATAAAATGCTCACGAGTGCTCGACAGCTGCAATAAATACCCATGGGTGCTTGGTAGTGGTAGAGGGCATCCAAACGCACTTGGCGATGGAATGGAAGCGCCTAGAGGCGCTCGGTTGTGATAGAAAGTGCCTAAAGGTGTTCAATAGTTGAGAGGAAAGTCTGTAGAAGTAGATATGATAGGGCAAGAGGGGTGGTTATGGATGCGGGGGGGCTATGGCAAGTGAGGATGGAAGGCGAGAGTACTCAGATACAAGAATGGAACTCAGGTAGCCAAGGACTCAAGGATTTTGAGGGGACGAATTACTCAAGAAACTTCTTAGGATTCAGGCCTTCAAGGGTTGAGCCATCAAAATGGCTCCTATTAATAATCCACATTAGGGTATGCTAGGGTTTCAATGACACTAATAATTTGGCTAAGATAAAAGTATATCAGAAGGTGGATATTAAATTTAGGGTGTGGCATGGATTTATGTAGATGGATGGATAGGATTAAGTGAAATTGGATGGATGGGATGAATTCACTTATGTAAATATATATTTATTAAATATATATAATATAAGATATAAAATATTGAGTTAGGGCTTTCAAAAGACTAAGGTAGCACCTGCCACTGTAGAAGCCTGCAAACTGTAGTAACCGCTATTGTAGCAACCCGTGCATTGTAGAGGCCGCAAAAATTTTGGCCCTAGAAAAAAATGGCAGATTTTGGAGGCAGCAAGTTGTGACGGATGGAGCAGCAAGGAGGAGGAGTGGGAGTTTTAGGGGCAACAAACCCTAGGTGTGGGGCTTCGAAGGGCAGATCAGCAGACGCGGTAGGTGGGGGCTCTGGTGAGATAGCAAGCCCCCAGGTGGAGGATGTGGACAAGGAAGTTCTATTGGAACCGATCCAAGGGCGTTGGGTGGATGCGATTGAAGATTTCTCTAAGGGGGACCAGGACTCTATGCATCAGGATCAAAGGAAGACCCAGGAAGGAGACAAAGAGAAACCTGGCAACTGGAGACCTTCATATCTTAATGCTCTTCACGATAAGCAAAAATTATCCGACTCTTGTTTTAATCTAAAATCTGTCAATGGTAGGTTGCACATCCCGGATACCTTAGCTCAGCATGTGGCTATGGAGGGCAGAACATCTATGGTGGCAAAATTTATGGGGGTGAGGCCGGACTTGGAAGTCATAAGGAGATGGGCCATCCAAAAATGGTAGCCAAGGGTCGGTATGATGATTAAGCTTTACCCAAGAGTTTTCTTTTGGTGACATTTCAATGTGAACAGGACATGGAAAGGACTCTCCAAGGAGGTCCTTGGTTTTTTGGGAAAAGGGGCTTGTATCTGAAGCGTTGGTCCCCCGATTTCAACCCCCAGACTCAGGTGTTGGATTTAGCTCCTATTTGGGTTAAGATGCCGGGATTACCTCTGCTTTTCTAGAATGAACAAATCTTGGTTGGAATAGCTACAGAGATTGGAGAACTAATAGCTATTGATCCTACAACCTTGAGCAAAACAATACTCCTTTCTACTCGCATGTGTGTGTTGGCGGACCTAAGTAAAGAGCTCCCTAAATCCATTATATTGTTGTCTATGTTTGGCCTTCATAATCAGGTCTTTGAATATGAAAATATGTCTTTTAAGTGTAGTGTTTGTGGGAAGGTAGGGCACCAGGGTATCCACTGCATTTCCAAGAACCAGCCCCAACTCCAAAATACTGCTCCTCAAACCCAGAATAATATCCCTCCCCCGTAGATCTCCATTCCTACCCAACATGGGCCTCAAGGACGTGGAGCTCGAAATCTGAATATCAGAGACCCTATTCGCCCTTTTGTAAGCAAGAGGCAACGTTATAACCCTCCTCCCAAAAATACCTATGCCCCAAAACCCTCTCACAGGGGATCTGGTCCCTTTGATGGGAACCCTCAAGCTCAACCTACTCCTAAGATGATACAGCAAGCCTCAAAGCCAAATCACAAAGGAAAGAACCCCATAGATCAATGCCCTGGGGCAAGTAAGTTTGATTGGGTAATACGGGAGGCCTATGGAGGCTCGGTGGAAGTGGTCCCATGTACTACAGAGGAATTTATGGGAAGAAATTCCAAGGAGATCAACATCCCAGTGGAGAACAGTTTTGATGCATTAAATCATCTGAAGGGAGATCAGATGGATAGCCAAGAAGTGGAATCTAAGGTAGAGGAGACTCAAGTGAAGGATTTAGAGGAGAAAAATTAGAGGAAGGAGCAAGAAACTAATTATACAGGCAAGGATACTCAGGAGGAAGAGGTGAACCACCAAGATCAGTGTAACCCCAAAGCAGGGAAAAAATAATCTACTAATCAAGAAGCTAAGAGCACAAAATCTTCTCCACTGTCAGAAAGACCAGTTAACCTGGAAATCCAGATTGTTACCCCAAAGACCAAGACTGACCTATCCAATATGGTTACTAGAAGCCAAGTGAATCCCAAGGAACCCTAGCCTAGAGCAGATGTATGGGGATATGGTTCCATAGGAAGAGGGAAACCTAGCAATGCTGCCTTAAGGTAGAAAGAAGCAGAGCGAGAAGTGGCTGATGGTACTCAAGCAGTATTGCTCTTTGGGGCGAAGGCTCAAGGATCCAAAGCCCATAAATGAAGATTCTTTCATGGAATATTTGTGGGAGTAATCCTACAAAAATAAGAGTTTTGTATGCTCTTAGACAAGAACACAAACCGGATATGATTTTATTGCAAGAAACTAAAATGGAGGAGAGTAGAGTTATTCCTTTTAAGAATAGGACTTGGCGAGAAGTTGAAGTAGTAGGCCAAGAGGCCATTGGAACAGCAGGAGGGTTGCTGGTTATGTGGAACAAGAATGTGATTGATAGTAGAGTGATTCTGATGTCTAGTTGGTTTATTTGTCTCTTATGTGTGGATAAAACCACGCAGGAAGAGTGGATCTTAACGAATGTATATGCTCCAGTTAGACAGGGACTGAGAAGGGTTCTTTGGAGTCAGCTAGCTGAATTAAGGGAGATGGTCCCCAAATACCCTTGGATTGTGGCGAGGGATTTCAATTGCTACCTTAATCCTACAGATAAATTAGGGGGCTCTCAAAGAATAACTGTTGATATCTACGAGTTTAGATATTTTGTTGAGCAACATGAGCTGATGGATGTGGACCTACGTAGATTCTCCTATACATGGTCTAACAAAAGATTGAAGGAAAACCAAATTCATATCAGATTAGATAGGTTTCTTCTTTCTCAAGAATGCCTGGAGAGGTTTGGGGACTCTTCATTAACGACACTCCCAAGAATCGGGTCTGATCACAACCCAATTATGTGGGAAACAGGGGAGGACTCTAAGAAAAGATACATCAGACCCTTTCGATTCGAACTTATGTGGTTCCAACATCAGGATCTCAAGGATTTGGTTGCCCAATGGTGGGACAAAAAGTATAATGGTTCGAAACTGGCCCAAGTGGCATGTAAACTAAGGAATGTGAAGGCTAACATTAGAGAGTGGAACAAAACTTCCTTTGGCAATATTTTTGTTAAAAAGGTAGAACTAAAAGACAAGATCAATGAACTACGGGAGAAGTTGAAGTCAAAGCGACTTACGAGAGGATCCGAGAAACCGGGAGAGGGAGTCATTAGCCGAATACCACACGATGCTAGGATTTGAAGAAACCTTTTGGAGGCAGAAATCCAGACTGCGTTGGTTAAAGGAGGGTGACGAAATACAAAGTTCTTCCATGTCTCTACTCTTCGCCACAGGAGTACTAACAAAATTAAGGAGATCAAGATGGCCGATGGGTCTAACACCAAAGATATGGAAGACATAAGGAGGGAAGTGGTTGAGTACTTTAAATCGTTGTTAGAAGATGTAAATCCGACTATTGAAGAAGAGGACTCTCTGTTGGCAGCCATTCCACCCCTCGTAACTGAGAATCTTAATGGATTCTTACTTAGTCCTTTCACAAAGGAGGAAATCAAGAAGGTGGTTTTTGACATGGATGGTAACAGCTCCCCAGGACCGGATGGCTTCCCCGTAGCTTTCTTCCAAAAGTTTTGGGATATCCTAGGAAATGATGTAGTGGAATCTATAATTGAGGCTCAAAAGGACATGGAAATACGAGAAGGAGTTAATGCTACATTTTTAGTCTTCATCCCTAAACTAGTGGGAGCAATGGAATTTTCTAGTTTTTGCCTTATTAGTTTATGTAACACTCTGATGAAGATTCTCACAAAAACAATCGCCAATAGGTTGAAGGTTATCCTTCCTTTCATCATTGATATGAACCAAGGAGGCTTTGTAAAAGGGCGACAAATACTGGATGGTATCATCACAATTCATGAGGTTATTCATTCAATGGTGGCTAGTAAGGAAGTAGGTATGTTACTAAAGCTTGATATGAATAAAGCCTATGACCGGGTCTCATGGCGGTTCCTCACCAATATTTTGGGTAAGTTTGGTTTCTGTCCCCAGTGGATTAAGTTGATTTTTAGTTGTATCTCTACTACAAGATTTTCCCTCATGGTGAATGGGTCACCCTCTGGTTACTTTAAGAGTGAAATGGGGTTGCAACAAGGAGATCCTTTGTCTCCATACTTGTTTATTATTTTAGCGGAAGCATTGGGTAGGAACATTTCAGCAGCGGTGGCAGATGATCGTTTGGAAGGTTTCAAACCAGCCTCAACAGCAGAGCTAGTGTCTCACCAACAGTTTGTGGATGATACAATCATTGTGTCCAAAGCCTCGGTGCCTCAGGCTAGGAAGCTGAAGATAATTCTAACCAAGTATGAGACAGAAGCAGGATAGTACATAAACTATAAGAAGAGTAGCATCTATTTCTTTAACACGCCTAGTGGGAGGGAGGAAATAATAGCTAACCTCTTTGGTTGTGGAAAGGAGCTTCTACCAGCAACTTATCTAGGCATGCCTATGTTCGAAGGAAGAATGAAGGCTACATTGTGGAACTCAGTCATTGACAGGATCTCCAAAAAGTTAGCAGGGTGGAAGGGCAGCCTTCTCAGCTCTGCAGGAAAAGCCTTATTAGTTCAAACTACTTTACAGAGCATTCCAATTTACTGCATGTCTCTATTTAGAATTCTTGCAAAAGTCTGAGCTACATTGGAGCAAGTTCAACGCAACTTCTTGTGGTCAGGTTCAGAGGAGAGAAAGAGAATTTCATTGGTAGCATGGAATCAGGTGTGTGCAAGCAAGGATCAGGGGGGCCTGGGGCTAAAGAGAATGAAAGAAATGAATCAAGCTCTGATTGGCAAATAGGTATGGATATTTATCAATAATGATCAATTGGGATGGGTAAAACTTCTTAAGGAAAAATATATCAAAAATAATCAGGACTTCTTGAAAGCTGATAATCTCCCTAGAGGATCCTATTTCTAGAATTGTTTGCTCGAATGTCGGGAGGTAGTCAGGAAAGGCATTAGATGGAGAATTGGTAATGGAAGACAAGTGGACTTTTGGCAAGACCCATGGTTGGAAGAGGCCCCTCTGAAAGATAACTTAGACCTTCAGGCCCTACAACATAAACTTTCGGAGGAAATGGGAGGAAAAGTAGGGGATTTTATTGCTGTAGCACAGGAAACTTCCTCTTGGAAGAAAATCATAGTTCATAATCTGTCAAAGCAAGAGAAGGTGGACCTAACCAAACTCAATGATGCTTTAAGGGTTTTCTCGATCATTCCTGGGGAAGGAAGATACAAGGTGATTTGGGGCAAAACTACAAGTGGGATCTATTCAGTAAAAACTGCCTATAAGTTAATCCACTCAGGATACAATGGCTAGACTCCAACTTCTATTATTTGGTTAAATAATTTAACCCCAAAAATAGATTTCTTATTTTGGTTGGTAGTTCAAAATAAGATTCTGACAACAGATAATCTGTAAAGGAGAGGTTTCCAATTCATCAATCGATGTATCTTGTGTGAAAAAGTGTTATAATTTGTAAGTCATATATTTCTAACATGTGAATTTTCTTGTACAGTCTTCCAAATGATCCTATCCAAATTTCATATAGATTGGGTCTCTCCAAATAGCATGTCTGACTTCTGCATACAGTGGGCTTCCCCCTTCCGGGCGAAACTTTTGACTTGGCTCTAGAAGCTCAACTTACCCCATTTTTTATGGGGGATATGGAATGAGAGAAATAAGAGAGTATTTAAAGGACATAAGAAAGATCCCAGGTTATGTGGTAATAAAATAATCAGAGCTTTGAAAGAAAACTAGAAAACTTTCTTCTTCAAAAATGAGACCATGTCTCTAAGGGAAAGGAGGATTTTTTGGAACTGGGGAGAGGAACTTCCAGACCTAGACATTACAACCAACCCATGGGATGGTGTCAAGTGGATACCCCCCACACAAAAGTGGGTTAAGTTTAATTTTGACTGGGTAGCTAAAGGAAATCCGGGGGCTACAGGAGCAAGAGGAGTTCTGAAAAATGAGGAAGGAAAAGTGGTCCTTGCCTTTGCAGAGACTTTGGGAACTCAAACAAATCATTTTGCAAAAGCCTGAGCCTGCATGCAGGCAATGAGAATTGCCAGACTTGAGGTTTATAAGGAAGTTATCTTTGAAGGGGATTCACTTAATATAATCAAGGCAATTAAGGAGGATAAAGACCCCAGCTAGACCATCTTGGAGCTTATCCTAGAAGCAAAGATTCATAAATCTCATTTGGTTAATGCCCGAATCCAACACACCTTTAGAGAAGGGAACCAGGCGGAGGATCTAATGGCAAATATTGCAGTTTTTGTTGGGGAGATGCAAATTTGGAAGGATAACTCCCCTCAAGAACTATTGGTGTTGGCTTCTAGAGAAGAGCTAAGATCAAACCTATTAGAGCATCAGGAGATCAGGGGGGTTGATGATGAGTAATCTGACAGATGGAATTAGGCGAGAAAAGGAATTTCTCTGGTGCCCGGGAGGTGACAAGTGTACGATGACAAGCAACCTAGTGGTATTAGTAAGTGCTAGGTGTTGTTTGGTTTTTGTTTTATCCTGAATAGTCAAGCGACAAGTATAGGACTTTGGACTCTAAGTATGGCTTAATGTGGGTCTTAGAAAGATCCACTTTGTATTTTGATTATACGGGCTTGAAGCTAGAACCAGCCCATTTTGACTATGTAAAAGGTTTGTGGACCTTATAACCACCTCTACCTTATACCAAAAAATAATATAAGATATAAAATATTAATATATAAATATAATATATATATATATGTAAAAAAAGGGTGGAAATGGTAGGAAAATCAGGATGGATTACAAGTGACTAGGTTTTGATGTCTATAGATGCCCCTTTTTGTATCGCATTGCGTGAAACACAATGCAGTGCAAAAACACAAGACACCTATTTTGGCTAGATGCAGAAGCAACTTTATCTTGGGATGTGAAACACGAGTTTGGAGATAAAATAATGAAAGAATTTGAATTTTGCATAGCTTACCCCCTCAATTGGTGAATGATTTTGTGAATGAATCTCACGAGCCAATTGAAAAAATTTGTGCAAACGAATGATGCAAATGTAATACCGTTTTTTCCGCAATGGTGGTAAGAGGATTGGTGGAAGATGTGACATGGTGTGTCTATTTTTTTCCCAATATATGAAGGGTTTTTTGAAATATTAATGAAAAATGAGTCTATTTTTGCCCCAAAAAATGAAGGGATTTTGTGAATGATGTGATGCAAAATGTGTTTGTTTTTACCCCAATAGATAAAGGGATTTTATGAATGATGTGATGCAAAATGTGTCTATATTTGCCCCAACAGATGAAGATTTTTTTGCCTATTGTAGATGTCATGATCATGTAATATGTGTCCAATTGTGGGAAAGTTAAAACCAAATGTGGTTACCCCAAATTTTGGGTGATTCGATGTTGTTGAAGAATTTGCCTTCTGGTGTCATTGATATGCAAAGATGAAAAATGCAAAGAGTAAAAGTAGTCAACTTCGGAGGACCAACTAGTGACTGTCATATAATTTCTATGATCAAAACCAATCTTCCTAGTTAAATCCAATCACCATGATTATCAAGGAAATGTAATGATGAAATGTGATATTGTCCATGTTTTAAGCCTCACAAACTAGGCCATCAATGACAGCTTTTTGTGCAAATTGTTCTTGGCAAGGTTTCACTCAAAATGTGAAGTACCAAATATTATTGTGATTTTGAACAACGAGATATAGAATGATGAAAATGACCAAGTTTCCTTATGGTAGGTTGTTCATATTACCAAGTTGCATGGATGCAAATCATTGTAATTTCCAAGTATATAGAAAAACCCACGAGATACAAGACTCACTTGCATGTTGTTTGAGTTGGGCAAATATGCAACTTATGATATGGAATGATTTTTATGATGATGTATGAATGATGAGAGTGATGAGAATGATTATTATGGTTGGTTTGTGAAGATTTATACCATTTTTGAGTGCTTTTATAACTTGTTAAGTGGATTTGTGATTTGTGGTCGTAAACAAAATTTTTGCATCCAAATAAGTTAGAATCTTCACAAACCTGATAAAATGATGGAATAGATGCATGAATGCAATATGAAAATATTTTTTTGGGATATGCCACTATTTTGTAAGAATTTTTTTTTATAAAAATTGATGCCAAACACCCGTTGGAACTTTTTGCACGTAGAAATACCCATCGGTGTTTGGGCACTCTGCAAACGCCCTAGTGTGCTTCAGTGCACCAGGAAACACCCATGGGTGTCTCAAGGTGCCTGAAGCAGCTATAAATAGCTTGTTGGGTAAAAATGAAGCTCATTTATGTATTTGAGAGTTTGAGAAGCTACGTTTGGGATAGTGGAGTGAAGTAAGGTAAAGTTATTTGGGCACAGAAGCTATGGCGGTGGAGGGAGCAGATGCGGAGGCTAGGATTGAGGTTGGAGCATGAGCTGTTGAGGTAACTCTCTCTTTTTTTCTTTTTTTTGTGCATTGTAATTTTTTTAAAGGTGTAAATGACAAATGTTTTTTTTTGTGCTACAACTTAGGATTTTGGAGGCTCAATATTGATTCTCATCATACATTCCTAGGATGAGGAAGGTGGTATCAGATGAGGAATGGGGGCTGCTGGAGGCTGTGGGGCTAGCGGAGGTAGCCCGAGTTGATGTGGTGAGGGCAGATGAGGGGTACCTCTCTACATTAGTGGAGAGGTGGGATCTAGATAAGGGGATATTTTAGCTCCCTAAAGGAGAGGTAACCCTGACCTTTGAGGATGTGTATCACATCTTCATGGTGCTATTGGAGGGAGAGCACATCGAGGTTTGACGTGATCAGGGATGGAGATGAAGAAGATATTTGGTGATGGTTGGCAGGGTGTGAGGGTGGAGAGTGGAGATATTCCCTACTTGTCCATGTATGTGGATAAGGATTTGGATGCCCTCCATGCCTTGGTTATGTTTGTGTTGGCAAACATCATGGATCCAAATAATACTAGGTGCAGGTTCCCTTGGAACGTGATAGGGTAGTGAGCAATATGCTCACTAGGTGGTAGGTGTATGCATGGGCTCCTACTTTATTGGCTTAGGTGTACTGGGAGCTATATGAGGTGATGAGGTGAGGGAGGAAGGGATTGGGATGCAACTTGCTACTACAGTATTGGGGATGGAAGCACTTTAGTGTGGCTCAACCGAAGGGCTTACAAGTAGCCGACTTGGGTAGGGAGTAACCCTTAGTTAGAATATGGGTAGTGGCTTAGGAGGTACAGTCAAGTTGGTTGGTGTGGATGAGTCAGTGGTACTGGGATTTGTGCTCTAGACTAACATCTACCCAAGTGATATGGAGACAATGGTGAGGTAGAAGGTAGACCCAAGATGGAGAGCATATGCAATGGGTGTGACAGGCTAGGTGGGTGGTTGGGAGATATTGGAGTGAGGCTGAGTATTTTTAGTTCTCACAAGTATTTCAATAGTTTGGTTTTACGCAGTGGGTCCCAAATGTGTCAGTGTGCTATAGGAGGCATCAGAATGAGATAAGGCTACCATGTGCAAAGCCATAGAGGATGACAAGGAGATAGATCTCCCAGATATGGATGATATAGGGACTACCATGGAGTATGATGTGTGGTTCACTTCATAGCCACCATGGGCACCACCTCAAGTAGTGGCTAGTAGAGGTGGGGATGAGGTTGAGGGTGATGATGAGGGGACCCATGAGGCCCCCAAGTGATAGCGGTACCTTCAATAAGATAGTCAAAGGAGTAGGACTAAGGGTGTGGCTAGGTAGGCTCCCATGAGTGGGGGAGATGATGGATATGGGGAGGATGTATAGGTAACTTCGAATGGACCTCTATATCTAGGTGAGGAGGATCGAGCAAGGCTAGAGTAGCAAATAATGGAGCAAGATGTGATGGTGATGGCTCAAGATGAGAGGATTGTGAGGCTCCAAGCAGAGATACTAGAGATGGAGCATCGACATAATATCAACATAACACACCTTCAGTATCAGCATAAGTATATCAAGGCATTGGAGAATAGGTTTATGGAACACCATATTCCACTTCCTAATCCTCCAACCTCATCTGTATCTGAGGGTGCTAGGCATAGCTCTAGTTCTAGGGCTCCTCCTAGGTCACAAGGGTCCTCTTGGAGGATGCAGCTAGTTCTAAGATGGAATTTTTGTATATGACTCATGGTGTTCCATTGTATGTAGTATTTTGGCACTCATTGTACATGTGATATTTATACATATATGATGGTTTTTACCTTTTGTGTTATATGTGTTTATGTGAATGCTTGTGTGCAATGCTTTTGTGGAATACATGTTTATATGGATGATGAATGCATATGATATGTTATGGATGATTAATGCAAGAAGGAATATATGGATGATTAATGCAAGGTATAGAATGCAAATTTGCTTATGATCATTCATAGTTTAGATCTTGCTTGTCCATTTTCTAGTATTTGTTGTTTAATCAGGGGCACCAAACTTGGTGGTATATGGGATGAATTTCTCATGAAGTGACATGGATGTTGACATGGAAGAAGATATGGATGTTGATATGAAAGAAGATTTGGATGTTGATATGGAAAACTGACTATTTTATAGAGACTCGAACAAACTAGTGGTATCAAACAAACTCACTAAAACTGCCTAATCCCTTTAGGACCAAATGTGTGTGCAGTGAATTCATTTACTAAATCAAGAGTATGGTAATGACTCGAGGCAATCAAGAACCAATTTTTGTGCAAGTGAGTTCATTAACTCATCTTGAGTAAATTGGGTAAACCTGTTATGGATGAATCCAAGAAGCTAGCATATCCTTATGTGCGGTTAGAGGTCTCTTTTAAAATAACATGTCACCATGCATGAGCGTGCTCCATTGCCATTCAAGCATCTATAGCTCTGATGGAGGCTAACTCCATAGTCCATGATTTGTTTTTTTGATCTCTTAAGTCTTGGGGATGACTACATAATCATCTGACTAGAAATATAGTACGATCCTTACAACCCAATGATCAGTGGTGTGTGATGTAAAAGATTCAGAGTTTTGGGGATTCAGATTTTGAACCTAAGTATGATGAAATGCAAATTTGTGTGAATGCAATGTTTGTGAAATTTGAAATGTAATATGAAATGTTTTTTAATGTATTGTTTTTTAAATGAAGTGTCTATGCAAGGGAAATACAATGTTATGAATGAAATGTATGCAAATATTTTTTGTGTATTAGCCATGTATATATACATATAGAAATCAAGTAATGCATAGAATTCTCTCAAGTGTATAACATTAAGTGGTTCAGGTTCTTCCTCTCCCTCTAGACTGGCAAGCCTATAAGTACCGTTACCCACTCTTTGTGTAACAATGTTTGGACCCAACAAATTAGCCGTAAATTTATCGCGAAGATAAAACAATGCATTAGTGTTTTGTTGGTTATCTTTAAGGACAAGGTCTCCTACTTGAAATTCACGTAGATGAACTATGGCATTGTAAGTGTGCTTTAGGTGGACTTGATAAACTCGTAAATGCTCTAAAACATTGATTCGCCTCTCATAGAGAAGTGTGAGTTGGTAAAAACATGCTTGTCTAGCAGTATCTTCATTTATGAATTCCTGTAAAGAAATTTGTGAGGGGATATTGAGCTCAAGAGGTATGATTGCTTTGGCTTCATAGACCAATTAAAATGGTGTTGCCCTTGTAGGCGTGTGGATGCTTGTTTGATATGCCCATAACACCAAGGGAATTTGTATATGCTAATCTCTACAATTTTCTTTGACAAGTTTCTTGAGAATAGAAATTAAGGTCTTGTTGGAAGCTTCAGCTTGTCCATTTTCTTATGGGTAATAAGGAGTCAAGAAACTGTGTTGGATGTTATATTTCTCACAAAGTGCTCGAACATCCTTGTTCTTGAAATACTTGCCATTGTCTAAAATGATTTTCGATGGGATACCAAAATGATAAATGATGTGATGAATTATAATCTCCATAATTCTAGGTCCTGTCATACTGGTTAGAGGAATTGCCTTAACCCACTTTGTGAAGTATTCAATGGATATGATGATGAATGTATGTTGACTTGAGGAAGGAGGTAATTTTGCTAATTATATCTAGGCCCCATTTGGAAAAGGGCTAAAGGCTTTGAATAGGTTTTAGAGCTTGTGATGGTACATGAGTTAAATTAGCATGTTATTGACACTTTTTGCAATGTTTGATATAAGTGCAACAATCACGTTCCATTGTAGTCCAATAATAACTCATGCATAAGATACATTTTGCAATGGTCATTCCACTAAAATGACCACCACAAGTACCATCATGATCTTCAACTATGGCTCTTTGTGCCTCACTAGACTCGAGACAACGAAGGAGGATTCCATCATAACCACATTTATACAACACGTCCCCCAAGAGAACAAAACGAGATACCTTTTTCTTGAAAGTGTGTTTGGTAGTTCAAAATATGTCATATGGGAGTATTCTAAACTTGAGAAAGGTTAATATTTGGTTAGACCAAGGCTCATATGGATCCAACTGGATAAAGCAAACATCCTTTTCATCTTTAGATTAAACACAAACAATTGTAGATTTAGAGACCATTGAAATTATAAGGGGTTGTACCTCTCCAAAGGAGTCTTTTGGAATCAATGATCCAAGGGAGGTCATTGCATCTGCAAATCTATTAGTCGAACATGGTAAACTATTGATTTCATACCAATCAAACTTAGAGAGCAATTTCATTGCTACTTTGTGATAAAGCTTAATGGTAGGTTCTTTGCATTGGTATTATCCTTTTATTTGCTTGACAACAAGTTGAGAATCATTGAATATCTTGATACGCTTAATGCTCATGGCTATGGCTAATTGAAAATATAGAATTAAGGCTTCATACTCTATAGTGTTGTTTTTGCATTGGAAGTCGAGTTTGAATGATAAGGGGATAGGGACCCCCTGGGGTGTATGAAACATGACTCCAACACCTTGACCTTTCACGCACTTAGAGCCATCAAAGAATAGTGTGATATCAACATCTTCCTATGGAATAACATCTTCTTATTTAGTGATGGCAAAGGATGATCACTAAGTAGTGGAGCTTCCACAAGTTTATCAGCTATTACCTTATCTTTAATGGATTTTAGGCTAATGACTTCCAAGTCAAATTTAGTAAGGAGCATTATCTATTTAGCGGTGCGGGTGTTATTTTAAGTGTACGATATCATATAAAACAGAGGATTTTCTCTATCTATGACATAAGTTGTGTGACTAAGCATGTATTGATGAAGTTTCTTAGTGGTAAAAACCATTGTTAAGCACCATTTTTTACATAAGAGTATCTAGTTTCATAGCTTAACAACGTTCAACTAATGTAATAGATAGCTTGCTCTCGATTTTTTTGTTCTTTTGTGCAAGCATTGTCTCTAATGAAAATTTCATTGTTGAAATATAAATATGGAATGGGACCCCCAAATTGGGAGGAGCTAAGACTGGTGGAGAAGCTAGGTAATGCTTAATATCATCAAAGTCTTTTTGACACTCATCTATCCAATAAAATGGTAACCCCTTTTGTAGCAGGTGATTGAATGGACTACATTTATCAAAAAGTTACACAATGAAACAACTGATCGATTCAATATTTCCTTGTAAACTATGCAATTCCTTTAAGTTGGTTGGGGGAGGCATCTCCATGATGGCCTTGACCTTGTTGGTTCCACCTCAATGCCTCTTTTGGATATAATGAATCCTAGAAGTTTGCCTAAGGAACACCAAAGACACATTTCTTGGGGTTCAACCTTACATTATGCTCTACGAGTCGGTTCAAAACTTTCTCCAATACGCCAATGTGCTCTTATTGAGTTTTTGGATTTAGCCAAGAGATCATCCATATAATCTTTGATAATATTATGCATGTAATCATTGAAAATATATGTCATGGCACATTGATAAGTGGCACCCATATTTTTGAGTCAAATGGCATCACCTTATAATAAAAATTTCCCCAAGGTGTAGTGAATGTGCTTTTGTGTTTATCATCAGGAGTTATTTGAATTTGGTTGTATCCTGAGAAACCATCCATGAGAGAATTTGGAGCTTTTCTTTAACCAATATGGCAATGGTAGGATGCATTCTTCTAAGTTTTTTTTTAACTAGCTTAGCATCAGGATGTAAGGTGATATTATGGACAACCAAACTAGGTTCAAGACCGGGCATGTCCTTATAATATCATGCAAATATGCCCTTATTCCTCTTGAGGAGAGCAATTAATTGCTCTTGTTCGTTGGGTGATAAGATTTTACCAAGTTTGACAATTTGGAGGTTGTCCTTGTTTGAACTAAGGTCCACATCGATGGTATCTTCAATGGACATGTGGGAACCTTCCTTAAGATTATGGGGTGTAGAGATCAAATGAATGTCATCAAACTCTTATGGCTTATCCTCATCTAAAACTTCCTAGAAAACCTCAGGATTCAAAGGTGAAGGTGAAGGTGAAGGCAGAGGGGATGGAGGAATGTAGTTAGTTGAATCCCTTAACAATTCCTCAGACAAGAAAAATTCAAAAAAGGATGGGGATGAGGAAATCTGATCCATATCAATGAGACTCATGTCAATTATAATTGGTTTAGCCAGATCGTATGGATTATGAAGTGGGGTGAATAAATCAACAGGATTCATGTTGACTTATGGGTAAAATGGATAAGGTTGTATGGATGGAACCTAAGAACTGGTGTTAGGAGATTGATAAACCTGGATAACAGCAAGCAACACGAATAAATGCATTTTACTAAATGATATATACATGCAATGCTAAAAAAGAAAACATGTTTTTATTGATTTTGTTTTTTGATAGTGGTGAAAACCATTGTTTTTGTGTGTTATATACATATGTTACAAGTTTGGATTATGAAATGGATTAATGAAATGGAGGTGGTGGTTCACCAATAGGGGTGACTCGCTCTTGTGGAATAAGCAAGAAAAATATGGGCTCATGGATGGGGAAAATTCTAAGATAAAATTCATCTTGTTCGATATGGGGAATAATGGGCTCTGCTTATTCTTTAGATTCATCTAAAATTATTGATATAAGTTTGAATTCTTCATGGATTTCATTGTCAGATCATTGGTATGGAGGTCTTCTTCTCCTAAATTTAGATAAAGCCTTTGGAAGGCTTGTTCAAGAGAAGAGGTGGTGGAAAGTGAATGGTAACCTAGACCTAAATGATCATGTACTTCTTGATATGGAACACCAATAGGCTACGACACTCCATGTTCATGCAATTATAGGCCATGACCTTGCCAATTGACTATGTGAAAATAGTTGGATGGAAATCCTGACATGTTTTGAATGTTGGCAAGTGTTGGTTCTTTGGGTTTCTCTAGCGGTGCTGGATTTTATGTAGAATCAATCCCCCCATACATAAAATTTATGTTATTTGGAGTTGAATCCATGTTATATACTACTCCTATGGCTAAAGGTGGATCACATGGGTGACTAAAATCCTTAGTCTTAGGAATGATGAGAGGTGTGACGGTTATATCTTGGACCACATATTCACTGATACCAGGATTAATGATGTGGACCTCAACTTGGGAAGATATGGAAGGACCTTGGTTGGATGATGGCTCGAGAATGTTGTGAATATGGAGATGTCTCACAATCCATCAATTCGACTTGTGAAACATTAGGTGATGGTGATGGATTGGATTGGTAAGGTTTTTGAATGGATGATGATGAAGTGGATGGCAAGGATGTGGATTGACTTTGACCACATGTACATGTAGTCAATGATGAAGATGATGGGGGTATGGAAGCTTGATGGGAATTGGTGATAGGGAGCTCCTCAAGAATAGGATATTTTGATGAGAATATTTGTGAAGTGATAGATGGATTGATTGATGGTGATAGAAAAATGTGAGTGTAAGGAAGCATGGATTCATAAGGATTTGAAATGAAATTGCAATACTTGAATTTTCAACATCTACTGGTATGCAATGTACTTGTCCTTAATGAATGTACTTCAAACATTGGTGTGATATTGAAGGAACACATCCCATTTCCCTCATCCAAGGTCTTCCAAGGAGCACATTGTACACCATGGATCCTTCCAAGATGTGAAACATAGTGTGCAATATTTTGACCCCTGCTTCAATGGGTAAAACAATAGTGCCAATTGTGGAACATAAAGCATCATTGAATGCTTTTAAGGTAAATAATGACTTGGTGATAAGAGATGGAAGAAGGTTAAAATAATGAAGGGTGGTTGTGGTGATGATATTGATGGAGGAACCGGTGTCAATTAAAACCCTTTTAAAAGGCTTCTTGTCAATTAGAGCCATGATATAGAATGGAGGATCTACTGAGTCTGATGAGATTGGCTTAATCTCAAAGTCATGGAATATAATGGAAGGCTTCATGCATTCTTGGATGATCCCTACAAATTTTTTGAAGGCATTAGAATCTTGATATTATAGTTCAATGGATTTTAGAATATCCATTAATGGCTCACAATGTGGGGGAGATTTTTGGATTAAATCATAAATTGACAATTTGGTGGAAGCCATATTTAGGCTTGTGGTTAATCGACTACTCAATGAGATGACTAGTCGTGGTGGACGATTGATGGGATGATTTGAAGAATTTGATTGGCTAGGGATATGGATTGGCGATGAATGATTAGGGGAAATTTGAATGGGTGGCGATGTGGGAGGTTGTGACACACTTGCTTAAGGTGGTTGCCTTACATTTTGTTGATTATTTCTTTGACCTCTAATGACCACATGGATGACCTCTACAAACCCTTGGTATTGTTGGACATGATTGACTTGATTAGGAGGAGTTTTGGTATTAACCCCTCCTATATTTGGTTGCACCTCCTCATGGTGAGGAAGTGGTGTTTGAAAAATACCAAGGTTTTTGTTTTGTTGAGCAAGGGGGTTGTCAATCTTGATTGCCCCTAATAAATAAGGTCTTGCACTATATCTTTAAATGTATGGTAATTTTTAATATCATACCTATTTTACCTATGATAAGGATAAAATAGATGTTCCCGATAGTATTTACTACATTTAGTGGGATCATCTGGTCTAATTTTGAGCAAAACAAGTTTGTTTGTGTCATACAACTTTCATAAAAGGGAAGCATATGACTCAGCTAAAGGGGTGTATTGGCTATTTTATCGGATTGACTATCACCGGGGATGGTTTTCTACAACTGGCACTATGTTTTACATGGCTTGATTTGTCGAGTGTATCGCATGATAAGCAATTTTTTACGATGACTATTGCACTAATTATTGTTGAGCCATTACTGGTTGGCTCATGACCACCTGATTAACGTGATTGGGCTAACTAGCTAGGGTAGCTTGTATTGATTTTGGTTGGCAAAAATAGTTTCTTTTATATTGGCCCTTATTTTGCCATTTTTTTCTTAGGCTTAAGTATGCGTTATTGGATTTTTATTTCCTTGATGACACTAGCCTGAGCTAAAGCTTATTCAAATGAACGATAAGTTTGCAGTTGAACCATCCAAGAGATAGGTTTTAAGAAACTCTTGGTGAATAATTTGATTAGCTCATCCATTGGTAGGGTGAATGGAAAATTTATAATGACAACCCTCCAACGATTTCCAAAATCATAGATAGACTCATCATCATGTTTTCTTAAAGCATAGACATCAAAAAATGAGACTTTCTTTTTAACATTTAGGATGAAACGTTCAAATAATTGGTCAATCAATTGCTCAAAAGTATAAATACTATGACTAGGCAATTGGTTATACCACTCTATGGCATCTCCTCCTAACATTTGATGAATTTTTTTGAGCATGAGAGCATTGTCATTTTGAATTCTAAAACAAGTGTGTACAAACATGCTCACATGCTCTTTGGGATCCTTAGTTCTCTTGAATTTTTCAAACTTAGGCACTATGAAATTTGTCAGATATGGTGGTGATGGTACTGAAGGATGAATGGGTTGATTGATTAATTGACGTAAAGTTGGTTTCTTGTTCATCAAACTAGGAGTATATTGTATCAATTAATCTATCTATTTTTGCATGGCCTTAATTCGAGGGTCTTCTTCAGGAATTTGAAAGCCCTAAATTACTTGATGATTTTTAGGTGGGATGGAAAAATATTGTGGAGTGACTAAATGATGTTGAGATTGGTAATGATGACTAGGCGAATTTGATGGAAATTGATGAATGGGAGATTGATGGTGAAAATATGGGGAATTTTGGAATGAAGTTGATGTATGAGGGTTATGGTTGGGTTGGCCAATGGGAATAGGATGGGTATTGGTATGGCTTGGTGGAGGAACAAGTATAGAAACCATAGAATATTGTGGTGTCCATGATGGACCCTGGTTAATAAGGATAGTCTTAGTAGAGTTTGGTAAAGGCTTAGGATTTATTTTTACTTGTTGTTGAGCATTTTGACATTGTCTAACCAATTTATTCAATTTTTCCCATACCTCATTAATTTCTCTATCAGAAGTGGAGGGTATGGAAGCAGATGGTATGGAAGATGTGGTTGGGGGACAAGTTACACTTGGTATGGCAACTTGTAAGGCTAAAACTTATAAAGTAGCATTTACATGTACTTCATACAAGGGGTTAGTGTATGTGGATGTGTATGAAGTGCTAGGGCCACATGAGGGTTGGGGAATGGATAAATAAGAATAAGGTCCAACAGAAGCCTCAAGAAGAGGGTTAGTGTACACCTGGGTAAATCTGTATGGTGGATGGGAATAAACAAGTTCCTACTGTAAAGTATGATCCTATCTAGGTGAGTTGGGAATGACTCTAATACATATTTAGAAGACTTCATAAGAGCCTCTACTTGTTCCATGTCTATGTGGGTAATGTGGTGATCAATGGTTGGTGAGGTCGACTCTATTTTGGGAATAGCCATATGAAAGGTTATGGGTGACAAGGAATATGAGGGACCTACAGATAAATTTACCTGTGTCGCATTCAGGGAATCTACCACAGAAGTGGTGGGGCAGGTAGATGAAGGTTCCATTGGATTATCTTGATTTAATTATATCTTTTGTTTTCTTGTCAAGACCATAAATAAAATAAACCAAAATATAGATTATGTAGTAAAATGAAACACAAAATTTAAATTTCACAAGAAAAATAAACAATCAATGCTAAGTTTGTTTAACACGTGTGTCTTACCTCATTCATTGATTATCTCCTTTTAATGTGATTTCATTTTCTTAGGTTTTGATCTTATGTGTTTCAAATGTGCTAATCTGAATTAATATAAAGAAAGGTAAAAACTATGGCTAAGCTGGGGTAACGAGATTCTTGCTGGTGATGAAATCTAGCAAGTTTGCTCGAGAGTGACCTAAGGTTTCTAAGGGCAGATATTAGTGGATGGAGATGAAAGCCACCATCATCAAATCTCAACCAATGGTTGGTGATGAAATCCAGCCACTACTGTTAAATGTGAATCGTGTAGTGTATGATTCTTTTTTAAAATTTTTTATTTGCTATTGTGTTCATACAATGTTAGAAATTTAACTATTTTTGATAGTCTAAATCATAAGCCACTACCCAAAATACCAATTTTTCCAAATGATGTAGAATACACTGCTTAAAAACTGCTCTAGACAATTGGGGGGTTCGTCTACTCCTCCGTATGGAATCACCCAAGTACGGGGATACTTTTGGTATATGAATAATGTTCCTACTTAGACCTAAAAAAATAGGAATACCTAACCCTATAATGCAAACTAATTATGCAATTTTTCAATTCACATGAAATCATAATGCAATATTTTTTAGTTTATAAATACAGCAAAAACTAGAAAATTCAAATAGAAAGTGTATATGGATGCAAATGACTAATATGAAACCTAAGATTCAATCTAGTATGAATTCTTTTCCAGATTAATTAGTGATATTCTTTTTATCTTAGAAACCTAAAAAAAAACATAAGACTGCCAAAATATGTAAACAAAAAAGCTAGGGTTTTAATAGTAGACTTACAAAACAACCTACGTTTTTGCTTCAACTCTATAAAACACCCCTAGGTATTTCTAAAATGCACCTGGGTGTTTTTGGATAGCCCTCGAGCACCGTCGAGCATTCACGCACCTTCTACAACTTCTTGCAAGTCTTTAGAAACCCTAACTAGTAAAAAATGCTCGATTCATGCCTTTGATAATCCTACAAAACAAGATAGAAAACAACAAATAAATTAGCAAAGAAAATCATAAAAATAAACCCTTAGTGGGTCCCACCATGATCGATATTTGTGAAGACAAAAATGCAACACCAAATAACAAAGATATGAAATTTGAACTCAAGAAAAACAATATTGCACAATGAATGACTTTATATTAATGGAGGGAGCCTCAAAACTCCATTGTTACAATAATAATCCTTGAATTCTTTGATATAGATTTTACAATAGCTAGGATTCTTCAAAACCCTAGCAAACAACGTTGATGGTGTCTCAAAACGTGTCTCTCCTCCCAATAGAAGTGAGTGGTCTTCTAGTTATTTTATGTTGAGCCACTCTAGCTTAAGTAGTTTTCCATAGTAAATGGATTAGTAGCAACTGTGAGGGCTCCATAATGTGATTCCCTTTATAATCAATACATAAATCCTAACTATGTAATGTAAATAAATGAACAGAATCTAAAAGTGCATAAAATGAAATAACAAATGAGATATTTACCTTGCTTATCTATTGTTCTATGATTTGATGTGGTTTGTTGCAAAGGATTGGTGCGGAGATGCCCTAGCATCGCATGGAGGCTATAAGGAATTCAAAAATTTGGCTTAACATTCCTGCGAGAGCTCGACAACTGCAAGAAATTCCCATGGGTTCTTGGTAATGGTGAAGGGCACCCAAAGGTGCTTGGCGATGGAATGGAAGCACCCAAATATGCTCGATTGTGATAGAAAGCATCTAAAGGTGTTTGATTACTGAGGGGAAAGTTTATAGAAGTAGATCTAACAAAGCAAGAGGGGAGGCGACAGATACGAGGGAGCTATGGCAAGCGAGGATGGAAGGCAAGAGTGCTCAGATACAATAATGGAACTCAGGTAGCCAAGGACTTAAGGATTTTGAGGGGACAAATTGCTCAAAAAACTTCTTAGGATTTATGCCTTCAGGGGTTGAGCCATAAAAATGGCTCTTATTAATAATCCACATTAGGGTATGCTAGGGTTTCAATGAAACTAATTGTGTGGCTAAGATAAAAGCATATCGGAAGGTGGATATTAAATCTAGGGTGTGGCATGGATTGATGTAGATGGATGGATAGGATTAAGTGAAATAGGATTGCTGGGATTAATTCACTTATATAAATATATATTTATTAAATATATTTAATATTAATATTAAAATATATATAATAATATATATATAAATATATGTAAATAAAGGGTGGAAATGGCGGGAAAATCAATATGGATGGCAAGTGGCTAGGTTTTGGTGTCTATAGATATCATCTATTACTAATATGCCCCCCATGTAATTTAATAAAACTACATAGTCTTCAAAGTAGACTTCAATACATTAGAAGATTCATATTGCAACTAGTAGATAAATGTCAACCCTTATGTAAGCTCTTATGGAAATATGTATATTTTTGATGGGATGATGAGTGCAAAACCATTTTTGAATCCTTAAAAAAGTATCTTACATCCCCTCCTATTCTCATAACACCCAATCATGCTAAATATATCTTACATCCCCTCCTATTGTTGTTATACATTGATGAAAATGTTCATGCCTTAGGGGTTATGCTAGCCTAACATGATGATCAATATAAATAAAGGGTAATTTGTTATACTAGTAGAACCTTTATCAACTACAAAATCAATTGTACTCCTTTAAAAAAATTATCTTGTGGTATTCGAATTCCAAAAATTATGACATTATATGCTCATCCTTAAATCCTTTGTCATTGCAAGGGTTGATCCCCTATGTTATCTCATGATAAAGCCCTATATTTCAAGGTGAACTACCAAATGGATCATTTCCCTTAGTGAATTTAATTTTGAATTCATTAGTCAAAAAGTAATTAAAATCCAAGTTATTGCATACCAATTAGCCACAACACTATTATGTGCAACTTGCCCTATTATTGTAGAATTTTCCAATGAATTTATCTTCACCATCAAATACAAGCCTCAATATTCTTTGATACTATATTTTGACGTTGCTTATTGTATAAAAGGTGCAAGAGTAGGAATAATTTTAGTTACCCCTCAAAAACAACTAATCCCTCTTGCCTTCAAACTGTTCTTTTCTTGCACCAACAACATAGCAAAATATTAGGCCTTTATCTTGGGACTCTATGCAGCTTTAGCCCTAAAAATAAAAAACTTTATTTTTCTTTGGAGATGCTCAATTAGTTTCTAACCAAGTTAATAGTGTATATCACACCAAGGATGACAAGTTACAACCTTACAAAGACATTATTGTAAAGATTATGTCAAATTTTGACAAAATAACCATATAATCTATCCCATGATCTTCTAATCACCATGTTAGTGCCATGTTCATAGCCTCATCCATTATCCCTTTGGAATTGTAATATGATCATGTGATAATCATCATTCACTAGCTTAGAGAATCAACAACCCTTAATTCTAGTCATTCACCTTTAGATGTATTTTTTGTTAAAGTTTTATCCATTCCCTTTGACCCTTGGGATAAGGATATTTTTTCCTTTCTTAATAGTGGTACGATGCTAAAAGTCTTATATCATAATAAATAAAAATATTTATAAATAAAAGACTACATATTTGTGAGTATTGGTAATATTCTATGTCGACGCTCTTTCAATGGCATGCTCTTATGATGCCTAGAACCTAACAAGACCAAAATATCTATTCATGAAGCTCACAAAAGATCATGTGGTGGTCATTTTAGTGGAAATTCTATTGCTAAAAATCTCTTTTAACTAATTTATTGTTGGCCTTCCATAGAGAAATATGCTTAGGACTATGTCTACCATTGCAACAAGTGCCAACACCACGATAACCTCATCAGTTCACCTTCACAAAATCTTCAAACCATTGCTTCTACTTTAACCTTTTCTATGTGGGACCTCAATATCATTAGGAAAATTAATTCTACCTCTTTTGATGGTCATAATTTTATTATTATAACCATAGAATATTTCACCAAATGGGTGGAGTCTTTACCTTTATCCATAGTGATTGGAGTTCAAGTTTCTAATTATATCCTTAGCCAAATTTTTTGTCATTATGGAATCTCCATCCATCATAATATCATACAATGGAACACCCTTCAAGAATAATTATGTCCATAGGATTTGTGCTAATTTATCATAAATGGTCTACTCCTCATTATCCTTAAGGAAATGGTCAAGTAGAAGCATCCAATAAAACATTGATTAAAATTCTTAGGAAGTTGATCAACAAAACTAGTCATAACTAGCACATCCAAATTTATTCCACCTTATGGGCCTCTTATACAACTATACTTAACCTTACTGGTGCAACTTGTAATAAACCAAAACTACCCAACCTGAGAGAGAGTTTTCTTTTTGAAACAAGGGAAATATTGGTAAGGTTCTACAAGATGTTTCTAATATAGGATTTATATTCATAAGGCATAACCACATTTCAAGATTTCAACATTGCAGATATTTCTTGAGTGGATAGGAGATTCCAAACTGCTATAATAACTCTAGGGTTTACCTTGTGCACCTCCAAGGCATAAAGGATGATTTCACATGGTCTCCCCATTTTCTTACACTCTTTGTGAATGCAAAACAACTTGACCATAGCATTATGATTAGCCCCATCTCAGTATTTAGAGAAAAGGGATGTCAATTCCCATAACCCATCATAAGCCAGTCTATGATGGTTCCTCTAGGCGTATTGCCTTTATTTCTAGTTAGTTGCACCTCTATAGTGAACTACTAGCCCTTTTGTGCTTGGATATTCCATCTTCACGATGGTATAACCAAGGTGATCACCACTCCATGTGATTGATTCACATGAAAAATATGAGCCTACCCACCCAAATATCCATCACTAAATCCTTCTTGCTAATGGGTTCCAAACCTCCACGGTTGGAAGAAATATCCAAGCTACACCACTTAAATATTTTCCAAAGACTCCTCATCTTTGGGTTCACTTCAAATATCCTTTATCAAAAATTACCCATTGCAAAACCCTTGAGTGTTGCTCCCTACAACTACCTTAGATTTGGTTCCATCCTTTAGGTTCTTCTAGACTTAGCTAGCTAAGAGTGCCCCCATAGAAAGAAATATAAACTCGTGGAAGGAACATGGAACCATTCAAACATTCTCTCTCACTCTTTCTCTCCCAATATAGCATTAAACATTCTTACACTTGCTATCTTAATACCATTTATATGCATAGAATCAAATGTAACATCTACTCTTTCAAAAGATGTACTAAAACTATAAAGCATACAATTTATAATGAGAGAAACATAAACCATACTAAAGCTTTAATCAATGGAAGCATTACAACAACTTCCTCTTTACCATTATTTTAGAACTTCATCCATTCATTTTGCACAAGGAACTAGAATATTATTGAGTTGTAATTAAATAAACTCAATTTACAAAGTCTATCTACAATTAGAAGTCATTTTAATACAAAGCTACTCATTTAATATTTTGCCAACAAATTCCTCTCTTTATTTACATAATAATCATAGAATGCTTCTCAAAATCCATAGAGGATCTCTCCTTGATCAAGCTCTCCTTGAGTTTCTTTGAGAATGGAATATGTTAAGGGATCAAAACAACCCCTTTATGATGACAAATGCATACCTATATGCTCATTTTCAAAAGTGCATCCATATAAACCATATATATATATATATATATATATATATATATATATATATATATATATATATATATATATATATATATATATATATATATATATATATATCAATAAATTTATTTTATTTCTTTTCAAAGCATAACAAGGAAACCCCATAATTTCCTTGATTAAATGGATTTCACATCCATTTAACATTCAATTGTTTCTATAAAATAATACAAGTAAGAAACACCCCATAATGTTTCTTCACTAATGAACTCCACGTTCATTTAATAATTCATAAAGTAACAATAATAACATGCAGTTCCTACTTCATGTTTTTCAATTGTTTCACCAATATTTTTAATTAAATAAATGAATAAATCAATTCACCATTGTTCATTATCCCAATACAATCATACTTTATAATTACAAATAAAGCATCATAGATTTTGAATACAATATCCTTTTAAAACAATAACTTTTCAACACAATATCTTTTCAATTCATCAACTTTTCAAAACAATTAACCTTCCAAATCAAATATTATTTAATTCGTTAACTTTTCAAATAGTAAGCCTTCCAAATAATTGACCTTTTAATGCAATTTATCAATGCATAAATACCAACCGAAAGTACGCACTATTCTAAACTTCCATTAAAGCTACCTCATTAAGATAAACCAACATTCATCTAATCAAAAGGAGTTTCTACCCATAACTAGGTGCATGACGTATAGTAGGATATCTACTACAAAACCAAAGCATAGGTGTTAAAAAAAAAATCACTAAATCAACTCCCGACAATACTCATTTCAAGCATGAATCCCCTAAAGTTGGTGTTTTCTAGACTCAATTTTCAAACAAAAACTTCCTCAATGTGCATTGTAGTTGCTCAGGTGATACCATCTTCGATAATAGGTCTAGCTATAGCTTTTAAAGAGGTGTAAAACCAATTAACCAAAGGTATTCAAAAAAAAAACAAGGTGCTTTCAAATATGAACTGGATATATGTAAACAGAGAGCCCATTCCTTAGCAACAAGCTATATTAATTATAAGGACATATTTTAGAGTTTAAAAACACTTTCAGAGCAACCCAAGAAAAAACACTGTAGTGACAAGGTATTAAGAGCATCACAAAACCACACCAAATGATTTCCACCCAACATGCATAAGGTAAACAAAGCTTACCTTTAGTTTCTACAAGCTCTACTATCCAAGGCATTAAGGTGAGACATTTTTTCACTTCCACCAATCCATGCACCACTCTGGTCCTCTCCTCCATTTCGTTTTCCAAGGTTTTATCTACCCTCTCAACCCTCCCTCTCAAGAAATACTAAAATCCAACCAACCCATTTCGACTTCAAACCATATTTTCTCAACTTCCCCCCATGATCCATTTATCATGGGTAATTATTATTTTTTAAATAATAACAAATAAGGCACCACTCCAAAGCAAAGCAATAATATTAAATATTAAATTTTAATAATCATTGTTTCCCAATGTTAACTATTAACATTTAAACATGATTAATTAATTCCATTGCTCCCCTTAAAATAATATCACCAACTAATATTAGTTATTAGTTATGATATTATATGAAAATGACATTAAGCCTTCTTGCTTAATAATCTTCCCAAATGAATCTCTTTCACTTTACCATATTCGTACAAAAGAGAAACTATCAAGAAGCTTCAAAGATTCATTGCAATATGATAAGATATCAAAGAGACTATTATTCCTCAAAGCACCCAAAACATATATGCAAAGGAAACAAACATTGATCAAACCTAGATAAACCAAATCAAGCAAACACATATAACTCTAGATGCTTATAGATAAAATAGTTAAATATGTTATACCATCAAGGAGAATATTTATCTTTTCAAGGTATCTAAGCATAAGAAGATAAACATTTGCTAAAGCATAGATAAAGCAAAGCAAACATTTATCCATAGAATATTTCATGATAACTTCTAGGTTATCAACTTCTGTTAAAGGCAACTTCATTGCCCTATGGAAACTTCCTTGCCGATGCAATGATTTCAAACAAGCAAATTATGAGATACAACTATATGCAGTAACCACTTGTTACCCGAGGTAAATCTTACCCTGGAGTTGTTTTCACATCATTTCCATTTTTTGGTATCTCATTCTTAATGGACATTTTCCTCACCCACCCACGAGAGTACCTAGTCCTGCAAGCATACAAAATATCAACAGTACCATATTCTCATATAAATAAAATATTAATTATAAATAAACATCCAAATGCAATTAGTACTAAGCATTGAATACATCCAATCAATACATAGTTCATCTCATAAATGAGTCCTACCAAGGTGGGTCATGACATAACCCCTTACATATTAGTTTGTCAGACTCAAGTAATTTTTCCATTCAAAATCGAAGTCCCTTCTCTATGTATCTTATTGTAGGATGCCTTGGTTGGTGATGAGTGTTGCTTCGGTCATCTTAGTCAATTGGAGTTGCTTTATGAAAAATGTATCAACACATTAGAGCACCTCCATGCTTACCAAAATTAGCTCAAGCATACCTATAGTAAAAATGTGTGTATTCATTATTTCAAAGTAGGAGACCTAGTCCTTAAAAAAATCAAAATAATACCAATGTCCAAATTGAACTCAACGGTAAATTTATAACTAATTGGTTAGGCACATTCATTATTATAGCAAAGTTTGGCTTAGGAGCCTATTTCCTTGCCATTATTGATGAAAAAGAACTCAAAAAAACCCATGAACATTATGCATCTTAAAATATATTATGCTTGATTATCAATCATTTTGCTTTATCATACTACATGATTGCTTGTTATATATGCATGGTTGCTTACCATTATTGACATGTGTGCTTGACACTACTTTGCACATTTGATTTTTATCATTGCATGTGTCACATTATATGCATGATTACTTGTCATAAATTACATGCTCTATCTGTTGCATGTAGATTCAAGGGATTTCACAATGATGTGATAATGACTAGTTAGGTTAGCTCAAATGCATTACACTTGCACTATGTCACCAATGCTAGTAGTTATTTTCTTTAGGACATTAGCATAATTAGTATATGATTACTTTCTCTACTAGGATGCAATAATTAACCCTTATTATACATTGGGAATTGTGTAGTAGCATATTTAGTTTCATTACATTATTTGTTTACATTATGTATCATTTTCACTCTAATTCCCCCTCACCTTTTCACTTACAACCTCTTTAGCGTATATTTTTTTAAGAGAGGTGGATGGAATTATTCATTGTTTAATGGACTTACCTCATTAACAAGGAATAATTCTATCAAACCTTCATCCTAAAAAATTCATCCCCTTATACCTAATTTTCCTCTCTTTTTAGAACCACCATCCTTGGCAGGTGTTGATAAAATCATCCTTTGATAACTCAACATACACACACCTAAATAAATCCTTTATTTAACATCCTCATGTCCATCCCCACTTGATTATTTTTTCAAACATCCTTACATGACAACTTGCCAAATTTCTTAGCTCATGGTAAGCCTTTTGCAATCCGATGTTGTGGTTGTGAATAATATATTGTAGAGGCAAGTTATTCTTTATATATTCAACATATGGCAACATCCTCCATATCTAGTTTTTCTTTATGATCATGGTATCATCCTTCATTATCTTATTAGAGGTTTATCTTATTCCTACATCTTTGTGATAGCCTTAAATCCCTTGTGGAATGGCACTATGTTCATAGAGAATATATTGAAGGAGTAGTTTATGTCCCCTCTTCTCTTGCACAATCACATTCTATTCAAGCATAATGGCATCCTTCACCTCTAGTTGTTCTTTACAACCATAATGTCTTCCCCATTTCACCCCATTCAATGTTTTCCTAACACCTCTTAGAACCCTCACAATACAATATGATCTAACCCGTTTCAGCATTATCATACATTTAGATGGGTTTCTCCATTTATACTTTTGAGGACACCAAAAGGTGTTCATTATCTATTTTTCCTTGGCCTTGACAATACCTTCTCCATCTTCTTCACACCCACCCTGCATCACACAAGCTACAATGATGTCAAATTCTAATCCTAGTTAGGATGTTCATTTATCATTCTACTTAGTGCTAAGTAAACTAATACTGGTGGAACTATGACTTCTCCTTTAATATTTTGTCCTTCAATAAACCTCCTCGTAATCTCTAAATTGCAATTTTTTCAAACCTTGGATCACACCTTACTCTATCATATTTATCTTGTGTATTCATAAGATAGTGAGATATTAGGGTACTAACAACTAACTACTTGATCATTAGTACGATATCTTGGTCAATATTTAGTACCACTACTCCTCGTTGATTTATGAATCATAAGAGGTATCATTTGGTCATTTCTCCTTGATACCCTATAATTTAACCTAGACATATATTTCAAGATAAATATCACCTATAGATAAATAAGACTAAAATAAACCCTCAATAAGCTAAAGGATTATGCTTGCCTTATACCCCATGCATATTACCATACAACTTTGGCATTTCTTTCAATTCATCCTACCTCATTTTTATCTACTATATATAGTCAAACCATACTTCGTATTTTCTCCTCTCATTAGTTCCCCTACAACCTTTATAAGTCATCCAATGTAATATGATTTATTCACCTCACACTTTGGGCTTGCCAAAGACTAGATCAATAAAACTTACACACTATGACGGATGATAAATATGTTTGGGTGAACTCTCATGTTTTCCCTTTATACACTCTTCATATACTCCTCCTTATTAGCCTTTTCACTTTTGAGGTGTGGGGGAAAAATAGGATAGATACCTAACAAAAGTTATATTTAGCATTTGATAAGCCACTAGTTATTTTATGATTGTCTCTCAATAGCCAAAAACAAACAAATAGGGTTCCCTCAATTTATTGGGTCCTCATCCTCTTTACCTCTTACATTTCTATCATCCCACATCATCCTTATTACACCTTGTTGTGCCATATTGAACACCTACGTGTAGGGAAACCTTTCTTCAACAATGACCAACAAATATGCCTCACATGCATATCCACTCGCTATTGAATAAGAAGGTTTTTTGCATTGCAACTATGCTAGAATGTATAGTATTGTTATATTTTATTCCACACATTTCACCTTCACATCCTTTAACTTATCCTTTTATGACTTTATTATGGCTAGCACCCACTACACCTTTACTAGATAGGTATATGAAGTCACATATCTATTTAACACAAGGACTGGGACCTTCAAGCATAATGCCTTGTTTCCTATATAATCATCGTGTCTTTCCTTTTACTTCTCTTACTCTGGTAACACTAAGAAAATGAGGACAAGATATGTCTGATCCCTTGCACTCATAATAGACAACACTTTCTAGGCATCTAGTTATCTTGAAAACATCTCTCATTGATCCTTTAGCTTAACCAACTATTTTTCTTCTTCGATAGTTACCCAAACATTGACATATGTAGGTAAGGTATCCAAATCTATAACATGCATACTCCTACATGCTTGTTAATATTAGATTGTCTTATCCATATATATTTTGATTCTTCAATTATCATAGTCCCTCTTTCTTTTTCGACAATACACAAGATATTGATTTGTATGGGTTCAATAAATCAAGTCCCTAATATGCATAAATCTACATGCTTTTTAAGTATTAGACTATCAAATCCATATATCATTTCGCTTTGTCCAATAACTCAAACATTGATAAGAACTCAATCTCCTACCTCTCTTCAATCATAAACAAGATACCAAGTAGGTCGTCTCTAACATGCATACCTCTATATGCTTGTTAACATTAGAATATCTAATCCATATATGTGGGTTAAGTAGGTGGTCTCTAACATGCATGCCTCTATATGCTTGTTAAAATTAGAATATCTAATCCATATATCTTTTTGGCCTATCAGATTTTTTATCCCCATCCACTTTGATAACAAAGCTTTTCATTGACCTATTTACTATGACCTCACCCAAGATTAAAATTCCTCTCTCCTTCCTGATCGACATCCTAAATTTCACATATCAACATGATGTGGGTAAGGAATTTCTTCTTGTTTGAAGCTATATTTTATGATGCCATCAAAATTTCCATTATCACCCCACCTTGACTCCTCGTTCATCTATTTTCACCATCCTTCTTCAATAATACCCAATCAGTCGACTCCACTTTGCCATATTTTTCTAATCATGTAAAATATAAAATTTTCTCACATATGTCTCACATCACACACCTTCATAATTACTCATCTTGGTTACATAGGCCTTCATTGGTTATTACAACTTCTTGATCATAGGTCTTGCACAACCAATATTGATCCCAGTCACACAGATCTCACTTTAGCCAACATTGATCTTGGTCATAAAAGTCTTGCATGATTTATGTTGATCTTGATCACATAGGTCTTGCCTTGGCTGATGTGAATCCTATTTGCATAGATCTTGCATGATCAATTATAATCTTGGTCACATAGGCCTCACCTTGATCAACACTAATCTTGGTCACATACATCTTGCATGACTGACACTAGTTCTGGTCACACAAGCCTTACCTTGACTGATGTTGATCTTGGTCACACAAGTCTTACATGAGCAATGTTGATCTTGGTCACACAAGCATTGCCTTTTTTGATGTTGATCTTGGCCACACAATTCTTGCATAACTGACATCGATCCTAGTCACACATGCCTCACCTGGTCGATGTTGATCCTGGTCACACAGGTCTTGCATGATCAACGTTGGTTTTGGTCACACAATAATTGTCTTGGTTGAAATTGATCTTGATCACATAGGTCTTGCATAACCTATTCTAATATTGGTCACACTGGCTTTGCCAAGGCAATTTTAACCCATTACACAACTCCTCATTCACAATGATAGGTCATCTTAGACCGTTGCTTACACTTATCAAATTCCCTTGACCACCATGCAACTTTGTTGACCATGATTATATGATATATCATTCTATTTCCCTACTTTTTCTACCCCTTACCCTCTCATAATTACCCTTACCAAATAAATTTTCCAAAAATGTCACACATAATCTTTCATGCTCCTATGCATTCATTTCATCATTTATTCTTAATCTAATTTATCAATCTCACATATTTTTCATTATTTAATCAATATAAATTATTCTCGTTCTAACTTATTATCATACATAAATGAGAAATTCAACCCAAAGAATCTGTGTATTGCATAATAATAGTATATCACTTATGATGCATTGGTGTACCATAATCATAAAATTAATACACACGATCATCTACATGGTTATATTGGAAGGTGTGCCACAATCACAAACTTGGCACATCTATCTTGTATCCCCTATCTAGCTCTAAGAGCTAATATCTCTTATGCCTCCTCCTATAGTTGGTGATCATGGTGATGGTATGTCTATAGAACATGATATGGTCTTCATCCACAATATACTCTAGCTCTAACTTAATGAACTCATGATGGATGGTGATTTATCTTGCTAGTTTACTAGGATAGCCTAGCGGTAAAGGCCCTATAATGAGTCACCTACAACAAATAACTCTCCCTCTCCTCTTGTTCTTGCTCTTTGTCCTCCCTCAAGAGTAGCACAATTTGCTCTTACCTCTCACTCATCCTGAGTGATATTAACTCTGACTTCACTTATCGTCGCTCCATATCCAATCTAGTGATCTTTCCTTAGACTTGATCTACCTCTACTTGAATTGTATCTTACTCTAGTGTTAGGCAATCAATCTTAGCCCTTAGTTCATATAGCCTCTATGCTTGATTATTCTACAACTGATCCCTCTTTGATATAACCACTTCAAGATACATCTATAAATCATCCATGTTGCTCTTATTGCTCTCTCATTTAGAGGTCATAGTTCTCTTGTAACCCCTTTCCTGAGTATCCAACTACTCCACCCTCTGTCAGAGTGAATCCATTTGTCCCACTCTCTCTAGTAGCTCTTTTATACTGACTAGCCTAATCCCCTCTACCACCATGTTGGAACTTACCTCTATCTCCATAGGTGTAAAACCTATCTTTATCTCTCCCCTGGTGATACTACCATTACCAACTTAGCTCTTTTTGGTACTACGCTTGACCCCTTTGGCCCTAGATAACCTTACATCCTAACTTACCTCTCATCCCACCTCCTTTTCCCACATCTCTAATCTTACTACATCTCCAAGTTCATAATCCTCTGATACTTGATCAACATAGCTAGTGAAATTCATGTTGGTCGCATCTCTTGATACCACCTCCAATATTCATGAGCTACACCTATGTCATCTACCCCTAGGTCTATCATAGGTGGATCATATCTATCCTCCTCTACAAAACTAGTAGTATATTTTCATCCTTCCACTCTTTTAGCCTCCTTATCTATCTGTTGGTACTAATAATCTTGTAACTCTGGCACCCACTCGACCATCCTAAACTATCATATCACTTGATCATACTGATTTAACTCTCACTCCCCCTAATCGATAATCATCCATCTCACCAAATAGACACACCATCTCAAACCCATCCTCCTGATACCATAGTTGTCATCACCATGTCCTCCAAACAATATGATGAACCTATAGCTCATCCACCACCCATCATGCCAATGCTAAAGATCCTCTAAAAACCCCCTTATATATGCTCAAAATAGTGATCCCACCTATATGTTATGGGTCTCTCTATATCTCGCACCTATCATGGTAATCCCAATGGTTGTTGCACTACAATGTGCTCTTAGCACCATATCTATTATAACATAATACATTCATATCCATTGAATCCTATATACATGACCTTCTATAAGGTATAATATAGTCATTCTAACATTAATGGTCCTCAAGAAAAATAGACATGTTGATACCTCATATCCACAATCACTCTCTCATAGCCCCATGACAATATACACCTACTATTATGGCTCAAGATCAACCCTATAGTCACTTTGCAAAGTAGGTACATCATCACATATAACCCATGCCACTCATATAGCTCATCCACATGAACTCCACTACTAGCCACCTCAAAATATAGGTCTTTATTTAATATTTGTAAGGCCCAATCTTTGTTCTGCATTCGATAGACCTACCTCCCCTAGATTGGTACCCTCAAAATCTATCACACGTGCTCTATTGAGATAGATATCTCTCATATCAATAGTTTTAAGGTGGATAACTCTAGATACCACCTCTCAATCAACATTGTCAACATAGTCTTGTCACACTCAATCTTTGACATCTTGAATATATATCATATACCAATTGCATCTAGAAGTGCCCTATATTATGGAGTCAAGAGTTCTACCAACTCCTCCAATGTATGCAATCACCACTCCTATGGCTCTAATATATCCAACTGCACACACAAAAACTTTAAATCTTATTATTAGTCCTCTCTCTCTCTCTAACACAATATTGTTCCTTTTCTAACTATTTATGTGATTTCACAAAATCAAGCTTGTTGCAACACGGTTATGATTCTATGTCACTCTCATAGTTTGATATCATAGAGCATCCATAAAAATGTAGGTCAAATTATAGCAGGTACCTAGAAAATTTCCAAAAAAGTTATTCCCATAAAAACGTGGGTCACGTTATCATGGATACCTCGACGATTTCCATAAAAATAAAATAAAAACAAACCTAATAATTAAAACAATCACTACCTAGTAGTAGGATAAATGCCTACTTGGACACCCATGCTTGTTGCTCCTATCTTGCTCCTCACTATCACTAAATGGTGGACCAAAAGTGCTATTGTTCTCTAGAGGTTTGTTTCCTCTCTTGCACAAGGTAAAAATGACTTGGTTTTTACCTACACCCCCCTTATTTCCTTCTCTTTTATTTCTCCTATCATTCTCTCCCATTCTATTTAAGTTTCCTTGGAGGCCTTTTATTCCCCTTTGAAACTTGAGGGGGCATCCCAGCTAGGATCATTAGTTCAATTAATACCCCATAAAAGTGCAAAAAATATTAAGTGCTCATAATTGTATGATTTTTGCACTACCATTTTGCTTTAGTTTGTTGACAAACTATTAGGACCCTCCTAACATGTCCTAATTACTTATATTATTTATTCATTATATTCTAGGGTCACAACCCTTCACTCTTACAACTATTAGACTAGGTATTTAAATGCAATCCACATATGATAATAAGGCATCATCGAACAAATATATAAATTAAGTCTATTGTGGGTTTTCTACCTTACAATCAAAAAGTGATTCAATATAAAAATGATCCTGCTTCCCGCACCATTTAGTTTCATACCATCTAGATCAGAGCTAGATCAAGGAGAAAATTCACCATAAAAAAAAATTTCTCATCGCACATTTCAGCCAGTCCACATTCGCGAGGACGCAAACAGCATTCACGCTTCACGGATCCATGTCAAAATCCTCGCAGAAAATTAAACCTTATCCTAAGGTACGAATTAAGTTGTCTTACACCCAAATTGCTCGACCTTTCGTGTGGTGACCGGTGGCTGTTTTGAAAAAGCTAAAATCTTCAACACAGCATCAAGGTTTTTGACGTCCGAAACGCAAAGGAAAAAAAAATTAAAATTATTTTTTTATTTCTCACCTGTACCAAGTCATATTGATTGTTACCTACACCAACCGCAATGGCCGAAGGACGACGATCACTGGATTCCATTCATGAGAAACACGAAAGGCTCGTTGAAGAAGTTCAACAGGAAAGAGAGGAGAATACCCGTACAACAAGAGAACTCTTCGAGAAAATATTTGCAATGGATGTTAAACTTGATGCCATCAGTCAAAATCAGGCAACAACACATGCAAATTCACCCAACCACGGGTCATCAAACCGAGCAATGTTAGGAGGTCCACAAACTTCCATTCTACCACGGACGACCAAATTAGACTTCCCAAAATTTGGAGGAGACCCTACAAACTGGATCTACCGAGAAAAGCAATATTTCTCACTAAATCAAATTTTAGAAATGCAAAAAGTGCATATCGCCTCCTTCCACTTGGAAAACGACGCCATCAATGGTACCAATGGTTCGAGAAAACTAACGGCACTCCGATGTGGTCAAAATTTACACATAATCTATTAGTGCGATTCGGCCCTAGCAAGTTTCAAAGCTTTACAGGGGCCCTCACTAAATTATGCCAAACCACTTCGATAAGCGAATACCAAGAAGAATTTGAAAGGCTAGCTAATCGAACATCCAGATTAGACACTGCCTTCTTTCAAGAATGTTTTGTCAGCAGATTAAAAGAAGAAATTTGAATAGAGGTGCAAATGTATAACCCTACAAACATGTTAGAGACCATCGGCTTGGTGAAATTAGCGGAGGACAAAATCAAGGCACGGAATCGGTTCACAAAACCAACTTAGGGGAAACCATCAAACACTTATACCAACCCCAAACCAATGCAAAATGGATGAACCCAAAACTCCTACACAACCCCCAAAATTAACCCCACTCTACCAATTAAGCGTCTGAGTTTTGAGGAAATGAAGGAAAGACAAGCTAAGGGTCTTTGCTACCATTACGATGAGAAATTTGACAGAAATCATAAATGTGCCTCACGAAAATTATATATTCTAGATGCCACAGAGGAAGGGAATTCTATTGAAGAGGAACCTGAACTCAAAGTAGAGGCATTATCCAACACACTTGAAAGCGACGAAGAAAATGCACCAAAGGTTTCCTTCAACGCCCTTGCCGGATTTTTTGCCCCTCAAACAATGCGAGTTAAAGGGTATTTTAAGAAACAAAACCTTATCGTGCTCCTAGATTCTGGTAGCACGCACAATTTTATCGATCCAAAGGTGGCTAAACAAGCAAATTGTTTTATATACCCTTGCAATAACTTCAAGTGATGATTGGAAACGACGGAAAAATTGCATGCAAAGGAAAATGCAGAAATATAAAACTAACTATGGGGGTTTATAACATGAAAGGCGACATGTACGTCCTACCCCTAGGTGGGTGTGACATTGTACTAGGTGTACAATGGTTACGAACCTTGGGCGTAGTCCAATGGGAATTTGATGAACTATGGATGAAATTCACAAGCAAAGAACCAAACCTATATTATCCAAGGCCTGAAATCAGGACCTTCCCAAATTGTCAGCTCGCATAGAATGGAGAAAATTATCCAAAGAGGAAACAAAGGAATGGTCACCCAATTATTTTCAATTCAACCTAGTCACAAAGAAGACAAGACACCAGAGTTACAAAAGATTTTAGACCACCATAAGGCGGTATTCAATGAACCAAAAGGACTACCTCCACAACGAAGTCATGATCACACTATTCCACTATTTCTAGGGCATCACCCTCCTAATATTAGACCTTATCGTTATCCATACCTCCAAAAGACCGAAATAGAGAAATTAGTACAAGAGCTTCTTAAGGCAGGAGTCATTAGACCTAGCAAAAGCCCTTACTCCTCTCCAATTATTTTAGTTAGAAAAAAGGATGGCTCATGGCGTTTATGTGTCGATTTTCGAGCGCTTAATAAAATGACCATCAAAGATAAATTTCCTATTTCGGTCATAGACGAGCTATTAGATGAACTCCATGGGGCAGCTTATTTTTCCAAGTTAGACTTACGGTCAGGCTACCACCAAATACGAGTCAATGAAAAGGATATTCCTAAGATGGCCTTTCGCACTCACGAAGGGCACTACGAATTCTTGGTGATGTCATTTGGCCTGACCAACGCTCCTTCTACCTTTCAAAGTCTAATGAATAAGGTATTTCACCCTTTTCTTCGTAAATTTATATTAGTTTTTTTTTTATGACATTTTGATTTATAGCAAAACATGGGAAGAACATTTGGACCATGTTAGACAAGCGTTCCAAATCTTGGAGGAAAATCAACTTTATGCAAAAATATCAAAGTGTTCCTTTGGAAAACAAGAAATTGAATACTTAGGGCATATTTTCTCAAAGGAAGGAGTTATGGTAGATCCTTCCAAAATCAAGGAGGTGAAAAAGTGGCCTATTCCAAAAACCTTAAAAGCTCTACGTGGATTTCTTGGACTAACGGGATATTATAGAAAATTTGTCCAAAATTATGGTAAAATCGCTGCTCCTCTAACAACATTACTTAAGAAAAATGCTTTCAAATGGTCGTCTAAAGCGGATGAGGCCTTTATCACCTTGAAAACTGCAATGTGTACCACCCCTGTTCTAGCCATGCCCAACTTTTCTAAACCATTTGTCATTGAAAGTGACACTTCAAGAATAGGAATGGGAGCCGTACTCATGCAGGATGAAAGGCCTCTAGCTTTTATAAGCAAAGCATTTTCTCCTAAGAATTTAGCTCGCTCTACGTATGAAAAAGAGATGTTGGCGATTGTCCATGCTATTCAACATTGGATGCCTTACCTTATTGGCCAACATTTCATTATACGCACTGACCATAATAGCTTGAAGTATTTTTTGGAACAAAGGACTAATACCCCAGAACAACAAAAATGGGTTACTAAGCTTCTTGGCTATGATTATGAAATTACATATAAAAATGGAAATGACAACATGGTAGCCGATGCACTTTCTAAAAAATCTGAAGATATGCCTCAAGTCCATGTTATTTCCTCCCTTATTCCTAAAAGGGTAGATGAGGTGCATGAAGAATGGATAAATGATCATACTATCCATGCCTTAATTCAACAACTTCAACATAATCCTAGTAGCAAAACTCCATACACTTGGAAGGACAATATATTAAGATACAAAGGGAGGATGGTCCTCACCCCCAATTCAACTTATCGTGAAAAAATTCTTCATGAGTTACATACCTCACCCACTGCAGGCCACTCAGGGTTCTTAAAAACCTATAAAAGAGCCACTACCTCCTTCCATTGGGTAGGAATGAAAAATTACATCAAAAACTTTGTAAAAGAATGTGAAGTTTGCCAAAGACAAAAGGGGGAGACCCTCGCTATTCCAGGATTACTTCAACCTCTTCCTATACCCACCAAAACATGGGCAGATATTTCTATGGACTTTATTGAAGGATTACCAAAATCGAGAGGAAAAACAACCATTTTTCGTTGTCGTTGATCGTTTATCTAAATATGCCCATTTTTGTTCCGTGGCTCATCCTTATACCGCTAGCACTATAGCCCACCTCTTCCTAGATAACATCTTTAAATTACATGGTATGCCCTCCACAATTGTTAGTGACCATGACCCAACTTTCACTAGCACCTTTTGGAAGGAATTGTTCAAATTACAAGGTACTCAACTTCGTATGAGCTTCGCTTACCATCCTCAAACCGATGGCCAAACAAAAGTTGTAAATAAATGCTTGGAAACATACCTTCGATGTTTTGTTTCTACTCAACCACTCCATTGGGTAAAGTGGCTTTCACTAGCGAAATGGTGGTATAACACTTCATACCATACGTCCATCAAAATGACTCCTTATGAAGCACTATATGGTCAAACACCACCATCCCTCACTTCCTATATTCCAAGGACTACAAAAGTCCATGTGGTGGAAACAAAACTTGCTAATAGAGATGACATACTATGGATCCTAAAAGAGAACCTACACATTGCCCAGCATCGCATGAAGTAGCAAGCCGATCAACATAGAAGCGAATGTAGTTTCCATGAGGGTGATATGGTTTTCTTACGTCTCCAACCTTACCGTCAATCCTCTCTTAAACAAAAAGGTTCTCAGAAGTTAGCACCCAAATTTTATGGGCCGTATAAAGTTCTCCAATGTATTGGGACCGTTGCTTACAAACTAGAGCTTCCTCCCTCTTCCAAACTTCACCCCGTATTTCATGTATCTTGCCTTAAGCTCGCAGTGGGAGCCCATATCATGACACAACCCACTCTCCCTGAATTCTCCGATGATGGAGTACTTCTAATTGAGCTAGAAGCTATCTTGGATCGTCTCTCTCGTCACCTTCGCACTCGAGATATCACGGAAGTTTTAATCCATTGGAAAGGTCTACCTTTAGAAGATGCAACGTCGGAAAATTTTCAAGATATCCAGCAGCAATTTCCAAATTTCCAGCTTTGAGGACAAAGCTCCTTTAAGGGGGGTGGCATGTTAGGACCCTCCTAACATGTCCTAATTACTTATATTATTTATTCATTATATTCTAGGGTCACAACCCTTCACTTTTACAACTATTAGACTAGTTATTTAAATGCAATCCACATATGATAATAAGGCATCATCGAACAAATATATAAATTAAGTCTATTGTGGGTTTTCTACCTTACAATCAAAAAGCGATTCAATATAAAAACGATCCTGCTTCCTGCACCATTTAGTTTCATACCACAAACTAGAAGACATTCCCCTTAAATTTGGGGGCATCTACAACTATTTTTGATGCATTTATTACACCATAAATACATGAAAACAGGGGAAAATATAGACACCCAAAAATAAACCACTCAATTTATCCAATTTATCTCAACTATACATCAAGTATTCCAATAGAATAATTTAGTTGATCCAACCTTAGTTCCTAAGGATTTTTCCTATTTAGGCAAAATTATGAGTCTCTAAATTGCATGATTTTGCATCCAAATATTCTTGTGTAGATTTCAAAGTGTTACTTCTCCCCCACCTGTCCAACCTACAATGATAATATCTACAAAATCATGGTATTAGAAGTTAACCCACAATATTGTGATATGAGGCCAAGGAATGAAAAATTTGGATCCTCTACCTCTTTGAGATCTAATCTATTTATGGGGCCATCCCCTTCAGATACTCATCACTTGCATTCATCCGTGAAGGATGTTATTGTTATATTTGTCTTACCATATTTAGATTTCAAGTTTGAATTCTTGTTTACCTCTCCCATCACCCATGAATGCTCTAAGCTTCTCCTCCCAAGGCCAAAAGTTTTATAAATTGAGGTGTTGTGATCCCATTCTAACAAGCACTCTCTAGGTAAAGAAATGTTGGCTTTGTCTTCGTAATTATTCTCTTTTTACAAGTCTTTATTATGATCTTTCTTCAAGGCTTAAAGGTTTCTTTGGCAAGTTAGGATATAAACCACTCTCTCCTTGGTTTTTATCTTCCCTCCCTTATCCGTTATTGGTATTTTTTGTTGCATGTTTGTTTACTAACATCTTGCTTAAGTATAATTACTTTATGTTGGTGAATCATTTCTTCATATGTTTAGAATTTGGTATCTTAACATGATGTTACCTTTCTTGCAATATTAATCATTAGTTTGTTGCATCTATCCTATTATTTGACCAAGCTTGGAGGCATATCTCAAGCTTGTTCTACCCTTGCAAAAATACAAGAAAAAACAAGACCTATTTTGTAAAGGCACAATTATGCGGCCAGAGACTTGGGGGCAATTTTTTTTCTTCCCTTTCTTCTTTAGCCCTACTTCTTGGTTCCCTCACTACTTATCTCCATCTTTAGGGATCTTCTTGTCATGTTCATACTCATTGCCTTGCCCCTCATTTTCTAATCCCCTATTTTTTGGTGAAAACACACCTTGCCTATATAAGGCATGATTTTTCCTATTATCTCTACTTCCTTTCATCCTGGAACTCAAATTCTTACTACCTATGGTTAGTCCCTATCTATATATTTATTGACCAGAGTTTAAACCATCTAACTTATAATCAAGCTATCATCCATAATCTATTCAAAGATAAAATCATGGCATAGTTTGACAAGGCATGATTCTACTTCAAACAAACAATTTATCACTTTTTACATATACAACTTAATAATCAACTCCTTGACACTCTACTCTTAGAATAAAATAATACATCACCTACACTAGGCACGATCCTACTATCCATGGTCATATAGTTTACTTTATGAAAATATTTTGGGTAACTAAAGGGACCTTGGGATTTGACTCTAGAATAAGGAAGCTCCCTATTTACTCTATCTAGTAGACTCCCAAAAGGCTAATCATATTTCTAAGTTTCCTTTCATTTTATAGGATCTACATAATTTTGGTTTGGTTCCTAAAGGCATGATCTCACTGAATCATAGATTACAGACATAGAGCATGTTTATGCTTTAGACACTAGACCAGGTAATCTTCTTTGCAATTTTTACTATATTCCTTCTATTTGTTTGTTGTTTGTTATTTTCACTCTTTCTATTATATTTTAAGACACCTTAGAGGGATAAAATTAAAGAAAATTTAAGATAGTTTCAATTTGTCTTGAGAAACCTAAAAGAAAAGGAAGAAGACAAAGAACTCTCAAGCTTAATTTCTTCTTTTTTCTTTATCTCTTGTGTTAATTTAGGCATTTAAATTTCAAATTGCACATAGTTTTGTATTAGGATAGTCTTTTTATACATTCTCTTGAACCCATGCTCAAAATAAGAAGAAAAAATAGAACTTTAGTTTCTTGTAACTCTTGTTTTAGAAAGAATCAAAAAAACACATAGGATATCTCATGTTTGCATGCATAATTTGTTTGATAAAGATTTTACATAATTAGTAGAATATCTTTTAGAAGCCTTAAATTTAGGTGTTTGCATAATATACACACTACACTTAGTATTTAGAGTGAATCCCTAAAACACTCTTGGTGAACCTCCAACATACACCATACCCACATTTGAGGTGAGATGCGGGATTAGCCTCAGATCCATAATTCTCTCACATCTCACATAGGTCTAACAATGTGAAGGGCCCAAGTGGATAAAGACCAAGGAGACTTAGTTAGATCATGAAACTGGATAGGGGCATGAATTTTATATTTATGTAAATAACACTTATGACATGATATTACATAATTATTGGAATTTACTTCCATTATGGGATAAAAGTACCCCATTCTTAGTAATTTTCAAGCTTTGGAATGAACACTAGTATTCCCTATAATCTCCACTATGGATATCAAAGAGGGATTTTGGCACTTTTGCCTATCTAATGCATCACAGAAGAATACCATCAAGATTGTGATAGTACAATACCCCATCAAGAACTACAAATCATAATGATCTATTATGAATGTGAACTCATTGCTTAGCATTAACTACAGGTGGTTAGATTTGATTATGGAGGAAACATAAAATGTCACCACATCAAATATCATCTATAGGAACTTGACAATCATTAGCATTAACCTTTATAATATGCACATCCATTAGGCCTTTAATGATAGAGATAGCAGGTTCATCATGAATCTTATAATATTTTCATGTGGTATGAATTTACTAGCTAAAGTGGCTAGAGGGTTGGCCTCAACATTTTGCCCCCTCTAGATGGTAAGGGATCAAATGTAGAGCCTTTACAACATACTCATCAAATATCTAATGGACCATAATTTAGGAATCTCTTAACACTCTAATGTATTTTAGTAATAATTCCTAAAATCAAAGCCTCATATTTTGTAACATTATTGATAATACCAAAAAAAATTAAGTGGAATTCCATAGAAATAGATAGATGATCAAAGACTTCAAAAGGACGCCAATTCCTACACCAAACTCATCCTTTACACCACTAAACTGAAGGGTCCAAGCATCGGGATGAAGGTCCTCTTCAGAATCTCTAGAAGTAGGTGTATTAGACTTATCTTTAGGCTTAACATCTTAACATCTCTCACTAGATTCACAAGAATCTAAGAGGATTTTCTTGCTTAATAAGGTCATAAGGAATAAACTTCCAAACTAGACTAGAGATAATGGAAGAATGAAATATGACAAAGTCATGAGGATCATAAGAAATGACCATTATGTCCTCATCACACAATACCTCCTAAAAAGGTTGTTGGGATAGATTCAGAGTAAACACCAATTGATCATCAAACACCTGAGCTTTCACATAATTTTGGTTTATGATATACAAGTTGAATTCTTGTGTCATAGTAATTCATTTTCATATTGGGTGTCAGTAGGGATGTATGGTTTTTGAAGTAGGTATCTCAAAGTGACCACATAAGTTATCTAATACAACATAAAATAACTAAGTTTCACATAAGCAAAATAGATGACTAGACAATATTTCTTTATGGAAGCGTATCTAGTTTCCATTGGTAGCATTGTTTGACTAAAGTAATATATGACATACTCCTTATTACTATTATCTATTTGGGTAAGGACCATTCCCAAGGACGCTTAAGTAGCCAATATATATAGAAAAAATGAGTTATTCAGGTTGAGTGGGCAAAGAGTTGGGGGTTGTAAAAAAAATTTCTAAAATTCAAGGAAGGCCATGTTACTATTTTCATCCCATTTGAACTCTACATATTTCTTGAGTAGATGATTCAATGGATAATATTTGAAGGTTAAGTCAAGAATAAATCACCTAATAGTTTTAATATTTTCTAAGAAGGATTTGATATATTTAATAGTATGATGGGAAAGCATAGCATCAATGGCCTTGATCTTATCATAGTCCATATCTATGCCCCCTGAGACACCATGAAGCCTAAAACCTTACCACTAGTAACAACAAACATAGACTTCTTGGTATTAAGTATAAACTTATAGTGAGGCAATTACTCAAATATGATACAAAGGCTAGCTAGGTAATCAGTCTATTTCTTAGAATTTCCTAATAGGTCATAAACATAATACTCCGATGGGACAAATACAAATGGGATGGACAACTATTAGAAGCAAAAAGTAATTGGGTTGTTGGATTATTTTGCAGGAAAGAGGAAAACATCAAAGTTGGGGTTATAAAGGGGGAGCAGCAGTCTCCCATCAAATTCGCCACTGTAGCAGCCGACACTGTAGAAGCCTGCATACTATAGCAGCCGCCACTTTAGCAGTCCGTGCATGGTAGCGGTCACAAAAATTTTGGCCCTAAAAAAAAAAAAAAAAAAAATGGCAGATTTTGGAGGCAACAAGTTGTGACGGATGGAGCAGCAAGGAGGAGGAGCGAGAGGTCTAGGGGCATCAAACCCTAGGTGTGGGACTTCGGAGGGCGGATCAACGAGACGCGGCGGTGGGGGCTCGGAGAGATAGCGAGCCCCCGAGCGGAGGATGTGGACAAGGAAGTTCTATTGGAACCGGTCCAAGGGCATTGGGCGGATGCGGTTGAAGATTTCTCTGAGGGGGACCAGGACTCTATGCGTCAGGATCAAAGGAAGACCCAAGAAGGAGACAAAGAGAAACCTGGCAACTGGAGACCTTCATATCTTAATGCTCTTCGCGGTAAGCAAAAATTATCCGACTCTTGTTTTAATCTAAAATCTGTCAATGGTAGGTTGCACGTCCCGGATTCCTTAGCTCAACATGTGGCTATGGAGGGCAGAACATCTCTCGGTGGCTAAATTTATGGGGGTGAGGCCAGACATGGAAGTCATAAGGAGATGGGCCATCCAAAAATGGCAGCCAAGGGCCGGTATGATGATTAAGGCTTTACCCAAGAGTTTTCTTTTGGTGACATTTCAATGTGAACAGGACATGGAAAGGACTCTCCAAGGAGGTCCTTGGTTTTTTGGGAAAAGGGGCTTGTATCTGAAGTGTTGGTCCCACGATTTCAACCCCCAGACTCAGGTGCTAGATTTGGCTCCTATTTGGGTTAAGTTGCCAGGATTACCTCTGCTTTTCTGGAACGAACAAATCTTGGCTGGGATAGCTATAGAGATTGGAGAACTAATAGTTATTGATCCTGCAACCTTGAGCAAAACAAGACTCATGTCTGCTCGCATGTGTGTGTTGGCGGACTTGAGTAAAGAGCTCCCTAAATCCATTATTTTGTCGTCTATGTTTGGCCTTCATACTCGGGTCTTTGAATATGAAAATATGTCTTTTAAGTGTAGTGTTTGTGGGAAGGTAGGGCACCGGGGTATCCACTCGCATTTCCAAGAACCATCCCCCACTCCAAAATACCGATCCTCAAACCCGAATAATATCCCTCCCCCGCAGATCTCCATTCCTACCCAACCTGGGCCTCAAGGACGTGGAGCTCGAAATCCGAATATCAGAGACCCTGTTCGCCCTATTGTAATCAAGAGGCAACTTTTTAACCCTCCTCCCAAAAATTCCTATGCCCCGAAACCCTCTCATAGGGGAGCTGGTCCCTTTGATGGGAACCCTCAAGCTCAACCTGCTCCTAAGATGATACAGCAAGCCTCAGAGCCAAATCACAAAGGAAAGAACCCCATAGATCAACGCCCTGGGGCAAGTAAGTTTGATTGGGTGATACGGGAGGCCTATGGAGGCTCGGTGGAAGTGGTCCCATGTACTACAGAAGAATTTATGGGAAGAAATTCCAAGGAGATCAACATCCCGATGGAGAACAGCTTTGATGCATTAAATCATTTGAAGGGAGATCAGATGGACAGCCAAGAAGTGGAATCTGAGGTAGAGGAGACTCAAGAGAAGGATTTAGAGGAGAAAAATCAGAGGAAGGAGCAGGAAAATAATAATACAGGCAATGATACTCAAGAGGAAGAGGTGAACCACCAAGATCAGTGTAACCCCAAAGCAAGGAAAAAAGAATCTACTAATCAAGAAGCTAAGAGCACGAAATCATCTCCACTGTCAAAAAGACCAGTTATCCTGGAAAGCCAGATTGTTACCCCAAAGACCAAGACTGACCTACCCAAGATGGTTACGAGAAGCCAAGTGAATCCCAAGGAACTTCAACCTAGAGCGGATGTATGGGGATATGGTTCGGTAGGAAGAGGGAAACCTAGCAATCTCGCCTTAAGGCGAGAAAGAAGCGGAGCGAGGAGTGGCCGATGGCACTCAAGCAATATTGCTCTTTGGGGCGAAGGCTCGAGGATCCAAAGCCCATAAATGAAGATTCTTTCATGGAATATTCGTGGGAGTAATCCTGCAAAAATAAGAGCTTTGTATGCTCTTAGACAAGAACACAAACCGGATATGATTTTACAGCAAGAAACTAAAATGGAGGAGAGTAGAGTTATTCCTTTTAAGAATAGGACTTGGCGAGAAGTTGAAGTAGTAGGTCAAGAGGCCACCTGGAACAAGCAGGAGGGTTACTGGTTATGTGGAACAAAAATGTGATTGATAGTAGAGTGATTTTGATGTCTAGTTGGTTTATTTGTCTCTTATGTGTGGATAAAACCACGCAGGAAGAGTGGATCTTAACGAATGTATATGCTCCAGTTAGACAGGGACTGAGAAGGGTTCTTTGGAGTCAGCTAGCTAAATTGAGGGAGACGGTCCCCAACTACCCTTGGATTGTGGCGGGGGATTTCAATTGCTACCTTAATCCTGTAGATAAATTGGGGGGCTCTCAAAGAATAACTACTGATATCTACGAGTTTAGAGATTTTGTTGAGCAACATGAGCCGATGGATGTGGACTCGCGTAGATTCTCCTATACATGGTCGAACAAAAGATTGAAGGAAAACCAAATTCGGATCAGATTAGATAGGTTTCTTCTTTCTCAAGAATGCCCGGAGAGGTTTGGGGACTCTTCATTAACGGCACTCCCAAGAATCGGGTCCGATCACAACCCAATTCTATGGGAAACAGGGGAGGACTCTAAGAAAAGATACATCGGACCCTTTCGATTCGAACTTATGTGGTTCCAACATCAGGATCTCAAGGATCTGGTTGCCCAACGGTGGGACAAAAAGTATAATGGTTCGAAACTGGCCCAAGTGGCATGTAAACTAAGGAATGTGAAGGCTAACATTAGAGAGTGGAAAAAAACTTCCTTTGGCAATATTTTTGTTAAAAATGCATAACTAAAAGACAAGATCAATGAACTACAGGAGAAGCTGAAGTCAGAGCAGCTTACAGAGGATCTGAGAAACCAGGAGAGGGAGTTGTTAGCCGAATACCACACGATGCTAGGATTTGAAGAAACCTTTTGGAGGCAGAAATCCAGACTGCGTTGGTTAAAGGAGGGTGACAGAAATACAAAGTTCTTCCATGTCTCTACTCTTCGCCACAGGAGTACTAACAAAATTAAGGAGATCAAGATGGCCGATGGGTCTAACACCAAAGATATGGAAGACATAAGGAGGGAAGCGGTTGAGTACTTTAAATCGTTGCTAGAAGATGTAAATCCAACTATTGAAGAAGAGGACTCTCTGTTAGCAGCCATTCCACCCCTCCTAACTGATAATCTTAATGGATTCTTACTTAGTCCTTTCACAAAGGAGGAAATCAAGAAGGTCGTTTTTGACATGGATGGTAACAGCTCCTTGCAGCTTTCTTCCAGAAGTTTTGGGATATCCTAGGCAATGATGTAGTGGAAGCTATAATTGAGGCTCAAAAGGACATGGAAATCCCAGAAGGAGTTAATGCTACTTTTTTAGTCCTCATCCCTAAACTAGTGGGGGCAATGGAATTTTCCAATTTTTGCCCTATCGGTTTATGTAACACTCTGATGAAGATTCTCACAAAAACAATCGCCAATAGGTCGAAGGTTATCCTTCCTTTCATCATTGATATGAACCAAGGTGGCTTTGTGAAAGGGCAACAAATATTGGATGGTATCATAACCATTCATGAGGTTATTCATTCAATGGTGACTAGTAAGGAAGCGAGTATGTTACTAAAGCTCGATATGAATAAAGCCTACGACCGGGTCTCATGGCGGTTCCTCACCAAGATTTTGGGTAAGTTTGGTTTCTGTACCCAGTGGATTAAGTTTATTTTTAGTTGTATCTCTACTACAATATTTTCTGTCATGGTGAATGGGTCACCCTCCGATTACTTTAAGAGTGAAAGGGGGTTGCGACAAGGAGATCCTTTGTCTCCATACTTGTTTATTATTTTAGCGGAAGCATTGGGTAGGAAAATTTCAGCAGCGGTGGCAGATGGTCAATTGGAAGGTTTTAAACCAGCCTCAACAGCAGAGCCAGTGTCTCACCAACAGTTTGTGGATGATACAATCATTGTGTCCAAAGCCTCGGTGCCTCAAGCTAGGAAGTTGAAGAGAATTCTAACCAAGTATGAGACGAAGCGAGGACAAGTACATAAACTATAAGAAGAGTAGCATCTATTTCTTTAACACGCCTGGTGGGAGGGAGGAAAGAATAGCTAACCTCTTCGGTTGTGGAAAGGAGCTTCTACCAAAAACTTATCTAGGCATGCCTATGTTCGAAGGAAGAATGAAGGCTACTTTGTGGAACTCGATCATTGACAAGATCTCCAAAAAGTTAGCGAGGGTGGAAGGGCAACCTTCTCGACTCCGTAGGAAAAGCCTTATTAGTTCAAACTACTTTACAGAGCATTCCAATTTATCGCATGTCTCTATTTATAATGCCTACAAAGGTCCGAGCTACATTGGAGCTAATTCAACGCAACTTCTTGTGGTCAGGTTCAGAGGAGAGAAAGAGAATTTCGTTGGTAGCATGGAATCAGGTGTGTGCAAGCAAGGATCAGGGGGGCCTGGGGTTAAAGAGAATGAAAGAAATGAATCAAGCTCTGATTGGCAAACATGTATGGAGATTTATCAATAATGATCAATTGGGATGGGTAAAACTTCTTAAGGCAAAATATATCAGAAATAATCAGGACTTCCTGAAAGCTGATAATCTTCCTAGAGGATCCTATTTTTGGAATTGTTTGCTCGAATGTCGGGAGGTAGTCGGGAAAGGCATCAGATAGAGAATTGGTAATGGAAGACAAGTGGACTTTTGGAAAGACCCGTGGTTGGAAGAGGCCCCTCTGAAATATAACTTAGACCTTCAGGTCCTCCAACATAAACTTTCGAAGGAAATGGGAGGAAAAGTAGGGGATTTTATTGTTGTAGCACAGGAAAGACCTTCAGGTCCTCCAACATAAACTTTCGAAGGAAATGGGAGGAAAAGTAGGGGATTTTATTGTTGTAGCACAGGAAACTTCTTCTTGGAAGAAAATCACAGTTCATAATCTGTCATAGCAAGAGAAGGTGGCCCTAACCAAACTCAATGATGCTTTAAGGGTGTTCCCGATCATTCCTGGGGGAGGAAGAGACAAGGCGATTTGGGGCAAAACTACAAGTGGGATCTATTCAATAGAAAACCGCCTATAAGTTAATCCACTCGGGATTCAATGGCTAGACTCCGACTTCGTTATTTGGTTAAATAATTTAACCCCAAAAATAGCTTTCTTCTTTTGGTTGGCAGTTCAAAATAAGATCCCGACAACGGATAATCTGCAAAGGAGAGGTTTCCAATTCATCAATCGATGTATCTTGTGTGAGAAAGCAATAGAATCTGTAAGTCATATATTTCTAACTTGTGATTTTTCTTGTACAGTCTTCCAAATGATCCTGTCCAAATTTCATATAGATTGGGTCTGTCCAAATAGCATGTCTGACTTCTGCATACAATGGGCTTCCCCCTTCCGGGCAAAGCTTTTGACTTGGCTATGGAAGCTCAGCTTACCCCATTTTTTATGGGGGATATGGAATGAGAGAAATAAGAGAGTATTTAAAGGACGTAAGAAAGATCCCAGGTTATGTGGTAATAAAATAATTAGAGCTTTGAAAGAAAACTGGAAAAATTTCTTCTTCAAAAATGAGACCATGTCTCTAAGGGAAAGGAGGATTTTGCGGAACTGGGGAGAGGAACTTCTAGACCTAGACATTACAACCAACCCACGGGATGGTGTCAAGTGGATACCCCCCACACAAAAGTGGGTTAAGTTTAATTTTTATGGGGCAGCTAAAGGAAATCCGGGGGCTGCAGGAGCAGGAGGAGTTTTGAGAAATGAGGAAGGAAAAGTGGTCCTTGCCTTTGCAGAGCCTTTGGGAACTCAAACAAATCATTTTGTAGAAGCCCGAGCCTGCATGCAGGCAATGAGAATTGCCATACTTGAGGGTTATAAGGAAGTTATCTTTGAATGGGATTCGCTTAATATAATCAAGGCAATTAAGGAGGATAAAGACCCCAATTGGACCATATTGGAGCTTATCCTAGAAGCAAAGATTCATAAATCTCATTTGGTTAATGCCCGAATCCAACACACCTTCAGAGAAGGGAACCGAGCGATGGATCTAATGGCAAATATTGCAGTTTTTGTTGGGGAGATGCAAATTTGGAAGGATAACTTCCCTCAAGAACTATTGGTGTTGGTTGCTAGAGAAGAGCTAAGATCCAACCTCGTTAGAGCATCGGGGAGATTAGAGGGGCTGATGATGAGTAATCCGACGGATGGAATTAGGCGGAAAAGGCATCCCATTTCTTTGGGGCCCGGGAGGTGACAAGTGTACGATGACAGACAACCTAGTGTTAGTAAGTGCTCGGTGTTGTTTGGTTTTTGTTTTATCTTGAATAGTCAAGCGACAAGTATAGGACTGTGGACTCTAAGTATGGCTTAATGTGAGTCTTAGAAAGATCCATTTTGTATTTTGATTATACGGGCTTGATGCTAGAACCAGCCCATTTTGAATTTGTAAAAGGTTTGTGGACCTTATAACCACCTCTACCTTATACCAAAAAAAATAAACATAATACTCCACTATCTTTCTAGTCAAGTTATGAAATATAGTTGTAATTGCCCACTAACAAGTAGCTCTAGCGTTTTCAATCCAAATGGCATAACCACATAGTAGAGTGTTCTCTAGGGTGTATTAGAAGTTTTTTTGGTTTATGTTGAAAGTGTAATCTAACTTATGGCCAAGGTTGATAGTGTATGACAGAATATTGTATAGGCCTAAGGGTAAGTATTATAGCATTGTATTTACTATTTTGTAATATTTTATTATGTGAGTCCTTTATTGTGGCATTCAAAACCATTTGGTCACAAGATCAAGTCCTTCCACATATTTTTTTGCTACACTCAATTGGGATAAGGCCTCATCATTTGATGATCTCAATGAATAGAAAGAATTTTTGGAACCTTGGTTAGACCAAGGGACTTAATAGATATGAGATTCATATTTGAATGTCATTAGACACTTTGGAATATTTAGAACAAATGGAAAAATAGGTCAACATGGTGGTCAATCCGACCATATTTAGTGCCATGTGTAATAATATTTTTAACTATTTATGCCCTATACAATAATTGGATGGATACAAGTGTTAGCAACTAAGTAGATTAGAGGAGAAGAAATGGTAAAAAAGGAAGAGCACATTAGCAAATCAAAAGTCACCAAGTGAAAGGTTGAGAATTTGTTTTCTAAGTCTCTAAGGTTTGAGGCTCTAATTTTTGTATTTTTAAGGGCTTCTTGAAAAATATTTAGGGGGGGAATAAATTTTACATACATAACCATTTTGAATCTTTTTTTAAAAACATGCAATTTTGCAAGCTCTATGCATTAGTGACATCAATTTATGGACATTTTCTAGTGTTCGGGGCTAAATTATATAAAATGACTATCAAGCCCTAGTTTTCTTATTTGAAAGGGAAAATTTATCAGATGTTATGCAATTGAAATCTTTGGTATTTTATTTTTGGGATATGTAATTATATTTATGACATTTGAAGTATATTTTGATTCTTTTGAAGATATATAAGGAAATGATTCAAAATGTGCTTTGGTCAATTTCTCTTTCTCCTTTGGGCTATTGATTCAACTTATTTATGAAGATCTAAACTTTCATGATCTCTTCCTTCTTATATTTCTTATCCAAGTATTCTTAGAAGTTTGTTATATCTCTTTTCTTAAGAAAGTGTATGCAAAGCCTCTTTTGGTGATAAAAATTAGATGGCCTAAGGGTAAGCTAAAGTTTCAAAATAAGGTGATGTATTTGTAAAATGGAAAGATATGTCTCTAATATTTACCTTATGTGACTACAAAATATTGAAGCAACTTTTTATTAGAGGTAGTAATCTTGACTTGTCTTCCACATTTGGAGTCTTAGCAAAAGTTTTATTTAGATATGTGAGAGAGTATTTAATAGTTTTAGTCATGACTATGGTCCATCCTAAGGAGATTATAGTGCAAATAAATATTTTATAGTAGTAGATTTTAGATGATGAGGTAGATTCATATGAGCCTAATTTTAGTGTAGATTCCTACTATAGTATCCATTATGGGTCAAAGATAATATTGTAACTAATGTCTTCTCTCCTTGGCCCCTCAATTTATATTGTGAGGGGCTATTGAAATTGTAATTTGATTTATAACTAGGGTTGAATTTGTATGATGGAATCTTATGTTGGCCTAAGGGAAATTATTGTAAAATTGTATTTAATTTATTGTAGTATATTATTATGTAATCCCTACGGGCTATGGTTAACCTTATTGTGGTTAAACCCATATTATAACTTGTAATTAATCTTAAGCCCTCTCATTATGTCATATTAGTCTAAACTCATTAATATGATTAGTGTTTTGATTTGGTATAAATCCCCACCACTCCATCCATTGTATTAGAGTGTTGTGATTCATATCTATGGATAATATAATGACTATGTGTGGTGGCTATAGGAACCCATCATTTTTTTGTATCTTTTTGTTTATTTCATCCTTTTATGTATGTTGTATACATCCCCACCACTCCTATTCATTTCTAGAAATAGGTGTGAATTCCAATAGCTTGATGCTTAGGGGAAATCCAAAATTGGTTATTTATTGAATAGTCATCTATAAGGGATAATATTTCATACCACACAGTCAAATTGATAATAACATGAATATAGGAAAAGGGAAGTTATCCTTAAGACAAGTTGGGTTAATGTTTCAAAAATCATAACAAATCTAGGTAAATTTCTTTTTCAAAGTGAAGATGTTAGACACCAATCATAAATATTAAAAAGGTTGGATAGTTGGCATCTAACAACTTTTATAGTTCAATTTTATATAGTTATTTATTGAGAGGAAAGAACCTCCTTTGATTTTATTAGATGGGAGTGGAATCCTCATAAGTAACAATGCCATGGACAACTAAATCCTCATCCATTTTAGGCATGTTAGAGTATTTCCAAATAAAACATCTTTATACTCTTTAAGCAAAGAATTGAAAATTACATGTTTTTCCTTAGATAGGTTACCCTCAATTTTAACTATGTGGTTTGTCAAGGGAGCTTATGTCATTGTCTATAGGAGGTTTGACATTCATGACATTTCTTAGGATCAAAGACTCGATAATAAAATTTATCTTATATGAAATGCTATGGAAGCATAGAAATTATCTCGCAACTATGACAACATATAAATTCATCCATATAAAACATACAATATATTTCATAATATAATTCATATGCTCAATTTCTGTGCAATGACACCGCTCACCTATTCTATTGAATTAATAACCATTATGGCATATTTGTTGCAATCCAACTCTATGCAATATTCTTCAATAAATCACATAGGGTTTGCCACCATCTTACTCCATTCCATACAATCTAATCCAACTATGGATGACACACATGTTGGATGATCCACCCAAGTAAGGATGGATGGATAAATCAATTGGTGGGGGATACATCAATATATAGAATTATGACAATGCTAATAATTTCTCCAAGTTATTCTTTTCTATTTATAGAATTTATATTTTTACTTTTGCATGCAATTGTATTTGTAAAAAGAGCACTAACAACTAACTTTATAGGTGGTGGAGAGCCTCATCCTCCTATATATGGGACAAGGTTGGACTAACTTTGTTAGTCCTTAGGTAGGACAATAGTGGACCATATTGGAAAATGGTATGATTATGTTCTTCACCCATTACCCACTTTTCTACCATATTTCATGATGTTTTGGCCTTCTAACTTTTTCAAAACCTAAAAATAAGGATAGAGGCAGGATTAAAGGACAATGTGACACATGTCCTCCAAAGTGCATTTCCTAAAAAATGATGACGTCACAATCATCACATTAAATGATGATCATGGTCATTTGATAATTTTTAGTATTTTTAATACACGTTCATGATGATAACATGTTTTAATACGTAGGGTTTAAATATTGCATCGTTTGGACCAAGGGTTATGATTTTATGATCCTAAAATGGATGAAAATTAGTTGTCAACCTCAAAGGGAAAGTTATTTCATTTCTTCTACTATAAATGCCCCTTTCACTTCCTCATTTTCTCACTATTCTATTTACAATTCATTCAACTCTCAAACACTAAAAATTCACTTATTGATGAATACCATTGTTAAAACTATTGCCATACTATTTACCTCTATTTTTTATTGATGGAGTGGTTTTGAAAGGGCTCCAAAACCTTTTACAAAAAAGGGTACAATATGAACCAGGGAGGCAATATTTGTAGGGATATGGTTTTTGCAAAGAGAAGATCTACACCAAAATATAGTCCAAGGAGGACCATCTTTGAATCATCCAAAATTAAAACACAGGAACATCCCACGCGATAAAAAACAAGCGATAAAAATTTACAATGAGTCTTGCCCAAGAGGGGCTCAGGACAACACGTACAAATGAGAAAAATTTTAAAAAAAGGAATCCTTCCCATATGGGCCCAGGATAGCAAGTACAAATGAAAAACTTAAATCATGGTATCCCTCCCAAAAGGGGCCCGGGAAACCAAAAACAAACAGTGACAATAAGAGAGAAATCTAAAATTTAAATACAAATTCCTGCCCATGAATGACCTAGGAAGGTGATCCCTGGAAGAAACATCCAATGGACTAGAAAATGGGATAGCAAAATTTGGGGATTCCCACAGTCCATGAGATCCTCCTACAAATGGGGTTGTGTTGCTTAACTGTCAGATGAAATAAGAATATTCTTCGAAACCCATAAAACCCGAAGTTCAATGAACATGCCTGGGGTAGGAAGAACTCATTTCAAAAAACTAGATCAAACAAATAGGAAACCACCGGCCAAGTGCATGAACCATAACAGAAAACTAGACCTGAAGCAATTGTGGGATCATATCAGTTGTAGTTAATAGGCATAGGTTCCCACCCAATACCATGAAAGATGTAACAAAAATACCCCAAGCAGTTATGAGCAGATCACAAAAATGAGAAGCCCTCGAAATCAAGAACCAATGACCCAAGGTATCCCAAGAGAACCTCCACTGAAGACAAAATGTGCATGGTCCTCTTCAAACTAATAGGATGCAGTGAAAAATCCTAGATGCAAAATAAAGGATCAAAGATGAACACCCGACCAGAAGAAGCCTTAGCACTTTGAACCAAATTCGAAGGAAAACTAAGATCAACTAGCAAGTAGCAACCCACCAACGAGGCCCAAGGAAGGACCTGAGAGTGTCTATGAGTCCAAAATATAGAATAGATGGGGATAAATAAAATGGATTGAGGACCCCATTAAGCAGGGAGGTCATCTGCTCAACCAACCCTATTTCACACATAGATGATTCTAAAAACTCATAGGGTGACCCAAGGACGAACCAGAGATGAACTAGGCCATTAACATGAGAAAAATATTCAAACTGGACATGGAAACGAGATGAGAAATGGATTAGGGACCTCCCACCCTAGGAGGTCATCTGCCTCATCAACCAACCCGTAGAGAGAAGATCTCGCAGCATGCCAAGGATTTGAAGCATAAATCGGGAAGGGTAGGGGGAGAAATAAAATGGAGTGGGATCATACCGTGCATATTGGGAGGTTTCCCACTCCTCCTCCACTATTTACCTCTATTATTATTGCATCATGCATCCTATTTTTCTCTCTTGTCCTTGTAGGTACAACTAAAGCCATCAATAGCTAGTTCATTACCTTCCATGGAGGATGGGATGATCTAACATGATTTAAAACCAAAAGTTATTGATTTCCATTTGAGGATTAGTTTCCAAGGTAGGACAAACCCTCTAAAAATATCCCATGTATTATCTCTCCTTACTATGATGATGTTACAAGTAGGATAGGATAGGAATGAGCTTATTTTAATTTTAAATAGAATTATTCTTGATACCCTAGGTATCAAGTAATTATTTTACTACATTAGGACTAGCTCTAGCTTGAAAGCTTATTGTGGATAATTTAGTTTCATTATTCTTAAATACTTTAAGTTTATTTATTATTGAATTAGGATAGGTTTTGGGTGTTTATTATTAATTTACTACTTTGTTATCTTAGTTTTAGAATCTTGGTTTATCTAGTATTAATTTTAATAACTATATAAGATATCCCATTTTTCTTGCAAATATTTTGGTGAACCTAACATGAAATCTACCTTTTAAGGTATTTATTTCATTTTTACCTTAAGGTTTGGTAGGATAGTTATCGTAGGGTATGTATTGGCCATCACTTTTGATTTGTGTTGAAAAAATTCTATATTTTTCTTCCTCTTAGGGATTATCCAAAAATAATATTTTATTTATTATAAGGATTTTGGTGGTTTATTCTCTTAAGGGAATAACATTTTGGTAAAATATTAGTTGCTCTTGAATATATTTTTTGCTTGCACTTATGGATGCTCTAGCTTCTTCCAAGGACATTGGAATGACTACTAAGTTTAATAAGAAGCATGTCACCAAATCTATAGAAATAGAAGAGGATCTTACTTCTACTTGTGTTCCAAATTAATTCAGCCATCCTCCTTTGATAACTCATCATGATAAACTAAAGATTAAGTATTGGTGTAATAAGGATTCTAAGTTAGAAAAGAAAAAGACCCTAATATTGATTTGTATGAACCATATAAATCTATTGTAGGGTCCCAAAGAGTTATAGGAACTTTAATATTAGGTAGAAAATATGAGTGTCATGATGAATTCAAACTACTCCTTAATGATGCATTCATGGCACAGTCACGATGCCTCAAAATGAGGTAGTCATGGCATGACCATGGTCACCCCGTCATGCAACAATCATGGCAATATAAATACATGCATGAATGACAGGCTAGACACCAGTCACCAAGATCCAATACTTGAGCTTAATGATAAAATGATAGTTGTGTACATGACAAACCTTAGGGAATATTTATATTCTACATAGACAATCATAAGCATGATACTAAAAAATAGTTAAAAAATTATAGGAGGGATTTAGAGGCTTCTAGGAGGGAAACATCCAAGCAAATGTAGGATTTGATAGCTAATATGATTCAAGTTTTGAGTGCCAATAGAAACCCTTAATACAAGCCATTATTCCTCCCTCGATCATGAACCCTAATGCTCATCCTCCTCCTCCTCCCCTAGCTAACCTTAGAGAAATATTAATTGCATCAAATGATCCAACATTAAGAAATTATAAAAGTCAATCTCTAGCCCCTAATGTAGAAGATATTAATCTATCTAGGCATTTGTCTAAGTTCTTGATGATGGGACTAGTAAATCCCAAATATTTATAGATAATTTCATAATATATTAAAGGGATTGACTTTTTTAGGAAATTCTCTTGGTTGTTTTGCATCCTTACTTAATATTACATTGATTTTGTAGATACTTTTATTAAGAAATCAAAATAAGAGTTTGATGATGATATGACTATTATGGAAGCAATAGATGTTTTTATGAATAATAAACAAGACCCTAATTAATTTATCACTAGTTTCCACAAAATATGGGAAAGATTCAAATGTCATGCAAATATGAATTTAACTAAAGAGGCTACTATTGTTATATTTATAAACAAGCCTCATCCCTCTTTTCAAGCTAAAATTCAAGAACATAAACCTTGTGGTTTCCCTTCCCTTCACAAAGTTATTCATTTTATTAAAATCCTTAAATATTAGGAAAAGGTCTTGGTATATGATTTGCCTAGTGTGATTTGTGCCCTAGACTACGGCCAAGATAGGATGGCTTGGAATTGTTTCTGATCTAATCTATAAAGAAGGTCGATCTTTTGTTGTGCAAAGAAAATAAACAAATGAAAGAAGAATAAAGATAAAATTAGAGGGTTAGAGAGAGAAAAATGGGATAAATAGTGATTAAAATATGGTCGGTATTTGGCTAACAGAACTATTGCATCCTATGCAAAACACGCTACAAGCTATTTACATATAGGGCCTAATAGACCAGCTACTAAATAAAGCATTACATAATATAAATTGAGCACATATCATGCATTCTACCACTCTAATAGCCCATGGTGATGATCCAAATAGCAACTAAGGACTAATATAATATACCACTAACAAAAATTTTATAGAAGTGAATAGATATATAATGATTAAATGCAATGCATCCCTAAAATTTCAAGAGCCTATATTTATTATCCATACAACAACTAAGACCTAACTTAATAGACCACTAACAAAGCTTTTTATAAATATCTAGAGACTAGAAAACATACATACATGTTCATATATACAACATGTCACTATTAGAGGTCAAGCAACAACTAATTCATTAAGCAATAGAGCAAAATTGCATAGTTTACAATAGGTAAACACTCAAATTGTTGACCCCCATATTAGGAAAATATAAGCTATTTATAATTTTACAGTCAATTGAATTTGGCTCAATCATTACATGGATGACCTATTCTTAGGCCTAAAAAAAATAGGTATAGTTTAGCATAGTTTGGGTCTCAAGTGTGATAGTGGAGGTCATTTTAATCCCTATCATCATAAGAGATGCAAGGTGGTTGTTGCTTTAGGGAGCTCCAAAGAAATTGCCCATCCCTTTCAATCTAGATGATATTGGTGCAACCAATCATGCTTCTTGCATCCACATGCCTTTAATGGGCTTAGGTATGTTCATATTATCCCCTTTATGATTTATTGTTAAGCTAGCTGTCAAATTTGTAGGAACCTTCATTCATGATTACTACGGGTGGTCATCGATGTTGTAGGTTTCAGAAGACTAGTTATCACTTTCTCACCTAACTGCTTTGATCCAGGTAGTTTGGGAGTGACTAGGTGGTCCAAGCTTCTAATATGCATGTTTTTTTCTAAAAGAGACTTGCCTAGGAGCCTTCTTTCTCTTATCTCTATTTACTCAAGGATAATTGTTGTCAAGGCCTTAGAAGCATGGTCGAAAGTTCTAAGTGCTTGAGCTGACATCATAATTAGAAATTTTTGGCCACTCATATATTCTGGTCACATACACCTAAGAACCCTTGAGCTCTTTGGCTAACTAGGTTCTCGATAGATTCAAGCTAACGTCACCTTAAAGAATCCTCGACCACTCGAATTTAGGCCTTGGATTGGTCGAAACCTCCAACCACTCATATTTTTTTGCACCTTAGTGATCGAGGATTTCGAGTTATTTCACATGTGTTACCACTTAAATTTATTGGCCACTTTTATTTGTTAAAGGATATATTTGAGAATAATTGGTTGGACTTCTTTACCTTAGCATAATTTTGGGTCTAACAAAGTGCTTTTAGCTTATAATCAGTCATATATTAAGCCTAGAAAGGAGTTCAGACTCCAGTCTTAGCAAAACATTCACCAAAAATATGCTCTAAAAATGTTTGCAAGGACTTCTCTATGTGGACCAAGCATTGACCCACATTATTGGTGCCTCTTACAGATTTTTGTTTGCAAAAAATGAGAACCCAACTAGCTTTATTTATTGGGTAATGGAGTTAGAGGAAAGATAAAAATACAAGAGAAACCATTAGGAGAGAGAAACACTTAGGGCTTGAATGGATATGAAAGAGTAAGTGAATAAACCCTTGGACTAAAAGGGGTTTTGATATTTTATGTCCTTAATAGGGACTTTAGGAAAAGCATTGGAAAATGTCCTTGTTTTGGTTGTATCCCATCCATTAGAAAAAAATGGGATCCTCTACAATAGAAAGAGGAGGAAAAGAACAAGAGTTGATAGAGGACAATTGGGGTCTACCCTAGGAGTGGAATAAAAAAATTGGGTGATTGGGAGAACTAGAGAAGGTGGCAATTTAATAGAAAAAAAATAGGGATGGGGATGAATGGAGAGAAGAGGAGAGGGAAACAAAAGGTGATGCAAAAAATAGGAGGAAGATATAGGAAGAGGAAAAGTATGGGAAAAATGGGTATATCTGACTAGTAGAAACTCTTAGAGGGTTAAATCCCTCCTGATAATATTTTACAACAACTTACACCAACTTCAAACCAGGGTAAGGTATCTTAGGCACATGTTTCAAGAGCTAAAAGTCTTATGTCTCCTAGGGATGCTTGTTGCCTTCCTCTTTATGACACCATGTAAGAAGCTCTCTTCAAAGTTGTAGACAACTCCAAGGCATTCAGGTGCTCCTAAGATACCCATAAATACTATAGTGAACACTAAAATTGCTCAAAGCTTCCATGGGGCTATCAAAAACTTTTGTCAAATGTAACAAGTTTGCATATGCTTTTATAACCTTTATTGATGATTATCATAACTACAATTTTCAATGATTGTGCATGCTTTGTCAAAATTGACATGTTTTTCCAAATATTATGCTTATGTGTGTGGTTTTATCACATGTATTGTTTTTCCTAGGCCCAATAGCCTTTTGACAGCACAATCCTTGCTTTCTTTGTTATTTATGAATGCCATGTTTTTGCTTTACAAGCATGATTTTATGTTGATGGACTCATGAGTTGTCTTTCCTCCAATTTTATCTACCAGTTGTGATCTCCCAGTGGGATGAAGTTTTAGTGATTTTGTTTTGAACTCTGCATTTTTGCTCTTGCCATGCTTATCCTCACTGATTTGATCATGGGAAACTCCAAGAACAAGTGACTTGACTCAAGTTTGGCAAAAAATATTTTAGCTCTAATTTCACTTAATGACCTTTTTATTGATGCTTTGCTCCTTGCTTGATTTATGATGCTTCATAATTGTCTTCATATGAGAGTTGTCAAATATTTTTACATGCATTGAACTATTCTCTTTACCCAACTTGGCCTATCTAATTGTTTTATTCCATATGAAGGAACTGGAAGATTTTATATACCTAAACATTTTTTCTTTTATGCTATAGTTGAGGTAACCTTTATGATCTACAAAATTTTGACAGTTCTAAATACCTAGGATTTCATAGACTGCAATTACCACAACTTTAAGGGAAACCCCCATTTGGTCTATCAAGTTTTGTCAAGCTTATCGATCTCTCAAACTTTTTCTCTTCTTTTCCTTCTCTTTTTCCTTAGGCTTGGCTTTTTTGTCTTACTGTAGGTGTTATTTTGTAACACTAGGGTGTATGGTGTGTTGCAAACCTAATTACCAAAATAATGTGGTTGTGTTTTCTAATGAACCTCCCAAATTAAGGGATACCCCTACAGTTGCAATTTGGATGTAAACATTGCCAATGACAAAACCCTTTTAGCTACAACTAAGAAGGCTTTAAGATTCCAAGCTATGACAATGTCTACCTTAGCTACCACTAGAAAGGTTGTAAATCATTAATTTTTTAGTCTCGTGGGTTATTAAAGCCTCGTGGTGTTGAAAGCTTCAAGCTTACTTGTAATTTCCTTCTAAATACCTCCCTTGTGAGTATCTTTGATATCTTTATAGCATTGACAACTTGAAAATTTGATGGAGTCTCAATTCATCTCATCTTGTCTCAACTTTGAGTAGTAGTATAGCACTTAAGAATGGCTTTACATAGGAGTTGTGAAATGTTGAGACAAGGGATCCCCTTATATAGACTTATCCATATTGGAAATTCATTGAAGCTACTTATCCAGTTTGTCCCTTTTTTTATCACTTATTCTCTATCTAGTTCATGTGAAAGGACTTTTCAACATAGTTGAACCAGTAATCAACATGATTATCTATCATGAACATCTCGATATATGTATATGAACTGTATACTATATTTTTTCAAAAAAAAGTGATAGCACTAGATTGTTGCCTATTCTAGCCAATGGTTTTATTACATTTGGTTGTAGTCAAATTTATTTACATGTCACCTATTTACATAAAATTTTGGTATACCTTCTCATGCTAGTTGTATCAAATATTATCACTTCATCGAAATTGGCAATGACCCGACCATATGGTCTTCAAATTCCACTTTTCTTACTCATTAGTTTTTTGGAACATGTGACTTTTTTGGAAAAATAATTGTTTCTGGGTTGGCTTTGTGAAAGAATTAGTTCCAAGTCAGGGGCTAAAGCATTAATATTTAGTGAAGATAATTTACCTTCAACTTGTAACTCTTTTGCTAGCTTCTCCATGTATTTTGGGCCTTTTGTTAGATTGATTCCTAGTTCTTCATGAGCTCTTGGGCTCATGTGCATTACTACCTTGGAATGGAACATGGAAAACTTGTCTATTATGTGTGGTCCTTCTGCTAGCTTTCCCAAATTTTCTACATGCATTTGCTGGAATATGTGACATGTTGAAGCTTGGAACCAATTGTAGATTAACTTTGGGATATTTTGAGTTGCCATGTTTGAGTGGATTTCTACACTAGAATTAAACATGGAAAATTCATCCTTTATCAATTCCTCCTTGTCTTTTAGCCAATCCTCTATCTCCATCTGGGATGCTCCAAAGCATTCTTAGCCTTATTTAAATTTTTCTTCTCATACCTTTCTATGTGATAAGGTTTATGCTTCTCACAATAGATCCATACCTTCTTCCCTATGTAGGAAATTACCATGTGAGTGTAATATAGTGATAAATACCCCCAAGCTTTGTAGTAAACTCCTTTGACAAACCTAATCCAAATAGCGATAACAAGTCCACCACTGTCACCTCCTCGATTTCTAAAATGTTTGGTAGCTTGATTAGTAGTATTATAATATATTTTACAAGTCCCATTGTTTGGACCAACATTCCACCAAGGTGAAATACTCCATAACTAGTTTGGATATATTCCAAGCCCATACCATCACAAACTGCTTTAGCCATGATTATTATGGCAACTTTAGAATCCACCATGTAGTTGTGAACTACCCAACCCTCCATACACAAAGACAAATAGAAGGTTGGAGGATTAATCTCACTCATGCCAATAGATGGTTGCTTTTGTGCTAAATTTAAGTTCAAGAGGGTGAGTTTTCCAACTATTGAGCGTTTGAGATCTACTTCTACCATATCAGCTTATTTAAAAATTAGCAAAGTCACCTTCATATTGAATTTCAAGGAAGTCCTCTTCACTTCTTTCACAATGTTGTATTTGGCCACCTCTGGCAGCTTCTCCTCCTTACAGGATGGCTACAATTGTTCAAACCTCCTTTAATGTTATTGAGCAACTTCTTCCCTTTACCTCATGGTTACCACAGGGTACCACAACTTTCTCAAAACTTCTTCCCTTGGCTCTTGTTGCTTGGATTCTAGTGTTTCTTTTGGTTTCTTTGGCTCAATTTGTTCCTTGGGTTTCTCCCTCCTTTGCTCTATAGTTTCTATACATTCTAGCTTTTAGGGATATGACAACAAAGGGTTTTCCCTAGATCTGGTCAATATATTGGTCAAATTGGATGTCGAAGTCTCCTCAACTACAAAATTATGTTTTAGATCCATCAACAGGGCTACAAGTCCTATGAATTTTTCTTCTACTTCTTATATTGCATCCATCTACTACTTAGGCTGATAAACTCAATAGGTGTCACCATTGTGATGATTATTAGATACTAAACACTAGTACTTGTTTGGAGTTGTGGATGCTTCTTGTTCTAAACTTCTCGTAACAACTTTTTCCTTGGTATATTTGCTAATTGACATCTCTTGATCCTTTGAAACATATGGAAATCCTTCTTGTTGGTATTCTTCAAATCTCTCATCATTTTGCTTCTCCAATATAGCAAACTTGTTTATCATGTTCTGAACTGTAGTTCTCAACTCTTATAGTTTTGTATATTCTTTTGATTTTGGAATGGGAAGGGTGGGTGTAGAACTTATTGGAATAGAATAATAAGGATATGATTTAGGCAATGTGGAAAATGAAGAGGAAGACAAAACTAAAAATAAAACCTATGAGCTTGTATGATATATTTTAGTTAGATCCCTGAGAGGATGTTTACCAACTAAGATGAGGGTATTTTTTGTTGTGATGACAACTTGAAAGACTTGTATAAACCTCATCTTATTGGATTTTTGGATCTAAAGATATAAGTCTATGGTAAAATCATTAAGGTAGTAGGTGTAGGCTTGGGCATATGATTCTATATTTTAAGGGATTACCCCCTAAATTTTACTAAATTAGATGTTAAATCAGTAATATTTTCATGGGGGTGCCTTTGAATGGATGAAAACTAAGTGAGCAGTATGAAAGGGTCCCCTATGTCATTAAAATCTAAAAGTAATTGTTCAACAAGATCACCCCAAGTTCCTATGTTGCTTTCCTCTAATATGTTATACCATGCCAATACTTTACCTTTGAAGGACAACGTAAGCAACCTTGCCATCACATATTCATGGGTGATATCATAAATGGTAGCTAAAGTAGTGACATCTTGATAGTGTCCGTAGATTATCTTTTACTACCATCATAGGAGGGCAAAACCTTTAATGCAACCTTAGGAATGTCATGGAGATTAGGTATTTTAAGGGGTCTGGTACTATTCTAGGCTAAATATATGCATCCAACCATGGCTTTATGTGGGATGTATTATGATACCTGGGACATCATGAATTTGCAAAAGTTTCTTTAAACTTTTTGTCCTTTGATCTGGTTATCATGCAATTTTGGGGCTCATTTCTTCAACGGAGTTGCTAATCTAACATTCTTTCAATAGTGGAGTCACTAGGTGAATGGATTTGTGTTCACTTGTGAGGTTAAGATATTTTTTGCACTTGTGATGTCAAGACATTCAAAAGAATCTTCATCCTCTAGTAATGTGAGGCAAATATTGAATAGTTTGTCCCACTACAATCAGCCTAGTGGTGTGATTTGCACCCTAGATTGTGGCCAAGACTAGATGACTTATAATTGCTTCTAATCCAACCTCTAGAGAAGGTTGATTCCTTGTGCAAAAAATAAACAAATGAAAGAAGACTAAAGAAAAAAATTGAGGGTTATAGAGAGAGAAATAGTGATCAAAATGCGATCGACATTTGGCTAATAGCATTGTGGCATCCTATGCAAAACACACTGTAACTTATCTACATACAGGGTCTAACAAACCAACTACCAAAATAAGCATTACAAAATATAAATTGAGCATAGATCATGTATTTACCACAATGATAATCCAAATATCAACTAAGGCCTAATAGAATAGACCAATAACAAAACTTGTATAGAAGTGAATAGATCTACAATGATTAAATTCAATGCATCCCTAACATTCAAAATAGCCTATAGTAATAATCAAAACAACAACTTAGGCCTTACATAATAGACCACTAACAAAGCATTTACAAAAATATCTAGAGACTATAAAACATATATACACATTAATATCTACAACATGTCATTAGTAGAGGTCAAACAACAACTGATTCATTAAGAAATAGAGTAAAATTGTATAGTTTACAATAGAAAAACACTCAAAATTTTGATCTCCATAATGGGTAAACATAAGTTATTTATAATTTTACAATCAATTGAATCTAGCTTAATCATTACCTAGATGGCCTATTCATAGGTTTGACAAAACTATGTACAGTTTGGTGTAGTTTGGGTCTTAGGTGTGATAAACATATGTAAGAGGAGTGGATGTCATTTTAATCCCTATCATCATAAGAGTTATAGGGTGGTTGTTGCTTCTGTGAGCTCCATGAAATTGGTTATCGCTTTTAATCCATATGGCATTAGTGTAGCCAATCATGCTTCTTGCACCCATGTGTCTTTAACAGCTCTTACATGCTCAACTTCTCCCCATTATGATTTATTATTGTTCAAACTATTAGGTTTATAGGTACCTTTATTCATGATTACCAAGGGTGGTCATTGTTGTTACAGGTTCTAGAGGACTAGTTGTCACTTTCTCACTTAACTACTTTGGTACAGGTAACTGAGGAGTGATCAAGTGGTCCAAGATTTTGATACATGATTTCTATTGAAAGAGACTTGCCTGGGAGACTTCTTTTTCTTGTCTCCATTTGCTCAATAGTTCTTGCTTCCAGGGCCTTAGAAACGTGGCCAAAATTTCAAAGTGCTCAACTTGATGTCATCATTAGGAAATTTTGATCACTCATGCCTTTCAATCACTCAGTGATTGAGACCCTCAAGCTCTTTGGCTAATTGGGTTCTTAGAAGATTCAGGTTGATGTCACCTTAGGAATCCTCGAACACTCAACTTTAGGCCTTGGATTGGCCAAAACCTCTGATCACTCATATTTTTTTACACCTTAGTGATTGGGGATCTATATTGTTGAGGCATTAACTTTTTTATAAGACTTTTTGCATCTTACAATGAATGGAAAAAAAAGAAAGTATTTTTGGATGTGTCGATACAACTTCCTTGAAATAAACCATATCATGATAAAACTATGATTGATATTCATAATAGTAAATAAATAGGTGTACTAAATATAAACTAATAATATAATATAAGATATATAGATTTATCTCTATCAAACCTTAAATTTTTGTATATATAACTATGGAGGTCCACTTGAAATAATCTCTTGGTCAAATGGTTTCTTTTCATAATTAGACTCAACATCAATAGTAACCATCACTTTTTTGTTATATTTTTCTCTTATCATATTTTTATTAATTTGTAATTCATCTCTTTCCTTTCCATATATAAATTAAGAAGCAAAGCATTAAAAGTGGATGGCATAATACCTATAATTTCATTAGATATTGAGTCTAGTCCTTAACATCCTTAAATTTATCCCTATTTTAGATAGGCATGCTCCAAGTTGGAGCTCTGCAATACATGATACACATCACCTACATAACTAGAGTTACACAACAAAATAAGAATTTTCAATAAAAGTTTATTTGTTTTGATTAACTTGGTCATAAATTCAAGAGGTCTAGTTGATGTTATTTTAAAAACATAAAGTGGAGTGAAGTTTGATCAAACTTGTTTTAAAAGACTTAAGTTTATAGTAAGGCATACATCTACTTAGATAAGTCAACATGTAAGTGGAGCAAAGGTCTAATTAAACATAAAATAAGTAAACACAGAAAGGATGGATAGAAATTTTTACTAGAGTGAACTTTGAATCACTTACCCACTTAGAATGATGAAGACTCTATTGATTAAATCAGTTCCTTCATTGATCATAACAATGATACATCTTATTATAGCACCAAAATTTATAAAAACTTTTCTGTCAAAACTTTACCTTTGCAATAAAGGGACCAAAAAAAAATATTTTTGGGATGTATTGGTACAACGTCCTTGAAATGGATTATACCATAATCATACTAGATATTCATAATGATAAAAAAATATGTGTATTAAACATAAATTAATAATGCAAAATAAGAAACATAGAATTATTTCCATCAACTATTTAATATATTTGTATATAAAACTAAGTAGATACACTTGAAACAACTCTTAGTCAAATGCTTTTTTTACATAATTAGACTCAACATTAATAATGACCATCATTTTTTTGTTATCTTCATCTCTTACCATATTTTTTTTTATTTTTGTAATGTATTTTTTTCATATATAAATAAAGAAGCAATGAAGTAAAAAATGATGATATAATACCTATAATTTCATTACTCATTGAATCTAGTCCTTGACATACCTAAACTTGTCCATATTTTAGCTAGGTATGTTCTAAATTGAAGCTCTACAATAGATGTGACACATCACCCACATAACGAGAGTCATACAACAAACTAAGAATTTTTAACAAAAGTTTCTTTGTTAGGTCTTCCTCAAACTATTAAATAGAATATTGAGGATCTCGTCCCTTTAAAACCACATGCACATATACAATAATAGTTTCATAATTCAAGAGATATTGGAACCCATACACCAAAACAATTCCTACGACTTAGACTATATATGGTTATAAAATGGAACCAAGTAGATTAAAAAACTAATATGGTATTACTGTGCGAAAAAAATATCCATGGAATACTAAATACTAAAACATTCAAAGAGTTTTCTAATGATCCATAAAATAGACCATATCATTATCATATTAGATTTGATATTTGTAATAATAAAAAATGAAGATAATGAACATAAATTAATGATATAATATAAAAATCAAATGGCATTAGCTCAACCAATTAGATTCCTCAATTTTCAAAGAGGAGACCAAGGTTCGAATATTGCCAAGTGATACATGCATAATTGCTAAGCTTGTAATACTACCACTTGGTCATGACGTGATACAAGTGGGGCCTATTTCAATCCCATATAACTAATTAAAAAATGACTTTATATAAAAATAATAGACCATTTTCATCAATTCGTTGACATAGTGCATCTAAAATTTAGCAGGTCCACTAGATATGATAATTTGATCAAATGGATATCCTTCGTCATTACAATAAACATCTAACTGACCATCACTTTTTGGTTGTATTTGTCTCTTACTATATTATTCTTAATTTTCAATATATAATTTTCTTATCCACAAAAAATCAAGAAACAAAGTATTAAAGTAGATGATACAATGCGTATAATGTCATTATGCACATTAAGTCTAGCCCTTTATATTCTTGAATCCCTACATGCTTTAGCTAGGTATACCTCCATATTGAATACATATGAGATGGTACATATCATCTACATAATTATAGTCACAGAGTATATTAGGAATTTTTGACAAAATATTATATGTTAGAGACTCCCTAAAATATTGAATAGAGTAATTAATATATCTAGGATTACTTCTATAATCATTGTAGCTAAGCCTTAATTTGTAAATTGTCCTTAACATCTTGTCAACTATCATTCTCTTTGAAAATTATCTTAATTTCCTTACAAGTGTTCAAACTTATCAACATTTTTCATATCGACTGATATAGACACCAAGAGAGAAAATTTAACAACGACAAGTTGAATATTTACATTTCAAAATAAGCTATAAATAGCTAGAATACACTCCCAAGGATCAAATTGCAATGATAGTCAAACCTACACTTGGAGGTCTAACTATTAAACATGAACCTTAAGGTGGCCATGTAAAATATATTACATGTACAATGAAGAAATAGCCACATAAACTTCTAATTAAAAGTTGGCCATGAATAAAATATTTCATTTAATATTAATCAAGGTGGTCACATGCACAATATAAGATATTATATTGTAATCCCTATCATTCCTCCCCACTATAAAAGCATTGGATCCCAATGCATGCAAAAAAGGGAAGGAGAATCATGATTCATTTGGTGAGGAGATACAAATAAAAAGGAAGTAAACAGGAACTCTAAAAGGAGAATGTTGAAGTAGCTGATGCAAGAATTGAGATAACTAAGGATTTAGTGAGCCAAATATAGAAGTTGAAATCTTTTGAGTCTTGCTTGTGAAGACATGAGCCAAGCTAAGAAGTTGAAATATTGAAATCCATTGAGATATATGAGCCACTAGAGGGCTAAGACAACTTCAATTATATGAGTACCCATGTGATACCTATTTATCATAAAAAGAAGGGTTGTAGTCTTATGTTCATCTTCAAGACAACTTCGTGTGTAGGAGTGCCTATATACAAGGGCCATAGTTTTGGAGGATAGTCTCTGATACAAGAATCAAAAACTTGGAATTCAATTAAATAAATGAGGATCAAGTCTATTGTAGAACTTGCCTCAAAAACATGACACGTAACAAGATTGCCACAATACTTGTTTGACATCCAGAATAAATTGTATTGATAGGATATAATTACTTGAGAGAAGAGCCTACAAGAATCAATTACAAGTGTCCTTATGATAACCTTATCATCCTACCATATTGCATGGATAACTAGTCATTGCAACCGCTAGGTGTGATAGAGGATATCACTCGTTACTAGGTTCACTTGCATTATTTAAAGGAGTGTTAGGTACAACTAAAAAATGCACTCCATGATACAACAAATTGCTTAAAGTAGTTTTGGGTAACATAAATTTTAGAGTATCATAGGTCAAAGTAGATATTTACAAAACAAAAAATGCTTTTATTGGATCTGGTTTGAACAAAACTTTCCAACGACTATAAATAAGGCTATATTTGTGTCTAAATGGAGCCTTGACTTGTAAGAAAAACAAAGGCTCTCCCAGTAGCAAAAGAAAAGGGAAAGGATGCCATTTACAATTTTAAAACAAGAATACTCTTATGGGAATATTCTAAAGATTATGCCTTAATATAAAATTTATATCAGTGTCCTTGCTTTTTCAGTTTGACTCTTATGTTGCACAAAATAACTTAAAGGGGTATTTGAAGGCCCACCCACAATGCATGTGGGATAAACAAAAAGAGAAAACATAAAAAGAAGAAAAAATTGACGACCACATGACATTCTAAAAAATGGTAGAAAAACATGGCAAGGTAGGCCACATGGGGATACGTGGAGAATATTAGGAACACCATGTGGAGATCCAACTTTTGGGGCCTTGAAAGCATATTGCTTGAACCGTGTAGGGCATCCACGTGCTACATCTAATGTTGGATAACAAGGTCACATGTTTGCAATGGAGGTTATGAGAAGAAACCACTTCATGCTAGCGACGAGGGACGTTGACATTACTGGTGTCTACAAGGCCAAAAAAGACTATGAACAATAAATCAAGCAACGAAAAGACTGAGCAAACCATACGATAGAAATATTGTGAGTGAACCATGTGATGTACCAACATCATCATAGTAACAATTATGAATGCAATAGATCCAATCAACATAAGATATGAGGCTATTCCAAATAAAAGGAAAGTAAATCCAATAGGAGTCATATGACTTCTACCAATGCGATGATAGCAAAGAGGTGCTAAAATAAATTCTATCAATCCATTTTTTAATATAATAGAGAGCATAATACCAGTATATTTCATCTACCTATGACTATAGCTTCATTTAACCAAAACAAAGCATTACGAAAATGGTTGCAAATGGAGACCATCAACTTTTTGCTGGTGGTCTTTAAAATGATAGAGAATGGTAGTTGGGAAATGACACCTCGTTAGTCTCCATAGCATGGTTTGAAACATAGACAAGTCATAGGATGTGGTAGCGATGTTGCCCTAAGATTTTATGTTAGGGATGGAGAGAATGACAACATGCAAAGACATTAGAAATTTGGTTAAAAAGAGTTGACGATGTGGTGGGTGTGTCTTTACAACATACAATACAACAACTTTCTCAGGTGTGCAGGCAGGGTGCCTAGATTAGTCGTGGATCATAATTGCTCGAAGAAGTTTGCTATGATACCAAACTGATATGGACATTAGGTAAAAAAAATAACAATGACAAGCTAAATATTTTCATTCCAAAATAGGCTATAAATAGCCATAATACACCACCAAGGATCAGATTACAATAATAGTCATACCTACACATGGAGGCCCAACTATCAAACATGAACCCTAAGGTGGCCACAAATAAAACATTGTAGTTAATATTAATAAGGGTGGCCACATGCACAATATAAGATTTTATATTTTAATACCTATCATCGACTCTCTTATGTCTTGACATCCTCCTTTTATATTAGATATAGGGATATGAATATCAACTTTATCCATATTTGACGAACTCATAAGGTTGACCAATTAGGAACAGATAATGGACCAGCCTAAACCAGCAAATACCAAACAAATTGAGAAGGCATATAATATTTAATGGACCATCACAACATATGTTATGATTGCTCCAAGTCTAATCCTTTTTATTGCATGGCTACATAACATATTCTATGACTGCAAACCATATCATAAAAAGAAACATTTAGAATCAACAAATCATATTCATGTCTTTATGGACCATCACAATGGGATATGATATCCAATTGCATAACAATGCATAACAATTACTTACCATATTTGTGTAAGGATAGATGATGTTTCCATTTCTTAGCCTACACTCTCACTTCAATATACTCATCTCTATAGAAGTCTAGATAGTATATTTACATATAATCTCAAGCCATGCCAATAATATAATTGGCAGCACCAACACACTTTATTGGAACTCCTAAACTTAACTTCACATAGTAAAATCTTCATTGCATAGTTTTTTTAAATAGGTTATATGGGATTGAAATATATTCCACCTGTCTTACATCATGATCATATAGTAGTATTACAATAGATTCACAATTATGCATATATATCGCTTGATAAGATTCAAACCCTTATTTCATCATTAAAAGCCTAGGAATTTTAATCGATTGAGCTAGTGTCATTTGATTTTATTTTGTACCTTTTAATGTATGAGCGATAATTGTAATATTACATCCTAAACTACTTATTTAACTTATAATGGTATATGTTGTCAACCAATTATAACCATTTAATATATAATCAAAATTTAAAATATATATATTTTTGGTTACATAGGAGAGTTGGTCACAACCACACTATTTTTAGTAATCGACAAGTGTAGGGTTCAAACCACAGGGGCTGCTCCCACCAAATCTATTTTGCCTCATTATTGTTGACCCGACGTGAAGGGGACCATCGATCGCTCGAGATGTGTACCCTTATCTTGGTCTAACGCGCACTCAAAGGATTCAAATCAAACTACTACATTTGCAAAAAAGTTGCCCTTGAGGTTTGAACCTGGGTGTCTTCTTGGTAAGTGCCTGACCAGATAAGCACTTACTAATCCACCTAACCCTTGAGAACAAAATTTAAAATATCTTATTAACAATAAATATGTTGATATGGTCAACTAACCAATTTTCCTTTATGTATTTTACATTGCAAATAAAAAAACAAATATTACAAAATTTACATCTAGAATTATGTTGATATGGTCAATTAACCAATTTTCTTTTATGTATTTTACATTGCAAATTACATCTAAAATGAAGATAGTGTTATACCAATCATTTAAAAACTTATTCTTCAATGCTTAAACTATGATTAATTTTGTTTATTTCATTTGAATTTAGTTTTTTTGATATATATATAATAAGCTATGTGTGGCTTCTATTGGGGCCACTCCCATTATCAAAACAAAACATTACATTGCTCTCCTTACATTTCTAACAAGATAATTAAAGCATATCCAATTATGTCTTTCTATCGGAGATATTCTTCATTTACCCTTCTATCAAATATATTCTTCATCTTCCTCAAACTACTAAGTATCCACAATCAACTCCTTCTATATCAAATACCTTCAAAAATTTAAATTTTGTTAAGATGAAATTCAACACTATGAATGTTTAAAATATTCGCCGCCCAACTTCTATATCCTAAAATATATTGTCTATAACTACCTTACAATTTCTTTAAACTTTTTTTAGGGTTATTCATTCCCCTAATATTTCAAGATATTATTTTCATTGTTATTTTTTTATTTTATTTGAGGGTTTAACCCCATTTTGTATTAACACTTGTGATATTTGCTTTTGTTTTCCATATCAATATCCCTTTATGTTTTTTTCTCTTTGTTTTTGCTTCTTGAGTCTTCCTCTTTTTTTTCATTCCCAATAATACTCTCTGTAGACACAAAAACCAAGCCACTTGTCGTCCATCCTGGATTTCCTACCATTTCCACCATTTATTCATATATATATATATTAATATTTATTTATTTTATATATGTTTAATTATTAATATTTTATATATTATATTTTATATATATTTAATAAATATATATTTATATAAGTGAATTAATCACAACCATCCGATTTAATTTAATCCTTGTTGTCCATCTACATCAATCCATGCTACACCCTAGATTTAATATCCACCCTTCGATATGCTTTTATCTCAGCCACACGATTAGTGTCGTTGAAACCCTAGCATGCCCTAGGTTGGATTATAAATAGAAGCCATTTTGATGGTTCAACCCCTAAGTGTTCCCTAAGTTTTCCTAAGATTCCTAACAATCTTTGGATTCTCCCTCGCATCCTTGCCTTCGCCATCGCTTCTGTATCCGTCGTTGCCTACCTCACGCGAACCAGATCTAGTTCTACCGCATTCCCTGTAACCTCCTCGAGTGCCCATGAGCATTTTCCCTTTTTCTTGAGTGTCCATGGGTGTTTTCTGAGTGCCCATAGGCGTTTCACATTCTGTCGAGTGCCCACGGGAATTTCCCTAAGTGCCCATGGGCGTTTCCCATTCTGATAAGTGCCCACGGGTGTTTTACACCAAATATTTTGAAGTCCCCCTAGCCTCCGAGCAACGCTAGGGCATCGCCTCACCAATTCAGTGCAACAAAGTTCATTAGGTTATAAGACAACAAATAAGTAAGGTAAATATTTTATTTGGTATTTCATTACATGCATTTTTAGTTATGTTCATATTATTTACAATAGATAGTTAGAGTTTTTGTATTAATTATAGAGGGCCTCACATTGTGGATCCCTCACAGTTGCTACTAACTCCTTTGCTATTTTATTGTGTGCAGATCTGGAAGTGTGACATTAGCATTGTGCAGTTGCTTAAGTTAGAGTGGCCCGACATCGGATAACTAGAAGCCCACTCACTTCTGTTGGGAGCAGAGATGTGTTTTGAGACACCACCAGCGTTGCTTGCTAGGGTTTCGAAGAACCCTAGACATTGTAAAATCTGTATCAAAGGATTCAAAGATCCTCATTGTAACAATGGATTTTTTAGGCTCCCCCCATTAATATAAGATCATTCATTGTGCAATTTTGTGTTCTTTGAGTTCTACTTTATATTTCTATTATTTGGTGTTGCATTTTTGTCTCTTCAAATGGCGATCATGGTGGGACCCCCTAAGGGTTTCTTTTTATTATTTTGCCTTACTGATTTATTTTTTTTTTTTGTCATCTTGCAGGGTTTTCAGGATCACAGATTTCACTGGATCTAGGATTTTTGAAAATTTGCAGAAGGTTGCAGAAGGTGCGCGAATGCCTGGTGGCTTTTGAGGGCTATCCATAAATGCCTAGGTGCATTTCAAAAACTCCTAGGGGTATTTTATAGATAATTGAAGCATAAGTGTAGGTTGTTTTGTAAGTTTACAACTAAAACTATTTACGTATTTTTAGCAGTTTTATGTCTTTTTTAGGTTTTAAGATAAAATAAAACTTCATTAATTAATCTGGAAAAGAACATTCATATTAGCTTGCATATTAGGTTTTAGATTAATCATTTGCATCCATCCACATCTTCTATTTGAATTTTTTGATTTTTTGCTATGTGAAAAAAAATATTGCATTATGATTTCATGTAAATTGAAATTGCATAATTAGTTTACATTATAGGGTTAGGGATTCCTATTTTTGTAGGTCTAAGTAGGAACATTGTTCATATACCAAGAGTATCCCCATACTTGGGTGATTCCATACGGAGGAATAGATGAACCCCCTAGTTGTTTAGAGTGGGTTTTAAGCGGTGTACTCTATATCCTTTGGAAAATTTGGTATTGTGAATAGTGGCTTCTGATTTAGACCATCGAAAGTGGTTATCTTTCTAACATTGTATGAACACAATAGCAAATCAAAAAATTTAAAAAGAACCACACACTAAACAATTCACATTTAACAATAGTGGTTGGATTTCATCACCAACCATTACTTGAGATTTGGTGATGGTGGCTTTCATCTCCATCCACCAATATTTGCCCTTAGAAACCCTAGGTCACCCCCAAGCAAACTTGTTGGATTTCATCACCAACAAGAATCTCGTTGCCCATTAGCCATAGTTTTTACCTTTCTTTGGATTAATTCAGATTAGCACATTTGAAACACACAAGATTGAAACTTAAGGAAATGAACTCACATTAAAAGGAGATAATCAATGAATGAGGTAAGACACATGTGTTAAACAAACTTAGAATTGGTTGTTTATTTTTATTGTGAAATTTAAAATTTGGTGTTTCATTTTATTACATAATCTGCATTTTGGTTTATTTGCTTTATGGTCTTAACAAGAAAACAAAAGAAAGCATTAAATCAAGATAATCAAATGGAACCCTCATCCACTTTCCCCACCACTTCTATGGTAGATTCCCTAAATGTGACACAGGCATATTTGTCTACAGGTCCCTCACATTCCTTGCCATCCACATCCTTTCATATGGCTATGCCCCAAGAAGATTCAACCTCACCAACCATTGATCACCACATTACCCACATAGACATGGCACGAGTAGAAGCTCTCATGAAGTCTTCTAACTATGTCTTAGAGTCAGTCCCCAACTCACCTAGACAATATCTTACTTTACAACAAGAGCTTATTTATTCCCAACCACCATCCAGCTTTACCCAGGTGTACACCAACCCTCTTTTCGAGTCATCAGTTGCACCTTCATCCAATTTCTCCATTCCCCAACCATCATGTGCTCCTAGCACTTCATACACATCTACTTATACCAACCCCTGGTACGAAGCACAAGTCAATGTTGCTTCACAAATATCCAACTCATCCAATCAAGTCACAATACCAATTGTCACTTGTCCCCCATCCATATTAGCCATTCCATCTTCATCCATGCCTTCCATTGATGATGTGGAAATTAATGAAGCATGGGTACATTTGAACAAATTGCTTAAGAAGCATCAGCTAGATCAATAGCAAGTTCAAGTGAACCCTATACCTCAGCCAATTTCCACTCAACCCATATTTATTAGCCAAAGCCCCTCTTGGGTACCACAATCTTCTATGGTTTCCATTCCAACACCTCCATCTACCCATACCTATTCCATTCCCATGAGTCAACCCATCCATAGTCCTCATACATCATATCATTTTATTCATTCACAATCATTTCTTCACCAACCTCATCATCATCAAATTCACTCCATGCCCCCCAATTCATCACACCACCAAAAACACACCCAATCTCATCCATTCATCAATCCATTCACCACATCCCAATACATTCAACAAGCCAACCAAGGCTTACAATCAAATTGTCAACATACTAAAATTTTGCAATAAATTTTAACTCGACTCACCAACATTGAGTTACAGTTGAGTCGTCATCAATGCCATCATCATCCATGTCAACAACCACAACAGTTGCAACATCTAGTTTCACAATCCACATCTCAGGTTACGATACCTGTACCACAATTTCAAAATCCAACACAATCATATAAACGTACCAAGCGTCCTAAAAAGCCCCCTCGGGACTACACGGTGCTTTCAGAATCTTATTCAACCATTTTTCAAAGGCTTTATGAAGCACAAAAGATTGTACTTCCAAAAATCAAATCAAGTGATCTTAACAAGCCACATGGAAAGAATTATAAGCACTTGTATTGTCCTTATCATCAACAAGTGGGCCATGACATCAACAATTGTCGTGTATTTAAAGACGTTGTCCAAGATCTTATTGATTTGAAAGTCTTTTCCACAAATGGTCAATCCAACCCATCTGATCAAGACATTGGTACCAACTCAATCATCAAGCATACTAGGGATTCTTAGGATATCACATCCTCCAAGTCACTCACATCATCAATCATCAAGCAAATTGAGGATGCTTAAGGTATCGCACCTTCCTCACAAAAAAAAACAAAAGGCTCCAAAGGTCCTTAATCCCTTTGGTCACACCTAAAATTCAAAAGGCTTCAAAGGTACTTAATCCCTTTGGTCACATCTCAATTTCAAAAGGCTCCAAAGGTACTTAATTCCTTTGGTCATATCTCAATTTCAAAAAGCTCCAAAGGTACTTAATCCCTTTGGTCATATCTCAATTTCAAAAGGCTCCAAAGGTACTTAATCCCTTTGGTCACATCTCAATTTTAAAAAGCTCCAAAAGTACTTAATCCCTTTGGTCACATCTCAATTTCAAAAGGCTCCAAAGGTACTTAATCCCTTTGGTCACATCTCAATTTCAAAAGGCTCCAAAGGTCCTTAATCCCTTTGGTTATATCTCAATTTCAAAAGGCTCCAAAGGTACTTAATCCCTTTGGTCACATCTCAATTTCAAAAGGCTCAAAAGGTACTTAATCCCTTTGGTCACATTTCAATTTCAAAAGGCTCCAAATATCCTTAATCCCTTTAGTCATATGTCAATTTCAAAAGGCCCCAAAGGCACCTAAGCCCTTTGGTCACATCTCAATTTCAAAAATCCCCAAAGGCACCTAAGCCCTTTGGTCACATATCAATTTCAAAAAGCCCCAAAGGCACCTAAGCCCTTTGGTCACATATCAATTTCAAAAAGCCCCAAAGGCACCTAAGTCTTTTGGTCACATCTCAATTTCAAAAAGCCCCAAAGGCACCTAAGCCCTTTGGTCACATATCAATTTCAAAAAGCCCCAAAGGCACCTAAACCCTTTGGTCACATCTCAATTTCAAAAAGCTCCAAAGGTACTTAATCCCTTTGGTCACATTCCAATTTTCAAAAAAAGCTCCAAAGGTACTTAATCCCTTTGGTCACATTCCAATTTTCAAAAAGCTCCAAAGGTACTTAATCCCTTTGGTCACATTCCAATTTTCAAAAAGCTCCAAAGGAACTTAATCCCTTTGGTCATAAGCTTACCAAGCTAGGGGGAGTAGAAGAACCTGAGCAACTTGACATCATACACTCGAAAGCATTTCATGCTTAATATGATTTATTTATATGTATATATACATGGCTAATACACAAAAACATTGCATTTTATTTGCACACATTTCATTTAACAAAAATTTCATTCATACACTACATTTCATAAAATTGCATTTCATACATTCCATTCCACATTTCACATTTCATATTAGGGATCATTTATTAAGTTCAAGGTTTTGAATTGGTCCAATAAAGTCATGTTGCCTTAATTAGGGGCACCTTCACATCATCATTCATTTTTCCACCAAGCCAAAATTATAATTTGCAAAGCCACATTTCCATTAAGTCCTAGGTTTTTTTGGTCACTCATCCACTCCTAGTGTGTTAAGCAACCTCCAAAATACATGTCAAGTTCCTTTTAGGACCATCACACATATACACTAAGAAAATATTGAGTTTTAGAAATTGAATCCAAAAAATTCTTGAACCAAACACAAATTCCACATCTTAAAAACATCTTGTGTCAAAGAGGGATAACACCATACTTGGGTTGAACCTCAAAGTGAACAGGGTATTCCTTGCTTGTCCCATATGCAACATAGTCCACAAAAATAGTTGTTTTCACCACTATCATAGTTGCTTCCAAATTCAAAATATGGAGTAGTAAAGATAGGGTACAATTCTCATCACACTTAGATTGAGAATTTGATTCCCAAAGCTCTAAATATTTTACATCACACACCACTAATCATTGGGTTGTAAGGATCGTACTACATTTCTAGTCAGATGGTTAGGTAGTCATCCCCAAAACTTAAGAGATCAAAAACAAAAATTGTGGACTATGGATTTAGCCTCCACCGGAGCTATAGACGCTTGACTAGTAGTGGAGTACACTCATGCGTGGCGACACATCTCTTTTAAAGAGACCTCTTACCGCACATAAGGACAAGCTAGCTTCTTGATCTTATCCATAATAGGTTTACCCAATTTACTCAAGATGAGTTAATGAACTCACTTGCACACACATTGGTTCTTGATTGCCTCGAGTTATTACCATGCTCATGATTTGGTAAATGAATTCATTACACACACATTTGGTCCTAGAGGAATTAGGCAGTTTTAGTGAGTTTTTTTGATGCCACTAGTATGTCTGAGTCTCTACAAAACAATCAGTTTTCCATATCAACATCCATATCTTCTTCCACGAGTCATCCACCTCATATGCCACCAAGTCTAGTACCCTTTATTAAACAACAATGCTAGAAAATGGTCAAGAAAAATCTAAACTATGAATGATCATTACAACATTTGCATTCCACACCTTGCATTAATCATCCATACACAAAAGCATTCACATAAACGCATAACACAAAAGCAAAATCCATGTATGTATATATGCAAATATTTCTAGAAAGTTCAAAAAACATCACAACTTGGGGGTGTTCAAGGTATCACACCTTCTCCCCAATCAAGAAAACAAGCATCACAACTTGGGGGTGTTCAAGGTATCACACTTTCCCCCAATCAAACAAAAAAGCATCACAACTTGGGGGTGTTCAAGGTATCACACCTTCCCCCCAATCAAGCAAACAAGCATCACAACTTGGGGGTGTTCAAGGTATCACATCTTCCCCCCAATCAAACAAACAAGCACACAACTTGGGGGTGTTCAAGGTATCACACCTTCCCCACCAATTCAACAAACAATTCAATCATGCATACACCTCACATCATCAACACATAAATTGCTAGGTTCAAAAGGTTGCATCCTTTTGTCAAAGGTTGCACCCTTTGCCTCACATTCACATCATCAAAAAGTCAATTACTAGGTTCAAAAGGTTGCATCCTTTTGTCAAAGGTTGAACCCTTTGCCTTGCATTCACATCATTCACTTCCATTGCTAGGTTTAAAAGATTGTGTTCTTTTATCAAAGGTTGCGGCCTTTGCCTTCCATTCATTCCTTATCAAAAACCCCTTCATCTTTTAGGGCAAAAAATAGACACATTCATTGCATTTTTTCCATTTCAAAATCCCCTTCATCTGTTAGGGCAAAGAACAAACGCAATCATTTCATTTTTCATTATAAAAAATCCTTCATCTGTTGGGGTAAAGAACATACGCAATCATTTTATTTTTCGTTATAAAAAACCCTTCATATGTTGGGGCAAATAATAGATACAACCATTTCATTTTTCATTATAAAAAACCCTTCATCTGTTGGGGCAAAGAACAGACGCAATCATTTCATTTTTCATTATAAAAAACCCTTCATCTATTGGGGAAAAAAATAGACACAATCATTTCATTATCAAAAACCCTTCATATGTTGGGGCAAAGAACAAACACGAGTACAAGTGAACCTTGTATTTAGTGGTTTATCCTATTTAACCTGGCGGTTGCAACGACTGGTTATCCATGCAATCTGGTAGGATGGATAGATCACCATAATGACACTTACGTCATCAAAACCCTTCATCTGTTGGGGAAAAGATAGACAATCATTTTATTTTTCATTGTAAAAAACCCTTCATCTATTGGGGCAAATAATAGAAACAATGATTTCATTATCAAAAACCCATCATCTGTTGGGGCAAAGAATAGACACAAATACAAGTGAACCTTGTATTTAGTGGTTTATCCTATTTAACCTAGCGATTGTAGCGACTGGTTATCCATGCAATCCGGTAGGATGGATAGATCACCATAAGGACACTTACATCATCAAAACCCTTCATTTGTTGGAGCAAATAACAAACACAATCATTTCATTATAAAAAATCCTTCATCTGTTGGGGCAAAGAACAGACACAAGTACAAGTGAACCTTGTATTTAGTGGTTTATCCTATTTAACCTAGTGATTGCAGTGACTGGTTATCCATGCAATCCAGTAGGATGGATAGATCACCATAAGGACACTTACATCATCAAAATCCTTCATTTGTTGGAGCAAATAATAGACACAATCATTACATTGCAATTTCCCATGTCAAAAACCCCTTTCATCTGTTAGGGCAAAAACAGTTACAATCATTGCATTTTTTACAATTATTACATCATACACATATCAAAAACCCCTTTCATCTGTTGAGGCAAAAATAGACCCAGTCACTTGAATCCATATATTCAAAAATGTGTCTTACCTTCATAAAATCACTCCATTGCATCCATCAATACATTTATCATCATCACATCTTCATGTCACCATCAAATATATCAACAATTACATTCAATATTTGCCAAGTTCATATACAAATTCAAGTAAACCTAGTATCTAGTGGTCTATTCTATCTCCTTAATGATTGCAGTGATTTGCATCCATGCAATTCGGTAAGATGAATAAATCACCATAAGGACACTTGGCCATTTTCATCATCCACTATCTCCTTGTTCGAAAACAAAATCACTTTTTGGTACTTCATCTTTAGAGTGAGACTATGCCAAGACCAATTTTCTCAAAAGTTGTCATTGATGGCCTTGTTCGTGGGGCTTGAAACATGGAAAAAATCATAACTTTTCATCATTTCCTTTGCAATTACACTAGTCTCCAAGGATGCAGGCCGGGTAAAGTGATTGAGCAACCATTTAGGGATTTTGTGTAGGAATTGCTGCAATCATGAGTGGCCCCGAGGATAGACTATTTTTATTTTATTTTTGCATTTACATACTTGCATTTCAATGATGCCAGAAGGCACATTCTTCAACAACATCGAATCACCCTAAACTTGGGGCAACCACATTTGATTTTGAATTTCCCACAAAGGGATACATCATACATGATCATGGCATTCACATTTGGCAAAATCCTTCATCTATTGGGGTAAAAATAGATGCATCATTTTTCACAACTCCCTTCATCTGTTGGGGCAAAAACAGATGCATTTTTCATCACAATTTTCACCAATCCCCTTCCTACCATTGGGGCAAAAACGGTATCACATTTTCATCATCCACCATTTATTTGCATAGATTTTTCAATTGGCTCGTGAGATTCATTCACAAACTCATTCTCCAATTAAGGGGGTAAGCTACACAAAATTCAAATTCTTTCATTCTTTTGTCTTCAAGCTCACGTTTCACATCCCAAGAGAAAGTTGCTTTTGCACCTCGCCCAAACAGGTGTCTTGTGTTTTTGCACTGCATTGTGTTTCACGCAATGCAGTACAAAAAGAGGCATCTATAGACACCAAAACCTAACCACTTGTCATCCATCCTAAATTTCCTACCATTTCCACCATTTATTCATATATATTTATTTTATATAGTTTAAATATTAATATTTTATATATTATATTTTATAAATATATATTTATATAAGTGAACTAATCCCAACCATCCGATTTCATTTAATCCTATCCATCCATCTACATCAATCCATGCCACATCCCAAATTTAATATCCACCCTTCGATATGCTTTTATCTCACTCACACGATTAGTGTTGTTGAAACCCTAGCATGCCCTAGGTTGGATTATAAATAGAAACCCTTTTGATGGCTCAACCCCTAAGTGTTCCCTAAGTTTTCCTAAGATTCCTAACAATCTTTGGATTCTTCCTCACATCCTCGCCTTCACCTTCGCTCACCATCACTTCTGTATTCATCGTCGTCTACCTCGCGTGAACTAGATCTGGTTCTACCGCATTCCCTGTAACCTCCTCGAGCGCCCACGGGCATTTTCTGTTTTCCTTGAGTGCCCACGGGTGTTTCCTGAGTACCCACAGGCATTTCTCAAGCGCCCACGGGAGTTTCCCATTCTGTCTAGTGCCCACGGGCATTTCCCATTCTATCGAGTGCCCACAGGCATTTCCCATTATGTCGAGTGCCCACTGGCATTTTACACCAGAGATTCTGAAGTCTCCCTAGCCTCCAGGTAATGCTAGGACATTGCCTCACCAATTCACTGCAACAAAGTTTATTAGGTCAGAAGACAACAGACAAGGTAAATTTTTTATTTGGTATTTCATTACAAGCATTTTTAGTTATGTTCATGTTATTTACAGCAGCTAGTTAGGGTTTTTATATTGATTATAGAGGGCCTCACATTATGGAGCCCTCACAGTTGCTAACTCCTTTGTTGTTTTATTGTGTATAGATCTGAAAATGTGACATTAGCATTGTGTAGCTGCTTAAGTTGGAGTGGCCCGACATCAGTTAACTAGAAGCCCACTCACTTCTATTTGGAGCAGAGACGTGTTTTGAGACACCACTAGCATTTCTTGCTAGGGTTTCGAAGAACCCTAGCCATTGTAAAATATGTATCAAAGGATTCAAAGATCCTCATTGTAACAATGGAGTTTTTAGGTTCCCCCCATTAATATAAGATCATTCATTGTGTAATTTTGTGTTCTTTGAGTTCTATTTTATATTTCTGTTATTTGGTATTGCGTTTTTGTCTCTTCACTTTCATCTTCATCAATATCTTCAATCTTCTCACACTTGCTCATAGTAAGACTAATCATCTTTGGGTTTGCCTTGTTTTGAAGGATCTGAAGTGCAAGGAATAACCTCAAAAGCACAATCTTCTCTATATTTCCCTGGAGACCCTAAAGTGCAAGGATGCTCTTCTATAGCAATTACCTTCTTATTTTGACCTAAAAACCCTAAATTGTTATGGGTTTCCTCCAACCCCATTTTTATATTATTCTGCTCTTGAAACCATAAAGTGCAAGGGATAACATCTTCACCACCTTTACTTTTATTACCTGAAGAGGATTCTATACTACTAGAGGAAAATGAAGATGATTTACCTGGAATAAAATTGACCTTTTTTGTTGTCTTTGTTTTGAGTTTTATCTCCACATCTTCTTTTGCACCTTTAATTCTTTCTAAACTTGCCAATTGATATTGTCGATAGGATTTATTTGCCTCTTATTTTGGAGTGGAATATCCTTGATCTGATCTAGCTTCTATTATTGCATAATTTTATTGCTTTGTCTTGAAGTTATCTCATGGCTAGATTTTTTTGTCCTTCTTCATAGTTTTTACTTTGCAAACTCTTGCCATGTGTCCAATCTCAAAATAATTGTGGCAACAAAATGCAATCATAATCTATTTGTTGATCTCATTCTCTTGATTCAGATTTGATCTTAATGGATTGTGACAAATATCCATAGCAACACATATTCGAGTATATATAGCATGCTTTCGCTCCTTAGTTGTTGGTCCTTCCTTGATGAATTCCCCTAGGGTATTTCCAATATTTTTCAAAATATCCTTATTTATAAGCTGATATGGAAGTCCAAAAAGCCTAACCCACATTGGAAGTTTCTTAATAGTTTTTGTCTCAACGAAAAAAAATTTCATTCCATGTTCTCAAATAAAGTGCATCTCTTCCCCTAAACCATGGGCCACCAACCATTATTTTATCCCTAATTTCTGAACTGGAAAAGATGATGAGGAAAAAATCTTTAGGAAGAAAAGTCACAGAACAATTTGAATTCAATCCCCACTTCCACTTGATCCAATTTTGAATCTCCAAAAACCTTGGCCACGATCTATGGAACTTACATATTAGCCCTCTACTTTTAAGAACCATTATATCATTCTCAATCATCTCATCCTTGATACTTACTTCTGGTGTACCATCTGCTATATGGATCAAACTTACCATGTATTTGCTATCTCTTGCTTGGGCCTTCATACTTCCAACTAGGGCATTTTGATTTCTAGCCAAGACATCTTGACTTCCCATTAGGGCTTTCAAAAATGACTTTCCTTCCACAATAGCTAATGGGGATTGCTCTTGGCTTGCACTCCCTCTTGGTTCACACTCCCTCTCTGCTTGCACTTGCTCTTGCTTCCAACTTGCACTCTCTCTTGCCTCACACTTGCTCCATGCATGCCCTCAAAAATGTGTTTGCGTTGAGATTGATGTTTCTCGAGATCTCAAGGAGTCTATTGACATACAAGTTGGCGACACTGTGTTATCCCAACAAGTCATCTACATTAATTTACCCAATACTAGTTTTCGGTGCCAATACTCAACACACAAGATCAAAGACTATCCCTTGATGTCGCATAACAGGGACAAGCAGAGCCCCACCACACCAAGTGCACCCACTCCTCAACCTTAGGAGGATGGTTGGACAACTGTGGGAGGGCGTAAAAATGCACATTTGGTTGCTTCTAAAGGTACACAATCCAAGTTGGCACATGTCTCACAACCGGTAAAAAAGGATATGAAAAGGAAAAAGTTGATCCTATAGTTGAAACTACCAACAATGAGGCTCCTTAGTCTCAATAGAGGGTTGTAGTAGTGCTTGCTTTAGAGTCCTCTAGTACATTTTCCCCAGCTAATGCCAGGCTCTCTCGCAGTCCCAGAAGGGGATCTGCAGAAGGTGTTGCTCCAGAGAAGTGACTTCATATGACCAATGTTCAGTTGGGCAACAACTACAGTGTGTTGGAGTATCTTAACGATGGTGAGGATATGTCGTTGGATGCAGAGCCATCATCGATGGAATTGATAGTTCCTCTAGAGGAAGCAAAATCTAAAGTTCCCTCCCCTTTTGTGCGGTTTCGACGTTCTCGTAGTCCTCGACAAGGGAAAGAAGATGAAAAAACGGTTTCACCATCTGGTCCAAAAGTTCCAATAATTTTGCGTTGGGAAGACACCTATCTGGCCCAAAAGTTCCAATAATTTTGTGTTGGGCAGACGTAAGTCTACCTGGTGCCTAAAGTTACAGTTCTACAATTTAGGGTTTCTAGTTTATTTTGCTATACCTAATTATGTTGTGTATTCACCCTTTTAGGGTTGGTTTCGTTCTGTAAGGATGTTGAATAACTATAATTTCTTTGCTTAAGTTCCCACTTTATTGACGAAGATGTTTTTTTGGCTAATGGTGTTAACCACGTAAAGTGTTTATCCACTTTTTTTTTTTTTTTTGTTTGTAAAAATATATTTTGTTTTTTAATATAATGTTTTTTACATACAATAAGTATAACTCTCAATTTTAGGAGTCTCAACTTTAAGAGCGGTCATGGTTGGAAGGAGATTGCTCAACCCCTATACGCCGATCACAGAAAATTTCTCACAATAACTAAATCCAAAAAAATAAAATAAAAATAAATTTATATGAACTTTAAAAATAAATATTTACGACCCGTTAATCAATAATATTTTCATATTTAAAAAACAAATTTAAATACCATATAAATAAAAAATCTTTTAAAAAGAAGTGAATGAAACATCCCTAAGTGCGATCTACGAATAAATCGAATTGAATTAGCCTAAGAATTTCGAAGTTCTTGGGACTTGAGATCTGGTGGAACACTTCGAGTAAGGAGACTTGAATTTGTAACCTCTTCACAACGTTTCCATTCACCATTCTGTCAGATCTGGTGGTCACTCATTTGAAGGACTTGGCACTAATTTCCTCGACATTTGCACATAAACAATTTCAGTTTTAAACATTACTGCGCAATTACCGTTATTCCCCCGAAATTTTTACAATTTGCAGATTATTTTTCCTCTAATGTACCGATTCGCCCTTGGTTGAGTCATAACGAGAAGATGGCCACCAAAGAACAGAGCAACCAGAATATAGTGGTGGAAGAGTGGAATGTATCTTCTGCCTCCACTCCAGTCAGAACTGCTATACTTGTTGCGCAACAATCCGGAGGTCTTTCTATACATCGGTATAATATTTTTCAACGCAGGACTTTTATTTATATTGGGACCATAAACCTAAGAACCAATTGAATCAATTCAGTAAATTTGTGACAGTAAAAGCAGGCGATCGCTAGAGGTGTGGAGGAAGTTGTCTGCGGCGTTTTTACCAGAGGTAAGGCAAATTTTATCTTTACCTATATGCAGGTAAATATTTTTCAGATAAATGCTAAATAATGGGGTGAATTCGTTCTAAGGGAATGCTTGTGGCTTTGGTAAGGAATCAACAACATTTAGAACATTTAATTCAAATGGTGTAAGTAAGCCGCCCATCTATGTCAGCTTAGGAATCTCCTAGTTTAGGAACAAGGACTATATTGTATTTGTATATTTATTTATTTATTTTTAATTGGAATCAACAATTATATTCAATAAAAATAAAAGAAGTTACGATAAAAAATGAGCTGGAAAGATCACAGCTGGGGGCACAAGGCCACCCATACAATAAAAAAACGGAACTAGCCCCTAAAAGGGCGAATACACAACAAGGCCACCCATACAATAAAAAACGGAACTAGCCCCTAAAAGGGCGAATACACAACAAGGCCACCCATACAATAAAAAACGGAACTAGCCCCTAAAAGGGCGAATACACAACAAGGCCACCCATACAATAAAAAACGGAACTAGCCCCTAAAAGGGTGAATACACAATACACAACATAACTAAGCATAGAAAAATAAACTAGAGTAAAAAAACCCTAAACTGTAGAACTGTAACTCTAGGCACCAAGTAGACTTATTGCTCCGTCATCCTGCATCTATTCAAAGCCAACGCCTCAAAGTTGTTGGAACTGTTGGGTTGAATGGGTGAAACCGTTTTTCGGGTAGATTGTCTCCATCTTCTTTTTCCTTTGTCGAGGACTACGACAACGCCGAAACCGCATAGAAAGGAGGGATCTTTAGATTTTGCTTCCTTCGTAAGAACCGCCAATTCCATCAATGATGGCTTTGCATCCAACGACATATCCTCGCCCGTCGCTAAGATACTCCAACACACTGTAATTGTTGGATGAATCAGGAACATAACTGCCCAACTGAACATTGGTCATATGAAGTCGCTTTTTTGGAACAACATCTTCTTCTGCAGATCCCCTTCTCAGGTTGCGGAAGCGATTTGCGTTAGTCGGGGGAATGTGTTGGAGGACTGGCCGGTTGGGCAGACTGTGAAGCAACCACTATTGCATCCTTGGAGGTATGAATTTGCTGAGACCGAGGAGCCTCATTGTTGGCAGTTTTAGCTGGGGGACCAATTTTTTCCTTTTCATACCTTTTTTCTACCGGCTTTGAGACATGTGCCGACTTGGACTGTGTAACGTGCATATTTATGCATTTTTATGCCCTCTCACAGTCGTCCAACCATCCTCAAAGCTGTTGGAATTGTTGGGTTGAATGGGTGAAACCGTTTTTCGGGTAGACTGTCTCCATCTTCTTTCCCTTGTCGAGGACTACGAGAACGTCGAAACCGCACAAAAAGGGAGGGATCTTTAGATTTTGCTTCCTCCGTAGGAACCGCCAATTCCATCGATGATGGCTCTGCATTCAACGATATATCCTCACCGTTGCTGAGATACTCCAACACACTCTAGCTGTTCAATGAATCAGGAACATAATTGCCTAACTGAACATTGGTCATATGAAGTCGCTTCTTTGGAGTGGTATCTTCTTCTGCAGATCCCCTTCTCGGGTTGTAGAATCGCCTTGCGTTAGGCGGAGGGAATGTATTGGAGGACTGGCCGGTTGGGCAGATTGTGAAGCAACCACTATTGCATCCCTTGGGGTATGAATCTGTTGAGATTGAGGAGCCTCATTGTTGGCAGTTTTAGCTGGGGGACCAACTTTTTCCTTTTCATACCCTTTTTCTACCGGCTTTGAGACATATCAGCCTTGGGACATGTGCCGACTTGGACTATGTACCTTTAGAAGCAGTCAAACGTGCATTTTTATGCCCTCCCACAGTCATCCAACCATCCTCCTGAGGTTGAGGAGTGGGCACACTTGGTGTGGTGGGGCTTTGCTTGTCCTTGTTATGCGGCATCAAGGGACAATCTTTGATCTTGTGTGCTGAGGACTGGCACCGAAAACATGTGTTGGGCAAATTAATGTAGAGGACCCGTTGGGATAGCACAGTGTCACCAACTTGTATGTCAATAGTCTCCTTGAGATCTCGAGAAATATCAATCTCGACGCAAACACGTTTTTGAGGGCGTGCATGAAAAAATTTGTCCGCCTCCACCAAAATGACATGCCCTAGAGGTGCTGCTATGCGACTGAGAAAGGGCCACAGAGGTAGAGGGAGTCTTGGGAATTCCACCCACACAGGGACTTTGGTAGATCTTTCCTCAGAAACAGAAAAGTCACGGGTCCAAGGAGAAAAAACAAGCAGAGAGCTTCTCATGTACCAAGGGCCATGCTCGTAAATCGCCTTAGCATGGGTTGTTTCCGCAAAGCGAAACAAAAAAAAGCCCTTTGTAAGGTTTTGAACCATTGTTAGCTTGACTCCATGAGGAGTCCAAGCTGCGTTAACCCAGGCCCTAAGGGAAGACTCATTAGGGATGCATCCAACGAAATACCCGACAAGGGTGAATGATTCTAAACAGTGACATGCAGAATCAAATTCAGGCAATGGAAGAATTACATCAGGAGAACGAGGGTTACCTTGTGGACCATTCTCAACACAAACCTGCACAGTCGGTTGAGAGGAGCCATTATCGCATGCATTCCCTTCTGCGGTGCCAATGTTGTGCATTGGTCCGCCAGGGTTGGGGACCATATTGATACTCAAAACCCTAGTCCAATCTCCATCACTTGTCGCAGTTGAAACCCTAGCTTCAGAGCTGGCAGTTTTCATGAGGGTAACATTTTAATTTTAAATTATATAATAATTTATTTTGTGGTTTTTATTGGGTTATTTTTATCAAAATAATAGAACATTGTATTTGAAGTTAGGTTAATTAGGACATAGCTTATTTTTTTATTTACACAAAACTGCTACGTTTTTGCAATCAACTTTTACTATCATTTTCATTAAAAGGTAAAATCTTACTCAGGCAATTGCCTTTTAAATTTGAGTTCTGTCCATCTTCCTTGGCCAATTCCCTTCTAAAATTTGAATATAGACTAAGATCAACATGGCAGTTGGCTAAATTATCTGCTGCCCTATTTCCTTCTCTGAGATTTCTAATATACTGTCTCCAACAAAAAGTGATGGATATCATAAACAATGCTATTTTTATGCAATCTCCATGGTATAATATACTAATTTTTATTTTATATTATGTTTTTTATTACAATTTTTAACTTTTTATTTCTTCTGCACTTTGAGTTTTTACCAAGTTTAGTCTACTTTTGATGTGCCATTTTTGCCCGAGTTGGTTCCAGTTTTTGCCTCTCTTTATTTAAATCAAATTTAAATTCTATTATTATTGTTGTTATTGAAAATGAATTAAGAGGAGCAAATGACAGTCCTAAAACATGAAATTTAGAACAGGAAGCACTCTATTTTCCAACTGTGATATAGTCACACAGGAGTTCAAGGGCCCCTAGACGTGGTAAACAGGCCACAAAGACATAAAGTAACATCTTTATCAAAGGAACAAATTCGTTCTTAAAAGCAGACCTCCCATACAGGAGAAACAGCGAAAGAAAACCCTTACTTATCCTCAAATGAAGGGTCTTCAATGCCCAAGACCCTGTTTTGAATATAACTCGTATCTGCACCTAATTTGAGAACCTGAGTCTTGTTTATATAACTTATTTGGATCCTTATTTAATATACCACATTTGGTTCATAAATTAGAATCTACATGGGAAATAAGTGGGCCAAACAATCTTGTACTGAATTTTCACTACATTTAAAAGATTTTGCCTTAGATTTTGAAAGAAGGCCAAAGCGGAGGCACAACAGGCGGGAGGCAGAGAAAGAGGTGTCAGACAAATATGGGGTGTCCTGCCTACCACCTGATTATTTAATCAATGGCTGGCACTACTTTATAAGGTTGAAAGGCCAATTGACAACCCAAAAAGTTTTGTGGACCGTCCGATCAAATTATCAATGACCTGCGCTTTTTCGTAAAAGTTCTGACCGAAGGCAAAAGGCAAAAGTTTTGCAAGCCACCCAACGTCCTGCGTAATTTCTCATAAGTTCCAAGGGTCAGAGGGCGATGAAAAGTTCTGAAGATTGAAAGCCGATAAAAACTCCGAGGGTGGAAGATGAAGAAAAGTTTCGCGGGTCAGCTTGCAGAGTCGCAAGAAATCTTTGAGGGTAGGTGGCGACAAAAGTTTTGAAGGTCGGATCATCCTAAAGAGTCTGACAAAAGACTAAAAGAAAAGGATTTCAGTGGACCTTCCAACAAAAGTTTAGCAAATTGTGGAAGTTTTATAAACGTCTGATGCAAGAAGACAAGCAAACGTTCCGCGGACTGTCCAATTGAAAATCAACGGCCCACACATTTCGGAGAATGAGGGAAGTTGTGGAGTAGACAAGAAACCCTGAAATGCAAGGCGTACAAACTGTAGAAATGGCCAGCAAAGAAAATTAGCCCGATGTGGCAAAACAACAAGATAGGAAGATGGAAGATCATATTGCATAACAATTAATCCCAAAAGACTTTATTGTTGGTGCGCAAACTCCTACAAAGGTAGTTGAACTAAACAAATGAGTAGTTGCTAAAGGATCTAAAACCACCTATCGACACCACTTGGGATCGACAATCCAAGGAGAGTGGTTGACCTATTGAAGGCAGAAATGTGGCAACCGGAACAAGAGCACCCCCAAGTCTGACAATGTTGATTACAGGGGGTGCTTGTGCTCAGTCTTCTGGATCCCTAAGGTGGTAGTTGAAAATGTCAGCAGTAGTTGCACATCCAGAGGCTCAAAATTGATGATTCCAAATCTAGAGACCTTAAAGGGCTAAAATGACACAATGCGGATAAGGTCGGGCGAAGCAGTGAAAAGACATTGTTTAATTCCTGCACAAGTATTGGAGGAAAAAAGTCTTCCTAGTGTGTCTATAAATAGCAGATTGATATAGATTGTAAAGCATTGGTCAGTTGCTTATTCGTATCTATTACCAGGCCTTGTATGTAACTCTCCTTTCATTTTCTCCTGTATAACAGTTTGGACTCAAGCCCTGAGTCATTTTGTGGACAGGCTTTCGAGCCCTTTCTTTTGGCATGATTGTAACACGCACACACACATATACCAAAAGAAATAAACACAAGAGTAGACATGCCAGCCACACTCGCTACAAAGTTTGATCCATCTTCAGATATGTGGGATAGGCCAAAGAGCTATATATATAATGTCGTGTCACCATCTCTCATGGATTGACAAAAAGTGAATTAACAACTTTAATTGATTGATGATCATGAATCTAGAAAGCTCTTGTCTAGGACTTGGTATTTTTCCTCTCAAATTTTGAATTTTTGTTTTACTAATTAGTGTCCTTTAAGGCCAATTTTGGCTTCGAAATTTATACTTTTGCTTTGATTTTATCTTTCAAGTTTTATTGCTTTCTAGAATTGCTCCATAGATTGTCGATGGCCTTGATTTTGGTCAACTACCTAAAAGTAGTGATGCAGTCAACTATAATTTGAACCCCATCTTTGTCCTACATGGGGGACTTTTTGGATGGTCAAGAGTCCCATGTACCTCATTGAGATGAAACAACACCATCATCAACAAGAACTTTGACCATGACATGTAAAAAATCATACCAAAAACACAAGGTATCTAGGCAATCTTAAAGCCGCCTAAGCACTTGTCCCATATCAGGCACAAAAGGCCACTGAATAGGGGTGAATCATTCTATATAATTTCAAAAAGTTCCCTTTAGGCTCTTTGGGCTGGTAATTCAGCAAATTGCACGGGTTCTTTGAACGTTTTGGCCTCCGGTCTTGCTAACATACAATTTTGGAGCTTGTTCCTTCAACGGAGTTGCCAATCTCAGGTTCTTCAACAATGGAGTCGCTAAATGAATGTGTTTTGTCCGCTTGTGAGGCCAAGTTATTCACCAAAATCTCAATCCTCCAGGGATGTGAGATGAATAATGATCGATCCATCCCACCGGGTGTGCCAAAAACTCTTGGTCTGCAATCCGCCTAGTGGTGACATGTGCGCTCTAGACCGTGATCAAGCTTGGATGGTTAGGAATTGCTTCTTGCCAACCTCTGAATCAATTCTGGAAGAGCACACACAGGCATCTTCCCCTATCCAACACTTGCAACCTCCTTCCTCACCGCAGGTTCCTGTTTTGCAAAAGACTTAGCAACATCAACAGTAGGCCAAGAGTCCTCATCAACTTCCTCCTCTTTCCCTGGTTGGCAACATAGTTTTGACCAAGGGTTTTATTGCTAACAAGGCACCTCTTGGCATCATTGCATTGATGGGGACGAAGATTCCATGTCTAGGGATAATATCATGTGCACAATCGACAAGGGGTTGGAACCAAAGGCAAAAGAAAAGCAAGCATCAATAAAAATTAGGCTAAAACGAACAAAGGAAATATAGTACTAAGGAGAGAAAGTCCATCGTTATACTTGAAAGATAAAAGCCAATAAGGACTGCATAATAAGAAAAACAGAGTGAAAACATTAGAAAAACACTACTGACATATCCCAAGCAAATGCATAGGCTAGTAAGCATAAGCAAACAGATAAAAGAAAGGAATTAGAAACCAAAAATAGAAACTCAGATAAGTCTAAAGAAGGGAGGAATGAGGAGAAATGAAACAAAGTTTGAAAGATCATTTGTATACAAGTTTGTTCAAAAAATGAAATATCTAAAGGGACGAATGAAAAATCTGGAATATCAAATCCTTCAATAACATATTTAAAAGAAAGGAGAAGAATTAAATCTAAACTCAAGGATTTACAAGAGAGTAGAAATCAATGGAATGCATCAACATTCTTATGTACAAAAAAATAATTACATTTTGAATACATAACATATTGCATAAGTAAGAATGATATTGGGTCCAAAAATCACAAGAGAGATGCCTTAAAAAATGATGTAAATGTTAAATCTTTTCATGCATTACCAAAAGAGAGTTTGATGAATTTGAAAGGTACACAAAAGTAGTTGGTACTAAATGAGGATATGATGAAACAGGACAAACTGATTTTGTGACATATCAATTTTGTAATATAGAACATTGAAGCCAAAGTTAAGACAGTTACCAATTACAACTTGGCACAGCCAAAACCAGAATCAAAGGGACAAAATCGGTCCCAGAACCAGAGCTGGAAAGAATGCAAAAGCCAATGTCACTACCAGAGTCAGAGCAGGAAGACCAAGACCAGAATGAAAGATTGAAAGTATACCAAATAATGTAATATAGGGGGTGTTGGAGTTTATTACATTATTTGGTGTCTTGCAAGTACATTGCAAGAACCTTGTCAATATTTTCCTTGGTTCAGAAATCAAACCCCAATGTCCCTTTTAAAAGACCAAATGTGCATGTAAATGAAAATTACCAGTTGTAGAACAGTATCGGCCGAGGCCGAGAGAGGCCTTTCATTTTGGCTAACCATCCTCGAGGATCAACACCTTCAACTAGGCATGTTGATATGAGGAACCTTAACATCATGAGGCCACTCAAGGAAATTAGATGCATCGCCTGTTGAGGAGTCCAAATCAGAGGAAAAGCCTTGGTCATAAGAGCCAAGATCTAGAGGATTATGACTAGGTGGTGGTTGTGGAAGAACAATAGTATTTGGTGCTTGAAGAATGGTCAAAGGTTGGAGCCCGACAGTTTGTTGTGACCCTTGGACAAGAGGAGGCGTAGTACTTCGTATATTTAGGAATCTTTCAATATTATTTAGGGACTTGGTTTGCTTGGTCCTACGTAGACATGCTTGGACTAGACCCGTCCTTAGTGGTTTACTACTTGGTAGTCAGGCCAGATGCCAAGCTGGTAAACAAAAGTTGAGAAAAATGCATCCTAAGGTTGCCTTACTAGTTAAGGAAGAACTCCAAAAGCTTTTGGAGGTAAATTTTATTAAGGCAATTGACTATTCGGACTGGATCTCAAACATAGTTCCTGTAGCTAAGAAGGAAGGTGTTGTGCAGGTTTGCACAGACTGTTGTGACATCAATAAAGCCTGCCCGAAGGATGATTTTCCCCTACCTAACATAGATATGATAGTAGACTTGATTGCCAGATGTGGAATGCTATCCTTGATGGATAGGTTTTCCAGTTATAATCAAATTTGGATTGCGCCTGAGGATCAAGCTAAAACAACGTTCATTACTCCTTGGGGCACCTTTCGCTATGAGGTCCAAACCGAATGTTGCGACGGTGGATGTGGCATTTTGTTCCAAAATCGGACAACAGACAAAACCTGTTGATTACCTTCCGTCAACCCGGGGTTTAGATGCCTTGTTGGGCCTTTCGCCTTTTGGCTAGGTTTCACAGATTAGGCCGGAGTTCTTTCAATGTTGAAACGACGTCAGCCTCTCAAAATTCCAACATTTTTCCATGTCGGGCTCTCTGTTGTGTCGGGCTTTTCTGCTCCTTATGATGATGTTAGTGCCTTGAAAGTCCGACATTTTTCCACTCCGGGCCTTTCCCTTGCCAGAATTTTCTGCTCCTTGTGATAACGTTAGTGCTCAAAAACTCCAACATTTTTCCATGCCGGGCTTTCTGCCTTGCTGGACTTTTGCGTTCTTCAGGATGACTTTAGCTTTTCAAAAGTCCGGCCCTTTTCCACCCCAGTCCTTTGACTTGGCGAAATTTTGAGTCCAACAATGCAACAAAATGCCGGATTTTTGTTGGCCTAATAAAGCACACATTTAGAATTTCAAATCATATCGTGTATCTCAAATTGCTTGCTCCCTTTTCCACCTCAGATAAGTTAAATGCCAAATGATAGATGGCATTATCTTAATTTCATAAAAAACACTTGTGTAAATATGGAAAATCAAAGTGGAAGTGAAATGTCAAGTCTTGGACTAGAGACTTCTCTAGTTTATATATATATATATATATATAAATTGATGACATTTTTGGATTTAGTTGATGATGTGTTGTGTTCATGCTTTTGTGATTTTTGATGATGTAATGTTAGTTTTATTATGGTGTATAAATCAGTTTTGGATTAAATTGAGAATAAATTCATAATTTGGTCAAATGTCATTTTTTTACACACCAATGGGTTATATTTGATGGATAGAATGGGCAATGACGTCGGCGCCTTGAATGTCCGGCCTTTTTCCATGCCCGACTCTTTGTTGTATCGGACTTTACTCCTCCCTGTGATGGCATCAACTCTTTGAAAGTCCGACCCTCTTCCATCCCAGTCTTTTGACTTAGCGAAATTTTGAGTCCAGCAATGTATCATTCTACTGTCATTTTGGGGCATTTATAGCTATAGACCATTGGTTTATCTTCTCCTTTGCATCTTCACTTGTAACATTTTGTTGTTATCTTCTTATTCATTGCAACTGTTAATAGCATTTTGATTTTGTTGTTGCTAATTAGACTACCTCCTAACGAGTGCTTTTTGTCTCCTTGTTCCATTTGTATTATCTTCCTTAGTTGTTGGTTTTCAAGCCCATCCCTCTAGGTGATGGAAGGCTCCAACCGTCGGATGAGAAGGGGTCTCGCTAAAGATAGATCCTTTTTAGCTGTCATAGGAAGGGTTTCAGGGCTCTTATCCATAGCAAGACCTAGCTTAGCTGCCACCGGGAAGGTTGAAGGTCTTCATTTGGTGGGTTAGCCTCACAGCGTAGGGAGTTTTAAGTTTGCGAACAACTTCTTTTGAAGTCCTCCCTTCATCGACATCTTCAACATCCTTTTCACGTCTGTGGGTGGGGCTTTGGGTGCTCTCATCCTTTTGAACATAATTTGGCTTGGAGGTGGTTTTGTTCTAGAGCCTTCAAGGCGTAGGGGGAAGGAAGTTCCGCGACATGAATTGGTGGTTGCTAGCGACAATTTGTCCTCCAACTCCTGTCAAAGGTTGTCCCAACAACGCAGAGCGGAATAGATCTTTAGCGCAGAAACATCAGGTAAATTGACTGCTCAATGTTGTGGCTGATGCGTTAACAAACTGCAGGACAAAGTCAAATGGATGGAATGTTGGGGTGGCCGTTGCTTTCTCTCGACAAGGATGTCCAAACGTGGTGGGGTGCTCAAAAGGCTGCAATGAAGACATATGATCCGCAAGTCAAATTTTCCCTCATGATCAGCGCAAAGCCGGGGCGAAACATGTATGGAAGCGGGAAAATCAGCCAAGAAATCAGGTTGATATATGTGTTGAATGAGCTTTGCCGTCAATTCAGATGGCTTGAGGAGGTGGCATGATGGCATTCGAGATGTAAGCCAAATACAAAGAGCACGAATGATCACGACGGACTATCCACACTCAATAAACAACGAAAGCAACTCCGTATTGGGCGAGTAGCAGTGGCAAAATTCTGTTGTATGCATGCCTCTAAACACACAGGACGTTGATGGTCCTCGTAGAGAGTGGTCAGAGAACGTCTTTGGCATACCAACCAAACGAAGCTTCTCAAATAGAAGACCCAACGTTCTTGATGACAAACCAACTCAAAAGCTCAGAAAGACACTCAAATCAAGGGATTGGAAACAACACCCTAATTCTTGATCAAACCACTTTGATGAGGAAGCTTGAGCACAAAGCTTTGGGAACCCGGACCCAAAGATCAAAACGGGACTTTGATACCAATTGATGTGGCTATGAAAGAGCTGAATTTTTGTATTCATAATCTCCTGTTTATATAGTCAAGGAAAGAGCCTTTATAGGATTCGATCAGATCTTACAAAATAAGATCACATTTAATATAGGTTTGTCAAATCTCACAGGAGCCACCTTACAAGATAAAGGCATGTCAGAGGGAATGGGCTTGTCAAATGCCCTTACAAAGCATATCATAAACCACCTACAAAAAATCTATGTAAAATCTTGTCTAATAAATATTACATTGTTTATATTATTTGTTGTCTTCATCATGTGGGGGTGTCCTTTCTCATCCTCGTAGTGCATTCGAGCAAGGTCAACTATGAGGCTAGGTAACCCTCATCAAATTATTATTTATTTTGTCTTTTGATTTAGTTTTAAAAAATAATCTCAATTTCTTGTCTGTTTCTAGATTTATGGTAGGACTTTGGTGTATATATGCCCAATCTACAATGCTTCACCATCAAAGTTTTATGTCAACCATGCAGCTTCAGGTTGTGAGCACAATTGGAGTATGTTTGAGCACATACACTAAAAAAAGCGCAAGAAATTCACACAACAAAAGTTGAATGACCTTGGTTTTGTTCATTACAACCTTCGCCTCCACCATAACAAAATTGCGGGATCAAGTAACGAGGCCATTGACCTAGACGAGATTGATCCATCATCTGAATGGATCACAAAGCCAAAACAGGAGCAGCAACAAGAGCCTCTCTTCTCCATGGATGATTTTGAAAACCTAGTGGAGGAGTTAGCAGCCAAGGCACAAGAAGAGGCATGGGCATAGCAACAAAGAGAGACTAGAGCTTTTGCTAGGGCAAAGGGCAAAGGCATTGCAAGACATGGATAGTGGGCCTATTCAGGCATTGTCATGACACATTTTGTAAATTGTACCTTTTTTATATTATAAGCAATACAAAAATACTTGACTTTTGGACGTATTAAAATTTCTTTAATTGAAGTGTGGTTTGTCACTTTCATGTGTAGTTTAAGCTTGTATCATTTACAGTATTAATATTTTATTTGTATAATGTTAATTCATTGTGATATGCATGAAAAAGACTTTTTTTCCATGAAAAATTGCATGTTCTTTGGTTTTTGTTTTTGCCGATTCCCAAATCCCAAGTCCCAAGTGGGCCTTGTCGAGTCCGAGCCGAGTCCAAGTTTCTCAACTATGATATAGATCATGTTTTTGGGGTTGTAGCCCTTGAATATAACACATGTTTATCTAATATGGGTGTATAATATAATACATATTGAATACTTGATGGATTTCATATAAGAGGCCTATTGGTTCCTTCCTTGTCATACCAGTGCTTACTGGGTCCTCTCAGATTGAATTCCAAACTTGTGGTATGTTGTGGCTTTTAGCCCATTCCTCATTGACTTTTAGGTTTATTGCAGTGGTGTGTTGTCATATATATGCTTCTGTACATTATGTTCATATGAAATGAAACATTTTTTGCAGGTTGAAGGAACTATAGAAAAGATGGATAATTTAACTAGAATTGCTAGTTGTCAGTTTTGTTCTGTTTTCAGTAACAGCATACATTTTTTTCTATTAGAATCAAGTCAGGAAAGGGATCTGTGGAGATTAAAGCGAGAGAGTGAAAGGACTTTGATTGTTGCAGAAATGAATAATGGTTGGGGGAATGAGGTGACGAAAAATTATAGTCAGGATAGCAATCTAGTTTGTATGCAATCTATGGTTAAGAATTATATCTCTGGTATGCTAAATGTTTCCATATATCCAGTTATTAGCTGTAAAGCGAAGAGAGTCAAGAGGATATTAGCAAGAAATATGCTTGCTGGGATTATCAGACCTGCTTCTGTCTGGTTTACTTCCTGACTATCTTGTTGTAGGAGTTATGTTTGAAATGTTAGCCCTTGTTAATATTGGGAGAACACTTTGATGTTAAAGTTAAACCACCAGTGGTACTCCGAGTGCTTGTTTTGTTTAATTATGTTATATGGGATGCATGCTTTTGAAAAAGGAAATGAATTCATGCATTGAATAAGTTACCTTTCTTTTCTTTTGAGGTCCTGTATTTGTGTTCTTTGTGACTTTGGATTTTCATCTATGTGCAATAGTGTGCACATGTTGGTCTCTATAATACCATTGCATATGCTCCAACCGACCATTTGTTTTCTGGAATGATGGAATGCTTAATGCCATTCTATTAAGCAAGTTTCATCTGTGGCTTCAGCTTTCTAGACTTGGCTTGACTAGTTATTACTACACAAACTATTGAAACCTTGAATTACAATCAAATGCAAATCGAAAAGATGTATTTGAACATAATGATTTTGCTTTTGTTTGATACCTTTTTAAATCTTGCAGGGTTTTCCACACAGTGTAACTCCTGATTATGTACCTTTTCAAATATGGGACTCTCTTCAGGTAGAAACTGACTCCCAAATCCTACTAAATGATTGACAAATGATTTGCATCAGAACTATTTTATGAGTTACAATACCTGCTCTTTTAGTTATGTCATTGAGTAAATTATTGTGTGCAGGGCCTGTCAACATACATTCGGTGCATGCTTTCTACACAAGTAAGCTCATGATTCCCATCATTTGACTTTGTAAATGTGTTTTGCATGCATCGTTTATTGCTAATAAAAGATAAATAATTTTAGGCTCTTTTGAGTGCAATTGGAGTTGGAGAGACAACAGCAACAGTTGTTGGTGCAACATTTCAGGTGAAGTGTGTGCAAATACATTTTCTTGTTTTTCAATATACCAACTTATGAATCAAAATAAATTTGCTGGCGATGGAATTATTTGAGATGAGCATATTATTACTTTGTCCAGTCCCTAGGCATTTGGAATCTGAGGTCTGCTTGTTTCATTCCCTACTTGTGAAGCAAAAAATTGTTCCAAAAACATCAGCATATCATGATGGCATGAACTAAATCTCTTCTTGGTGATAATAAGATTATTGTATAAGACATTGCTTCTAAAAACACTGCCGTAACTTTGAAATGCATGCTTGAGATTGTCATCAAAAGCATATGACATGGACTATCGAGATGGTTGACATGTTTGGAATTTGCAATTTCAGCAAGTTGTATGCCTCTGAAAGTTAATTTTGAATGCATTTCCAATTTGGAATATGCTTAACATTTGCAATTTGCAAGTGACTTATGTATTTTAATATGCTGGTCTTCAAAGCACTTCTGGATCTTTATTGAACTTGTTCTGATTATATTTGCTGCTGCATATATGAGACATTTGAACAGTGTTGATTGAAGTGCTAACTGATCCTCAAATATATATGTGAGAAATTACATTTTGAGACAATAAATGTGTTTTATTTGGTTTCATTCTCTTTTTCTTTCATTTTGACATTCTGTTTTATTTGGTTCCATTTAATTTTCTGTTCTGTTATTTTATTAATTAAAAAAAAAATTCCAAACCTTAAATTTACTTGCTAACATGCATGTGCATACTCCCATGCCATACGGTAGGTTTAAACTTTATGACTAGTTTAGTTTTCACATCTAAGGATTATACATCTATAATAAATCTTGAATTTAAGGTGTTACACGAAGTTAGGATTCTAAACTAAAGTTGAATTTTTTATTGACTTAAAATTTATAAGTTCAACATTCTGTTCAGATAGAGAATTCACAAGATTGTCATCTTCACCTAGATTGAGAATAATCATTGGCTATGACATCCTGCAGGGTAGCGTGGGTGTGTCCCTTTGGGGGGTCTCATACTCCTGACCTGGAGTGCTAGCCTAGGCCTGTGACCTAAAAAATACTTTACCCTTTACCCTTTTACATCTAACTTAGCCTTAGGGAATCTACCAAGGTTAAAACACTTCACCCCAGATCTACATAATTCAAGCAGTCAAATTTGAATTTTGGACAATAACTTAGATTTGATTATAGGGTTAGATTTGTCTAACATTGCTTCTATTTCAGGGCTTAGAACAACATAGATTCAATTATGATAAATTGATGTAAGATTCCAGTGTAACTTAAATTATAAATACCAACAAGAATAAAATTGCACTTTGATTGAGTTTTAAAAGGTTTAAACATAAAGTCACATAACTCAGGGAGAGTGTAATGGTACAAAGGGGATGGCACGTTGAACTTTCTGTAACCGGTTCATGTGATGCTCTTCTTATACAAGCTGTTAATTTCCAGTGGCATATTCCTATGTTGGAATTTCGTTCCACATTAATATCTCTCTCTCTTTCCACACACACACAGACACAGAAACAGACCCCTAATATATATCTGTAATTGTCAGATACAATGAATATCTGGACTAGCTGCGAAGAATGTAGGGTTTCACCCCTTACAAAGGTATTATCGCAAGTCATCCCCTTATGATTTCTCTTTAAAGCATAGGAAGAAGGGATGACTACTAATGTGAAGCTTCCTTTATGGAAAACCTTTTCATTTAATCAAATACTTAGTATTTGAGTAAGATCCCAAGGACTTGGTATCTATTTCCAAGATGTATTCAGGCTTCAACACAAGTCTTTCCTTTTTATCCCAGATAGACAACTCTGTTTGGATTGGAGAATGCTTTCCTAATGCTTGTTTTAAACAAGAGATGCGGAGAATGTTATGAATACAACTCTTGCTCAAAATTTTCAAGGCATAAGCAACTGGACTTATTCTTTCCTTTTACATATAACCCATGGTATTTTGGGGATGGTTTTTAATATTTACTGTTCTCCTTTAATGATGCTTGTTTGTAAGGTTGCACATGGACATAAACTCAATCTCCTTCCTGAATTTCATATTTAAAATTTTTCTTGGAGAAAAGAACCAATGATCTCTGATTAGAATTTTGAACAAAGTTAGAGAGTGAGCCTTCAGAATCCCTATGTTATGCTACAACGACATACCACACAATTTAATTGATGCAATAAAGTAATTATTCAATGGAATACTATTTAACATAAAGGAAAGTCAACATAGTGGAAGATTAACTCATATGCACGAGAACCATGCAGCCAACGCATGAATCACTTGTGTTCTTCAACAAATATATAATATAATTTGGGAAAATGGTTCTATTTGAGCATACATTTTGCTCTATACCAGACAACTATAGTCTCTTGGGCAGAGGGTGGTCGAGTGCAACGATGACACCAACCCAACTACCTCCACTAACAAAATCAAGTGTACCCCAAAAGAACAACTTTATAGAAATCATAGTTGGAAAACTTGCACTTAGCAATAAATCAACAAGGCAAATTTTTTAAAGTACTTGACTGCTTGGGAAATACCCGGCAAAAGAAAACCTTGAAAATATTTTAAATTCTTAAAAATATATACTTGTAAACAAAAATAGAGGGTTAGGAAATCAATTTTCTATTATATTTTCATAAAAGGAGTAGAACTACAACTTATGATAGTAAATAATAATCAACGATCATAAAAAACTAACAAAAACACAACATACTCAAGCAATTTGTTAGGAACCTTGCACTAAAATAAAAACACATCCACACAATATTACAATAATAAACGGAAATTTATGCAAATAATTAACAATATTGCAACATGAAATGGAAATGCAGTAGATAATCTTGCAAAAACAAAAGCACGTTACATAATCGCAAGCCAGTTCGAGGGGGCAAGCAAAGCTTTGTTACAATATGAAAATATGAGATGATCCAACCTCTTGCCCCCTTGGTTCTTTTTAAAGACTCTAGCTAACCCTAACCCTAACGCTCAAGGGTTCCCATCCAATTGCAAGTGGGGGCTTGAGCTAGTAACTCCTAAATAACAACTGTTACATCTTCATACATCTCTTTATAATAAATAGCGGGTACATCATATGGGCTTGTAAGCCTAGGCGCCCAATGTGCCACATGACTATGCAATCAATAATGATGTTAGGATAGGGTCCTAACATGCCCTTCCCCTTCAAAAAAGCATTGTCCTCAAAGCTTGAGATGAGGAAACTGTTGCTAGAGTTGCAGAAGAGATTCCCATATGGCATCATCTGATTGTAAACCTTGCCATTGGACTAAGACTTTAGTGATGGTGCGGTTGTAGAGAGTGCTGGTTCTTCGGTCCAAAATGTTGTCAGGCTCCAAGATGACCGAACCTTCATCATCCAACTCGGGAAGTATCGACTGGACCTGAATGCGATTGCCATTATCCTCTTTAGACAAGATACATGGAAGAATGGATGGATCTTGGAAGAAGGTGGTAAGGCGAGGTTATAGGCCACTTGTCCAATTCGCTGCAACACCTGATAGGGTCCATAGAATCTTGCTGCAATCTTCTGGCGAGCATGGAGTTGCATTGATGTTTGCTTGTATGGCTGTAGTTGAAAGGAATACCATGTCCCCTACATCGAAACTACGGTTTGAACATTGTTGATTTGTTTGTTGTTGCATCCAGTTCTGAGCCATAGCCAAAATTTCCTTCAGTTGTTGTAGTAGTTTGGTATGGTCTTGAAGTGTCAAATCCGTGTCAAATCCACAGCTTGGACATTGGATTTTCCTGGAACATATGAAGAGGGTGTCGGGGGTGGGTACCCATAAACTGCCTCAAAAGGAGTCAATCTGGTGGCTGTGTGGAATGAAGTGTTGTACCACCACTCTGCCAAGGGGAGCCACTTGGTCCATTGGGTTGGATTCTTAGAGGTAAAACAACAAAGGTAAGTTTTCAAGCATTTATTAACAATTTCTATTTGCCCATCCATTTGGGGATGGTAGGTAGAGCTCATTCTCAGTTGCATACCCTATAGCTTAAACAGTTCCTGCCAAAAACGATTGGTGAAAGTAGGATCGTTGTTGGACACAATGGATTTTGGCATACCATGGAGGTGAAAAATGGAGTCCATGAATATCTGGGCAATGGTGGAGGCATGGTAGGGGTGGGCTAGGGAACAAAAATGAGCATATACTTCGAGAGACAGTCCACCACTACAAGAATGACAAATTTTCCTCCTGATTTCAGAAGCCCTTCAATAAATCCATGGAAATGTTAGTCCATACTTTTTCGGGAATTGGTAAAGGTTGTATAGTGCCTAGAGTACAAACTGTTTCTCCTTTCATCCGTTGATAGATCTCACACTTAGCCACAAAAATATGAATGTCCATTTTCATTCCTACCCAATAGAATGAATGTTTAGCCCACTCATAGGTTTTCAAAAAACCTGAATGGCCCACCGTGGGTGAAGCATGCATCTCCTTCATTATGTCCTCACGAATTGACAAATTTTTAGGAACCACAATGTGAGCTTGATATCTCAACAACTGTCCATCCCACAAGTATCCAATGTTTGAATTGGGGTCCCTTTGGATCTGTTCCCTCAAAGTTTGCAAGGTCGGTTCTTTGGCTACCTCTTCTCGAAGTTGGGTGACCCATTGGGGGAGTGGGGAAGATATGGCACACAATGTGCCTTGATCCTCAAACTAACGAGAAAGGGCATCTGCCACAATATTTTCCTTCCCCTTTTTGTACACAATTTCATAATCATACCCCAACAATTTTGAAACCTACCTATTCTGGATGTAGACTGTTGTGTTGCATGCTTCTGCCCAAAGAAACATCGACAGGCCCTGGTCATGAATCATGGCCCTAGCAGCTCCTATGATGGATCGATTATTTCGCTCTGCAACCCCATTCTGCTGTGGGTTGTATGGAACAATCAACTCTCTCTTGATTCCCGCCTACTTGTAGAAACCATCGAACTCCTTGGAGGTATATTCACCCCCATTGTTTGATCTCAAGACCTTGATCTTCTTCTTTGTCTGGTTCTCAACTAGATCTTTGAACTCCTGAAACCTGCTACAGACTTCATCCTTGGTCTTTAAGAAGTAGATCCATGTCTTGCGAGAGAAATCATCAATAAAGGAAACATAGTACATGCTACTTGAAATTGATGCTACCGACATCGGTCCACAAACATCCGAATGCACTAGATTTAGTATCTCCTTAGACCTATGCTCTCTGTTTGGGACAACAACCATGGCATGCTTGTCAAGCGTGCACCCTTTGCATACTCCCAGCTGCTCAATGCTGAACTCTGGAAGACCTGTGACTATCTCCCTCAGAATAGGCAACGCTCTATGATGCAGGTGCCCCATCCTCTTTTGCCACAACTCACACCAGTTGTTACTGCTATGAACTAGGGCTCGAATAGTTCATCCTGCAACCTGTATAGACTGACTTCTCTAACCCCTATCATTTGTGCTGTTTCTGGGCTAGATTCTTTTGGTCTAATAAGGACATGCTGGTTCTTGAACTCCACTGCATAACTTTTATCCTCCATAACCGAAACTGAAAGCAAGTTCTTCCCGAGACCTGGAACAAACAAAACATCATCAAAGTCTAAAGAGTTCCCTGACTGGAGTTGAAAAGGAATGGTACCAATTCCTTCAACTGGATACTTGGAATCATCACCAAGCTCAACTTGAACTCCTAAGTCCTGCTCTGTAGACTGGTAAAACACTGTTGGGCTGATGTCATGTGCCGAGATGCCCCATTGTCTACATACCAAGCATCCCTCGGAACCGTGTTGGTAGAAAGGCAAGAGACCAACGAGAAATCCTCGAATTTGGCAGTAAACTCGCTCATTTGAGTTTCTGCAGAGGCTGCTACCTGCGTCTGCTGCTGCTTTTCTTTGCCCTTCTTGTCTGGACACTGTGATGAATAATGGCTGTTCTTATGACAAATGAAGCACTTGATCTTGCTCAAGTCCTCCTTCCCTGATTGTGACGTTGACTCACTCTTTACCTTACCCTTGCTGGGTCCTTTACCTCTGCCCTTCTTGGTTTGTCCAAAGAGAGCTAGGTTATCGTCACCACCTTTCTTGCTGGCCTTTGAATCCATCCGAGTCTCCTCCTGGATGAAATCATCCCACAGTTTCTCATAGGTGGGAAGGTCCTCACGAGCACCGATGCCTTTGACAAATGGTTCCCATGAAGCTGAGAAACCATTCAGTGCCATGTTCACCAACTCCGTGTCTTCAACCTTCTCCCCAACTGTTGCCAGTTGATCACGAATCTGTGTGATCTTCATCAGGTAATCAGGTAATTGGTAACAGTGTCAGATCTGGTCATCTCTATAGATCTGAGTTTGTTCCGCAATATCATCTTTCTATTTATGTTCTCTCTTTGGTAGAGGCTAACTAGGGCATCAAACATATCCTTTGCCGTAGTCTTCTCGGATATGTGAGGAATTAGGTGATCCTTCACTGCATCCAAGATCATCCGCTTGGCCTTCACTTCCTTATTTTTGTGAGCTGCCAATTGCTGCGGGTCTATAGGCGGAGTCACAACATCCTTGACAATATCCCAGAGATCATTCTCTTCCAATAAGAACATTACCCTCACTTTCCAGGGCAAGAAATTGGAGGCACCTTCCAATCTATCCTCAAATTTGAGGCTAGCTGCTGCCATTTCTGAGATCTACTGCACAAACTTCCAGATCTGATATGAATGACTCAAAAAGAAAGAAAGTTGTCTTGCAAATAAGCTTAGTCCTTCAAGCAAAAGTATGAAACCCTCAACTGCTGGTTTTTTAATGTCCAGCAGTGATCTACTGCTGTAAACCCTTGAGGATATCAATAACAGAACCTAGCTCTGATACCATGTTAAGTTTTCCAAACCCTAGGCAACTGTTTTCCTATGTTTCTAAACATGCAACATGCAACAACCACACTGATGGCTGGAAAATGAACAAAATAAACAACGGAATGAACAAAATAAATAGGTGAAGTCAAAACTATTACTGAACCTATATATTTAATATAATGGAGGAGATTACGTTACAGCAGGACAACTTGCTCTCTTGCTGGTCTTTCTGGCTAGCAAATCACTCTTCACCCTAGTCAATAGCCTTGCTGATCTCCTTCAATCATCTGCCTTCACTTCCTTCTGTTATGCTTTCGGTTATTATGTAAAACACTCTTGCCCTACTCCTTTTATGCTTGAAAAGGAAACCCTAATCTCTCTAACCCTAATCTATTCAGATGTATGGTCAAGATTACATCTCATCTCATCTTGAGATGTGTGGTCAAGATTGAATCACTTAAGTGAATTACAAAATAGAATCACTTAAGTGAATTTCAAAATAGAATCACTTAAGTGAATTACAAAATAGAATCCGAAATGTCTCGAACCACTTCTAGCGCATTCATACTGAAGCTTGTGCAAGAAGTTCCTGTCCGAGCTACATTTCTCAACAGGAAGGACACATGGAAGACTAGATGAAGTTGGGAACTAGTTGGAAGGGTTAGTTTGTACGCCGTCGCCCCGAGCCTCTGCAACACCTGGTAAGGACCATAGTATTTGGGAGCAAGTTTCTGACAACCACGCAACTGGAGAGATGATTGTTTGTATGGTTGTAAGCGAAGGAAGACCATGTCACCAATGGCAAAGTTGCGTTCAATACGATGTTGATCTGCTTGCTGTTTCATACAATTCTGAGCCATGTCCAAATTGAGCTTGAGTTGGCGAAGAATGGAGTCACGCTGAATGAGACTGGAATCCACGACCTGGACCTTGGAGCTGCCTAGAATGTAAGTTGGAGTTGGTGGAAGCTAACCATAAACTGCTTCAAATGGAGTCACCTTAATGGCAGAGTGATAGAGATGGTGTTGTACCACCATTCAGCCAAAGGAAGCCACTTAGCCCAATGAGTAGGATGTTCAGAAGTGAAGCAACGAAGGTATCTTTCCAAGCATTTATTGGTTTGGCCATCAGTTTGAGGATGGTAGGCTGAACTCATCTTGAGCTGTGTCCCCTGCAACTTGAACAGTTCTTGCCAAAAGCGACTAGTGAAGGTAGGATCCCGATCAGAGACAATGGATTTAGGTATTCCATGGAGGCGAAAGATGGAGTCAAGGAAGATTTGGACGACAATGGATGTAGTATAAGGGTGGGATAGGGAACAAAAGTGAGCATACTTCGAGAGACGATCCACTATCACCAAAATCACTGATTTGCCTCCCGATTTCGGTAGCCCTTCGATGAAGTCCATAGATATATCTGTCCAAACCTGCCCAGGAATGGGCAAAGATTGAAGTGTGCCTGGAGAACACACAGTCTCACCTTTCATGCGTTGGCACCGATCACTTTTAGCAACAAATGTTTTGATATCTTTTTTCATGCCCTTCCAGAAAAAGGTACGCTTGGCTCGGGTATATGTTTTGAGAAAACCCGAATGACCAGCTGTGGGAGATGCATGCATTTCATGAAGGAGGAGGTCCTTGATTTGAGACTCAAATGGAATAACCAATCGGTCATGAAATCGTAAATCCTGACCATCCCAAACATAACCAGGGTGTGATTGAGGATCCTCTTGGAGATGGCAGAGGAGAGTTTGTAATGATGAATCCTTGGCCAGATCTTCACGAAGTTGATGAAGCCATTGCGGAAGAGGAGTAGAGATGGCATGTAGCATGGCCTGATATTCATGTAGGCGAGACAAAGCATCAACCACCACATTCTCTTTACCTTTCTTATAAGAAATGTTAGTCATATCCCAACAATTTGGAGACCCATTTTTGTTGTTCGGAGTAGCCACCCATTGCTCTCAAAAATATTTTAGACTTTGATGATCAGTCTTGATGGAAAAATGTCGACCAATGAGATATGGACACCAATGAGTGACTGCATGTAAAATGGCAAGCATTTCCTTCTCATATGTGGACTTGACCAAATTTCGAGGGGAAAGTGCCTTGCAAGTAAAAGCCAATGGTTGACCCTCTTGCATTAAAACTGCTCCAATGCCTGTACCTGATGCATCACTCTCGATGACAAAGGGTTTAGAAAAATTTGGCATTGCCAAAACAGGGGTGGTGGTCATAGCATACTTCAAATCAACAAAAACCTTCTCAGCCGATTCAATCCACACAAAAGAATTTTTTCGCAACATGGCTGTGAGGGGAGCTGCTATCTTGCCATAGTTTTTTACGAATTTTCTGTGATATCCTATAAGACCCAAGAATCCACGAAGTCCCTTCAAGGTATGAGGTTTGGGCCATTCTTGCATTGCCTGAATTTTTGTAGGGTCTACCTGAACTCCTTCCTTAGTGACTATATGCCCCAAATATTCAACCTCCTGCTGACCAAAGGAACATTTTGATTGCTTTGCATAAAGCTGATGGTTAGACAAAAGTTTGAGAGTTGCTTCTAAGTGGTGAAGATGATCCTCCCATGTGTGACTATAAATCATGATGTCATCAAAGAAGACCAAAATGAATTTGCGAAGATGAGGGCAAAAAACAAAATCCATCAAACTCTGGAAGGTGGAAGGTGCATTGGTTAACCCAAAAGGCATAACTAAAAATTTATAATGCCCTTCATGAATTCTAAAGGCTTTTTTGAGAATATCTTCCTTCTTAATACGGATTTGGTGATAACCCGATCGTAAATCCAACTTGGAAAAATATTGAGCCCCATGCAACTCATCTAAGAGTTCATCAATATTAGGAATAGAGAACTTATCCTCGATGGTAATTTTATTAAGATCTCGATAATCCACACACAAGCGCCAAGTGCCATCATTCTTTCTAACTAACAACACTGGTGAAGAATAGGGGCTAACACTTGAACGGATAATTCCCAAAGCTCGAAGTTCCTGTATAATTTTCTCAATTTTAGTTTTCTGAGCATAAGCATACCGGTATGGGCGAACATTAGGAGGTAAACTGCCAGGAACAAGTTGTATTGCATGATCATGTGAGCGTTGAGGAGGAAGTCCCTTGGGTTCCTCAAAGACATGAGAATATCTGTTTAGTATATGCTGTAATTGTTGTGGATGACTAGACTCCCTTTGCTCGAGAGCGGTGATAGCAAAAAGTCGAGCTACCACGCCATGGGAATATTTCTTTAACAAATTTTCCATCTTATGAGAAGAAATGAATTAAACTGCTCCTGCCTTTGTGCCACGAAAGGTATATTCCTGCCCATCCTGACTAAATTTCATCCATAATTCTGCAAAATCCCATAGGATTGGTCCTAACATTTGTAACCATTGTGCTCCCAGAACCATATCACACCCTCCTAAGGGTAAAGCAAACATGTCAGACTTGAGATTATAGTCCCCAATTTTTAGCTTAACATTATGACATTTTCCTTTACATGGTAGGGTGCCACCATTAGCAATCATAACTTCAAAGGAATTGCATGTGGTAATGTAACAGTTTCCTTGTTTGGCGATATGTGGATCAATAAAATTATGTGTGCTACCAGAGTCAATCAAAATGATGACCCTTTGTCCCTTGAAATGGACAATCACCTTCATGGTTTGGGGGGTGGATACTCCTGCTAGAACATGTACAAAAATTTCTGGTTGGTTTTCCTCCTGATCGATTGGTTGATCTGTGGATTCTGTTTCTTGAGGATCCTCCTCATCCTCAAAAGAGTCTGAAGTGGGAACTTTGTCCATATCTAGCAAGTACAATTTTTGTTGCACACACCTATGCCCTCGGGTATATTTTTCATCACAATTGTAACATAATCCTTGTGCCTTCCTATGCTCCATCTCCTCATGACTCAATTTTTTTATAGGTGGAGATTTATTAGTCGAACTTGGCATTGGCTTGTTCAAAAAAGATGACTTAGATGGAGGAAATTTAGAAGTTCGACCAAGAGCCTTGAATTTTTCCTCTGCCAATTTGGCCAATTGTATGGCTTGTGGTAGCGATTGAGGTTGCAACAATTTAACCTCAGGCCTGATGTTATCCTTCAATTCACTCACAAAACAACAATGGAAAGAATCAACACTTAGTCCTGTTGTTCGATTGGCAAGTTTTTCAAACTGAGTTTGGTATTCTCGAACAGTTGAAGTTTGTTTGAGTTTAAAAAGGGCTCTTGTAAAATCTTCAAACTCGCTAGGACCAAAGCGAGTGAGTAGGTGTTGACCAAAATCAGACCATGAAAGGTTAGGTTCAGCCTTTCTAAGCCACAAAAACCAATGGAGTGCATTTGATTCAAAATTAAAATCTATGGTCAACCATAGGAAACGATCAACATTATGAAGAGTGAAATACTGTTCTGCCTTACAAATTCACCCCTCAGGATCTTTTCCATCAAACTTGGGAAAGTTCCCATTATGGTTGGGTATAGCCTCATTGGTGGTGGCTTGTACCAATTTCCACTTGGTCATGTGGAGTTGCAGAATCAGTAGAGGCTCTACTTTCCAATTCAACCTTCATTGCTTTTTGTGCATGGGTGAGATCAGCTATAGATTCTTGGAAAGATTGGATTTGTGACTGCAATTCCTGTATGCTTTTGTTAAACCTAGACATTATTTGGTTGCCCATATTGTCCACTTTGTTTTGAAGTTCCCTCTCCATTAATTGTTGGCGAGTTCCCTCAGCCATAATTGAAGGTTTGGATGCTTTTTGTGGGACTTACTAAAAATAGATAGGTAGCTTTTGAGAGTTACAAAGTTCAAAATGTTGCTCAAGTGTTCTGAAAATAAATTCAAACAGAAGTGGGTACATAAAATTTTTGATATTTTTCAAACTTTCATACATGATAATGGTTTTAAACAAACTGAATATTAACAGGATTTAAATTTTATATTAAAAAAAAAAAGTTGAATCTTATCAACACCTGCATCACTAAGAAAGTATTCAATACGAGCAACATAGTTATGAAATCAATCTTATCAAAATCAAGAAGTCATTGATGGACTTTGGGTCAGTGATTTTTGAGCTAGCAAAGTTCAAGTTGTTACTTATGCCGATACTTGATATTTATAATGATTGATCTAAGATGGATCAATCTTGATTTGATGCAATATTATTGCCAAAATTTATCAAGGTCATTTGTTTTTCATCTGTGCTTAAAGAACGAAGTCTTTACTGCCTTTACCATATTTATAACCTATTCATTTCTGTCCTATCTCTTAGCTGTTCCTATTCTGTTTTCATTTCCTTGAATATTTTCCCTGAGGAGGCCTGCTTGGTATTGTGCATGCTGTTTTATTCAGTCATTTCCTTAAATGGCCAATTAGGGATTAATGCGTAAGAAACAAATTTACATTGAAATTATAATTGAGAAAACGCTATTATAATCTATTGTGATGAAGGATGCATTTTCAATTTGAATACGGGTCATAATAGAACTTCACATATAATTATATTGCCTTGACATGCACAGAAATGGTGTCTTAGGGTGAGAACTACTGTTATGTCGTCTTTAATAGAACTTGACATATGATTATATCACATTTACATGCACAGAAATGGGGGTGCTAGGTTGAGAACTACCATTACTTTTTCTTGGAACAACTTATTATCCAAATTGTCTTCTTTCAATGCTGTGTTGCATTTTAGCAACAGTTTATTAACAACTATGTTTCATGGGGACTCGTCCTAGGATTCGGGGGTCATCTTGGACATGCGTTCTGATGTCCTAAAAATGTATCTGGTGTCCTGGAATCACATCCACCAGCCCAAATAGCCATCCTGCTGTCCCTGTCCTGGAACTTTGTGGAACATAGAAATTTACTAATTACATAGAACTTCCTTTTCTATATAAATGACTTTGGCTGGCTTATATTCTTGTGGTCGATGATAACAAAATAAGAAACATAATCTTCTACCCTGCTATTTGAATATTTATATCTCCTGCTACATTTAGCATGGCTAAATTGCAACTCAGGGATTTGTTGGAATTTAGATCAATTAAAAATACTGATTTGTCAATATTGAAAAAAAATTAGTATGCCAATTAGATTTGTATTTTAGAAACACCTTTTTTCAGTGCTTTAACAAGAATAAGCTGCCTTGTCTGTCTTTGCTTTACTTGCTTATGTCCTTTAGTTGAGTTTGTTTCTTTTTATTATTATCATTATATTTTTTAAAAGAAATTCTTTCATAAGATAACTTTAATGTTGGGCCTCTTTTTGGGGTAAAAGTTCAAGGGGTAAAAGTGCAACTTGCATTCATATGGCCATACTTCTGTTAATTTTCCATGTGCTCATGATCTTTAAATGTGGTCATTGCAGTGGTTTTTACGAGACTTTACAGGCATGTTGGGTGGAATTTTGTTCACATTGTATCAGGTATTTAAGGTTCAACCACAAGTTGCACCAAGACATGGCAATTGTGAATTAAGACATTAATATAACTTGAGAAGCTTGGGAAACAATAGCATTAGCATTTCTATGGTGGGGGGCGTGGATATGAGAAATATGCTTTGTGTTCTTCATATGGCTTTACAAATATACTTACCAAGGAAGTTTTTTTTCTTTTTTTTGTAACATCAATGCATTTTGTGCAGACAAATTAAAATGGAAGGCATAAGCATGGGAATTTCTGGAATGATTTTTATGAAATTATATTATTTCTTCATATGAATTTTGAAGTTTTTACAAAAGGTTTTATTTCAGTTGCTCTTTAACTTTACGAGGCTACTATTTTAAACATTAATTTGATAGGTTCCCTTTTACTTTCTAACTAAGCTGAAAATGGAGGTTTCTACTCTTTCCAACCTCCGGATCTTGGATAGGTTCCCTTTTACTTTCTAACTAAGCTGAAAATGGAGAAAACAAATCTGATCTACTTTGTTTGAGGAGTAAGGGTGTATGAGAAAGAAAATGCAAAACGACTGAGGTCATAGTAGGGTTTAGATCTGGTGTAGTTGGCGTTCTCAACAGAAACCTGATAACTTCATTGCGTAAAATCTTTGGATACATGCAACAATCAATCAAAGAGAGGACTAGTAGGGGAAAGGAGGTCAGAGCCATAGATTTCACAAATTCATGAAGAAAAGGTCAGAGACAATCTGAATGCCACGCGCAATTCTTTATTGATTTCGCAATTTGAGTGTTTTACAATTCTCACTCCGAAGAGTAGCTCTGGTATTGCTTCAAAGGCCAAAAGACCATTACAATGAGCATTTAGCTCTTATTTATACTTGAACTTGTAGCCATGAAATGGACTACATACAATGAACCTTAGTGATAATTACAAGGTGGTTACATAATTCTTATTTGTTTACTAAAGATAGACATAGAGCAAGGCACCTTGGCAACGGGTCGCTTTGAAAGCGGATTGCTATGAGAGTGGGGCGTGCTGTGAATGGGTTGCTATGAGAGTGGGGCGCCTGAAGAGTAGGCCGTTGTGAGAGAGAGGTGCTTTGAGAGTGGGTCTCTCGAAGAGCGGGTCGCTATGAGAGTAGGGTGCCTGGAGGTCACTTTGAGAGTGGGGTTCCCTCTTCCAAACACTTAACCAGTTCTTGATTTTTGCTCCGCTCTATCTGCTACCTTAGCTTATGTGATGGATCTCCATTCGAGGAATGAGATCTCTTGGAAAGTGGGTCATACTAAAGAGCGTAGTGCTTAGTGAGTGAGACGCTTCAGCGAGTGGGTGTTTTATGGAGTGAAAAATGTTCAAGGCGAAGCATCTATGAAAATTGTCTTGGTCCCTTCATTTTTCACACTAATTGCATGACAAATTTTGTTCTGGAAGAGATGGTAGTAGTCAACTACTATAATTCTAGCGACTTGCGAGGAAGTCAATCCTAATTGACGGGAGATCCCAGATGGTGCCTTATTCTTGGGCGTGGAGTCAACATTGAGATAGCCATGCGACAAAACCTTTGTTGTCAGACTTGGCCGGACTCTTGAGTACTCGGCCGAGTCCGAGTCCAAGTGGGCTCAGCTGCGTCTAGCCCACTCGGACTCGTTTTTATCCTAGACCCGCTCGAGTCTGGACGTCGGGACTCGGCTGGACTAGAAACAATTATCATCGACCACGCAATATAATTTTTAAGAGCATTACAGAAAATGTTTATGTACCGCAGCGAACTGTCTGTGTTTGTACATTGTTTCAACAGCTTTGGAAGGGTTAGCCATCGTAATAAAATGATGCCACCGTAAAACTAGCGAGTCCCGTCCCTCTGGCTGGGTCGGTTTACTATTCTGTTTTTGCGGGAGTGACGTGGAAACAATTGACTTCTATGGGAAGTAGTTTCGAACGAAGGGACGGGACAAGATAGCGGATTCCGCATTATTTGATTTGGAATCATTGGCTTTAACGTGTAGAGAGAGCTACCTGTAGTGTCACCTGTAACGTTAATGTCATGTAATATGTATGCATAGAATTTCAGGTCGACGAAAGTGAGGTTTATGGTGCTCACAAAATTTGAAGGAATCCGACTTGAACTTTGTAACGATTACTGTGATACTTAAAATAGAAAAAATTAAAGTTAAAATAAAAAAAAAATCATGGACACTTAGGCTCACATATCCATTTGCTCTTAAAAGGTTAGTTTGTACTTCAAATTGCAGTAGACGGTTTCTATAAATATCAAATTGCAGTGTATGCGCATGCTCAAAATATTACGTAGTCATATATTTCACTTGCACAGTTGGTACTCTTCTCATCTGCAGGTGGCTTTAAAAAGGAAAGGTAGTAACGATATAATACAATTTTACCGTCAATGCACGTGGACCTGCACTAGTATAGGTCTCACGGGCTCTTTATCAAAAGGACTTATGATTAACACAAATTTGTCTATTCTTTCTTCTTCTGCATCGGTATATATGTTGGATGTACTTTATCTTTGAAAGAAAAAACAAAAAAATAAATATTAAAGAATCAATTAAAAATTTGTATACCTAAGTATAATGTATAGTTTTTATTTTTAGCTTAGTTATAGGTGATTTTAACCCATGGTTTTACGGTTTATCTATTATATTTTAATATTATTTGATGGTTTAAGATTATGAAATTATATATATATTCAAAGTACATAATAATAATTAAAAAAAAACGTACAGTTTTTATTGATTTTCTCAATCCAAAATTCTAAAATAAATATTTGTATTTATTGTAAAAGCAAAGACACCAACCGGAAAATTAAACAATGTTTTAAATCCATTAAACAATGTTTTAAATCCTCAACGTCAGCGGTCAAATCCTCTATATCTTTGACCTGTTATCATCGGAGTGATCCATTCTCGTCGCGGAACCTTGAGGCACGTCCTCAGGTAGGGGTTTGTTTCAATCAAAATTTATTTATTTATAATTATGATAATTTAAATTATATATTATTATTTTAAATATATAAATAATAATAATTTAATAGTTATAATTTTATTTATTTTTATTTGTAGGTTTATAATCTTTAGTTTGTAGGGTAAAGATAAAGTTAATGAAACTGAAACAATCTACCCATAAGCATTGTACCACTACAAGTGGCTTTTCCTTTAATTAAATATTTTAATTTTTAATTAATTTTAATGACAATCCTAAAACCTATTTTAAAGATAAAATTTGCTCGATATGTAACCAGTTCTATCATTATGATCACCCATGTGTTTTTTTAATACGTTCGGGAATGTGTGCTAGGGTGGGGCCTGCTGCTTGCGCCGACAGATGGAAATGACAAATATTCTATTGTAGTGAGGCGTGTGGCGTAGAAAACAATAATACAGAGATGGAGTCATCTGATGATTATAATACTTCACAAGTTCACATTTTACATGTGAACTTGTCAATTATTAATTCTCTTTTTCCTGGTTTTTTTCAAAATAATGTTGAATGTTGAGTAGGTGTGTTAGAATATATTAATAAGTAATATGTATCAAAAAAACTTATTGTTTTAATAAAAAATTGTTTTTTTATTTTTATTTTTTTTTACCAAGTTTTTGCCGAGTCTTGTTGAGTTTTTTTGCCGACTCCCGAGTCAACCTTTTCGAGTCCGAACCAAGTCCGAGTTTTGCTACTATGGACAAAACTAATGCTTTTGAAGGGAAGAGTGTTAGTGCTTGCAGTGACCTATGGATTGATGAGGGTAAGAATGTTGGTGACCTTCGGAATAAGGTTGTGCTTATTAGAGGTGAGATGGGCACAATAGAAAAAGTGAAGCGGATTTGGGAAGCGAAAAAAAAAAAATAAGGGCGGAACAAAGAATACTAAATAGTGATAGTCAAAGAAATGGTGGAGGTAAAGTGATCATGAGGTAGATGGTGGAAGAAGGGGATGAGACGAAGCGGGAACCTGAGTGTCTCTTACGATTTTTCTTTTTATTATTATTTTGTTTCTTTTCTTTTTTATTTAAAAAAAAATAATTTTAGGGTAGGGCCTTCTGTCTTTGGAGTGAGGCGTTCCGAAATGAGGTGCTTGGAGTGCATGGCGCTTTGGAATGGGGCACCTAGAGCCTTGCACTACTTTGAGTAGAGCCTATTCTCTTGACCAACACCCTATTATGCTTTTCCTAGGACATCTATTCTTCTAGAACTGCAATCTCTAGAGGTACTAGGCATAGATTTGTATCCCTTCCATATCTTTTTTGCGGCTTCTTTGCTTTTGTTCATACCCATCGACAGAGAATCAAACCTTTGCTTAAGCAAAACTGCATCTACAAGCCGATTTTTCTGATTGCCCATAAAAACTAGGTGTGTCGGAGGATGTTTGGATTCTCAAACTGATCTTTGGAAGCGTTTGATCTCCTTTGACAACTTCTCCATACTATGACTCAGGATTATCTTCCCTCTTGCTTTTTGATTGCATAGTAGAGCAAGTAGCTAGGACAAGTTTTTCGAATCTCTACTACAACACTCTTGCAATATCCTTGGTGTATGACCATTCATTTTAATTTTTCCTTAATTTCTGTAGCCATTTCTACGAAAACATCTCTTGATTATCGAAGTTGGCGCACTTCTTCAGCTCGTTTTATCTTCTATTGTTGTTATTCTGAGCAAAGGCCACTCTTTTTTTGCCCATGATGTCCTCCATGGTGTTTTTGTTGTGCTATAGAACATATACAATCATTAGTGACGATGACCTTCTTAATGACTTTCTTTGCAATCTATCATTTCCTCCCTTGCCAGAATGGGTACTACTATCAATGCTTGAAGCTGAATAATTTTTTTTCCTTTGCTTTTAGCGTCCCGCTTCGAGGACACCTTGCCCTACAACGCGGTCACCAAAAAAAAGAAAAAAGAAAAGAAAAAATAAAATAAAAAATATTGGAACACCCCACTCCGAGGGTGTAGGGCCCCCGTGGATGCTCGAAATATATAATTTTTAAATGTAGAGGCCATGAAGTCAACCTAGTGGTGCTGCAGATGCTGCCCATTGACTGAGATGGGTAGTGGACTTCCTTCTAAAGTTGCTAATTTGAAAGCATTGGCGCTCTTTGTTTGGGTGATTTGATAAGGTCCGAACCATAGAGAATCAAACTATGTATGCTGATTGGGCTTGGCTCGATCTTCGTCCCACTTCCAGACTAGGTCTTCTTCCTTAATGTCAAGTGGCATCATGTTCCTATCAAACCATCTCTTCACTGTAGCTTGGGTGCTTCGTGTACTTTGTAAATGCTTTTTCTCTTTCTTCTTCGAGGAAAAGCAATTTGCTCATCCTGATCTGTAAGGGCATCATATTTTTCTCTTCCAATTTGAGTTCCTACGAGAGCTGCAGAGAGGGGAGTTCCAAGTTAATGGGTAAAACAACCTCTTTGCCATACACTAGTTTGTTGCAGCAAATGTCCAATAGATGCTTTTGGGGTTACCTTGTTTTCCCATAATGCCTTTTGTAATTGTCTGCCAATTTCTTTAGGATTGTGCAATCATTTTTTTCAAGATTTTGATCAAATTTTTGTTGGTAGCTTTAGCCTAGCCATTCCCTTGCGGATAATAGTTTGAAGATGTTTTCAACAAGAAACCATGTTGAAGCACAAACTGAATCATCTTCCCTTGGAAAACTAATGCATTGTTGGTGATGACAACATAAGGTACCCCAAAGTGAGTTATGATGTCTTCCAATAGTTGTATCATCGTTTCTTGGTTAGCTTCTTTAACTGGGACTGCCTCTACCCACTTGGTGAAATAATCCGTGGCTGTAAGAAACCACCCATGGAGTGCACTGGAGAGGGGGTTGATCTTACCTGTGAAGTCTAAAGCCCCATTGAATGACTTGAAACAACCTTTCATGCATTGAAAAGTATCTGTTATGATTGTGGGCTAGTAATACCTTGCCCTTAGAATTTTGTGGGCAATGGTATATGCTGAGTAATGTCCCCCTTCATTATAGTAAGCTCTTAGCAGATTGTCTATTCTCTCCCTTTCAATGCATCTTAAGAGGACTCCATCGTACCCTCTCCAGAAGAGGATGCCGTTCACCACAAAGTAGCTCATTGCCTGTCTCCTAAAACGTTTCCTTTCAATTCTTGTCTTATAACTTGGGACCATGCTAGTTTTGAGGTACTCCATAAGATCACTCATCCATCTCAATCTTTGTCCCATGGTTGTATGCCCCTTCGGTTGTTCAGGCTCATCTATAAATGCTACTTGTTCCTCTACACAAGATCGTGCCAAATTCTTGCATAGAGCTCGACCCCTAATCAGTTTAGTTGGCTTAATCTTGATGTCAAATTCCTAAATCTTGTTGATCCAACCAGCTCTCTTTTCTCCTAATTCTCCTTGCAGGATGGCAGATCTAACGTCAAGATGCACCACAAATACAGTGGTTCTACTCTATGAGAGGTAATATTTGAACGAACTTAGGGCTTTCATCGTTGCAAACACTTGCTTTTCAATGAAAGTGTACCTCTCATAGTTATGCAAGGTTTGGCTCATGAAAGATATAGGATGCTCATCCCCTTTGTCATCTTTTTGTGTGAGGACTGCAACTATGTTGACGTCTGTCCCAAATACATATAGTCTGAAATCCTTCAAGAATTCCATATTCACAAGCATTGGAGCTTTGGTGATTACATCCTTAATGCTTTGGAATGCTTGCTTGCCCTTTGTCTAGGAAAAGTTAGCATCTTTTTTCAGCATTTTTGTTATTGACTTGACCATATCGACAAAGTTTGTGATAAAACAAGAAACAAACTGAATTTGACCCATGAATGATCTGATCCCCTTCACTGATGATGGCAAAGGTAATTGTTGTATGGCCTTGACCCTATTCAGATCAATAGCTAGTCCATCCCTTGTTACAACATGACCCAACAATTTCCCTTCTTGGACCAAGAAAATGGATTTCTTGGGGTTTAGTGAGATGCCAAACTCTCTGCAACGTTCAAAAACGGTTTCCAAGTGCTCCAAATGCTTGCTCTTGTCTTTTGAGAAGACTATCATGTCATCGAGGTATATTAATATGATATCTTCCAACAAACTTGCAAAAGCAATGTCGAAAGGTGGCTCTTGCATTGGACAATTGAAAGGCATTCCCTGATGTGCAAATGTCCCCCATTTTATGGTAAATGCTGTTTTGTATTGGTCTTCATCTCAGACCCAAATTTGATTGTACCTTGAGAAACCATCAAGCAGGGATAACATCTGTGAATTGACAACTTTTTGTAAGATCTGCTCCATAGGGGGTAAGGGGTAATGATCCTTCAATGAAACTTTGTTTAGATTTTGAAAATCTACACAGCCGAATATCTCCATTCTTTTTCTTGACCGACACCAGGTTAGCCACCCAGGTGGAGTGTTTGTTCGGGAAGATCACTTATGCTTGTAGCAACTTTACCAACTCCTTTTTCATCACTGCTTTGATCTTTGGATTGACTGGCTTTTGCTTTTGCCTGAATGGTTTGGCCCTAGGCTCCAAGTCAATAGTGTGCTTGATTACCTGCTTGTCATAAACTTTTAGGTCCTTATAACTCCAAGCTATGACATCATTATACTTGGCACACAATTCTGTGAATAGGTGCCTTTCCTGGTTCATGCATTCTTTCCCAAGCAAGAGAGACTTCCCTTCACTAATCTAAACTGGTTGATAATCAAACATCTTGACTTTGAGATTGGACTTCCTCACATTGTCGTCTAGATTGAACAAACTCTTGAGTGTGATCAGACCTTTCGGTAGTTGATTGGTCTTTAGCTGAATGATTCCATCCTTGACATCATCATCATATTCATTCTTGTTCTCTGCATGTTGAGCTTCTTGAATCAAAAACTCAACAATTTGTTCATCATTGCTGAAAACTTGCTAGTGTTATGAGATGTTCGACATTGCTGGCGTATATACTATATCTAGTTCCTTGGGATTAGTCCATATATCTGTCGTAGGGTCGAAATGGGAAGCCAAAGGTTCCAATTCATCGGCCTTCGTGTTTTCGTCCCTGGGCATTGCTTGAATATCATAGGTGTCAAAGCTTTCCAACAAGTCCCAAACTTTGTGCTTGTATGTTTTCATTAGCTTGTTTTTGGTAGTGCACTTAGAGTTAACTTGTTTGATAGCTAGCTTGGAGTTGCCTAAGATTTTCAAATGCTTGAACCTAGATTTTTCTACCTTCTGTAAACCTATACATAAAGCTTCATACTCAACTATGTTATTAATGTAGTTGAAAAGCAAACGACAAGCAAAACCAAGAGATTCGCCTTTAGGACTCCTCAATTGAATTCTTGTACCAACACCATTTCGAGTTATTGCTCATTCATAGACCCCCCTTCCCCCCAATTTAAATAGACCCCCCTCATTCATTGAGTGGGTACATAGATACACAGTACATGCCAAAAGGTGATATTGTGGAGTACGTTGGAGCATAGTTGAGAAAATTGGAATCGGGAGTGAATCGACAGTTTAAAAAATCGGCAAAAAAAAAAAACCGAAGAAAACGATTTTTTTTTTTATTTTTATTTTTTCATGCATATTACAATGAATTAACATTATGCAAATCAAATATTGCAATAAAAGCAACAATTCAAGTCAAGACATCATACAAGGCTCAAGCTTTAAGTACACATGAAAGTGACAAAACAAAACACATCCTGTATTGCTTATAATATGAAAAGGTACAAATTACAAAATGTGTCAAAATGCCTCAATAGGCCCACTATCTATTGTCTTCCTTTGCCCCTTGTCCTAGCATAAGCCCTAGTCTCTCTTGGTTGATGTGTGCTTGTAGTTGCTTGTGCCGCTTCTCGTGCTAAGGCCTCTTGTTGGTCCCTTGCTGCCATCTCCTCCGCTAGGTTCTCATAGTTTTGTAAATCTTCCATGGTGAATAGAGGCTCTTGCCGTTCTTGCTGCTCCTGTGCTGCATCTGTGATCCATTCAGATGATGGATCAATGTCACTTAGGTCAATGGGCTCAATATTTGTTTTTTCAAAACTTTTTTGGTGGAGACGAAGGTTGTAATGCACAAACACAAGATCATTTAACTTTTCTTGTGTAAGTTTGTTGCGCTTCTTGGAGTGTATGTGCTCAAACATACTCCAATTGCGCTCACAACCTGAAGAGCTACATGGTTGAGATAAGATTCTAACCGCCATGTGCTGCAAATTGGGCGTATAATCACCAAAGTCCTCCCACCATAAATCTAGAAACAACAACAAAAAAAAATTAATATTTCACATGTAACAACTTAAAAGTTTAAATTTTAAAACAAAATCAAAAGACAATAAATAATAATTCGATGAGGTTTACCTGGCCTCAATATCTCAATAGCATTTTTGCATTGCTCAGATGGGAATTGGCGACCACGACATGCCTTATAATCTTGTATCTCTGCACGTGTTTTATCGCGCAATTGTTTACTCGCGGAGAACACGCGGTCAATGCAATCTTGAAGGCCAATTTTGACCTCATAATCAACACGGAATGTAGGGGTATAAAAGAATTTGGGGTTCAAATAGTAACCCGTTGCATGAAGAGGGCTATGGAGTTGTGATGTCCATCTGTTATCAATGATAGTCCAAATGGCATCATATTTGGCGTGGGCATGTTCATAAAATGCAGCAATTGCCTCTTTTGCCCTATCCATAGCCTCATATACAAATCCCATTGGAAATTCTTCTCCATCAACAAGACGAAGAATCTTCACCAATGGCTCTGAGACTTGAAAAAAAAAAAATAATTTAAAGAAAAATATTTTACAACATAAATAAAATAAAACAAATTAATAAGCGTAGTCTTGTACCTTGATGGCCTCATCCATGGCCATCCAGAAGTCCTCCTCAAACAAATAAGTATAAACATTTTGCCCCTCAGGTGATGTTCGGTATCTTGCAGCTAGTTCAGAATTCCACTCATCACTCACAAACATTTGCTTTAGTGACCCTCTTGCATCATAAATGCTCTGCAATGTCACAAAGTTTGTGGCGAAGCGTGTAATGCCAGGCCGCACTAGCTCCCTCCCATTGGTAAATCGCCTCATGAGGCTAAGGACCCATGAATGGTTGTAAATGAATTTTGTGATGGCCTTAGCCCTCCTTACAACCTCTGCCACCCAAGGTAATTTCCCAATGTCCTCGAGGAGCAAATCGAGACAATGGGCTGCACATGGGGTCCAAAAAATGGTGGGGAATCTCTCCTCCAAAATCCTCTCGGCTGCCTTATATGTTGCTGCGTTGTCCGTGATGATTTGGACAACATTCTCCTCCCCAACCTCCAAGACAACCTCCTCCAACAACCCTGCAAGCATTTCGGCACTCTTAACATGTGCCGATGCATCTATTGACCTAAGGAATGCAGTTCCTCTTGCAGATGCAACCAAAAAATTAAGCAGGGTTCTTCCCTTCCCATCTGTCCAACCATCAGACATTATAGTGCAACCCTTGGTCCTCCACACCCTACGCTGGTTGTCAAGCACAACCTGAAGTATAAAAAAAAAATTAGTCATGCACATTGCATATTGATTTTATCATATTAATATATATAAAAAAATTTAGTCATGCCATATATATATAAATTTAGTCAAGCACAATGACACAACCTGAATGTTGTCCATAGATTGTCGAAGGAGAGGGCCCCTAAGGTCATCATAAGTTGGCGCCTTAAATCCTGCGCCGCAACTTGCGACGACATCTATCATGCGCCGCCAGTATGGAGACCTTGCCACATTGAAGGGAATGTCAGAATAGTACCAAAAAGTGGCAATGGCTGTCCTCGTTGCACTGTGCTTCTCTTGGTTCCACGCGGCCATACCCTCAAGCGTGGATTGTGCCCCTGGCACAGAACGGTCTACAAAATAGGACTCTCCCGTCCCACTAGCTCCTTGTGCACTTGAAGGACTCGAACTACTCTGTTGAAAGTACCGGTTAAGGTTGCCACTAGTACAAGCAACTCGGGAGGGGGGGATGAAATGGCATCGCTATGACTTCTTTTGTGACTAGCGTTTTCATCTGCCGCAGTGATCATGGCATTTACTTTGTTTTTAATATCTTCTGGCACCTTATCACATATCTTGACATTATTTTTAGATATCTGTGCCAAATGGAATTTGAGGCGATAAACGCCTCCAATATAAGTCTCGCCACAAAAATTGCATTTAAAATCCCCTCTTCTTGGCCCTGGCGTTGCATACGCCCATGTTGGATCCAATGGTTTCATTTTTTATATGCTTGCACATGGAAACAAGTTAGTAACAACAAAGTTACAATCACTTGAAAAAAAGGAAAAAAAAACTAAACCCTAAACCAAAAGGCTAGGGTTTAGGCCCTTTAGGGTTTAAAATTGAAACATTGAGTCATTGACAGCTGAAAAATAGGCTTGCATACATAGTTATTAGGCAGCAATATTTACTTAAAAAGAGAAGAAAAAAAATCCTAAACCCTAAAAAACCCTAAACCCTAGACTAGGGTTTAGGGTTAAATGTTAATGTTTAAGTTTAACATAAACAAAATTACAAATATTGATAGGCAGCAATATTTACTTAAAAAGAGAAGAAAAAAATCCTAAACCCTAAAAAAAAAACCCTAGACTAGGGTTTAGGGTTTAATGTTTAACAAATATTGATAGGCAGCAATATTTAATATTTACTAAGTACTTAAAAAGAGGAAAAAAAAATCCTAAACCCTTACAAAAAAACCCTAAAAAAACCCCTAAACCCTAGACTAGGGTTTAGGGTTAAATGTTAATGTTTAACATAAACAAAATTACAAATATTGATAGGCAGCAATATTTACTTAAAAGAGAAGAGAAAAAAATCCTAAACCCTAGACTAGGGTTTAGGGTTTAATGTTTAACAAATATTGATAGGCAGCAATATTTACTAAGTACTTAAAAAGAGGGAAAAAAATCCTAAACCCTTACCAAAAAACCCTAAAAAAAACCCTAAACCCGTTTAATGTTTAACAAATATTGATAGGATAGCTAATAATTTGGCTTGCATATATCAATTTAGTATCTACTTAAAAGGAGGAGAGAAAAAAAAAACCCTAAACCCAAAACCCTAGACTAGGGTTTTGGGTTTTAAATTTGAGAACAGCCCTAAGTCTAACCTAATTTCAAACAGCCCTAATCTAATTTCAAACAACCCTAATCTATTTAAAAAAAAAAAAGAGTTTTCAAAAAATTTCTGACCTTGAATGAATCTTTTGGGCGGATGTTGTTGGCTGCCGGATTCCTTCACACCGCAATCGCTCGCGCTCCTAGGATGCCTTGGCGTAGTTGGTCGGGGTGGTAGCAAGGTGGGAGAGTGTCTTTTTGGGTTTGCAAGAGCTCAGCTGAAGAAATAAGAAAGAAAAAGTCACTTTTTCTATTTATCGGCCGCAACTTACACCCGTGCGGCTGCGGCCGATTTTTTGAAAAAATCGGCAATGAATCGGTGGACTCGCGATTCTTTGCCGATTGAATCGCTGAGCGAAAAAATCGGCAAAAAATCGGGAGTCCGTCGATTTTTTGCCGATTTTCTCAACTATGCGTTGGAGATGTTCTGCGCAGGAGCAGTTGTTGTATATGCAAGGAGGTGTTGTATGCCGTTTGGTCCTATAGGCTTATCGTTAATGCAATATCTTGTTCATCATTTAGCTAATGTTTATTGTGTGACGTTTGCATGTGTTTCTATTGTAGTAGATATAGAATCAAACCTTGTTATCTTGTATTTTGTTCGCCATTTTTATCGTACAAGGCCATCTAGGCAGTTGCTAGGCCGTCCAATTGCATGTGCCAGGCCTTCAGGACTGAAGGCAAGCCATCTAGGCAAGTGCCAAGCTGTTTGGGCTAGTGCCACTTGTCTGAGGAGAGTGCAGGTTGTTTGATCTTCAGACTAGGGTGTTTAAAACATTGTGCAAGTCCGTCAGAGAGAGGAGATGATGCAGGCCATACAACTGCATCTTGGCAAGTTGTGAACAGTTAATCTGTCAATCTTAACCTCCAAGAGTGGAATACCACCATCGTGCTACATTTTCTTTGGAATCTCCCTCCTTTTGGAATTTTGCATTAATTGAGACAATAGGCAATGCTTTTGGCTTTTGTCATATGTAAATTAAGCTCGTTAAATTGTAATACTCTTTATTCCACTCTATTCATTTTCTAATGTCTTTTGGTAATTTAAGTTTTAACTTCATTTAAATGACATTGCTGTATTTAGGAGTTTGCTTTTTTGTTGGACCAGGGGGTTGATGCAATTAATATTTAAGGGACCGTATGAATGCTCGAGGTAGTTGTCATGGCCCATGGAGCGTCAAGAAGGGGGTGCTAGCTCAATAAGAATGGTTCTTATATATCGGGAGCTCTTGTTGCCTATAGACAATTTATGCATTAGCTTTTAGACAACATTAGAAATCATTTGGATACCCCTGCCTCCTTGGGTCTTACCCGAAAGTGGCATCCCTTTTGGGATGTTTTCCACAAATTAAAAAAAAAGAAAAAAAAAAAACATTAGAAATCATTTTGAAAACCAAATCAATTAATGTCTGCTTCTTTTAAAGACGTTGCTTTTGTTGTCAAACACTCAACGCTTTGAAAATGTTTTTGCTTCTTATGTTCTACCCGTTCATTTTTCATTTCCATTGAATAACTTATTTATTCATTTTGATCACCAGGGTTCAAATCTTGACAGCAACGCAAAAATGTGGCGTTTGATTGCAGACTTGATGAATGACATGGGTATGTAGTTTACATATTCTTTGTTGTGCTATCACATTTACTCACATTGCAAAGACTACAATAAACCATTGCTGCGCTCAATCCTAAAAAAATTCTGGTTATTCTAACTTTTTAAGTATTAGACAGTTTGATGGTCAGATATGTCAAGTTCAATCACTAGAATGCCCACCATTCTATAATATCCATAACTGTTATGGTTTCTTGGTGAAACATGTGTTTATCTCACAATGCTTGACATGAGGATACAAGTATAGTTTGTCTTTACTAGGTTTGCTAACTAAACTTTCAGTTTTGTAGGTTTGCATGGTAGGGAGTAGCATGGTGGTGAGTTTCCCAATGGTGGAGGAACAAAATGACAGATTTAGAGGCCAAACAAGACTGCAGCCAATGTAATTTTACAATAGCTCATCATACACTTGTACGACAATCAACTATCACACACTTGTACGACTCGTTGCTTTTACAGCAAGCTTTATATCCACTTGTTTGGCAAGCTTGTTCTCTGTTTGTATGGTAGCACTTGAACAACAACTTCACAACTCACTTGTACGGCGATCAGCAAGTGACTTGTACGACAGTTCACCACTTGAATGGCACATTGCAATCCACTTGTACAGCGCTTCCCATGACTCCACTTGTACAGTGCTTCCCACGACTCCACTCAGACGACGCTCTAGACTGCAACTCTACCACGTACAACGATCTGGCTACAACTCTTCCACACCTGCACATAGAACTTGATATGCACACAATCTACTAGACTATCAATAGCAACAATATCACACAGATGAAGGATGAATCATCATTGTATTACTTAGCCTATATGGCAACAACAATACAAAACATATGCTTTGGCAATACAATGCAACAATGGATACATAGACTATCTATAATGGCACTCTCTCTAGCGTATAGCATAGTCTCTTTGATACATGGTACTGCACAAATGAATGGGGTCCTATATAACTTTGGGCCCTTGCAGTTGCCAACAACTGCTGCCTAGGACATCTCACCCGTAATGACTTCCTCATTTGCACATGCATTTCATACTTACCGCACATTACATTATGTTTGTAATTAATCAATAATGACATCAGCCTTAAGTGCATTTCATTACATCTACATTTATATATGCATTTTACACTTATTATTTCTATATACACTATTTCTTCGGTTGGTTAGAATTGGGTCCTACATCTATCCTCTCCTTTAAATTGGTCGATGTCCTCTTTGACGACTGCCTCTGCTCCTAGGGACTGGGGTTTTGTTGAGGAATAGGAACAGGTACACCTCCTAGCTCTTGGATTTGCAGTTTTAAGGCCTCTGCCTCTCATTTCAACCTCTTGGCATAAGTTTGGTATCAACCCCATTGGAAGCCATAATGATTGGCTCTTTGCTTGAGTTCGACCAATCTTGCCTTCATCTTAGCCTCCCTCTTGGCTACAATTGCCAGCTGCTCATCCTTCTTAGCTATCAATTGATTGCGGTACTTGATTTCCTTACTCTTCACCTCCAATAGCTATTCTCTCATTGAACATTCTGATATCAGCTGCCTTATCAACTGGTCTTGTTCCTCTTGCACCTTAGTCTTCTCCTCAACTTCCTTCCTTAACCTGGAAAACTCTACTTCGGCGTCTTCCTGCACCTGTCAAAGTCGTCCTTCTACTTCCTGCAAATGGTTAGCCTGTTCTTCCCTTACTTTATGGATCTTCTCCACCCCCATGGCTAACCACTGAATCAAGTATGCCAAAAAGTTTATCCTGGCATACGTCTTCACCAACTTAAGTGTAAGCTTAACATACTTGACACCTGCTTCATCTTCTGGGCAAGGCCTCAAATTTCCTTCATCAATATAGACTCGTGCTGGCTGCTTGTATAATGTCTGAGTTCCTTCTGGCAGATTCTTCACACCAATCATGTTTCTTATGCTGCCAGTCTCCAACTCCCATGGCTGCGTCTGATGGATGTTGGCAAGTTTCTTCATCTACTCCTCATCTTGAACCCATTGTACTAACTTGCCTAATTCATTTTCTACCATCAGCTGCCGTTGTCACCAATTTCCAACACATCCAACTTGGAACTCCATGCTTGCTTTGTTCAAGGCTCCAGACATCTTTTTGAAAAAACCATCAACCTGTTCATTGATACAATCCCTTAGAGCTGGTGGTTTCTTGAAATTCAGCACTTCTATAAGGAAATACTAATTCGCATCCAACACCACATCTATATCATCTCTGATGGTTGTTTCCTCCACATCCTTTTCACCGTGGCTTGTTAGGTTGATCGGTCTTATGGCTGCCTTGCCTTGTTGGATAGGTTGTGTTGCATCAGCTGCCACCGTTTCCTGCTCTCTCTCGGGTTCCAACTCTAGCTCCCTTCACCTTTTTGCCATATTCTGAACTCTGATGCAGACTGTATGCCTTTCTCCCGACTCTCCTCCGACACTACTAATGTTGGTGCCGCCTCTTGTTTTGTGGACGTGATCTCTATCTACGCATCCTCATCCAGTGGGGGTGACCCACATGGATCGACTTGTTTTACAAACTGCAATGGTGTACTAGGAAAACTACAGGGTGAACTGACATCCTCACCCTCTTCTTGTGCAGCCTCTATTGCAATTTGTTTTTTTGCATCTATATCCACAATGATCAGTTTCTGCGCATGCTGTGCAGTCTTCTCTGCCAACTATTGTCTTCTCCTCTCTGTCTCTTGTACTTGTGCAACAATGTCCTGTGGCTGTTGTCCGCCTGCTGTAGCCTTTTCCTAAGTCGTCTTCCCTCCTACGTCTTCTTGCATAATTGACTCTCCTGCTGCACAAGAACTCCCCCTTGCATTGTTGTTTGTGGCACTCCATGCTTTGTACTCTGCTGTGACTATTTTCTCTCCACCTGCTGATGTTGAGGTTGATCTCCCAAGTACTACTCCAACCTCCTACGTCTATTCTCTTTCCGCACTAGCTCCTTTTCTTGCGGTTGCTCATTAGCTCCCTGTGAATCGACACTCTCCTCCTAGGCTTCCCATTCTTTCCTCTTTTTTTTGCATTACCCTTATTTATTGGGGTATTGGACTTTGTAAGTGGCATCGCATGGACCCACCTCCATTTAATCAGTTGATGCTCCGGTATCACTCTTGGTGCATTCAACCTAGGAAAACACAACTTCTTCTATGTAACAACATTCATCATTATTGCAATGGCATGGAAAGCCATAAAAAATGTTGTGTACTGCATCAAGAAATCCTTGATATGGTAAGATAGGTACGATGCCCAATTGTACGCAATGCCAGCCATAATCCCCTCCATATATGGTATGAGCCAAGTGGGCATCTCTAAGGCGCTCTACTCTCTTGATAGCTTCAACATGATCACACTCCTCATACATTGCAGCTCCTATGTCTTCAACTGTTGCATCTTCAATCTGTGGTTCTCATTCTTCAACAATTTGTCCGCCTCCTTTGGACTGATATCGATGAACCTATCCATCATATTCTTTCACTAAGGCCAGTTTACTACCTCCTCTCTCACCGGTATTCTTGAATTTGACAATCCAAATGTCTTTTGAAAGTTACTAGGTGAGAATGCGACTTGCACCTCACGGTCACCAAATCCTACTCATGATTCTACTGATCAAATGTCTGCAGCATTTGCAGCAAGTACTCCTTGAAGTTTGGAACCTGCAAAATGTGATGTGCTTTTGAACTTTTGAATGCCTTTTTCAGTGGATGATCATGTTAATGTGCTTGCCACCAATTCCTACTGAACTCTCCTGTTGGTTGTTGCCAAGTCATCTCCTGCAAGGGTACGAGCAACCTCTCTCCTCCCTTGCTCTTTTCTTTCTCTTGAGGTGTAGCCTCAAATTTTCTCTCTCTGGGAGTGCTAGATCTCGGCCTCTCCCGAAAGTGTACACCATGCTGTCTTCCCATGTTATCCCATTCGACGTCCTAACCGTGCTTTCTCTACCTTGCGCATACATGCTCTACAAGTCCTCTCCTTGTAACTACTATGACGCTCTCTTCTTGTGAACAATATTTCGTTTGCAACATCCACTTAGGTGGAGCTTTCCTCTGCTGTTGCTCTACTCGTATCCTCTCAACAATAATTGGCTGCTTTTGCATCTTCTCAGCCTTCAAACACCTTCACTTGCATGGCAGATGTGTTTTTACAGCGTTGCCATACAATAACCTCACTTGTATGGCGGACCTGTTTATACAACATTGCTGTCTAATGCTTGCTCTTGTAGAACACCCCTTAGGTCCGCACTTGTACGACAGTGTCTATACGACACAATCTTTGACTTGTACGACATGGTTCTAGTTGCTTATACAACACGACTTGTACGACAATCCACTTCGCGCGATTGCACAACAACTTCCTCAATCTCCATTTACCCACTACCTATGTCACTTTGCTGCCTAACTGTACCCTTTTGAACGTACAGCCTCCCTTGCAACGATTTTGCAACCCTTGTGTCTAAACTGGAAATTTCTCACTTCCACCTTTGTTTGTACGTCTGTACGCCATTCGTACTCGTACGATTTGGCTCTCTTCCTTCAGTCATCCTTTCTGCAATTCTTCACATCAGGGCACACTGGTTCAATTTTCCGTCAATAGCTCTTCCTCTGTTGGTAGTTCCTTGTGCCTCAATGTAACTTGCATAGTTTCACTTGACTTCTATGTGGCTCCATCCCTCCATGCTTCGTCCTACCTCCATACATGTTGGGCCCTTTCTGCTCGTTTTTTGTCAGGTATTGGGCTTTGGAATGCCCAAGCCTTCCCCAATGCGTGTATTTATAATGTTTATGGAGGGAATATTTCCTTTTAATGTCCATGCAATAACTATTCGATAACTACCAGTTCGACACCTCGCCACCTTTGCATGGTAACTTAAAGGCACACTTTTTTGGCCCCCCCCCCTTTTTTAGAAAACGTCTAATCCTATCTTTGCCGTCTGATTCATACAACCATGCAACTTATCACCTCCATTGCGTCCCCTGTCAACGAATCACCGTCCTCCGCTTGATGATGTCTTTTTGCTTGATATGTTGTTTGACCTCCTTTGTTTATACAATTTTCTTGTTGTCTCGTACTTGTACAACCATTTGTTGTACAATCTTTTCCACTTGTACGACCATCATTTGTACGGAGGTTCTACGACAGTCTACCATACAAGTGCTTTCCTGACCTCCTGCACTTGTATGATAGGCTGTCCTGCCTCTTCCTGCGGCATTCTGCCATCGTCTTTAATCTTGTCTTGGGTGATTCAATTGTTCATCATCTCTCCTTTGTCTTTGTTGTAGCCTTCTTTGCGACAGTCCACCAAACAGACACATTTCTTTCTACATTTCCTTCCTCCGGGCGGGCTTCCTTAACTTTGTAGGCAGGTAAATTGTTATGTCTGTGAAAACAATGATTAAGTTTTGTTATTTGGTGTTATTTTTTTTTTGAGATATTTGGTGTTATTTTGTAATTTGATTAAGTTTTTTTCATTAGGGTAAAAACGGAATTTTGAAAGGGCCCGAACCCTTTTACATCACAAAACAAATCTCTTGCCAAAGATCAGCCCATAGTTACGCAGCTGCCAAGGGCAAGTAGCCAAAAAATCCCTTGGACGCAAGACAGGCAAAATCCACCCAGGACCCCAATTAGATGCAGTCCTCCCTCCTGAGATTTTCTAAGTCTTGATGGACCACCCCCGGGGGGACCCATCTCCTATCCTCTTCTTTAATGGCACCAAAGTTCGCCAACCAGTCTGCTGGTTTATTACCTTCTCTATAAACATGAACAAAATCAACTTCTTCAAAATGCTTTACAATCTCTCTAATATCCTGCACAGTGTAATTTATATTGCCAATTGGCTTCTCCCTCCTTCAAAACATTGATAATATAGTCTCCTTCAATGATAACTTTTTTAGCACCTAAATCCTTAGCTAGCTCTGCAGCAAGATGTAAAGCATTAACTTCAACTTTATGGCTAGTAGTAATTCCCCAAAACTTGCAGGTTGCCCCTACCAATCTACCATGATTGTCCCTAAAAATAGCTCCTGCTCCTGCCTTACCTGGGTTGCCTTTGGAGGCCCCATCAAAATTTAACTTCAACCATTCATCTCGGGGTGGTTGCCATATCATTTCTAGCCTGAGCATTTGCCTCTCCACCGCTAATGGGTTCCAGATTCCATGCCTTAGCAATCATAGTCTCTTCAGACTTCTCTAGTTTGATAGGGTACTTGACTGATTTAACATTCTCCTCTAAAAATTGGGTGATACTTCCCAAACTTCTCACTGCTGACCTTTTTTCCCCTCTAAAAATTCTCCTGTTCCTCTCTAACCATACTCGCCACACAAAATAAAACGGAATAAGGTTCCAAATTACATTAAGACGAGGACTACAAAAGGGCTTCTCCCACTGCTGTAACCACAAAACCATATTAGAAGGCATCACCCAAGAGATGCCCATCCTGTTGATGAGGTGCTGGAAAATGTTTAGAGCGTAGGGACATTCCAAGAAGATGTGCTCCACTGATTCTTCTGCCTTTTCGCATAAACAACACCTATTAGGTAACTGAAAACCTCTTTTCTTGAGATTATCCACCGTTAGAATCTTATTTTGGACTACTTCCCAAAGAAAAATCTCCAATTTAGGAAGAGCTTTCTTACCCCAAATTCTATTCCAAGGGAAACCATTCTCTTCAACAGGATCCAATAGATCATAGGCTGTCTTCACGCCGATTTCACCATTCTCAGTTCTGCCCCAAACCATCGAGCCTCTTTGCCTAACAACACCTAAGTAATAAGACTTTAGTTTAGCTTTAAGGAGGTTTAAAGCCTCCACATTCTCTGGGACTGCCTCTAACTCTTTCCAACTCAACCGGTTATCCACTAAAGTCATGTAGTCACAAACCTTTTTACCATATCTATCTTCTAGTTCCTCTTTCAGAATAGAGAAAAAACCATTGTTGGCTAAAGGGTACCCAAAGTGTTTGATGAATGTGTGTATGTATATTAATAATATTATAAAGTGGCAATGTAATAATATGTAATAAAATCATAATATAATGTTAAGATATGTATGTTGGCAAAGTCATAAGTCTTAAGTTAGTTTGTCTTGGAGTGGGAAATTAAATGTCAATATAAGTCAAATGCAATTGAAATGTAATTTGGGAGAATGATGAGGTGTCGGGTAGTTGGATGGTGCAACTACTTTCTAGTTGTATAGATAAAACCCTTGCCTCATTTACTTGGGAGTATGGTGTGAGCTTATGGTAAGGTTGATGGATGTAATTGTGGACGGTCGTAGTGTGCAGAGTTGGCCAACGTGTTTTCTGCACAGGGTTGCTGACTGTAGATTGTATGTAATGCTATTGCTATAGAGACTATTGATAATACAAATCTGCTTATATTATTTATCATTTGCTATTGCTGTTGGATGTTTCCTTTGTGTATTTGTTATTATTAATTGTTGCAGATCTATAGATTTATATAAGTAGAAATGAAGACCATAGACGACCATGAAGACCTGACAGCCCTCCCAAGCTGCCTAAGTTGCCTGTTTCTTGTACCAATGCTGGAGTGTCTAGTAGTCCTTGTGAATTACTTGGACCACTTGCTTCATCATCTGCAATTACTAATGGACCTTCCAATCTCCTTCTTGTCCCCTTTCCCTCCTTGGAGTTAGTCTATTGGTTACTTATTTCTTTTGCTTGGGGAATTGGTTGAGGTCTTGGTGTACTCCTAACTCATATCTTGAGGTGTGATCTTGAACTTGAGCTACTAGAATCGTCAAAGCTTGTGGAAAGCATACTACGGGTAGTTGTTCGCCAATTCCTCTCATCTCCTTGAGATGTAGGTGTTTTGAATGTCTCTCCACAATATCTCGTTTGCGTCTTGTCTTCTCACTCTTCTTTGCTCAAGATCATCTAATACTTCTTGTCTTCTTATCTTTCTTGCTTCTAGACCTTCTATCATTCTTACAGTTTGCCTGATCAATTTGTTCCCTCATTTGTGCATTATGCCTTTGAAGTTGCTCACATTCTTCCTGCAACTATTGTGTTTCAAAGCGTATTCGTTGGTGTTGAAGACCGACTCTTGCTAGTAGACTCATCCCCTCATATTGCCATCTCTTTGAGGTTCATGATTTGGTTGCTCTCCTCCTATGACCATCATTCCTTGTACATCTTCATCGTTGAGTGATTTGAGTCTTGTTTCTTCCTCCATTTCTGGAAAGCGTACATGCACCTGTATTCGCCTTCGCTTTGTGGGAAGGGGTTCCTGCTCTTCTTGTTCAATCACAGGATTCTCTTCTCTTGCATTCCCAAACAACCAATCTAGCCTTGGATCCCTTTCTTTTTTCTTCTACACCATCATCCTGTTTGGTCCGACTGGATTCTCCTTCCCAAACCACCATTCCTTCAAATGCTTGTGAAGACTGATTTAGTGCTATAATCAACCTTCTTGTGCTCTTCTCTTCCTCTTCTCCTAGCTTGAGATCTACTATATTCACGTGTGCTTTCATTTTATATGTTTTTAATCTCGAATCATTAATTGTCTCAGAAATTATTGTCCTATCTAGTTTTTGCAATCTCACCGTGCCATTGTCCAACTTCTCTACTACTTGGAAGGGTCTAAGCCACAATGTCTTAAGCTTTCCTGGTTTGATTTCACGCTTGCCTTTATACCTCAATACCGAGTCACCTGGTTTCAACTCCATCTTCTACAGGTGCTTGCCTTGCCACAGTTTCCTTCGACGTTGGACAATCTTGGTTGCCCATTGTCCCATCACCCTTTTCTCATCCAGTTTTATTAGTGTTGTCAACCTCTCCTCGAGGCTCTCTTGGTCACTGTTGGTTACGAATCTGCCACTAGGAAAGGATTTTAATCTTTTGCGCCCTAGATTCGCCCAACAGATTGAAAGGCCATAAGGAAAGAATGCCTTTCGTTCCAATCTCCGAAGAAGGCCAGCTTCCTATACTAATATAATTTGGGTTTTCAGATAAGAGTGCTGGAAAGAGATAAAAATGCTGAAAGAAATGAAATATCATGTGTTTCAGGTGGGGCAGAACAAGCCGCACAGTCACTAACCTATCACTAAATCAACAACAATCACAAAAATGTATGTAACAGAAACTGTTGCTATGATTCCTCCCTATGTGTCCCTCATTCAATATTCCAGATCAATTTAATTGCCAATGCTAACGCCTCATTCTCGAAGCTGACCTCATTCAAGTTCTTGGTACTGCTCCCATATTCATAATCTTCAGGAGTCATATCCTTCAGAGGCTTCTTAACTTTTGGAATTCTCTTTTCTTTGTGCAGTAGCATGTTGTTAAAATAAAACCTAGAGCGCTTCTCTACTCTAGCAATCTCCTCAGATCTTCTTTTCATTGCGTTCTGCGCCCACCTGTTGGAGGTACGCTTAACCTGAGTTGCCACAAGTTGATTCTCCATTATCTGGATCAAATCTGTCTCTCCGAAGAGAGGCCTGGCCAAAGGCAAACCCTGATGCGACATGTGTTCTTGAGCAAACAGGTAAGGTGAGACAGTAGTCTGACGCTCCTCCGTTCTTGGAGATGACTCAGTCTAGGTGGGGGAGGTAGATGGGTTTTGAGGGTTTTCAGGGTCTACGGGCGAATGATGTGGAGATGGCAGCGGATTTGAGGCAGCGGCGCTTGACTGGGTTTCAGCTAGGGTTTGAAGGGTTTCAGGCTCTATGAAAGAATGACCAGGCTGGGATTCTTTAGAAATGAAGGCCTCGGCTTCCTCAATGAGGGGGTGAGATGCAGCAAGGGAAAGGGTAGCTGCTGCTCCGCTATCCAAGGGAATGGCAGTGAGGAAGGTTTCAGCAGCAGAGGACAAAGGCGCCGCAGACACTAACTCAGAAGTTTGAAAGAATGAGGAATGCATACTTGCGGGCTCCGCCTGAGCCGGTGAGCTGAAGACTTGGTCTATCCACTGATTTTCTGCGAATGGGGGTGTATCCTCCTTTGTCGCAACAACTTCTGAGATTCTGCTCCTCTTTTGGGGCGGCATCACCTCAGACTGCGACACAGCTTCCTTCTCGGACACAGCCCCTTGCCCTTTAGACCTTTCTGTTCTCCTTTTTCTCTTAAGAGGTGCAACCTCTTCTTCTTGAGTGATGGGCGCCGGGCTGTTTGAACTTTTTGAAGGTTTAGGAGGCTTTACCGTCAGCTTAACCTGCTTTTTCTTCTGAGGTGCTGGAGACACTTGCGTTGCTGGAGCCTGCGTTGCTTGGTGCACGTGTGTGGTTGTCTCTTTAGTGGATGACGCTGCTACGGCTGGCTGCTTTTCAGAAGACTGCTGCATTTTGGGCTCCACGGCTTGCCTTTCTTGTACTTTACTACTGGACCCTTCACCACTTGAGTGCAACTGTTTGAGTGGGGCCTGCCCCTTTTGTAGGCGTTGAGAACCTGGGGGTACAATGTGCCGGAATACAATAGGCTGCCACGTGGCGTGGTGCTTATCGTAAAGAGTGGAAAATGTGTCGTCACTTGCCAAGTCCTTTTCAGACTTATCTTTCCCTGTACGGATGCGCATTATCCACCATTTGGATATCTTTTCAAGCCTCCACCCTCTGCCTTGCAGTCTAGCCTCCATTTTATTGTATGTTTTCGTATTCGGCTCTGTGCTCTTTATTGTGGGCAGGATCAAACTCGACCTCTCCATAGTAGAAGTCGTGCCATGGCGGGGAAAGATTGCATATCTTCAATGTTCCACTCCAAATATCTCCCCAGACGGGTTGTTACGCTCATCCATGATTTCTTCATGGGGACGGACATGGAAGTCCTGCACACTTTAGAAAGTCCCTCACTATGTCGAGGGGATCATACTTCCATCTCTGGGGCAGCTCTATCAAGCCAAAGCTTAGGAGCGTGGCGCTCAGGTACTGGTGTTGTCCATTGATGCCGACCTCGATTCCTGCCCAGGTGATTGGATAATTGAATAGATGGCCCTTTTTCCTACCCTGGCCATACTTCTCATCAGTGTGGTCCATCTGCCGTGACGCCTCCAAGGCGAACTGGTATTCTGTGGTATAGTACGGCAGCAAGAAGGGTTTGCCCGTGAACCCATAAATTCTTATTACAAACCCCTGTGTCAACCGGAAAGTGTCGCCAAAATCCTCGTTGCTAACTTGGTCTCTCATTGCACACGGGACGCGCGGGCAGGAACCGTGAAGAAGGGCCAGGGCTGGGCCCAAGAAAGACAGATTAAATTTATAATAGGACTCCTCCCTCAGTAGCACCTTGGTCCACTCATAGACCGGAAGAGGCGCACCATTTTTATCCTTGCGCTTTACTGGGAGTGACTTTATGTGGCGGCTCATATGGAACAAGAATAGCCATGCCAGAGCTGAGCAATATCTGAAACTTTCGCTTGCGCCGCTTTTCAATTCTTGCAGCTGCTGGTGAATTCCTCGGGCCACGCAGTCTGCCCAGTCGAAGAAGACCGGCTTGGTTCTGTCAGTCATGGCCTTGGGGTCGTAGAATTCCCCTCTCAGGATGCATTCGGCAAGAGCGATTTGGTATGGAAAGACCATCGCATCTGTACCGATACCCAGAACCCAAGCCAACATAGTGTAAATGTTAGAGCTCTTGAAATCGCCCATAGGTCTTGGCTCCTTCGGCCATTGCCGGGGTGGAAGGGGCTCATGGAGCTGAGAATCTATAAATTTCCGCATCTTCGGGTTGTCTGAGTACCGGTTTGTTTGCTCCCCGAGATTGACATTCCTGATAGTATAGTCTTTGTTGTTTAATATTATTCTTGGCGCAAAGGGCGCAAAGGCCGCTCCCACAGTCTCTGAGTAGATAGAGAACAAGACATTACCCCTGTGGTCGCAGACCTGTCTGGTGTCTGGTTTGTAATATTCAACAATTGTCGCCACAAGGTCAGGGCAATGATGCACCTGCGGGCATAAGAACCAGTAGAGGTGGGACAGATAAGCCGCGGCGTAGGGGTGCGAAGGAGAGACCTTCCCTCGCCAATTATCAATTGTCTCCCGCAGCTGACTGGTACCTTGTGAGTAAATTCCATCTCTGAGCTTTATCCAGTAATCGATGGGAGGTGGAGGGACCGGTTTTGGCTGCGTTGTTCGGGGTTTCTTTTCCTTTTCAGTTCCCGCTGCCTGGGCTTTTCCCTTATCCTTCCTTTCTTTCTTCTGCCCACTCTCTGGTGTGCTTGAAGCCGCTCGGCCAGCTGCTGCACCCTTCTGTCCGCTCTCTTTCTTTCCCATGGCGAGGGCGAATTTCAGTTCAATTGCTACTGAATTTTACTCTGTGCAGCTTAGAGTGCGTCGGATATTTTTCTGGTAAAGCGCTTTTGAGAAGCTGAGATTTTATAGCAGCGAACTTTGGGATGGGCCTTTAATGGATGGCACTTGAATTTAATACCAGGCGCACGGAGTTGGTGGACGTTAATTCTGTTCTTGGGTGGCCATGCATGAGATCTTTCTTGGAGGCGCCAATATTTAAACTTTACCCTTTGGAGCACGTTCCTTTTATGAAATCATTTTTGGAATAAGTGCAAATCCTCTTTCCTTTGGCACGTTCCTTGAAAAACGGGCCTTAGACACCTTTGGGCACACTTCCCGAAGTCGCTGGGTGGAGGAAAACGGGTCCCGCTTTAATTTTGCATGCTTCCTCGAAATCGCTCAAAACTTGAGCGATCTCGGGCGCGGGTCGCTTTGGCGAGCGAAGGAGAGGTTCCCTCGGACAAATCATTTGCTTTCTATCCAACCCGGCATCGCTCGCAACATGGGGCGCGCTTGGGAGAAGACGTGTTGGGCGAGCGACGGAGGGCGGATCCACACTTAGACTTTTCTCAAACTTTTTGCGAACCGCCTGTTTCACTTGGTAGCTCTTGCCTAAAATCCCCCAAATAAGAGCTACGCACATCGTTTCTGGAAAAGCGAGCGACAGCGCGCTGCAGCACTTAGAAAATCCGGGGTGCTTCTTTCTCAAGTTCGCTCAAAATGTGAGAGCGCTCTCGGGATCGCTCAAAAATTGGGCGATCTTGAGCATGAGCGCCTTTGACGAGCGACGGAGAGATTTAACACTTAGAAAGTTTTCGCTTCTTTTTCATTGATGCCTCCTTCAGATGGCTGTCGCCGAAAATCTTGGGCGATTTCGGGAATTGCTCAGAATTTGAGCGATCTTGGGAATTCTTGGATACTTAGGCAAATCTGGCGCCCTCTTTCTTGCTCGGAATCGCTGAAAACTCGGGGCGCTCCCGGGGTCGCTCAAAAATTGGGCGATCTCGGGCAACTTTACTTAGCAATACTCCTTGTGCTCTTCTCAATTCGGCCATCGCTTGGAGGGGATTCTTGCTATCGCTGAAAAAACGAAGCGGTCTCAGGATTTATCAAATAAGCGAGCGATAGCGGGCGAACCCTTGTCTTTTGCTTAGCTCTCCAGGACTTTTCTTTGCACGGGAAAATACTTCTGCATCCACTTGGAATCAAAGTTTTTCCAGACCGGAAGATCTGGTGAACAACTTGGCTCAACAGCCTAAAACTTAAAACAATGAAAAGCATATTTACATTCGGGAAAACAAACAAATTGAAAGAACAGAAAAGAAATTATGTACAGAGGGAACCTCTTGGTGTTTCTCAGTGACGATAGGCTTTCAGATGAAAGCCGTTAACAGGTATTGGGAGGATATGACCCTCCATGTCTCTCAGGACAAATGAATTGAATTGGTTGACCCTGGCAACCTGGAAGGGGCCTTCCCAGAAGGCATCAAACTTATCGTGATTTCCTGTCTTTTTCTTCCAGGAATCCCATTTCAGTACTAGGTCTCCGATCTTGAAGACCCTGGCAGTAGCCCCTTTTGCGAACCATTTCCTGGTGGTGTCAGCATGCTTCATAAAAGCCTCATGGGATTTTTCTCTCTGCTCTTCAAGGTGCAACAACTGGGCTAGTCTGGCATCAAGGGGATCCAGGTTATCCTTTTCATCATCCAACAACTAGAGTGCGGGCATCTCAATATGGGTAGGCAAAACAACCTCCTTCCCGTAAACCAGTGCGTATGGGGATGTTCTGATGGACTTCTTGACGGAGATGCGGTTTGCCCAAAGAGCCTGATCTAGGTACAAGTGCCAGGACCTCTTATTCCTCTCCAGAGTCTTCTTTATAATATTCATCAGGTTCTTATTCGTAGACTCGGCGAGGCCGTTCCCCTGCGGGTAGTAGTTGGATGAAGCCTTATGGTAAATACTGTACTTGCAAGTGAACTCGGTCAGTTTGGCTCCTGTGAACCCTGGACCATTATCTGTCACAATCGCCTCTGGGATTCCGAAGCGAGTTATCAAACTTTCCAGGAAGGAGATAACTGTCTCCTGGTCAGCGTGCTTCGTGGGTATAGCTTCGGCCCAGCGGGTGAAGTAATCTGTGGCAGTCAAGATAAACTTGTGCCCTGCAGAGGATTTTGGTGAGATCTTTACGACAAAGTCCAAACCCCACTGCTGGAAGGGAAACTCCACTTGAATTGGCTGTAAAGGCATTGGAGCGTTCTTGTTCCGACCAGCGAACCTCTGGCATTTCTCGCACTTCTGGCAGACTTCTTGCGCATCTGCGAAGATGGTGGGCCAATAATAGCCCGCCTTGATCATTTTTAAGGCCGTAGGCCTTCCTGAAAGGTGTCCTCCCGACATTCCAAAATGGAACTCATCAAGGACTTTTTGTTTTTCAGTTCTCTTGACACAGCGTAAGAGAACACCATCAATATTTTTATAAAACAGCCCCTCGGGGCGCAGAACATACTTCAAAGCGTTAAGCCGAAACCTCCTTTGTGAGGCGGTGAGCTGTTCTGGACATCTCCCTGTGCTGAAGTACCACAGTATGTCATCTATCCAGTCACTCTCCTCTGATAAGGAGTTGGCAAGGTTACTTTCCATCACGGGATCTTCCCACTGACAAGCAGACACTTCGGCGGCCGCACTTCTGGCTAATTCCTGGCATAGAGCTCGACCTCGGATTAACTTGGTTGGTCGCACCTCTATGTCGAATTCTTGGATTTTAGCAATCCATCCTGCCCTTTTGTGACCTGGTTCCCCCTGAATAATAAAACTTCTGACATCGGGGTGTATCACAAAAACTGTAATCCGGCTTTGAGAGACAAAGTGCTTAAACTTCTTCAAGGATCTCATGACCGCATGCACTTGTCGCTCAATGAAATTATACCTTTCCTCGTGCGGCTGGATTACTTGGCTTAAGAAGGCTATTGGCCGCTCTTCGCCGTCATCTCCCTTCTGGGTCAAGACTGCAACATAGCTCTCAGGTTCTCCGACTGCATAAAGGATGAAATCCTTAGAGTAGTCCGGGTTTATCAATACGGGCGCTTGAGTTATTCTGGCCTTAATTTCTTCAAAGGCCTGCTTTCTTTCTTCGGTCCAGACAAAATCAGCATCTTTTTTCAATAGCTCGGCCATCGGTTTGATGACTTGAGCGAAATCAGGCACGAACTTCCTCACGAAGTTGATCTGGCCGAAGAAGGACTGGAGTCCTTTCTTGTCTACTGGGAGGGGAAGTTTCAGGAGAGCTTCCGCTCTGTCAGGATCAACTGCTAGCCCTCTTTCGGAAATGACATGGCCTAGCAGCTTTCCCTCCTTGACGGCGAAGACTGATTTCTTGGGATTAATGGAAATACCGAATTCCCGACATCTTTCAAATACTTGCTCCAAATGAGAGGTGTGTTCTTCCCTCTTGTGGGAAAACACAGTCATGTCATCTAAATAAATGACAATGATCTTATTCAGCAGCTCCCGAAATGCAAGGTCCATGGCCCTCTGGAATGTGGCCCCAACGTTGGATAAGCCAAATGGCATGCGCTGATAGGCGAACGTTCCCCATTTGGTGGTGAACGCCGTCTTATGCTGGTCCTCGTCTCTAACCCAGATTTGGTTATAACCAGAAAATCCATCTAGGAGAGAGAACCTCTGAGCTCCTGCGACCACATGAAGAATTTGGTCGATCTGCGGGAGCGGATAGTGATCCTTGAGGGAGGCCTTATTCAAATTTCGGAAGTCAACACAGAGGCGGATATCCCCATTCTTCTTCTTGGTCGGGACCAGATTTGCGACCCAAGAAGAATGCTTGATAGGATATATGATCTTGGCTTCTAGCATTTTCAGGAGCTCTGCTTTCATCATAGCCTCGATCTTCGGGTTAACCGCTCTTTGTTTTTGTCTAAAGGGCTTAACCCCTTCTTCTAGTTCTATAGTGTGTTGTATGATTTCTCTGTCATACCCTTTGAGGTCCTGGTAACACCAAGCTACAATATCTGGATACCTTCTGCACAAGGCCCGGATCTGTTCCAATTCTTTTGGGGTACAATCTGTTCCGACCTTGATCACCTTTCCTGGTTCTAGTTCCAGATCCTTGTACTGCTTGGCATCAACCTTGATCCTATGAGATATAGCTCTGTCATTTTGATCAAACAGGCTTTCAAGGGTAATAAGTCCCTTAGGGACGTGATTATTTTTTAATTGTATCAACCCCTCATACCGCTCGTCATCAGGGTCTCTACCTTCGATTGAACTTGCTTCGTGTATCAAGAAATTGACGATGTCTTCGTCGCAATCGAACACCTGCCAGTGGGTGTCCTTATCAGGCACATAAGGCCTGTAAATGGTATGAACCGGCTTCGGCTTCTGCATAGTGTCATCAGCCGGGACATACCTAGCTCCAACGGACGCCAAGATATCAGCATGTTTATTCTTTTCTCTGGAGATAGCTTTGACATTCAAGGAGTCGAATGACTCCATCAGATCCCAGACGCGGTTGCGGTAGGCCTTGAGGTAATGCTTCTTAGAGGCACACTTATTTGTTATCTGATTGCACACCAGCTCTGAGTCTCCAAAGATCTGCAGGTGTTTGATCCCCAACCTCTCCGCCTTTTTCAAGCCTAAGCACAAGGCTTCATACTCTGCCGCATTGTTGGTGCAACTCCAGGCCAGCCTATAGGTGTAATCTTTTTGTATTCCCGATGGCGAGACTAGAAGGACCCCTGCCCCGACACCGTTCTTGCATCGGGCGCCGTCAAAGTAAAGCTTCCACAGCTCATTTGGGGCAGGGCCTATTTCTTCTTTCACGGTCTCCTTGGGCTTTTTCGGCTGGATAACAGAGTAGCAACCTATGTCTGATTCAATCATGGCATTAAAATCAAGCAGGGAGAATTCATCCTCTACTTGTAGCTGCTCTATGGCCTCTTCCACTAGATCCACTTCTGCCAACTCCTCGGTCATCAGGTGGACCGTCTCATTCTGCTGCCCTTCCTCAGGTATCTGCTCGACTAGGAAAGTGGATGGTTTGTCATTGTATATTTTCACTTTCCTCCCTTTGAAAGGGACTTCCATGTGGGAGTAATCCAACGACAAATATCCCCAGCGCGAAACTCCTCGAGCACATGCCAAGTAGGGCTCAGGTCAACGACCACACTCTTGGATACACGATATCGGCTGCAGGGATAGGATGTCTTTGATCCCAGTTTCACGAGTGCCTCAGGCAAGACCCGAGCTCCGCGTATATTCCATGCCGATTTCTTCACATACGGCCCTTGGCATAATAGTGGTTGAAGCGCCGGAGTCAATCATGCAGTTGTGTACCACATGTCCTTCCATCCGCAGAGACAGGTAGAAAGGCGGCGGTCTGTTCTTTCCGGTGATTGAAGTTGTCAGAGGCTGAGCTAACACGGGCTGTGGCGGCTTTCCTCCTTTAACGGTCTTTAGCGATTCTTGCAATAGGTCCACTTGACCAGGGAGCTGAAGAGCATCATACATGCTGATCTTCGCCGGAGTTTTCTTGAGCTCGTCAACAATGTTGTAGGCCGAAGAAGATGGGCCCTCCGTTTCTTTCGTTGGCTCGTACCTGGTGCGGTATTGTTGTGTTGCCTCAACTCTCTGCCGCTTAGTCAGCGACGGATACTTGAGCTTTTCTCGAGCTTGCTCTTTTGTTTCGGCCGGCGGTTGAGTCACTGGAGCTTTGGTTGGTGGCGCCTTTTCTTTGGCAGGTGAAGGCACAGGCGCTTTATCAGGAGCTCCTGCAGCAGGCTGTGTTTTTTCTCTTCTGGCATACACCTTTAATGGCTTCATCTGGGCCGCATCAACTTCGATTGGCCTTTTTCCCTCCTTGGTCAGAATTGACACCGGATCCTCCTCTGAGACCGCAAAGTTGCGCTCCTCTTCCCGAATCATGTTCACTTGCTCCTCCGGGTTGTTGCTTGCAAGAGTTTGGACATAATGTTGATGCAGCATGCAGGTGGCTTCACCATGAGGATCATTGCATGTAGAGCACCATTGCACATTGTTTGGAGTGCTTGGTCCTACATGGTTGACAACATTTCTAGTCGGAGGCCTGTTGGCCTGAGCTTGATCTTTTGTAAGCGCCGGAGGAGGATATGGCCGCCTAGGAATAAATTCTTGTTGGGCCTGCTTTTTCTTCATCACAGCCATGTCGTTAGACAACGTCTGGAAAACAGAAGTGAGCGACTCTACATGTTGCAGGATTTTGGATTGCACATCGACGGCATGTACCGGCTGGGCCGGCGGCGGTAATAGAGCTAATGGAGGTGTTGGAGGCAATGCCGGGTATTGTGGAGGAGCGGGAAGTGCTGGATATTGCGGTGTAGATGGAAGTTGAGGTGGTGGTGGTGTAGGGGAATGCACTTGAGGAGGAAATTGGGACACAGCTGGCGCAGGATTCCATGGTGGATGGGGATATGAAGAAGACATTTGAGCAGACGCTGGTGGATATTGCGATTGAGGGAAATCTGGGTATATTGGCGGCTGCATTTTGTGCGGGAGTCTACCTATGGCAATCATATCTAGCTCTGCCCTCTGGGCTACCTCGTACAAATCGGGGAAAGTATTAACGCGGGCTAACTTCATGACCAAACAAATGTCTGAGCTAAACGCTCTGAGGTAGTAATGGGCAGCTTGTCCATCGGAAGGACGTAGTTTAGGGGGCACTCTTTTCCAGGAGCGTGCAAACCTCACATTGAAGTCTGATATCTCCTCTTGCGGATGCCGTTGAATGGTCTGGAATTGGTGCAGCAATGAGGATGGATCTGCGGACTCGTTGAATCCTTTGACTAGCCGTCCGGCCAGTTGAGCCCATCTCGTAATAACACCTTCCGGCAAGGATCTATACCAGTATAAGAGCTTACCTCGCAGAGAGAGCCAACAGTCGGGTCTTGACACTTTCATTGGTGATGGCGTGAAGCGCATCTAAGGCCAGGATGTCTTGAATATGTTCGTACGCCGTCTTCCCAGTTCCATCATACGTGGGAATAGCCTTTAAAGCAATAGGCGGAACAACATCTTGCCCAGCTAGATTGAGAGGTCCAGTGGAGTCAACAGCTGGGAACAGCTCGGGCGCATTAGGCTGAGCATTCGCATTAGGCTGAGGATTCGCCATATCAGCGTTTTGATCGTCTTCTTCGAGCTGATCAGTAGTGTAATCAGTATCGGTGCCTTCCGAAGCTGTCTCTTCAACTTCGTCTTGATCGGCGTGGTAATCAACCAGCCTCGGGTGTTCTCCGGCAGCGTTAATGTCAAGCTCGTAAAACTCAGGAGGCTCTTGTCCCGTGTTCCTAACTCTCCATCTCGTATGCATGAAGGAGATTTTGATATTGGACTAGTCCTTGAGACTCAGAGAATGTTCAGGTTTAGCAGAGTCGCCAGGTGTTCAGATTTGACAGCAATGAAGCGAACACCGATGCTTCGATTCTGTTTTGGGGTGGAACACTTGTGTCCCACCGGGCGTGCCAGAGAAACTGTTGGTTACGAATCTGCCACTAGGAAAGGATTTTAATCTTTTGCGCCCTAGATTCGCCTAGTAGATTGAAAGGCCGGAAGGAAGGAATGCCTTCCGTGCCAATCTCCGGAGAAGGCCGGCTTCCTATACTAATCTAATTTGGGTTTTCAGATAAGAGTGCTGGAAAGAGATAAAAATGCTGAAAGAAATGAAATATCATGTGTTTCGGGTGGGGTAGAACAAGCAACACAGTCACTAACCTATCACTAAACTAACAACAATCAAAACAATGTATGTAACATAAACTATTGCTATGATTCCTCCCTATGTATCCTTCATTCAATATTCCAGATCAATTTAATTGCCAATGCTAACATCCAGAGTTCAGAATGACAACAATCAGAAAAATAAATGACACGATGCAGAAATACCTGCAGAAGGCAGCATAAAAGAAAGAGACAAATAACAGAGCCAAGTATACTTTGATTCAAAAGCAAGTGTTTAGTTACAACAACTTCTTAGCAATATGTTCCCCCCTTATTACAATGAATTGCACAGCTATTTATAGCAGATTTTTCCCTCCAAATTACATTCTGGGCACAGATACCCGAACCTGTCAAGGGCTGCAAAAAGCTGCAAAAGCGGCCTGATTTGATTCTTGTTGGACGTAGCTGTATTTGCAGCATGGTTTTCGTGGATTCCGCACTACCTCTGACAGATTTGGTGGTTGAAAAGGGGAATATTAGTTATTGTGGTAGGTGCAGTACAATTTGTCCTTCAATGTTCACCTACCCTGTCCTTGAAGTACATTTTCATCTTCTGTGACACGTGCCGTGCCCAAATCCCGAAACTTGATCTGTTCCTAGCTGGGGAGGCACTATCTGCTTAACAGTCCTAAAAATTGGGGGAAACTCAGACTTAACTTGTTGAAATTGGGCCCTTGCTGCTGAGCGCTCGAAAATTGAGCGACCTTGAGAAATCCTGATGAGCGACGGCGATCGCGGGCTGGACCTTTGCTGCAAATCGTTGAAAATCTGCAGCGCCGGTGAGAAATATGCACGGCGACGGCGATCGCGAGCATGGAGGGGAGTTAGATGTTTTTAGCTTTGTTTTACTCTCTTTCCGCGCATCGCTGAAATATTGAGCGATTTCGGGTGCAGCCGAGGGGTGACAGCGATTGCGAGCACGGTAACTCCTTTTCCCGCCGTCGCATGCAATTGCCTGATGGTCCTCACTTTTCTTGGCGGCGACGGCGATCGTGGGTGGTTGCACACTTAGAATTTTTTTCCGGTTTGGACGCGATGCTCTTGGTCGCTGAAGCGAGAGGGCGGCGACGGGCGTAGCTGCCAAGCGACAGCGATCCCGGGCGCCAGCCCTTAGTCAATTTTTCTTGCCCTTTCTTGCCATGCTCTGTGTCGCTGAAAATCTGAGCAGCGACGGGCGTCGGGGGCGCGCGACAGCGATCGCGGGCAGCCTCATACTTAGACGAATTGAATTGCTCATGCTGCTCATAGTCGCTGAAACGGCCAGCGCTGCCAGGAATCGCTCGTAAGCAACGACGATCGTCGGTGTGGGCGAACACTCAGGGAATTTTTTACATTTTTCTTTCAAGTTTTACAATTAAATTGAACAAACTGGAACTGAAGCGAGGAAACTGAAAACAACAATAAGGAAGGAGGGAAGCAACAACCTGTTAGAAAATTTCAAAATTCTTTTACCCCTTGCAAAATGTGGCAATAGTCACCCAAACGGTTCTGTACTGCCACCCTCAAACGTGGTACTTGGAACTCCACTTGCACTATTTCTTCCTATCCATATATTAACTGGAAAGGTGTGTGGTTTTTCGTCGGCTTAAATGTAGTTCTGTACTCCCAGAGAACTGTTGGCATATTTCCTGCCAATCAACACCTTAACTCTACAAGTCTTATACATGATGGAGACTAAGACCTTGTTCATTGTTTCAGCCTGCTCATTTGCCCTGGGATAGTATGGGCTTGGCAACGAGTGTAAAATCTTGAAAGTTAACTTTTGAATGATCTCATTGACGAAATGTCCACCTCTCCCACTTGTCAATTGCAAAGGTATCCCAAACCTCGTGAGCGTCTGTTTATACAAATACCGAGTTGTACTCTTTGTAAAATTATTAGGCAATGCCCTTGCCTCTACCTATTTCATCAAATATTCAGTCGCCACCACAATATATCGATACTTTCCTCTCCGACTTGTTCTTAAAGGTCCAACAAAGTCAAGACCCCATCTCTCAAATAACTCTTGTGGCTGTGATGAAGTCCTTCCATAATGGTTTCCCACCTCGTTGGCAGGTATCGCATGCCTTTACAAACTACTTTGCATCGCAATAGAGGGCGGGCCACCATAGCCTTGCCAAAAGCAATTTTCTTGCTGTCGCATCTAGCCCCATATGCCCTCTTGCCAATCTGTCATGAGCTTCTCTCAATGTTATGTTCACTTCCTCTTCCATTATGCATCTCCTCGATATCCCATTAGGTCAAATTTTATATAGAAACCGACAATCAATGGGAATGGTACTGATTTGATGATGACCTTTTCCCTTTCCATTGCCATCATCTCCTTTGGCAGCTCCCCCATCCACAAGTATTCACCAATCAACTTGCACCACGATGGTAGCGCACTGATTGCAAATAAATGAGCATCAAGAACCTCATCTAACACTCCTCCTTTAGTAGGTTCTCCCAAGCAAATCCTTGACAACTGATCCGTTATCACATTTTTCTTTCTAGGTCTCACCAACACCTAAAACACAAACTCCTATAACATGATGAGCCACTTGCTAACTTGTCCATGGATGGTTTGTTGATCAGAAACAAGAGCGCTTGATGATCTACATAAAAAGCAAAAGGGTTGGCTACCAAGTAACATCTGAACTTCTGGAATGCATAGACCATCCCTAAAGCTTCTCTCTGTATTGTGTTGTAGTTCTTTTCTGCCCTTGACAACAACCGACTAGAAAAATAAATGGGCTAATCCAGCCCAAACTGCCCCTCATGGGTCAACCCGCATCCAATCGCAAAAATGGATGCATCGACATGGACTTGAAATTCCTTATCCCAATCTAGGAACACCAGAATGGGTGTGCAAACCAACTTTGTCTTCAGTTCCTCGAAGGCTTTCTGATGCTCCTTTGTCCATCGAAAAGGAACATTCTTGTGCTTCAAAGCATCTAACGGGTGGGACACTTGGGCAAAATTCTTGATAAATCTCTTATAGTACCTAACATGTCCTAAAAAGGACTTCAAGGAGCTCACGTCATATGGATTCTCCATACTCATCATGACGCGAATCTTGTCAAGATCGGTCTTCAACCCTTCCTTACACACTATGTGTCCCAACAACTTGCCATATGACACCAACAACTTGCACTTTTTTTGGTTCAATGACAAACGAGCATTCATACACAACCTCATGCACTCTTCGAGTGCCTTTAGATGCTTGCCCTTTGTCTCGTATAGTGACCAGTCATCTAAGAAGACTTAAAATTTTCCAGTGAACATCTGCTAAAAAATATACAGAATTATTCTTTGGAACATGATCAGGGATTACATAGACCGAATGGCATTTGATTGTATGCATAGATGCCTTTCTTCAACACAAATGTTGTCTTCAGCCTACCCTCCTCGGTGATACTTATTTGATTGTAGCCAGAAAACCCATCCAAAAATGAGTAAATTTCATGTCCAACTACCTCTTCCAAGATCAAATCAGTAAATGGGATTGGAAAGGGATCCTTGATTGTTACAGCATTCAGACTTCAAAAGTCTACACATGTGGATTTGGTTTGCTTCTTTCTTCAAGGTAATAATTATTGGTGACACCCACTCACTCATAGTAACCTTGAAGATTATGCTTGTGAATTTCCGCATTCACCAAGGCTGCATACTTAGGATTCATATTGTATGGCCTCCTCCTTATTGGTAGTGCACCTGGAACCAATTGAATCTGATATACACACAATTTTGGTGTTATCCCTTTCAAATCCTTGTATGTCCATGCGAAAATGTCTTTATACTGCATAAAGATTTTGAAAGCTGCTTCTTTCAATACTGTCCCAATCATCTCCACAATGGATTATCTTTTCTTCTCCTTCATCACTGAAATTTACCTAAACCATTTTTGGCCCCTCATACTTTATGGAGTCAAGTTCACTTGCTGCTTTTGCCACATCCAATAGGTGTGCTGGCTTTTCATCAATCTCCACATCACCAATGGTATACTTCACAAAGTTTTTCGGAAATGTCCACTTATACTTCTCTTCATCCTTTGGTGTAGATTTTTCCTTCTTATTGCTTTCACTGATTTCATACACTCTTCCCTTGTTCATCATGGTTTTCCTCGTTATTCACTGCTTGAATGCAAAGACAGTTTGGCAAAAACACTTCATAATCCTCCATCTGCCAATGGAGAAGTCCATTATCCGAATGCTCTTTGTCCTCCATACATTGTTCCAATTACGCATTCCTTCGTTTGGTTCATGTCCATTATCCTCATCCAAAGACAAACTCCCTGACTTGTTGGTTGTTGTGAGATCCTCGTTTACGGATTGATTCTTCATGTTTATCATATACTTGTGCTGCCCCTTTTTGAATGCCAGACAATCCTTCTCCCAATTGTGATTTACTTTTGCCATGCACAACCATCCTCTTCCCAACAATGGTTCATATGCTGGTTTCTACATGGTGTTCATAACAAAATCCATGATAAATTCTTGGTCAGCTATTTCACTTTTTGAGTTGTTAAGACTCCTTTCATTTCAATCCCATATTGGTCTGCACCATACAATTTAAAATTCGGACACCATAAGAATGGTGCTCCAATCTCTCGTGAAGTCTTAGGCAATACATTAACACTCGATCCTCCATTGACGATCACCTGTGTCAACTTATGATCTAGCAACTCAATATGAATTAATGTTGGCTTTTTGCCAACATCAATCATTAATACTGTTGGATCAATGAACTGATCTCTTCTCCTTAGAGTTGCTTCTTGCTGGCATTGCGGCTTTATTGCTCTCCTCGGCCGCATCATCTCACCTACCATCGCATAGAGCTCCGGTATGGCGCTAAGCAAACTTAAAGACCTTGACTTCAACAGTTGTATTCAATACTTGCACCACCAGCTCCTATGTTGATGACCTATCTTCTTAAGCGGTGTTTGGCTTCAACTTTTTCTCTTAAACGAGTTGCTCTTGCCCAGCCGCCTTCATCTCCTCTTCTACCAGATCATATGCTTCTTGCCATCTTTCCTTCTCTATGACAGGATTGGGGTAGTGTTCAGCCTTCTTTGCTTGACCCCTTGTTACTACAAGCACATTATTATCTTTTTGTTGCTGGTCTACTGGAGGTGTAGGTAGGCAAATTGATATGTTTGCATAATTAGTGACAAAGTTTATCATTTTGTGTTAGTGTAATTCGTATGCAAAATGTTTGACGAAATATGTGTACTTATAATAATGCTATAAAGTGGCAATGTAATGTTAATGTATCTATGGTAAAGTCATAAAGTAAGTTTGTCTTGTAGTGGGAAAATGAAATGTATGTAATAAGATGCCGAAATTACCTTTGACAAATTGTATTTGTAATAAGGTATGCATGGCGGATTAATGTAATAAGCCGACGGTTGAGGGTGAGGTGTATTGGCAGATGGTTAAAGGAAACTGTCCACCCATGTGTATAAAAGGACCTCTCCTCTCCCATTTTAAAAGAGCAATGGTATGGTCAGGTTGAGGATGCAGTCAAATGGTTGTGGAGTTGGCCGACGTGTGAGGTTGTGGGCATTGTTGGCCCAAGGTGTGGTTGGTGTGAGGGAAATTCTGCACATGGTTGCAAATTGTGTATTGTAAGAAGATGCTACACTGTACAGACTACTGTTAATATAAAATCTGCTTATATCATTTAGCATTTGCTATTGCTGTTGTTATTGTATGTTGCCTGTGTATTGTCATTGTTAATTGTTGTAGGTAGATTTATAGATTTATTAAGAGGAAATGGAATTGTGTTGAAGTATGTTAAATTTCATTTCTATAGGAGGCTCCTCTATATCAATGAAATATATATTATGTGAGTTACTCGAACTCACCTTCTTTAGGCAATTTGCCTCGTGATTTATTGGACCGCACCAATGACACATCAATCCATTGCTATTACTATTTTTGGTATTATCCCCAACTGGCTGATTTTGACAATTTCGTGTGATGTGCCCCCACTCCTGGCATCTTCAACATTGTATAATGGGCCATCCGTTCGAATCATATTGTAATCAACTTTGTCCTCCCTGCTGCCAATTGCCCTTCTACAGTTGTCTGCCTCCTCAACAGTTATTTTTGTATCTGCCGCTCATCGCTGTTTGCCCACCCTTTGATGTACTTGGTTTCTCTTCTTTGTCTTCTGTTTGCACTGACATGGTTTGGTGCCTCAAACTTAAATTAAATGGGCAGTCTCCAACCACATGCCCTACAACCTCACATTTATTAAAGAAGGCATAATTTGGACAAGTAATATTTGTATGTCCTTTTGCCTTGCAGTCAGAGCACCAAATATCTTGTTTCTCTTTCCTCTTTTCCTCCTTTGCATCTTGTACCATTCTTTCTAGGTCTTTTAGCATGGCTTGGATTGCCACATGTAAGTCATCTTGATCACTATTGAAGTTTAAATCCCTATAGTGACTTAAGCCTGCTGCCATCTATTTCGCTTCACTTTCCAAGGTGATTGCTCTATCATATGCCTCTTGATAAGTAGTTGGTGGTACTGCCTTCATCTTCTTTTTGTACCTTGGCAGCAATCTGTCTAGGAACCATCGTCTTTGCAATCCGTTTGTTGGTGCAACTTCCATTTTATAGACGAGTTCCGTTAATCTTTTGTTGAAGGATTTAACATCTTCATCCTTTTCTGCTTTGTGGCATATATCTCTCTGATGATCTTAATATCATCTCGGAGTAATCTGAATTCCTTGATGAATTTAGTTGTCAATTCTTCCCATGTGTTGAAGGGGTTTCTCCTTTGTCTCTTCAAGTGCTTGTCCACTCCGGTTCCTCGCAATGTTGCCGAAAATAGTCTCAACCAGGATTTATCATCAACTCCATTGGCTTGCCATATCGTCACACACATCCCAATATGGTGTTCTAGGTCTTCCTTCCTGTCACACATAAATGATGGCCAATTTTGCTTGCCTGTTGCTGTTGCAATATTAGCCATATTTGCCATTGGTGGCTGTTGTTCTTCGATTTTCTCATGTCGTTCTTCTTCTCTTGGTGCTTCTTTGCCTCGCACGTTGTAACTAGCAAACAATCTTCGACCAACTCCTAGGACATCCACGCTTCATGACCTCCTTCACAAATATATGAACATTGGTTTTGGTCTCCTCGCCCAAGCTCTCTCCTGTGGTTGCCCTTTTGCCTGAATTTTGTCCTCCGCACCTCTTGGAAAACTCCCCCGCTCTTGTGTTGATGTTACGAGTTCAACGTTGTCTCCACGTGCACTCTCCTTGTTGGCGCCTTCACTTGTGCAAACGTTCTCCACAGTCTCTGCTTTGTTTGTTTGTGCATCACCTTGTACTTCTTCTGTTGTTAGAAACGTCTGCCACCTCTCGAGTGATTCACTTGGATTTCCCTCCTCTTAAGGACACCACACACGTTCAACCACCGGCTCTTCAAGTTCCATCTCTTGACATTGCAGTACTTGGTTAGCGCTTCACTTTGCTCAACACCACGCTACTGAGCAATTCTCCTACTCTCAGGATTTTGACTCTTGTGACCTTGTCTCCCACGTCCTCGCAATAAGTTATTTGTCAGTCACCTCTCCACATTGCATGTGTGTTGATTCGATTTCAACAATGGCAACGACGCCAAATGTAGCACGGTAGTGAGTTTCCCAATGGTGGAGGAACAAAATGACGAATTTATAGGCCAAACAAGATTGCAGTCAATGTAATTTTACAATAGCTCATCATGCACTTGTATGGCAATCAACTATCACACACTTGTACAGTAGGTTGGTCTTCACTTGTACGACAAGCTTGATATCCACATGTGTGGCAAGCTTGTTCTGCACTTGTACGACAAGTGCTTGTACAGCACTTGTATGACAACACTTGAATGACAACTTCACAACTCACTTGTACGATGATTAGCAAGTGACTTGTACGATAGTTCACCACTTGAACAACACACTGCAATCCACTTGTACGATACTTCCCATGGCTCCACTCGTACGACAATCCTCATACGACACTCTTGACTACAACTCTACCACATACAACGATCTGGCTGCAACTCTTTCACACCCACACATAGAACTTGATATGCATACAATTTACTAGACTACCAACAACAACAATATCACATTGAATACATGTATCACACAGATGAAGGATGAATCATCATTGTATTACTCAGTCTGTACAACAACAACAGTATAGAACATATGCTTTGGCAATGCAATGCAACAATGGATACATAGACTATCCCGAATGGATACTCTCTCTAGCATACGACATAGTCTCTTTGATACATGGTATTGCACAAATGAATGGGGGGTCCTATTTAACTTTGGGCCTCGACAGTTACCAACAACTGTCGCCCAGGACACCTCACCCGTAACAACTTCCCCATTTGCACATGCATTTCATACTTTACCGCACATCACATTATGTTTGCAATTAATCAATAATGACGTCATCATCCTTGACGTCACACACCAAAATTGCATTTCATGTACATTTCATTACATCAACATTTACATGTGCATTTGACACTTATTATTAATATATACACTATTTCTTTGGCTGGTCAGAATTGGCTCCTACATAGGGCTGGGGAAAGTTATTCGTGAGGGGATTGCTCTAGTGATCTTGTTCCTCTTCTTTGAACACTCACAACCCAATGAACTTTCCAGGATAAAAACATTGGACCTTTAACGTCCATCCTATATTGCTACAGTAGACTGTTTAACTGTGCAAGCACTCCCTAGGAGAAATCTTGCACAAATACATGTTTGTTTCAACTGGTTGCATGGTTTAGATTATATTAGTGAGACTCAGAGTTTGCAAGATCATTTTTGACTCAAAATTAGTGACTTAGAAAATAACAATTGTATAAGTCATGGAATTTTACAAATTTAAATTTTTGTTATGGATCACACATCTCTTAGCTGCTTCTGTTCTGAAAAAATCTTGAAAATCAGGAAGACAAAATTTCATTTTTATGTCTGCCTCTGTTGAATTGTGATTTCCAAGGCTTTGCCGTGTTTTTAGCAGAGTCCTGAGTCCTTAGCCAAATAGCAAGTTGCAGGTGAGTTTTTCTGGGATTTTTTTTTTTTCCGAAATTTTAAGTCTTATGAGTTGAGCAGGAAAAAAATTGGTTTGGCTGACTCAGCTCATGAGTTTTTGAGTTTCATAACTATGTTTTAGATTACTTTGAACAAAAGCAAAATCATCTACAATATGGTGTAGGCAGGCAAATTGATATGTCTGCTTTTAGTAAATAAGTTTTGTCGTTTTTGGGTTATTTTGTAGTTGTATGCAAAGTGTTTGACAAAATGTGCTCACATATAATTAATAAGGTTATAAATTGGCAATATAATAATATGTGATAAAGTGTAATGTTAGTATGTACGACAAAGTCATAAAGTGACTTAGGAAATGAAATGTAAATGTAAGTTAATGCAAGTGAAATGTAATTAGGAAAATGATGAGGTGTCGGGTAATTGGAGGGTGCAACTAATTTCTAGTTGTATAAGTATGACCCCTACCTCAAGGTAAACTCATCATTTGCATGGGGATGAGGAGTGTCGGGTACTGCCTATCAAGCACTCCACATAACTCTTAATTGTGTTCCATGAAAGAAAACATACTAAGGTGCATCCCTATTTTAATGTTCTAAAATTAATTTTTTTTTTTTTTGAACTATAGAACTATATGATTTTTTTTTTTTAAATCGTAATCTCCTATAGGCCAGTTATTGAAAGAAAATCCTTCCATAAAAGGACTTGTAAGTGCTATTTCTGGAGTTTAAAATGACTATGATTATATCGAAATAATTTTTTTTTCCCGACTCCTCTGGCGCTCAAAAATAGATATTAAAATTCACTTCCATATACCGGATTTTGCGACTATGTGGTTATAGGCCCGCGATGCTACTTCGTGATTGACAACCTCTCGTCATAGTTCGTGCACTTGATGAAACTCTGTCTGCACTTGATTGATAACAATAACCTTTCAAAAAATCGCTTGACTAGTATCGGAGCCTATTTAATACATGCCTTAGGTTTACAAACTAGAAGATTGATACTCCTAATTAGGAGATCATTACAAGCAAAAATTATTTGCTAGCTAATAATGCATGATCTAATAATAATGTAATAAAATATTCCTAACATTAAGTGGAAATGGAATTGTGTGCATGTTAAATTGCATTTCTACATTCTGGTGTCGTTGCTTCTACGACATTGGGTCCAACCTTGAACCTTGTGACATGGGGTTGTGAGAAGCAAATTCCTTGTGAAGGAGCACAATGACAACGGTGGAATGCAGCCAATGATGCCAAAGACACAAATGAAGGAGCAAATTTGTTTGTTGATGCTGACAAAGGGCCGTACAATGGGATGCGCACGACAGGCATGCAAAAGGGAGGAGAATTGCAAATTGTCGAGGGTTTGTATGGCAGAATGACAAATGACAGACATCGTTCAAGTGACTGTCGTTCAAATGCATTGTTGAGTTGCCATTTAAATGCATTGTTGAGTTGTTCAAGCGGTATGCGCTGTACAACCAGAGCCTGCCATACGAATGGAGGTGTCGTTCCAGGACTTGCCGTTTGAGGAGTCTGTTGTACGAATGGAGTCTGTCATACAAATAGAATCTGCTGTACAAATAGAACTTGTTGTACAAGTAAGACAATTGTGCGGCAGTGTCGTATAAGCCATAATGCATCTGCAGTACAAGTGAAGGTGTCACATGATAGATGTCGTACAAGTGCAAACAACCGTACATACAAGTTGAAGAGTCATACAAGTGCAAACATTCGTGCATACAAGTTGAAGAGTTGTACAAGCTAGGTTTAGCAGGAGTTCTGGGAAGGGGCCGATGAGGAGTTGCATGCTGACAAATAATGTTTGGTGTTGGAGCAATTGCAAGTTGTGGTGCACGACGGTGAGACGGACGAGAGTCCAACATTGGTGCAAATACAATATGGCGTGTCCAACAATGCATGAGACAGGAGTTTGACACTAAGGAAACTGCAGATTGGTGTGCTCGATGGTGAGCGGAATGAGAGTTTGACATCGAAGCAACTGCAAGGTGAAATGTTTTATAGTGAGAAGGATGGGAGTCCAGTGGAAGAGCAATTGCGGTGTGGTGCGCCTGATACTGTGTGTAAAGAAGAGTTACAACCATTGTCAAGGTTAAGTCAACCTATCAAATCGAAGGTCAATTTGTGCATATCGTGCAAGTGTCCACTGCTTTACGAAGAACCAAGAGAACGCCTAGTTAGGCATTGGAGAATCTGTTGCATGATGTGGAGAGCAACTACGCAGAACAATGAGGCAGATTGGAGGTGGTTTTTCCTCGTGACATTTTGTGGAGTCGCAATGGACTGGTACCTCTGTTATCAGACTTGACCGGACTCCCGAGTACTTGGCCGAGTCCAAGTCCGAGTGAGCTCAGCTGCATCGAGTCCACTTGGACTCGTTTTTTTCCTGGACTTGGCCGAGTCCAGCCGAGTATAGGGCTGAGTCCGAGTCCGTCCTGGACTCACGAGTTCGGATGTCGGGACTCGGCTGGCCCAGAAAAAATTAAAGGTAAAATAAAAAAAAAATCATGACACTGACGTGCCATTCTGCGGCTTGTGGGCCGAACAGTGAAGTGAAGTAATTCAAGGACAAGAACACATCCTTGAAGTTGGTGGGCGATTGCCCTAGGGATTCCGTAATCTCCCCATATTCCAACTTAACCTCACCCTACTCACGATTTACACCGCATTTCCATCAACTGTAGGTTTATCAGGCTTGTCCCTGGCAAATCTTTGTGCGTGGAATGACGACTTTCGGATTTTGGTGCTAAGACATTCTCGTGTATACACGGGACCTGTTCCGTGGAGTAGTTTATAAGTAATTTAAAAAAAAAAAAAAAAAAAATTATAAAATAACATTAATTAATATAAAACATTTATATTAATTGTGTGGTGATGTTCCTAAAAAATTTCGCTATAACGAGTGTTATAGCTACCGGGAAAAACAAGATTAAGTTTAAATGCACCTATCTATTTTAATAAGTGGGTTATATCCATCGTATTGCTTTACAAAGGTAGAAACAAAAAGTTAGTGTGTAAAACGTTGGTCCGACCCTCTACGTGTACTGATTGTGAAACATTGGTCTGACTCTATACGTGCTTTTTATAATAGGTATTAAATTTTTAAATATTTATTTATTAGATGTTATTAAATTTTAATATTTTGAATAGGGGTATAAGTTTTTTTTTAATTAAAAAGGAATAATAAATATTAAAATTATAATTTTGATATATATAGTTTAAAAAATAAAAAATAAAAAATATTTAAATTATAATATTAATATATCTAGTTTAAAAATATATATTTAAATTATAATATTAAAATTAAAATTAATATTAATGTTGAATGTTGACTAAGTGTGTTTGAATATACTAATAATTAATTTGCATGAAAAAACTTATTTTTTCAATGAAAATTTGTTTTTTTTTTCATTTTTTCTTTTTGCCAAGTTTTTGCCGAGTCCCGAGCCCGAGTCGCGAGTCGAGCTTTCCGAGTCCGAGCTGAGTCCGAGTTTTGCTACTATGATTGGTACATGAATTTACCTGAGGACAAGTACCAGACATGGGAAGAGTTGCGCGATGAATTTGTGCAAGAATTTTGGTTGTTCGACAATAACGATGTGGTCATTGCCGAAATTTATATAATGAAACAGGGTGAAAATGAGTTTAGTTGTTCCTACAACTGGAAGTTGAGTGGGTTGTTTAACCATTTGGAGGAAGACCCATCATATGCATTAAAGAGGAGATAATTCATAGATGGACTTCTTCCTACGTATCGGACGAAGATTAGTATGGTCCCTTCTTGATCATACCAAGAGGCTTTGGAATACGCCTTGGTTTGGGAAAGTGATGCAAAAACATCACTGAAGTGTTGGCTTTATGTTAATGCAGATGAGAGTAACTCTAAGGATGAAAGTGATTTTGATATTGAGAATGACTCAGACAGTGAGAGTGATGATTTTGGACAGGAGAGTAGTTCCTCGTTCAAGTGTTGGAGTCGAGAAGTCAGGGAAGGAAGTGACTCCAAAAAGAACAGTGATGCATGTGACTCGGAGAATGCAAGATCATCGCTACAGGAATATGCAGCACAAAGGGAGATTGTACGGAGGGATGCCACTAGTAATGCGGTCTGTGACAATTGTCAGAGAAATAGAAGATGTAGAATACAGTATGATACTGAGGGCAAACCCATTGTACAATGTTGGCGATGCCATTTGTGGGGGCACTTCGCATGTGACTGTCAAAGTGTTGTGAGTCAAGATGAACCAGTGATGCATACAGAGTTCAAAGTGTCGGAGAAGAGTTACAACCCTTGCCAAGAAGCAAAGGAGGTGAACCTAATTGAGGAGGTGAACCTAATTGAGGAGGTGAACTTGATGAGCTTGATTGGAATTGAGGAGGTGAACTTGATTTCAATGGAGGAGGTAAAAATCTAGCAAGTAGTCAAGGTTGTGTAGGAAGAAGTTGTAGAAGTGGTTGATGCAGACAAGGAAGAACTATAGACTACCATACAAGTGAACAAATTATGCCAGAGCGCTGTCCAAGACAAGTGTATTCGACAGATTGCCGTACAAATGGAGAAAATGCTGTCTGATGAAGTATTGTTGGAGTTGTCGTACAAATTGGGTGTCATGGAGTCTGCCATACAACTGAAGGACACTGTACAAGTGATACCGTTCAAGGAAGTGTCGTACAAGCTAGGGTGTGACAACATGTTGCCAACAAGCATTGTCAATAAAACTTGCCCTACAAATGCATACCATACAAATGCTAGTGTCAAGGAGGGATGTCGTACAAGGACTTGTCGTACAAATGAGTGTCGTACAAATGATTATCGTACAAGTAACGACATTGTACAAATGGACCTACTGTACAAGGAGGTATCGTACAAGGTGATGCCATACAATGACATGTCGTACAAGGACTTGCCATTCAAAGAGTTGACATACAAGGAGAGAGATGTCTGTTAGTGGCTAAGCAACAACTAGTTGAAGCAAGAGAACAGTAATGTGGAGTCGAGGGAACGCTATTTGAGTGGGTCAAACCAAGGCTACCGAAGTGCCGACGAAGAAAAAAATTTAATTCAGGCAGTGATGGTTTCATTGGCTTCGTTGTTGAGGTTTCGGGGCGTTGCCTGGAACCCTGCAGGGGCGCTGCCTTGAACCCTGCAGGGACACTGCCTCTTGACTCCCACAAGGGGCGCTGCCCCGACACAGGTGGCGACAGGCATTGCGCGTCATCATAGTAATGTTGGTACTGTTGGTTATATTGATCAAGCAGCTGATTGCAGAAGGTGGAGTGAGTAATTAGAAAACAATGTGTTGCAAGCAGGAGTTTGAAGTGATTCCAGTTGCAGATGATGTATGGAGTAGGAGAAAGCAGAAGGAGCGCGACAAGAGATTCTAGTACGTTGTTCAGTGCTTAGTGTTCAGATCATGTGTCATTGAGGACGCCGATCAGTTTAGAGGAGGGGATAGATGTAGGAAGGCAAATTGATATGTCTGCTTTTAGTCAATAAGTTTTGTCATTTTGGGTTATTTTGTAGTTATATGCAAAGTGTTTGACGAAATGTGCGTACATATAATTAATAAGGTTATAAAGTGGTAATATAATAATATGTGATAAAAGTGTAATGTTAGAATGTACGACAAAGTCATAAAGTGACTTAGGAAATGAAATGTAAATGTAAGTTAATGCAAGTGAAATGTAATTTAGGAAAATGATGAGGTGTCGGGTAGTTGGAGGGTGCAACTAATTTCTAGTTGTATAAATATGACCCTTGCCTCATTCATTTGAGATGTATGCCGATGGTGGTGGAGTTGGCCGTCACATATGCTTGTATTGATGGTTGTGGTTTGCTGGTTGCTGTTGGCTGTAAATGATTCTTGGCATCGATAGGGAAGAGCATTGCTGTAATCAGTTGAGTTTGTGTAATGCTATATGTGCAGACAACCTTGGAATGCTATTGCCGTACAGATTGCTGTTAATATAAGATCTGCTTATTCATTTATCATCTGCCATTGTTGTTGTTATTGTATGTTGTCTGTGTATTGTTATTATTAATTGCTGCAGATCTGTAGATTTATTAAGTAGAAAAGGAATTGTGTGTATGTTAAATTGCATTTCTACATATGGAAGTCCTAAGAAATGAAAAGACACTAAAAACTTGGGAAGTGAAGGGGTTCAAGTGAATCCTTCAAGTCAGAGGCATAAGGGCTTGAAATGTTGTTTGAGGGTCCTAGATAATGAGTAATTCATTACATAGTGATATTAGGTAGCCTAGGAGAAGATCTGATTAAATGAAAACTCCAAAGACTCTTTATTATATTTTGATATAATTTTGATGTTGAGTTATTGATTTTAATATGTTAAATGAATGGTTTCATGCTTAAATATTTTGCATATTGACCTTGGGTATGTGATAAATATACAGTGTTCCACGGGGACGCGTCCCCCCGTTTCCTGCGTCCCCCAGCACGGGGGGACGGCAAGGGGGACGTTTCCCCCGTCCCCCTTTTAGGGGACGGTTGGGAAACGTCCCCGGGACGGCTGAGGCCTATGGCCCCCGGGACGTCCCCTTTTTTGGGGCATCCCCGGGGACGGCTGGGCCCCATTGGGGACGCTCAGACCGTCCCCGGGGACGGCTGGGCATCTTTTAGTGGTGCCCAGCCATCCCCGGGACGCCCAACCGTCCCTAGGGACGGTCTGAGCGTCCCCAATGGGACCCAGCCGTCCCCCACAGCTGGGTGTCCTCACCCAAACAAAAAAAAAAAAAAAAAAAATTTAATAAAAAAAAAGGTAAGGGGTCATTGCTTTTATCCCCTCTTGAAACTGTTAGTGAAATACATAAATTTAAGTACATGCAACTTTACCCTAATTGTGGATGTTTCCAGTAAATCACTTTTTGGGGCCAATTATATGGTAAGTTGTTATTTTCAATTTCACCATCTGGCTTTATGTAGTAGATTGAACTATTTGTATCAGACGATCAGTTGCTTTTAAGTATGAAAATATTTAAGACGTTCCTCAGAAGTATTCATATGCTAAAATTCAGCATATTACCCACTGTTATTGTTTAAAGTGGATTCTGGGCAAATCAATAATTATAAGAGATTAATTCAGCTTGGTACGCTGCCTAGTGCTTATTGTAGGCACATCAAGAACTAGCAGAGATTAATTCAGCATTATACATCACCAGCTTTGCGATTAGTCCCTCAAACAATGGGAGGGGTGAGACAGTCTTTGTTTGAACATTGGTGGCTGAAAAAGTGATGACTGTTATTACTTAAAATGATGACTGTTTGAACATTGTTTGAACATTGTTTGCACTTGATATCCTTGGCTGAACCTTCAAGTTATAGTTGTTGAACTTGAAACAATTAAATGGCTGCACTTAGTAACTAATATGAATATCCTAATACCACTTATGTGTTAGTAACTAATATGAATATGAATGGCTGCGCTTACATAATTGATTACTAATATGAAATATCATTTTTGTTGGGTGTAGAATTCTGAATGTGTAGATTATTCTAAATTTCTAAAAAATTTCAATTTTTATAGTATTATACCAGCCGTCCCCCCCAGCCGTCCCCGAGCCGTCCCCTAAAATCGGCCTGCCGTCCCCCGCCGTCCCCGGAAACCCGTCCCCCCGTCCCCCCGTCCCCCAGGCTCGTGGAACCTTGTAAATATATAAATGAACTATCAATCATATACATATGAATATCAGTGAAATCATTAGAGTGAATTAGATGCTGCATTACGCTATTTGGTTTCATATTACTTTCTGGCATTTTTTTTTGCAAATTACAATGCCATATACTTATACGTGATTCATTTGCTACGTGTAAATGTACTTGGCCATTGACATTTGCCATTGTTGGAGAGAGTAGAAGGATTTCATGAAGTATTGTGGCATGACCATTGCAAGGAAGAGAGGGAATGCTAGATGTTTTCTGCATTTAGAGTGTTAGAAGAAGAAAATTAAGACAAAAGATGAGGAAACAAATAAAAGTAATAGGATAGCATATGTAGGCATATTCATCAAGAAGTCACCTAACAATTCCATACCAAGAGTGCTCTATTGAACAAGGGGCAGCTAAGGTCTTCTAACTTTGTATGTGCCTGATGGAAATATCACTTTAGTTTACTTTGGATTCGGAAATGAATTAGTTCTTAAACTTCCATGTTTGCATATTGACACTTTCCATTATTTACGTTTATTTGGTTGGTGCAGGAATGCTAATGGATCTTATATCTCCTCTTTACCCTGCAAGTTTTCTAATATTTTTGTGCCTAGGCAGCATTGCAAGATCTTTCAGTAAGACTTTCATACATTTTTCTATCAATATTTATCTAGCAGTTTCTTCTTTCAACTATTTTCCATAACATTTTCAAAACAAGAAACCCTATATATGTTAATCATCACTGTGCATTGAACTCAAAATTGAGTTTTTCTTGTAAACCTGCCAATAAATTTTAATATCAGTGTAATCTAATACAAAACTGTAATGGAGTTTTTATAAACTTGTAATGCGTAGGTTATTTGCAACATACTATTACCTCAAACATATGGATGGTCAGGTCTTCAGACCCCTAAAAATGCTGGATCCATCCATTTCTCTATTTGGTTCTTCCAAGGATAACTTCTAGCAGAGCTTCTTTTAGATTTTAACATCTTTTTTATAAACATGGCAGCCGGAGTGGCAAGTGGAGCTACTAGAGCTGCTTTAACACAGCACTTTGCCCTGCAACAAAATGCGGCAGACATATCTGCAAAGGTTATATTTCCTTTTCTGAAATTGATGATTGTAACTTTGTCATTGATAGTCAATTAAAATTTAAATGAGCTTAATTTGCTTGTTTAACTGACAGGAAGGTAGTCAAGAAACAATGGCTACCATGGTGGGAATGCTACTTGGAATGCTTCTTGCACGTATTACAGCAGGGTCTCCTGGAGCAATTTGGTCTTCATTTCTTCTGCTCACAATTTTCCATATGTTTGGTATGCTTTTTAAGCCACTTCTATTCATGCCTAAGTGGTCCAGTTAATGTCTATGTCAGTTCTCTCGTTGGATTGCAATCTATATTTAGTAGCATCTACAAAGAGTATAAGTGATTTTCTCTTAAAATTTTGTGGCTGAATTTCGAAACAAAACATTCCCAGTCAATGATCTCTCTCTTGTATTCAACATATTGATAAAACTTAAGAATTCTACATGAATGGCATGAAATATAGCATTTCATCAGCATGGATTATATTGTGTATGCTCTGCAATGAGAACCTTAATAGTATAATACCTTGGGACAATGATAGCTTTACATGGCATGGGTGCACATAAATTGAATGTTCAACTATCTTTTGTTTAATAATATATTTTTAAATGAAGCTGCAAGCTTACTGTAGTGGTAAGGGCTTTGGCCTCTCTTTGAGAGGTCCAAGGTTCAAACCCCATCCAGTATGAGGGGATTGGGACCCCTCATAAAAACCCTGTGTAAACTCATTAAAAAAATAATATATTTTTAAATATTGAATGTGATACCCTAAAATGATTAATGAAATGTTGAAACCTGTTCTTTAAAAGCTAGAAAAACAATTCTCTATGGAGCTCGAATTTGATTAGCTCTAGTAGTGAATGCATAATCTTTAAAGTCACATGCAGGTTTATCGATAAAGAAGATTTTATGAATGAAATGAAATGAATTAAAAGTTTTCAAAATACAAGTGAAAAATAATGCAAGAGTCTATGTTCATTATGTCAAAAATATTGCATGTAGTGTTGTGTTGGTTTCTTGCTGGAAAAAATATGAAGAATAATGGGATGCAATAGTCGATGCAACAATGATGCCATTCTTATGGGGGAGTGAGTGCATGCTAGGAGCGAGTGTGAGCTAGGAGCGAGCCTCACCTTTTCTTGTTTTAGAAAGCAAGTGTTGCAAGTGCAAGCAAGAAGCAAATGTGACCAGGAAGCAAGTGCGAGCAAGGAGCGAACCTCACCTTTTTTTGTTCCAGATCTTTGGTGGATTAAAAAAAATAAAGGATTCTTATGAGAAAAAATAATGTAACATGGCAAGAAAGTGATTTTTGAAACTCCTAATAGTAAGTAAGGATTCCTTAACTGGAAGTATAGATGCCCTAGTTGGTGATACGAAAAAGGTTGAATTTATAGCAAAGCCTATCTAGGTAGCAAATGTTGCACCAAAAGTGATTATCAAGGATGAGATGATTGGGCATGACATAATGGTTCTTAAAAGTAGACATTAATATGTAAGTTCCATGGATATTGGCTAGGTTTTTTGAAGATTCGAAATTGGTTCAAGTGGAAGTGGGGATTGAATTCAAAGTACTCCATGACTTTTACTTTGAAAGGATTTTTCCTCGTCATCTTCTCCAGTTCAAAAATCAGGGATAAAATAATGAGTGGTGGCCCATGGTTTAAGGTGAGAGATGCATTATGTTTAAGACCATGGAGTTATAATTTTTCTGTGGAGACAAACTATTAATAGGATTCCGTTGTGGATTAGGCTCTCTAGACTTCCATATCAACTTATCGATAAGGATGTCTTGAATTATATTGACAATACTCTAGGGGAGTTCATCTAGGAGGGACTGACTACAAAGGAGCGAAGGCATGTTGTATATATCCACATATGTGTTGTCATGGATATTTCAAAACCATTGCCACATTCCATAAAGATTAAGTCTGAATCAAGAGAATGGGATCAACAAGTGGATTATGAAAACATTGCATTCTGATTCTGCAAATGTTACAAAATTGGACCTATAGCAAGAGATTGCAAAGCAAAAGTGATGGAAAAATTTGGTTATTTGACAAACTTCAATATGAAGCAAGGAGATCATACCATAGTAAAATTTGGACCGGATCAAGGATTTTCCACTCCCAAGAAAGTGACAAAGAAAGCCTCTTTGCATCATCAAGTGGCAAAGGTCATTATGGTGTACTCGAATCCACCATTAGAAGAAACAAAGGACACAAGGGATGAGGAAGCACAATGTGCAAGTTTAAATTCAGAAGGAATTAAAGGTGCAAAGGAAAATGGGGAGGTAAATTTTAAAGCAAAGGAGGAGAAAGACATCAAGGTTAATCTAGGTAAGTCATCTTCATTTTTCTCAAGTAGTATAAAATCATTTCCTTGCTATAAAAATGAAAGTAGTGTAGACCATATCCCTTGCACTTTAGGGTTTTAAGAGAAGCTTAATAAAGAAATGAGTATGGAGAATATCCATGGAAATTTAGGGTCTTCACGGGATCATTATAAAGTAATTACTATGGAGTATCATCCTTGCACCTTAGCGTTTCTAGGGTAACATTTAGGTTTTCAGAGCAACATAATAAGTAACTACTATGGAGGATTGACATGCAACCAACAGTGGAGCAAGAAGAGTTGTAGCCTAGATCCATACAAAGCAGATGAATTCATGTGCATGTTAGGTTAGGAGGAACAAAGGTTGAGATCATTTGATGCTAAAAACATACAACAAATGGTAACGACATATGTTGGATAGGAGGAACCGCCAGAATATGAGCCTCGAAGTGATGGAAGTGAATATAAGGGAACGAGTTTTCTAGCAGCCATTGGACATGCATAGCAATGAATGCGTGATGAAACGTAGTAGTTGCATGAATGGAGTGAGCAACTAAATAGCAGAATAGGTGAATTACAAAGACAATGTGCAAAGAGTTGTTGCGCATGCAACAAGACATTCAAGCAGTTGGTAGAAGCAACATTTTTGGAGAAGAGACAAGTACAGAAGAGACCCCAGGAGGTGCACAACAGACAAGCAGATATTGAGAATTGTTGATGACTGTGCATAAGAGGTTGAGTTTCTGGAAGAAGACTATTAGTTTAGCTAGTAGAGAATGGCATGATATTCATGAAATATGTCAATAGACATTGCCAAATGAAGGTGTTGGTAACTGGGGAAACAAATCCAGTAGTGTGTTCCTGACAAGTTCAAGCAGTGAGGAGGAAGACTAGAGAAGTGTTGGTTCAGGCTTGCAACTCGGAAGAAGAATGAGATGGGGAAAACACCAAGGAGGCAACAAGTTGTCCAACCATTAGGTAATGTAAACTTACTACCGAATTTTGTGATGCAAGAAGTTCCTCAATAAGAAATATAGAACACTTTAGAGGAAGACGCATAGAGGTGGATAGACTAGAGAAGGCAAGATCTGCCAAACAACTTGAACGGTTCCTTGGGAATTTGGAGTGGTCTGCAAAGGCTACAAGCGTTTGATCGAGGTTACTTAGGTAGTCTGGGTGGGCCGTCAGACCCCCAGGCCGTTTGGGTCAGTCTAGCCAAGGATGGAGGTCGTTTGGTCTCTTTCCCGACCGTTTGGGTGGGAGTAGTGTGTCCCACATGGCCCATAGGTCGTTTAGCCTGCAGGGTGGACAGTCTTGACCACCCCTTGTCTGTTCAGTAGGAGTAGAACCTCGGACGACCCTTGGGCCGTTAGGACTAAGGGTTAGGCCATTTAGTGTTTTCATAGGCCACCTAGGAAGATTGTTTGGAGCATAGACTATCCCTAGGTCATCACAACATTCAGCCTTACTAGCAACATGGGAAAGGTTGTCTGATAGTCATATGGAAAGAAAAGAAAGAGATGCCAAGCCCTCTGAAGAGGGTGAGGATGGGTTGCCAAAATATTGATGGGCTGATGGAAATAAAGAAAAGCCTAGGAGGCAGTCATGAGGAAGAAGTCGATGCTGGAGAAGACATTTAGGACGGGGAGGTGGGACGTCTGGCCACCAAGGCTGTCCAAAACAACATGATGTCACATTGACAAGATGACCAAGCAAGCAGTCAGATTGAACAAGCCATCTGGGTCTGTAGAAAAGGATGTATAGACCTATGAGCCACCTAAATGAGTAGTCGGAGGGACTGTCTAAATAGCCAGGCAGGCCATCTGGCCACCTGGGCTATTTGGAAAGGAAGCAGAACGACATTACAATGGGCCAACCATGCACAATGTGGTAGAAGTCAAGTTGAAAAGGAAAGACATGTAGAATAGGTGGTTGCATGTGAATCAATAATGGAAGGTGAAGTGGTAGTTGCTGCATGTAGGCCAAGTGCCCCCTTCTTTCATCTTATAAATAGAATCCATAAGCTTGTATTTGCTCATTCAAATGTTCAACACTAAGGAGCAAGGAGGAAATGCCCTTGGTGTAAGTTTTTGCAAAGTGTATGAAACAACTTCAAGGAGATTGTGGAGCAAGGACAAGCAACAACCCATTGTGCAAAAGAAGGAAGTTGCATTGCAGAAGAGGGAATGTTGGTTTTTTAGCCAAATTATCACAGGTTCCAATATCCAGGATCTTGAGTAGTCTCAAATGTAAGAGCAATTACTATATTAAATGACCAATATAATGAACATAACATTCATAACAATGACAATAATATGAACAAAATGGTCAATATCATTCATGTAATAACATGAAGAAACACTTACAATATATTGCTCAAAATATGCATACAAGCTTCAATATTATTAATGCTTGAATGTATCTGAGATACTTTGATAATCTTCAATCCATATACAATACATGGAGCTTTGTCTCCATAATATAACCTTCATAGATGACTCTTCAATACTTGACTATTGCTCTCTTACATCCGGGAGATGCAACCTTTCCTATTCCATGCATAAGACAAATTCTCTCATGTCTTTTGTCTTCTCATCTTGCCACTTGTATACATGACTCTTGACTCTCTATTTGCACACTTTATTCTATGACACTTGCACACTCCTATTTGCACACTTGCACACTTTACTATATGACACATTGCACACTCCTACACACTCTATTACAAGACACTTGTGCACATCCTACACATGAACACTTACATAAAGGGGAAATATAAATCACACTCCTAAACTATAGACTCACATCCTAATATATTACATATTATATATTACATATTTAGGTACATTAGCATGCACCAAATAATGTAATATTCTCCAACACCCCCCTATATGATTGAAGACTTTAGTCTTCAATCTTTGATTCTTGCATTTGGTCTTTGTCTTCTTGTATTCATCCACTGTCTTTGTTGTCTCTGTTGGACAATCTTAGATTATGCCTGATCCATTTTCTTTGTTTCCTGTCTTTTTGATAAATAAAGCAATTCATCATTAGTCTGTTTTTGAGGCATAAGATGATTTAAAATTTCTTCTAAAAAACCCATTGTATCTAAAGCAAAAATTCCATTCTCAATAGAACCTGTAGCCTATGTTCTATCTTGATTCTTGATAATACATTTTTTATGTTCATTTGTATATTTGAATTCCACAGTTCTACCTCTTGCAACTAATTGAGCTACAAAAATAAGATTAGTAGATAGACCTAGAACATATAAAACATCATCTAGCACAAAATCTGAAAATGGCATGCTAGGTATCACTTTTCCAGCTCCTTGAACATGATAAATCTTATCATCTACAATTTTAAGTGGAATATTAGGTCTAACTTCTATTGAGTCAAACCAATGCAAGTTTCCAGTCATATGATGACTAGCTCTTGAATCAATATACCATATTTCTTTTTCTTTCCTTATAGTTTGATTGACTTTATCTCTTTGACAATCTCTTCTATTATTTGGTCCTATGAATTGATTTTGATAAAACCTTTGATTTTGAAATTTTCTTCTCATGGGTTTTGGTCCTTTATATGAATTTTGAAAATTTCTCCTATTTCTTTGCCATCTATCCATTTCTTCAAATATCAAAGTTTATAAATTTGCAAATTAAATAGTCAAATTTTGAGTAGAAGTCCTTTTGACTCCCAAATTTCTAATTTGCAAATTTTTAATCAACTAATCAAGTTTCAAAATTTTAATTTCTTTTTGGAGTAGAAATCCTTATCTCTCCAAATCTATCAAATTCAAATAAATTTGCAAATTTAATAATCAAAATTTTTCTAAATCTTTTGATGTAGAAGACCTTGTGTCTCCCTAATAATTTATCAAATTTGCAAATTCTCCAATCAATCTTTCAAATTTTGATTGCAAAATCAAGTTTTGCAAATATAAAAAATTTCAAAATTTTCAAAAATTTATTTGAAGTTGAAAACCTTTTGATTCCCTATAAATCAACAATATTCTATTTTTCAATTTTCTTCGAAAATGAATTTTAGAAGTCAAAACCTTTCCACTCCAATTATTCTTTATAAAATTCAATAAAGTTTAATTTTTCTTTCTAAACTTTATTAAATTCTAAATATCATAAAATCATACGCCAAAATTAGGTTTTAACCTTATAACTCCAATATTTTGAAAAATATAAAGGCGCCAAAGTATGTTGCCCGAAATTCTTACCTTGACCCACGTGTTGGACAGAATTGAATGCACTTCTGCTCTTGTCAGGGTGTTATGGCAGGCTTGTCTCAGGCAGATGACACGTCTCGATTGACGTTACAATGCAAATCCAGATGTAACCTCATTCTCTGCTTTCAAACGTTTCAGGTTTCAATCCGTTATGCACTCTCTGTTATTGTCTTAGGCGTCTGTTCAAATTGCTACAGACACACTCTAATAACGTCTCTTCTTGGGTGTTTGTCTCTAGTAATCACCACTTCTCTCAAGCAATCGTACTAGGTGCTCATTTTGCTTCGCTTTGTCCCTCGGCTTGCTTCTATCCAGCCACACACCGTTCTCTTCCTCGGCTTGCTGCTCTTCTGTGGCATGTTCACTACAAACGCTTCTACCCTACATGCTCTTCCTCTTGGCTGGCTGTATGGGCTGGTCAATGCAGGTGCAACTGTTTCTTTATTTTGGCTGTGAAGCCAATTGTCCCTCTAGCTGGGCTCTATTATGATTCTTCTGCTCAAGGCTGTGAAGCCAGTCATCCCTCTTGCGGGGCTCTTCTATAGTGCTTCCACTGTAGGCAGTGATGCCAATGTCCCTCTTGTGGGGCTCTTCTTTCTAGTGATTCCAAAAAAATACTTGAGAAACGTTCTTTTGGAATGTCTACAAATTTGCAATCTCTCCTGCACTAGGCAGGATTAAGTTGAAGATACTCCTACCCCTACGGTTCTCTATTCTCCTCTGGTTTAACTGTTAATATCAAATAATGTTAGGGTATAACCCGAAATTTGGCCTACGTTTTCTTCACGTGGCTCAACCATTTATTTTTAAAAAATTCACACCGAAAACTTCCTTCGACGCTAGCTTTAGAGACTACTCGAAATAGCTCTGAATATAACTCTTCCAGAAAGGAAAGAGTATGGTGGTAGCTCTAATACCACTGTTGGCTTTTTAGCCAAATTATCACAAGTCCCAATATCCAGGATCTTGAGTAGTCTCAAATACAAGAGCAATTACTATATTAAATGACCAATATAATGAACATAACATTTATAACAATGACAATAATATGAACAAAATGGTCAATATCATTCATGCAATAACATGAAGAAACACTTACAGTATTTGCTCAAAATATGCATACAAGCTTCAACATTATTTATAATCTTCAATCCATATACAATACATGGAGCTTTGTCTCCATAATATAGCCTTCATAAGCGACTCTTCAATACTTGACTATTTCTCTCCTCTCACATCCGGGAGATGCAACCTTTCCTATTCCATGCATAAGATAAATCCTCTCATGTCTTTTGTCTTCTCATCTTGCCACTTGTATACATGACTCTTGACTCTCTATTTGCACACTTTATTCTATGACACTTGCACACTTTACTATATGACACATTGCACACTCCTACACACTCTATTACAAGATACTTGTGCACATTCTCACTCTTTACATTTGCACACATAATTACATGACACTTGTGCACATCCTACACATGAACACTTACATAAAGGGGAAATATAAATCACACTCCTAAACTATAGACTCACCCTAATCTATTACATATTTACATTTGTACCATGAAGGTACTATGGGGGTACATTAGCATGTACCAAATAATGTATTATTCTCCAATAGGGAAGCTGCATTGTAGAAGAGGAAAGCTACGTTGGAGAATAAGAATGCTGCATTGGAGAAGGAGAGGATGTGCCAGGAAGGTTTTTTTTTGAAATCCCTCCCCATTGCCTCCAATTTTTTTTTTTTTCTTTTGCAGATGGAAAATCTGCAGCAACAACAAGGGGTTGGAGATAACAAAAATAAGGAAGGACAAAACAAACTTGCCCAGAAAGGAGTTCAAAAAAGCATGAGTGATGATCATACAAGTGCTACAATTTTTTTTTTTTCCAAAGATCGCATGGGTTGTCCAAACCGTACGACACGTTTTCTAAGCAAGGGAAACACTGATGAAAGGAGGTGTATGGGCAATCTGAGCTGTTGGAGAAATTGTCGTATGAATAAGAAGACATCACGAAGGAGGGACCATACGAGTCAAGGCTGTCTGGGACTAGACTACCCGAGAATTTGCTAGTCTGGAACTAGGCCATCTGGAGTTGGGCTGTTTAGAGTCTGATTGTATGGGCCGTCAGAGTTATACGAACAATTGGGAGGAAGGGTAGCAAGAAGTCGATGCAGAACTAGTGAGGGTTAGGACAGAAATGGAGAGTATGAGGCAAGTGTAGGAATAGCAAGATCAGCTGATTGGTTAGTTGAATTAGAGTGTGCAGTGAGAGAACAAGCCCTTGAAGCAAAGATGCAGGAGATTACTCACTAGGGCCAGCTAATTGTGGAGTGCGATGAGTAACTTGTGGAAGCTGCAAGGAAGGAAGCTGAAGTGATGAAAAGAGAGGCTGAATAATGAATTGAAGGCTAGGCTGGCTGAGTTTGAGCAAAAGTCACATCATTATGGCTTCCAATGGGCTTGTTACCAATCTTATGCAAATCAGTTGAAGGACCATAGTCTTGAAGCTGCAAATTCAGGAGGTGGTGGAGTACTTGCACCAATGCGTCATCCGTAGCAAATTCAAAGCCCTTAGGAGTAGCAATAGTTGTTGATGAGGACATTGACCAATATAGAAATGAAATGAAATACTACTAATGTCCACGGTGGGCCAAAATAAAACCCAAGGGACCATAAGAAGGACAATAATGACTGCCAGCTAGCAGGCTAAAAAGCCCAACAAAGAAAAGAACTAAGAAAAATACAAGATAAAACCCAACAACTGGGCCAAAGAGAAAAGGAAAAGATTAGGGAGAGTAGAAGGGGGGAGGACTGCAGTCCAGAAGAGAGGAGTGCACGCCAAGAAGAACGGAGAGAGAGAAGGAGGAGGGAGGGAGCAGCCCAGGAGGGGCAAGCTCTAAGAACCCCCCAGAAACTAATCTCTCCTAACAGTCGAGGGGAGGGCAGATGTAGGTGCTAGTTCTGTTGTGGCGCCATCCCAAGTGCCGCCTCATCCATATTATAGTGCGTGTGTTAGAAGTCAAGTATGCGCACATACACTTTTGAATGTAGAATTTGTGTTAGCTGTTTATTTTTTTAGGCATATGATAAAGTGTTGGATAACATATGTATAATTAATTAGTCATGTAGTTAGTAATGAAATGAAATGAAATGAAAATGCATGACAAATGTAGTGTATGAGATGATGATGTGTTGGGTAGGTAGTTGAGGGAGTAATTACCTCCCAATATGTACAAATAGGATGCCTGATTCATTTGGAAGGGTACATAAGTACACGCATGCAAAGGATGTAAATGCAAGGGAGAGTACACAGGATATAGGAGATAATTGCATTGTACACCAAACATGTATTCTCGCTAATAATGATATTGCCATTCATCCATTGTTATGTAGACTATGTAGTCATTGTGCATGTGATTGTAGTTGATTATCATTTCTGTAGATAGATTATCTGAACTATTTCCACCTTATTCTGTTTGTTGTAGACGAATAGATTGGGCTGTCTAGATTGTTGACCCAGACTATCCCATGCAAAGCCAAGGCCACCTGACTAGGAGACAAGCCATTTGAAGTAAATCAAAGGCTGTCTAAACCATAGTTGAGAAAATCGGTATCGGGAGTCAATCGGCTGGGCAATGAGACGGGAGTTTTTCAAAAATCGGCAAAAAAAAAAACCGAAGAAAACGAAATTTTTTTTTGATTTTTTTTTTTCATGCATATTACAATGAATTAACATTATGCAAATCAGATATTGCAATAAAAACAACAATTCAAGTCAAGACATCATACAAGGCTCAAGCTTTAAGTACACATGAAAGTGACAAAAGTTCACAAAACACATCCTGTATTGCTTATCATTTTAAAAGGTACAAAATTACAAATTGCAAACTGTGTCAAGTCTCAAAATGCCTCAATAGGCCCACTATCTATAGTTTTCCTTTGCCCCTTGTCCTAACATAAGCCCTAGTCTCTCTTGTTTGATGTGTGCTTGTAGATGTCTGTGCTTCTCGTGCTAAGGCCTCTTCTTGGTCCCTTGCTGCCATCTCCTCCGCTAGGGTCTCATAGTTTTGCAATTCTTCCATGCTGAATAGAGGATCTTGCTGTACCTAGAAGTTCAAAACTTCAACTAGATGAGGAAAGGGACAAAAAAAAATACTATAACTATAAGATATGCTTTTAAACGAAGAGGATGAGAGGAGAAGAAGGTCCCAACAAGATTTGAAGTTTTGAACTACTACCTGCGGCTCCTGCTCTTGTGCTTCTGCATCTGTGATCCATTCAGATGATGGATCAATGTCACTTAGGTCAATGGGCTCAATATTTGTTTTTTCAAAAGATTTTTGGTGGAGACGAAGGTTGTAGTGCACAAACACAAGATCATTTAACCTTTCTTGTGTAAGTCTGTTGCGCTTCTTGGAGTGTATGTGCTCAAACATACTCCAATTGCGCTCACAACCTGAAGAGCTACATGGTTGGGATAAGATTCTAACCGCCATGTGTTGCAAATTGGGCGTAAAATCACCAAAGTCCTCCCACCATAAATCTAGAAACAACAACCAAAAAAAAAATTAATATTTTACATGTAACAACTTAAAAGTTTAAATTTTAAAACAAAATCAGAAGACAATAAATAATAATTCGATGAGGTTTACGGTTTACCTGGCCTCAATTTCTTAATAGCATTTTTGCATTGCACAGATGGGAATTGGCGACCACGACATGCCTTATAATCTTGTATCTGGGCACGGGTTTCATCGCCTAATTGTGGTGTCTTGCTGAACACGCGGTCAATGCAATCTTGAAGGCCAATCTTGACCTCATAATCAGCACGGAATGTGGGCTCATAAAATAATTTGGGGTTCAAATAGTAACCCGCTGCATGAAGAGGGCTATGGAGTTGTGATGTCCACCTGTTATCAATGATGGTCCAAATGGCATCATATTTTGTGCGGTTATGTTCATAATATGCAGCAATGGCCTCTTTCGCCCTATCCATAGCCTCATATACAAAACCCATTGGGAATTGTTCTCCATCAACAAGACGAAGAACCTTCACCAATGGCTCTGATACCTGAAAAAAAAAAAAAAATCAAAAAATAATTTAAAGAAAAATATTTTACAACATAAATTAAATAAAAAAGTAACAAATAAAATAGCGTAGTCTTGTAGTTGTACCTTGATGGCCTCATCCATGGCCATCCAGAAGTCCTCCTCAAACAAAGAAGTATAAACATTTTGCCCCTCGGATGATGTGCGATATCTTGCAGCTGCTTCTGAATTCCACTCATTACTCACAAACATTTGTTTTAGTGACCCTCTTGCATTGTAAATGCTCTGCAATGTCACAAAGTTTGTGGCAAAGCGTGTAACGCCAGGCCTCACTAGCTCCCTCCCATTGGTGAATTGCCTCATGAGGTTAAGGACCCATGAATGGTTGTAAATGAATTTTGTTATGGCCTTAGCCTTCCCTACAACCTCTCTTACCCAAGGTAATTTCCCAATGTCCTCGAGGAGCAAATCAAGACAATGGGCTGCACATGGGGTCCAAAAAATGGTGGGGAATCTTTCCTCCAAAATCCTCCCGGCTGCCTTATATGCTGCTGCGTTGTCCGTGATGATTTGGACAACATTCTGCTCCCCAACCTCCAAGACAACCTCCTCCAACAACCCTGCAAGCATTTCGGCACTCTTCACATGTGCCGATGCATCTACTGACTTAAGGAATGCAGTTCCTTCTGCAGATGCAACCAAAAAATTAATGAGGGTTCTTCCCCTCCCATCTGTCCAACCATCAGACATAATAGTGCAACCCTTGGTTCTCCACACCTGACGCTGGTTGTCAAGCACAACCTAAAGTAAAAAAAAAAATTTAGTCATGCACATTGAATATTGATTTTATCATATTAATAAATATAAAAAAAAAGTCATGTCATATAATTATATATATTAATTTAGTCAAGCACAATGACACAACCTGAATGTCGTTCACAGATTCTTGAAGGAGATGGCCCCTAAGATCATCATAAGTTGGCACCTTATATCCTGTGCCGCAGCTTGCGACAACATCTATCATGCGTCGCCAGTATGGAGACCTCGCCACATTGAAGGGAATGTCAGAATAGTACCAAAAAGTGGCAATGGCTTTCGTCGCTGCAGTGTGCTTCTCTTGGTTCCACGCAGCCATACCCTCAAGCGTGGATTGTGTCCCTGCCCCTGGCACAACACGGTCTAAGTCTACAAAAGAGGACTCTCCCGTCCCACTAGCTCCTTGTGCACTTGGACTCGAACTACTTTGTTGAAAGAACCGCTTAAGGCTGCCACGCCCACTCATACGGCCACCTCGGGAGGGGGGGGATGAAATGGCATCGCTATAACTTCTTTTGTTGCTTGCGTTTTCTTCTGCCATAGATAACATGGCATTTACTTTGTTTTTTACATCTTCTGGCACCTTATCACATAATGCTACATTATTTCCTGGTAACCGTGCCAAATGGAACTTGAGGCGATAAACGCCTCCACTATAATGATTGCCACAAAAATTGCATTTAAAACTGTTTTTTGTTTGCCCTGGCGTTCCATACGCCCATGCTGGATCCAATGGTTTCATTTTTTATATGCCTGCACATGGAAACAATTTATTAACAACAAAGTTACAAATCACTTGAAAAAAAGGAAAAAAATAAAAAAAATAAACCCTAAAAAAACTACAATTTTAGAACAGCCCTAACCTAATTTCAAGCAGCCCTAAAAAAACCCTAACCTAATTTACAACAGCCCTAACCCTAAACCCTAACCTAATTTAAAACAGCCTTAACCCTAAAAAAACAGCCCTAACCCTAAAAAAACAGCCCTAAACCTAATTTAGAACAGCCGTAACCCTTAAAAAAACCCTAAACCCTAAAAATTAGAAGAAACAAAATTACAATATTGATAGGCAGCAATATTTACTTAAAAGAGAAAAAAAAATCCTAAAAACCTAAGCCCTTACCAAAAAAAACCCTAAAAAAAATTAAAAAACGGGGTTCCAAATTTTTGAAAAACACTTGAAAAAAATTTCTGACCTTGAGGCTGCCCTGAATCTTCTGCCGGATTTCTTCACACCGCAATCAATCTGCCGGATTCCTTCACACCGCAATCGATCGCGCTCCTACTAGGATGGTTTGGCGTAGTTGGTCGGGCCCGTCGGGGTGGTAGCACAAGGGGAGGTGTATTTTTTTGTTTGCAACTGCTTGGAAGAAAGAATGAAAAAAAAAAAAAACTTTTGGCTTTTATCGGTCGCAGCCTCTACCCGCGCGGCTGCGGCCGATTTTTTGAAAAATCGCGAATCGCGATTTTTTCAAAAAATCGGCCGCATCGCGATAAGTTGCCGATTTAATCGGCTCGGCAATCAAACCCGATTTAATCGCGATTTTGCCGATTTTTTGCAGATTTTCGTAACTATGGTCTAAACTGCAGATAGGCCCTTCCAACTTGTGTTGTGCAAGGTTGTCAAGGTTTAAGTTGACTGTGTTGCAGGTCATCTAGAATGAGACCTAAGATCGTCTAAATGTTATTCAGACTGTATGTTTATGAAGTGTTTTTCTTAGTCACTCGGCCATTCCTTTTTTGTTCCTTCAACTATGGAATACAACTGCCATGCCACATCAGTTGCTTTTCAACTACAATAAAAATATGGTAGAATACGAAGCTCTATGTGTGGGACTACGCAAAGAAGAGAAGTTTGGGGTTAAGCACTTGAAGGTCTTAGGGGACTTTGAATTGGTGGTCAAACAGGTTAACTCCGAGTTTGCCATTAAGAATAGACAAATGAAGGCATACAAGAACAAAGTATGAGACCTGTTAAGGAGCGTTGACATCTATGAGATTCATGTTGTGCCTAGGGAAGCAAACACAGAGGCTAATGAGCTAGCCCCTTTAGAAGCTCGATCTGATCCCACGGTAGATATATGGAGCAAGCTGAAAGGACTGGAGGTAATCTACAGGCCAAAAATAGCAAACAACTTGGAGCATTGGCAAGTGTTCAATAATGGTGAACATATTGTTGAGTTCTTGATTTGAGAGGCTCAACATGTAGGGGACAAAAATGAATATGGTGATGATGTCATTCAAATGAAGACTAACCAATTGCTGAAAGGCCTCATCACACCCACTTGATCAATTCGGATAATAGTCAGTTTGAAGGTAAAGACATAGGATTACCAGCCGATGGAGATCGTGCAAGGGAAGTCCCTCCTCTGGAAAGATTGCACAAGTGAAGATATAATCCTGTTCAAAGAGTTATGTGCCACATACAATGATGTGATAGAGTGGAGTTATGAAGACCTTATGGTTAATGAAATAAATGTAATTGAGTACATTATTGACATAGAACTAGGAGAAGACCTTATGGTTAATGAAATAAATGTAATTGAGTACATTATTGACATAGAACTAGGAGCTAAATCATTTAGGCAGAAGCAGAGGCCCGTTAACCCCAAAGTAGAAGCTGTGCTAAAAAGGGAGTTGTTGAAGCTATTGCAAGCACAAATAATCTTTTCGATTAAACACTCCACTTGGGTGGAAAATTTGGTGCCAATCAAAAAGAAGAATGGGGATATTTGGTTGTGTGTGGACTTCAGGAATTTGAATAGGGCTTCGTTAAAGAACCATTATCCCATGCCCTAATGGAATAAATCTTGCAAAAGGTTTTTTTGGTTTGCATATGTTATCCCTACTTTATGAATTCTTGGGATACAATGAGCTTTGGGTCTAGGGTGAAGATCAATACAAGACGAGAGGCGTTGGGTATGTAATAGTGTATAGGGAACCTGACTAAATTGGAGCTAGGGCATTTGTAATAACCCTCCCTATCTAGTTCTCTAGGGGTTTGCCAATTCTTAACCTTTTTCGTGAATTTTTGATATACAAAATCACAAACACAGAGCAATCCAGAATTCTCGAAAATATTGCTTTATTCTTATATCAAAACTAGGGCACAAATTACAATGCAAATACCTCAAATGTTGATGAAACCCTAGCTGCTCCGTACTCTATAAATGATGATGAAGGCTCAGCCCTTCTGATGTGAATATTGTGTGGTGTCCCAGCTCCAAATATTCCCTGTATAATCTCTGAATGACCTTGTGTGGTAACCCAACTCCAGAAGTCTTTAAAACTGAAGTCCAACCGCAATCCCTGTGTGGAAATGCCCAGATTGACTAGAGGGTAATCTTGCAACCCCGAAGCCAATGTCCCTGTAAGAGGTTGTCGTCTCTCACAAGCTCCATAATCTCTGTAAATGGCTCGCCGAGAGTCCTCCAAAAAACCGAGAGAGAAAAATAATAATCTTCGCATATCTCCAAATGAACTCAAAACCTCCTTTTATCTCCTCCATAGGTCGACCTAGGGTTAGGTCACTTTTAGGGTGAGCAAATATAATTTTATCAATTTTTAATTCCACCTTATTTCTCCTTAATTTATTCACCCCCTTATGCCTAGGCTTAACGACTTTTTAAGTCGTCACTTAAAATGGCCCCTTTTAAGTATAAAATGATTTTATAATAAAATAAAGTCAATGACTTTACAAAATTAAATTAAATAATCACTTTATTAATTTTATCTTCGACCATTAAAATTTCCAACCTCTGCCCATCCGAATTGAAATCCGCGAATGGTTTTGGACACCCATTTCATCGAAGAATATCATTGCACTGTCTGTTGTCCACCGAAACCCTAAAAACGGACATGGCTAAAAATAGTAACTTTGATCAAACAAATCTCCGAATGAGCCCAAACGACCATCAATCAATAGCTCTCTGGGTACTGACAAAGATTTTGATATCTCCAATGGCTCCCCTCCATCCGACTTAGCCTACGGGAGCTCGTGTATAGGCTAATCTGCTCTGCACTTGACTGCGTAGAAAAGGGGACATTACAGTCCGCCCTTCCCAAAGATTGCTTGTCCTCAAGCAATACGTATACATACTCCAGTCAGATGCTACATCCCGGCTGAGATCACATCAAATCCCCTGGATCCCATAGCAACCTCAAAAAGGAACCGCCACGCTGACGCTGCGCCACTCTGATCATCACTACCCCTCTGACATGGTTAAGTGGCAGAAGTCTCAACTGCAATAGCATGATGAAATCTCTCTCCAGTCTGGCACTGACATGTCTGTCTGAGCTGAGATGTAATATCATGTACCACGACATACCGAAGGAATCAACGTCATAGATTATTGCAAACACAATGCTGGAAGTGCCTCCATAGTCATCACCTAACCAGCTCAACTCGGCGTTCACACTCCTGGAATCTCCCAGATAATCCCATGTAGCCCAATCTACTGCAGTCAATGTAATATCCTCTGGAAATATGATGTCCCTCATCATACTCAACCAAGTAGGGTGTAAATGTATCTGTATAATTCCTGAAAGATCAACCACACTCCACTCTGGCAACTCAATAAGAAGCTCAGCCTCACCATCAAAACTGGTATGCCCATTATGACTGCACCCTGTGCCAAGTAACATCTCATGCATAGGTGACTCAACCAGGCCTATCTCTGCACTTTCACTGATTAAACTGACCCCTTGAGAGGGCACTGTGTTCAAATAAGAAGTAAGATACTCCATGTAATGCCAACCAAATTGTGGACCCATCTCCATCATGTAAATGTTATGGCTGTCCGAAAAGCGAACAGCGGCATATCTCTCATACCCATGATCAACTATTGCCCACAACATGCTCCTACCATCGCCCTCGATGCCCATCAAGGCAAACATACGATCCTGGGTAAGAGAACTCAACTCCTGGTCATCCGGATTAGGCTGGAGGATGCTCATGGAATCACCCTCAGACTCATGTCGGAGTAGACACCCTGTCTCAAACAATGTATCCTGATGATCTATTACAGTAAATGAATCAGCACTCTGCATCTCAAAAAGCGGATTGCCCAAAAATGTCACATGATCCATCTCATATAACGGATTGTCAGTCCATCGGAAACAGTTATCTCCCTTGTGCTTATCAAGGTTATTTTGCTGATCCCAAATTGTGTAATCTGTTTTCATGGGACAATGTGATAAGTCATAGTCCTCCTGAATGCAATCTAGTTCGTCAACAATCTGCCCAATCTTCCTGGCTCTCTCTCGATTCAGCTGTTCAGTAGATTCTAAAACAAAATTGAGTTTCAACTCTGTCTCATGCAATGAAAAGTGTGCCTCTGACAAAGAGCTTCTAGTCCACTCAAGCTCTTCAGTTAGCTGATTGACTTCTTCTTCTTTGCTCCTGTATGCACTAAGGGTCTCTTCGACGAGCTTGGCATAGTGATCTCTGTCTGCAAGAGTGTTCATGAAGTCTAACTTCATAGTTTCTAAGGCTGCCCTCAAATTCTGTAAATCAGCACTGGAGATTACTCCTTCTACACCCTTCTGTCTCTTCTCAACTTGTGCCCTCCAATATAGTTCTTCGGTGAACTTATGGGTGGCATCGAAACGAGATAAGGCTGCAGCAATTCTGTCCTCATCAGACCTGGAACTAAAATCAGATTTATGTACCAAGTTTTCAAAATTATGCATCTGGTCTCCCTCTTCACAACTCTTGGTGTTTGGCTCCCTGTATGAAGATGTAGTAGGCAGATCATCAAGGGGATGACCATAATAAGGTGCTGATCCACTCGGATCCTCATTAAGCTTATCATGAATACAATCTGAAATGGGATTATAACCAGCAATAAACTCAACATCCGTGGAGTCCTCATGGCTGTCTTGAAGAGATAAAATATCCTTATAATCTGATTTTAAATCAGCAGCAATCTCAACTGTGTTATGGTCTGAAAATTCATGTGTGTGCTCCTCAAAAGGGGCTGCTATGAATTCTGTAACATCACCATCATGTGTATCATCCACCACGGACTCCATATGCAACTCACTCTGCAAATCTCCGAAGAAGATGTAGTTATCCGAGTGCATGCATCCTACCCTGTTCCGATTGTGAACCCGAATCCATAACACTTCCCTCTGAATGGGTCTCAACCTCATGTTTTGGCTCATCAGCAGTGTGTACCTGTATATCAACTGAACTAACCTGTGATCCTACCCCGCATACCTCATGGGAAGAGGACTCTTCATTCTCACAATTTGCTGATTTGTTTTTCTTTCTCCACAACCTGGTCGCCAACTGTGTCATCCCATTAAGATAAACAGGATCACTTAAAATAGCATTCATCTTTTCCAATAGGTGTATCATTTCCTGCTGATTTCTAACCCGATCTCCGTGCGGGTCCATGATTTTATTCTCTCCGGATATGTGAAGTCTCGTCTTTGCTCACTGTCTGCTGATGTATAAATCTTGAACTGTCCCCCTAAGAATTACTGCTTAGTTTGAAGCAAGACTTCACACATTCCTTAATTCTGCCACCCACAGATGGTACGGCACAGATTGTTGAATAGTGTAGGACTGTGTAATTTTAGAACCGAATTGATTATTTGTTCCTTTAAAAGGTACAACAGATGCAACCAAAGGGTCTTCACCAATACCTCTATACATAGGCTTCAAAATGAAGTTGCCCTATGAAGGAAGATTAGTTATTGTGACTTAATCAAACTCTGTTATTTCGACTGCAGGTAATCTGAATATTCAGTGATATAATGGTATGTCCCAGGTATTATGTTATTCAGTCATAGCCGAGGAAGTTTCAACACTACAGTCCAAAAAGTGTCATGTCTCTCAAAGGAGTCATCGTCAGTTATGACAGAATATTTTGCCCCTTGCAGATACAAAATAATGTGATCGCCGATATTGTTCATTACCAAACTGTTAATTTTTTCAATGGATTTAAAAAAAAACAGTCAATATCTGTCAAACTCCCCATTCATCAGCGCAAACAAAGAATCTTATTATTTCGTATTTGCTCAGCTTAAACCAATCTTCAACCGCAGCTTTTCTTCAACTTATATTCATTTCCCACGACCCCTGACAAATAAATATAAATTCACAAGCAGCGACTATATTCCTGCGGGCACAAAGATTCATATAGAATCGCCTTTGTTAAAAGAATGCCAATATTTTATTTGGCCACCAGATTTTTGTGGAGTCGATGCCTCCAGTATTACACCGTTGCTCCACACAGTATGTTGGCACGTTAAATTTCTGAAATTTATCCTCGTACAGGATTCATAAATTTCTCCAATTTACCATCGTTATGCTTCAAGCAAACCCTAACAGGCAGGCAGGAAAAACCCGCTCTGATACCACTTTAATAACCCTCCCTATCTAGTTCTCTAGGGGTTTGCCAATTCTTAACCTTTTTCGTGAATTTTTGATATACAAAATCACAAACACAGAGCAATCCAGAATTCTCGAAAATATTGCTTTATTCTTATATCAAAACTAGGGCACAAATTACAATGCAAATACCTCAAATGTTGATGAAACCCTAGCTGCTCCGTACTCTATAAATGATGATGAAGGCTCAGCCCTTCTGATGTGAATACTGTGTGGTGTCCCAGCTCCAAATATTCCCTGTATAATCTCTGAATGACCCTGTGTGGTAACCCAACTCCAAGGTTCTTTAAAACTGAAGTCCAACTGCAATCCCTGTGTGGAAATGCCCAGATTGACCTGAGGGTAATCTTGCAACCCCGAAGCCAATGTCCCTGTAAGAGGTTGTCGTCTCTCACAAGCTCCAGAATCTCTGTAAATGGCTCTGCCAGAGTCCTCCAAAAAACCAGAGAGAAAAATAATAATCTTCGCATATCTCCAAATGAACTCAAAACCTCCTTTTATCTCCTCCATAGGTCGACCTAGGGTTAGGTCACTTTTAGGGTGAGCAAATATAATTTTATCAATTTTTAATTCCACCTTATTTCTCCTTAATTTATTCACCCCCTTATGCCTAGGCTTAACGACTTTTTAAGTCGTCACTTAAAATGGCCCCTTTTAAGTATAAAATGATTTTATAATAAAATAAAGTCACTGACTTTACAAAATTAAATTAAATAATCACTTTATTAATTTTATCTTCGACCATTAAAATTTCCAACCTCTGCCCATCCGAATTGAAATCCGCGAATGGTTTTGGACACCCATTTCACTGAAGAATATCATTGCACTGTCTGTTGTCCACCGAAACCCTAAAAACGGACATGGCTAAAAATAGTAACTTTGATCAAACAAATCTCCGAATGAGCCCAAACGACCATCAATCAATAGCTCTCTGGGTACTGACAAAGATTCTGATATCTCCAATGGCTCCCCTCCATCCGACTTAGCCTACGGGAGCTCGTGTATAGGCTAATCTGCTCTGCACCTGACTGCGTAGAAAAGGGGACATTACAGACATTAGAAGAGAGTGGTGGGATTTGGGGAGGTGGAAGGGTGGTTTGAGGCTGTTGGTAAGTTTGTGGATATGGGGAATTGGAAATGGGGGCTAATTGAGGGGGTGGAAGATATTGAGCTTGGGTAGAAGCACTTGGACTTAGATGTGCCACAAGCCATGGGAGGATCTGGTGGTAACTTGTTGGCTTGGACGAGTATTTCATCAGCACAAACGACTTATTCAAATGCTACGTCAAAAGGAACTGGGCTCATATTCCTCACCATCATGGCTAGCCAGGATGTAGGGCCCTTACATAATAAACCAAGGCTTGTTCAGTCGAAGGACTGACATTAAATGATATTAGCTGAACTATGTGAACGAACCTTGTGTTGAAATCATGAATATTCTCGTTTGGATGCCTCACCATGTTGTTCAACTGAAAGAGGACTGAATATCTATTGGATGGATGGCCAAAACGTTTCATAAATGGTTTTTCAATTGAGGCCCAGTTTATTACTGATTTGTTGGGAAATATTCTGTACCAAGTAGCAGTTTTGTTTCTAAATGATCCAACCAGGAGCCTGACCATCACATCTTCCTCTTGGGTTTGGTGTATAGATTTTAGGGTCAATAGATCATTTAGGTGTTCAATTGTTGTCCGACTATCATTTCTTGAAAAGGTGGGTAGGGATTTAAGGGCTGTAGTTGGGATGTGTGAATACATTGGCAGATTGAGGGGCCCTTGGAAGTTCCAATCAAAGAGATGCTATTGGAGTCTTGCTTGTATCTGCATCTCATTAGGCTGTTGCCCTTGGCTATACTGCATGGGTTGGTTTTGGCCATAAGGTACTATCCCTTGCACGTAGGGTGCTTTGTACACTGTCTGTCCTCTATAAATTTGCAGTGGAAGGTTCTGAACCATCTAAAGATTCTGCCTAACATAAGGGTTCAAATTTTGGAGTTGTTACGGTGGGTTTTGAGCAAATTGTTGTGGTACATTTTGCAAAAGTTATTGCGGTTGATACCGAAAAAATCTACTACGGTTGGAACTGTTGGGGAGGAGCAACTTGTAGGGGTTGGCCCATTTGCATTTGTGGGTTTTGAGGAGCATGAGGATTTTGTACCACCTGTTGGGGTTGCGTCAATAGGTTCGTTTGCATGTTTTGGTTCACTTGTTGCAGATTTTGCCCAACTTGCTGCTATGTATTTTGAGGCACTTGTGATGGCCGGTTCTGGGCCACTGGTTTTTGTGGATTTTGCACTACTTGTTGGGGTGGATTTTGCATGAGGTGGATTCTATACTTGTTGGGGTGGATTCTTCACGACTTGTTGTAGTGGATTCTGTGTGACTTGTTGTGGTTGCACAGCCTGTATTTGCTGATATTGTGCAACATTCATTTATTGTAGTTAAGAGAGCACTGGTCCTTGAGGGTTTTGAGGTATCTATTGTAGTAGCCCTTTGGGAACTTGGTTTTTCACGATCTGCTGACCTTGGAACAACTAAGGATTCTAGGACTGATGTATTTGCCTGTTGCATGATTAGCTGCCTATGTTATAGAAATTGAGAACTTTGGGGATTGGGTGGCTGATGGGGTGCAACTTGCAAGCCTTGTGCCACTTGTTGAGACATTGTTGTTTGCTGAGCCAATTGCACTACTTGATGTTGTTGGCCACTTGTGGTAGGCGTGCCTAAGAAATTAGGAGGAAGACCAAGCTGAGGGGTTTTGATTGTTTTCATATTTGATGGTGAGTTCTGTGACCCACTCAATTGTTCTAAAGCATGATCGAGATTTTGTTGCTGTAAAATAGCTTCTGCAAGTATCATGTTCATGGCTGGTGGTATTTTCTCCTCCTCTATGTCCGAGTTAGCATCTTCGATCTGGGAGTCTTTTGAAGGGTTAGCTGGGTCTTGTATCCAAGCGACTGTACCTATCTTCTTCAAGTTCTTCCTCTAATAAGTGAGCAGTTTGATACACTTATTCCCCTTCCCAATTAAATGCAATTTGGATCTTGTATTCATGAATGGATCCATGGAGAAAACCTCGAAATTCGCAATGAAAAGCGAAAAGTGAGACGTACCAAGAGGACTAAGCTCATGCTCTGAGTGGGGTGTCCTATGAGCAGAGTGCTTCGAATGGGGCAACTTGTGAGCAAGGTGCTCCGAGTGGGGTGGCTTGTGAGCAGGGTTCTTCGAGTGGGGCGGTTCGAGCAGACACTTGCATTTTCGCACGCAGTCTTGGTTCTGCTCACTCTTCTCTTTTCTATTTGCCGCTTTCACCTTTTCTTGGAAATTTTTTTTTTACAAATGAAGTTAGCCATGATTCTAGGTAAAAAATAGTCACCATTTGCATGAAAATTACGAAAAAATATGAAAGGTGAATTTGAAAAGCTACTTGTAAATCTTCAATGAAAAAAAATGAGTAGGTTTCGTGCATGTTAGTGAAACATGCAAACCCTTTTACAGATTCGAAGAATATGAGATTTACTTGTGTAGATCTATGACATTATGTGCGGGTGGGTTAAGATTTATTTTGAATGGAAATCATGCTTATTTCTACTGAGTGTGCTAGAACTGTTGACCATGGAAATCATCAAGTGTGATTTGTGCCTGTGACCACAGTTCAACAAATGGATGGAGAGGGTTTCACTCTACCCAACCTCCGAATCTTGGGTCGGTTCCCTTTTAACTTTGCTGAAAATGCAGAAAGAAACTAGTCTATTTGTGCAGAAAATGAAATCTAATTTAAGTGCATAAGAGTAAATCTAATCTACTTTGTGAGGGAAAGAGTGCGTGAAAGAAAAAAAATATGGCCAAAGCCATAGAAAGATTTCAAAATGGTGCAGTCAACAAAAACCAGCAAGGACCAAATAACTTCAATGTGATCAAATCTTCAAAGAAATCATCAATATCATGAAGAAAGAACTAATAGAGGGAAAGAGAGCGGGGCTAGTAGTTCCACGTGTTCATGAATCAAAATTCAGAAACAATCAGTCATGAATGTCGAGTACAATTCTTCACTTTATTGATCTTGAAATTTCTAAGTACAATGATCTTTAGAGAGTAGCTCTGGTATGTTGGGTAGCCAAAGACCCTTACAATGAGAATCAATCTTTTATTTATACTTGTAAAGTAAAAGCTCAATCAATTTTTAAACTAGTAGTTCAAATTCTCATGCAGGGACAATGCTTAAAAGTAGATACGCAACTGGAGTGAGGTACTAGTTGCTTCGAGCAGGTTACTCCAAAAACTTACTCCAAGAGGGGCACTCTTAAGAACTCACTCCGAGGGGGGTGCTCTTGGGAAGTTGCTCCAAGCAAGGTGCTCTAGGAAGCGATGCGCACTTGAGTGGATTGCATTGTCTAGAGCGAGGTGCCTTTGAAATCGTAATTTGGTCTCTGTTTTTGTTTTGTCTCATTTTGCATGGTGGATGTTTGCGTAGAGGTGATGGTAGTAGTTTGCTTCTATAGTTCTATGCGAAGGTATATTGTCCCATGGTGTAGGGATTGGAAGGAGAGGTGCCCAAATTATGAAAATTTGTGCAACTGGAGTGACTTCAAGTGGGGCCTTCCAAAAACTCTCTCCACGTGGAGTGCTCCTAGAACTCGCTCCAAGGGGGGCACTCTTGGGAAGTTGCTCTAGGCAGGGCGCTCCAAGAAGTGGTGTGCACTTGAGTGGATTGCATTATTTGGAGTGAGGTGCCTTTGAAACTTTAATTTGGTCTCTCTTTTTGTTTTTTGTCATGTTTTGTGTAGTGGTGTTTTCCTAGAGGTGATGGTAGTAGCTTGCCTCTACAGTTCTATGCAAAAGTATACGGTCCCATGGTGTAGGGAGTGGAAGGAGAGATGCACAAATTGTCAAAATTTGCCAGGGTTTTACTCAAACCTCAAGGAAGAAGGCAGGCTGGGTGACTTCTCCTTGGGGAAGGATAGTTCTTTTATTTGGATATACGGATATTCGGGACAATCTTTTGAGCTATTGCTCTACATATTCATCAATATCTGCAGCCTCAAAGTGGTTCGACAACTTGATTGTTGTGATAAAAAATTCTTCAAAAAATAGAAGAGGCCCACCTTGTATAAAGTGCCAGGGAAATATTTATTGGTTAAGGTTGACTGTAAGAACTGCAATTGCATCTGAAAGTGAGGCTAACACAATTGGGTTTGAAGTGGATGTCTATGTTTTGGTCTTACAATCTGAATGCAGTTTTCAAGCAAGTGTTTGAGAGCTGCAAGAAAGGAGACCCAACTTGGAGGCCGAAGGAACTTAGAAGAAGAGCTAGCGAGGGTAGGAATAAATGCCCTGAGGGTATATGAAGATGAACTGGACAAATGGTTTAGAGAGCCACTAGAATGGCATCCTTTCTATAAAAGAGTCAAAATTGGTTTGGACCCTGATGTGAAAGTCAATTCCATGGTCTTTAAGGTCCACCTAGGGAAATGTAGGTGGAGCTTGGAGAAAATGCTTGCATGGATGCGTATGCATTTTGAACTTGATATAGTTGAAACTCCTTCGGAAAAACATTCTAAAGACCAAAGTTTTTTTGATATCTAGGACTAGTGTCACCCTAATGGGGAAAGACCGAAAGGGGGAAATTCATCTAAAACAAGAGCAAATTACATGCCTAAAATAGAAAAAGGTGGTACATCTAAGAAGGCAAACGGAGGTGTTGTCCTACCAAAGATAAGGGTAAAGTTCAACCGAGTCTAGAGGCAAGAAGATGAGTAGGGTGTACAAAGGGAGAAAGTCAAAGAAATAGGAAAGGGGCTAGCGTGTGAAAAACCATTGCAAATCTAGGTTGAACAGGCTAGCGAAGAAGGAAAAGTACCTCAGAGGCCCTGGTAGACTTACATTGAGATAGATCAAGGAACATTTTTGGAAGGCAAAAGTGGTGTTGTTTTTCATGATATGGCTTCTCTCAAGATGGAGCCATTGTGCACTATTTTTCCAATGAAGAAATGGCTGAATTAGGAGCATCCATTTCAAAGGCTTAGAATTATCCTGACCCCCCTTCTCACAACCCCACTTCCACTTCATTCACATTTTCTCCTGTTCTCCATACTTATTCTTTCCCACCTTCTTCAATCCCCGCTTTTGATATCTCCCTTTAAATTTCTACTACACTTCATCCATCACCATCAAGTGGAACCATTCTAACAACAGAGGGAAGCTCGTTCACCACTCTTTCTCATAGATTTGCATATGTTGAAAAATTGCCACTGTCCACACGAGTTGCATTATAGGGGCATGTGCCTATTTTCTTTGAGCCAATAGTGTCGTCCACACTTAGAAGGGAACAAATAATTGCATCCACGAGGTAGACCTTTCCTCCTATCTTTGCCTCACAACCTCCATTATTTGACTGTCATGTCACGACCCCTCCACAGACTAGCACTGATCCTAATGTCCCATTTTGTCATTCAGGATTACAAGTACCAGCTAGGTGTCTAGACCTCAATTAGTTCTCGACCATGAACATCTTGGACATGTTGAATCTACCATGTTTGACTCTGAAAACCAGATTGTCACGAGTAGAATAAGAGGCAAGGCATTAGAAGGGACAAGTTGAGGAGGGAACCAAGGAGCTACACTGGATACAAGCAACTGTTGTGCATGAACGAGAAGTGGTTGCCCGATTGCATCAATAGTTGGAAATAGCCCTCAAGGAGAGGGAGTATAGATAACAAGTAGAGTAGGAGAGGAAATGTTGCAAGTAGCAAGTGCTGTAGTTTGAGCTTGAAAAGGAAGAGCTGAAAACTTGACTTGAAGGTGAAAAGAGTTGTGGAAAGCAGAAAGGCAAACAAGAAATCCAAACTCTAAAGGAACTATGGTAAATTAAAGAATTAATGAAGCAACAAGTAGCCGTTATCAGGGGACAAGCAGAGGAGGAATGAGTCAGATCAGGCAAAGACAGGAAGTAAGGGAACATGCTTTGCATGGACAGATAACGCAATTGGAAGGCATTGCACAAGAGTTGGAGAAGCAGAAAAATGACGAAGTTGAGCAGCTCAAGCAAGCATGGGGAGAGGCAAAGAAAAGGATAGTAGATTGGAGTCTCAAGCATCAGTTCCTGATCAGGTGCGACTATTTTTGGATATTATTGGTGACAAAATTCAACGTGCTAAGACTTATTTTTCATGCCTCAAGGAGTGCATGGAGCTGGTGGAGTAAGTAGATCCAAAGATAGAATAGAACAAGATGCTACTAGAGGTAAGAAATGAACATAATGAGATCATTAAGCAAGTTGGTATAATGATTGTTCACTAGGTAAAGCAACAAGGTTTGATAGACAAAGCCATCCTTATTAGGCAACTTGAGAACAACCCTTGTGGGCTGAGCAAGTTGGAGAGTTGTGAAGATACCTTGCCAAAGCATAGGGGACAGTTGGGAAGGCACCAAAGAAGATCAACCATATTATGAGGAAAGGGTTTCCATATCTTGATGTCCTCATGACGAAGCAACTTGCTAAAGTAATCCAAGAACAAAAGGAAAAGGATGTTCAGTCAGATCAGTTGCAAGAGGTCATGAGCAACCTTGAGGAATTGCATGAACAAATGCAACAAATGGCAGCTAAGGTGGAAGATCTTCAGAGGGACACATATGGAGTTGACGAAGGACATTGATGCGTTGAATGGCTTCTCAATTCCTTCCAATGTAAATTGGGAAATTTTGAGAACATTGATCCCTCCAAAGTAATGATTATAAGAGGAATTCAGCAGAAGTCTCTGACACCCAATGGATAAAGCACTTTTTGGGATTTCTTGTCAATTAGGACTGACGTCCCTGCAAATCGCTAGAATTGTAGTAGTAAACTACTACCATTGCCTCTAGACAGACATCCGCCATGCAAAACAAGATAGAGAACGAAAAGAGAGATTGAGTCAAAGCTTCAAAGGTGCCTTGTTCCAGACAATGTAATCTGCTCTAAGTGCTCTCCACTTCTTGGTGCCACCCTGCTTAAAGGAGGACCTTGCTAGAAGCGACTTCCTGGGAGTGTAGCACGAGTGGTAAACATTCCAAAAATAGAGGAATAGGATGATAGATTAGGGGCCAAACAAGATTACAGTCAATGCAATTTTGCTTATCATCTTGTACTAGAATGACATGAACACTTGGATGGTACGGGAATTCCACTAGATTGGCATGCAATTGTATGACACTTGAACTAGATCGGCATGCAAACACTTGCACTTGGAACAACAAGTGTTGGAACGACACACACTGGAACGACAATTCCAATAGCATGACAATGTGTTGGAATCACAAGTGCTTGGAACGACACTTGTGGAACAACAGGATCAAGTCTTACTAGCTCGGCAAGTGCTCCGCACCACTGGAATGAAAACTTGCACTAGAATGGCTACAGTAACTCTACTAGAACAACACTCTTAACCACCACTGGAAAGACATCAACTTGGAACGACACACACTGGAACGACACTTGTGGAATGGCAGGAGCAAGTTTTACCAGCACAAGTGCTCCACATCACTGGAATGACAACTTGCATTGGAATGGCTACAATCACTCTAATGGAATGACACGCTTAACTGCCACTGGAATGATACTCTTGGCAGTTTCACTCATACTGCGTTCTAGATTGCAACTTCTCAATTCTATGCTCATACTGCAACGATAATCCCTGCACACAGAGAATCCAACACACACTACAAACTACCAATGACAATCACATTGCATATAGATTACACTCAACATAGATAGAAGATGAGTTGTTTGCATTACTTAATGGTACGACACTATAGAATACCACACAATGTATATACAATCGTCATACATGCTACACTGTCTGCACATATGGCTTGCCAATACTTGGCTCCAGTCTCTCTTTAGACACAACATATGCTCTAGATGGATCGTACAAGGTACAAGGTACAAGGCTCTATATGGTTCGCCTAGATCATAGATAGATGGTCTCGAATGAAGGAGGAGGGGGTCTATTTAAGCTTGCCCCCTGACCGTTGCCAACAACGACCTCTTAGGACCGCATCACCCAACTATCTCCCCATTCAGACGTTCACTTTTATCCTTAATGCAACTATAGTCTTGCAATTTATTAAATCAAATGATCAAATTGTATTACATTGCCCTTTCGTCTACAATTGCATTTGCTTTTCACATGCATTTCATTACAATTGCATTTCACTCTCATTTACATTACATTTTATTACAATTATTCACTTTTAGTGCATTTTGCCCTATTTCTTTTCTTTTGAGGTCCAAAACTAGTGCCTACATCTGCCCTCCCATTTACTTTTGGTCGACGTCTGTTTCGGGTCCTGAAGACTTGGCTATTGCTGTTGAGGTGTCGGAAGAAGTGCTCCTTCCATATTCATGATCTGCAGCTTCAATGCCTCATTCTCGTCCTTCAGTCTCTTGGCATAATTATGGTATCTAGCTCCTTCTATACCATAATGATTGGCCCTTTGTTTAGTTTAAGCCAACTTTGCCAAAAGTTCTTTTTCCTTCTTTGCAAAGGCATCTTTGGGTTCTTTTTTTGCTTTCTCCACTACTTTTGCAAGCTGCTTGTCTCTTTCTGCAATCATTTGCTCTTTGTGCTCCAATTCCTTGGTCCTTGCTTCCACCAGTTGTTCTTTGATTGAGCACTCGGATTTCAGCTGTGTAATCAGTTCATTTTGTTCTTCTTGTGCCTTTGTCTTCTCCTCAACCTCTTGCTTCTAGGCAGCCACTTCTGCTTCAACTTCAAGGTGATCAGTTTTGGCTCAGCTTCTTCTTTCATTATCTTCATCTCCTCATACTGGTTAGCATATGCTTCCTTTGACTAGTGGATCTTCCGCAATCTTGGAGCTAACCACTCTATTCAGTATGTCAAGAATTAATTCTTGCTTGTTGGTATTCCAATCATGTTCTGAATGTTACCAGTTTGCAACTCGCATGGCTGCTTCTGATGGATATCAGCGAGCTCCTTCGTCCTTTATTCATCCTAAACCCATTGTATCAATTAATCTACCTCTTCATACACCATTTGATGCGATTTCTTCAGTTGTCCAATGCAACCCATCCTAAATTTCAATCTTGTTTGATCTATAATCTTCGTCATCCTTTCAAAGAGTACATTAATTTGTTCTTCCACATGCTCTCCTAGGTCAAGCAATTATCAAGAGTATAATCTTCAACCATAAAATGCTCACTTGTCCTTGCTGGAGTTTCGACCTCAATTTCTTTCTCTATGAGAATTTCCTCCTTGTCTCCATCACCATCAGCTTGTAGATTAATGGTCTTCTTTATTGCCTTTCCTTCCGTTATCTGTTGCTCTGTAGTGTCAGCCAATTGTTCCATCCTTTGGGTGTTGCCTTCTCTCTTTATCACTCTATTTTCTTGCGAGCTGCCTTTCTTTTTCCATTTCTGCTGGTTTTGCTAGAACTATCTCTTCCCTTGCCAAATGCTTTCCTCTTTTTGGCACTTCGGTTGGTACTATTTCTTTTGTTGCCAACTCCTCTACTGTGGAAATGATTGCAAACAAGGGCTTCTCTCGCAAATTGAGGTGATGCACATAGATATATCTTCTGCTCAAACTCTGCAAAAATGTCAGGTGACTCCATTCACATTTCTCCAACTACTTCGACCTGAACTGCATCCAATACATCTCGTACTTCTTTGTCCATATCCACAACTCGTGTCAAATTCTATGCTTGTTGTGTAGCTTCTCCTCGCTATTGTGTAGTCTTTTCCACAAACTGTTGTGCTTTGTCTACAACACCTTCATTGGTATCCTGTTCCAACCTCCTTTTCCTCTTTATTGGTACCAGCTGATTTGGCTACGATTCATCCTTGTCTAAATCCTCTCTTGCCTCGTCATCTGGCAAGTTCTTCCTCTTCAATATTTTTTTCATTCTTATCGAAGTATTTGCTTTTGCTTTTGTAAATGGCATCACATTGAACCATCCCATGATTGTTGGCTCCTGCTCTGCTATCTTCCTTGGAGGATTCAGGCCAGGAAACTATGAATTTTTTTGTGCCACAATATTCATTAACAGTGCAATAGCATGAGACACCATCGAAAATTTCTTTGAATATCGCATCAAAAAATTCTTAATGCATTATGACAGGTATGATACCCAGTTGTATGCAACACCTTCCATGATGCCTTGCACATACGGTATTAACCAGGTAGGTATATTCAAACATTGTTGCTCTTCTTGCAACTTGGACATTATCACGTTCATGGTAGATTGCAACTCCATTGTCTTCAGCTGTTGTTGCTTTATTCTATGATTCCCATGCTTTGTTAGCTTTGCAATTTCGTCTAGAGTCATATTGATGACTTCATAGATCATTTTATTCCACCAGATCTGATCTATTGTCTCTCTTTGAAACGACAATCAATGACTCAACAATCCGAACGTTCTTTGGAAATTGCCAGGTCAAAACACTACCTGCATCTTTTTGTCACTAGTCTTCACCTTGCTGGAGTTTTGTAGCGGATTGTATGTATCCAACATATGAAACAGATAATTCTTGAAGAATTCCTTGTCAAAGTTTGGAATCTGTAGTATGTAACTTATGTCTGCATTTCTAAACGCAGCTTTTAGCTGGTGATATTCTGTGCTTGCCTTCCACCAATTGTGGCAAAATTCTCACACCGATTGTTGCCATGTAATGTCCTTTAGTGGTATTCACATTCTTTCTTTCCCCTTCTGCAGAGAAGCTCCGCTCTCTACTCCTTCGGAGTGTCAGCTCGAGGTCGTTCCCGTGAATGTCCACTCTGCTGCCTGCTTCTACTCTGCTCCATGTCAAAACCGTGTTCCCTTTCTTGAATACAGTCAGCGAGACTTCTTTTCACATTGGTTTTGGCACTCTCTTCTCGCCTTCCTGAGTTGGGTGGATTCCTTCTCAGTTCTTGTTTTTCTCTCTCCAACCTCTCATAGATGCTTTGTCTCCCCTACATGCTTTCTGACTGCAATTACTGCTACAAACCTCAATTGTTGCTCGTACGGTCTCTGTCGTCTGCTTCCCACGTTGGTACCGCACCTTTTGTCACCAACTGGTATGACAGTTTGCTCTAATTGATATGATAGCTTGTTCTTATTGGTATGACACTTTGTAGGCTTGCACTAATATGACAAGCTTCTACTGCTGACTTGTATGACAGCCTTCGTCTGCTACCAAATTATATGGCACAGGGTTTCTAGTTGTTTGCTCGGCACGCCTCACCCGGTAGCTCCCATGCACCACTTGCATAGCAACCTCCCTTGTATGTCTTTGCACATTCTCTGTCATTTCTGTTGTTCAATCTTCTACACCATCCATCTGTAACTTCTCACGCGTGCAACTTGGAAACTTTTCTCTCCTTTCTGTACGGATGTACGATCATCCATATGCATGTAGTTGATTTTCCAGAAACATTCCTCTATGTCTTCAATCTTTGTCTATGCAAAATTTCTTCGAGGGTTCCATTCTTCTACACTTCTTTCATCGACAGGAGTTGTGGCTTCCTTCGTTGGTGGTTTTTGCTGCTGTCGACAACTCTTGCAATGTCTGTGTATTGCAACAATATTGTGCTCTTCCCTTCAACTTGTTGCTCTACCGTTCGCCATAGATGCAGTTCGTCCTCCCTTCTACAGATGTTGAATGCAAATGAATGACTGCATCTATTTATAAGGTCAGCAGGGGTAGTTGCTGCCCATGCAATTGTGTTCAGGTCGCCACCTCGCCACCTTGCATGCAACTGCCTTGTACGATTGCTTTTTCTATTTTTTTTCAAAATTGGAATGTGTTTTTTTTTAAATTTTAGGTGTGCCGTATGATTCGTACAACTGCAACTGTCAGTTTGATCACGCAATTTGCCGACGGATCTGTGTCCTTTTGCCGTTGGTGACCTTCTGCCTGATCTGTTGTCTGACCTGTACGGTGATCTTGTTCCTTTGCCATGCCAATGCCTACATCTACCATACCAACTCCTACATCTGTTGTACCAACATTTGCATCTACTGTACCATCTATGTTTGTCGTACAAATGCTTGCATCATTCTTTCGACCTTCACTAATACGACCCAGTTTAGTATGACACTCATTGGTATGACCTTGACTAGTTTGGCATTGTGTCGTACTAGTCTCCTCATTTGTAACGACATGCTGCATTGGCTCGATCATTCATCCTGTTGCTTCATTCATCGTTGCGTGATTGTCTTGGTACCTATCGCATCTAATCAGGTATTTCATTTTCTCGCTCTTGCCTTGGTCCTTGTTGTCGCCTTCTCCTTCATGACGATTCACTCTCAGGCATGTTCCTTCCATCAATTCTCTCTTCCAGGTGGGCCTCCTTGAGTTGGGACTACCTATTTATTCCTCAAGGCTGTTCGAGGTTTGTCCGTACTCTTCCTTGATTCCTCGGTTGTCTATTGAGGCATCTTCAGTTTGGACATGAACCAAGAGGCGATCCTGACGGGCCAACTTGCTGGTTATGTCATCTCTGGTTGTTTTGTACACAAACAAGAAAAGGTCCTTGTGGGCCTTTCTGCTGATCATGTGGCCTAGAGACAATCGAAGGGAAGATCCCTCTTTGCGAACTACTAGGAGGGAGGCCAACCAAACTCCTTCCTTGGTCGAGCAATCGTAGACAACAGAGAAGATTTGACGATCTTCCCAAATTGCCTACGTCACCTCTTTTTGGTACTGATGTGATGACGGTTGGTAGTTCTTATGACCTACTATAACCTTCCACTTCTTCTATGGCATTTACTAGTGTATCCTCTACTCATCTTCTTATTCGCCTTTCGTTCTCAGAGTGAGTTTGTAGATTATCATCTTTTGGCTCAAGAACTGGTTGTAATCTTGACGCATTCCTCCTGGATCGCCTTGTGAGTGGTGAACTCAAACTACCATTGCTTGTGTTGAAATTGAGTGCATATGAGCTACTACTCGAATCACTAGAGCTTGTGTAGGATATACTGGTGGTATTTGTTTGCCAGTGCCTACCATTTTCTCCCTAAGATGTTGGTGCTTCAAAAACATCCCTCACAATAGCTGAGTTGTTTCTTCTCTAGTCCACCTTAGTTGCTCCATTTCATTCAAAACCTCTTTTTTGCTTGTGTCTATTATTGTCGATTTTGGATGGTCCTTCCAATATCCCAAGCAATTTGTGTCCTCATTTGTGCATTACACCTTATCAACTCTTCATACTCTTGAAACATTTGTGTTTCGAGGTGTGTCCTTTGCTGTTGCACACCAACTTGTGCTTACGAGCTCATTTCCTCATGCTCATCACTCTGCAGTTCATGCTCTAATCGTTCTCTATTTGCAAACTCCATTTGCCGCACATCAACATGTGTGAGTGATCTAAGTCGTCTTTCTTCTTCCATTTCTGGGAATTGTACATGTACCCATACACTTCTTTCTGTAGAGCAAGGTTCCAATTGCTTTTGCTCTATCACATGCTATTCTCCTATATTCCCAAATAATCGCCTCAACCTTAGATCACTCTTTTCCCGTTTTCTTTGGCTTGTTCGTCATCTTGTCTTTCATTTGCTTTTTCCCGAATGAAAAGACAAGTTGGAAGAAACATCTCGTAGTCCTCTATCTACCAATGGAGAAGTCCACTATCCGATCGACCATCTTCCGTGCACTCTTCCAGATGCAACACTTCCTCATCTGGTTCATGTCCATTGTCTTCCTTTGAATATGAACTACCCGACTTGTCGAATGTCATTATATCTTCACTTATGGACTGATTCTATAAATTAATCATGTGTTTTTGCTGCCTTTTCTTGAAAGTGAGTTGATCCTTCTCTCAGTTGTGATGAACCTTTGCCATGCACAACCATCCTCTGCCCAACAATGCATCATATGCTGGTTTCTACATATGACAAACTCTTGAGCAACAATCTTCACCTTTGGAGCCCTTAAGACTCCTTTCATTTTGATTCCATACTAAACCGCACCGTATAACTTGAAATTGGGAGACCATAAGAATGATGCTCCAATTTCCTTCCATGTCTTCTCAGGCAAGACATTGACACTCAATTGTTCGTCGACAATTATTGTGTCAACTTGTGGTCTAGCAACTCAATGTGAATTATGTGTCAACTTGTGGTCTAGCAACTCAATGTGAATTATGTGTCAACTTGTGGTTTTTCCTCTTTTACTCCTTGCTGTACTGACAATGTCTAGTGTCTTGAACTCCTTATGTTAAATAGACAGTCTGCAACTGCATGCTCTTTCACTTCACAGATTTTGCAGAAGGCATTCTTTGGACAAGTAATATTTGTGTGTCCCTCCGTCTTACAATCGGAACACAAATATCTTGCCTGTCATTTTCCTCCTTTTCATCCCTTGTCATCCATTCCAGGTCCTTTCGCATGGCCTAGATTGCCATGTGTAAGTTGTCATGGTCGCTATTGGAATCAAATTCCTTGCCGTGACTTAGGCCTACTGCCTTTTGCTTTGCTTCACTCTCCATTGTGACAGCTCGGTTGTATTCCTCTTCATATGAAGTGGGTGGTTCTATATTCATCTTCTTATGTTTTGGAAGCAATCCATCGAGGAACCATCGCCTTTGTAGTTCGTTTGTTGGTGCAACTTCCATCTTGTCGATAAGTTCCTTTAGTCTTCTATTATAGGACTTAATATCCTCATCCTTCTTTTCCTTGGTGGCGTAAATTTCTCTGATAATCTCAAAGTCGTCTTGGAGTCTTTTGAATTCTTAAATAAAGGCTTTTGTTAAATGCAAAGGGTTGATCTCTTGTCTTTTTCAGATGCCAGTTCATTGCAATTCCTTACAATGTCTCTGGAAATAATCTTAACCATGCTTGCTTGTCTTCTACTTCGTTCACTTGCCATATGGTTACACAAGTTCCTATATGGTGTTCTTGGTCTTCTTATCCGTCACCCAGAAATGGTGGGCACTTTTGCCTACCTGTAGCTGTTGCAACTTGCTGCATAGTCGCCATAGGTGGCTGCTGTTCTTCAGGTCGTTCTTCGTCACTTGGCGCTTCCTCACCTCGTGCGATATGACCAACAAACAATCTTTGACTGATGTCAACACTTCGCAACCTCTTTCTCGAATATACGTACGTTGGGTTTGGTCCACTCGCCCAAGCACTCTCCTATGGTTGCTTAGGTGCATGAATCCCGTCCTTTGCACCTCTCGGCAAACTCCCTTGCCTTTGTGCTGGTGTTACCAACCAATTGTCGTCTCCACGTGCTCTCTCCACGTTGGCGCTTGCACTTGTGTGAACGTTCTCCACAGTTTCCGCTTTGTTTGCTCACATATTCTCTTCAACTTCTTCCATCATTAAGAGCAATGTTTGCCACCTCTAGTGTGTCTCACTTGGATTCTCCTCCTCTCGAGGGCTCCACACATGTTCAAGTACTAGTTCCTCAAGCTTAGTATCTCGTGACTGCAGTACTTGGTTGGTAACAACTTGTTGCTGAGTGTTCCTCGTACTTCTCATAGGAATTTGACTATCTCCGTTACCTCGTTTTCCATGTCCTTGCTGTAGTGAATCTGTTATTCACCTCCTCCCTCTTCACACGTTGATTCTTCATCAACTCGACCCACTTCGATTCGACAACGACAATGGTGCCAAATGTAGCACGAGTGGAAAGCATTCCAGAAATAGAGGAATAGGATGACAAATTTGGGGCTAAACAAGACTGCAGTCAATTGAGTTTTGCTTATCATCTTGTACAAGAACGACATCAACACTTGGATAGTACGACAATTCCACTATATCGACATGCAATAGTATGGCACTTGCACTAGATTGGTATGCAATAGTATGACACTTGCACTAGATCGACACGCAATAGTATGACACTTGCACTTGGAACGACAATCACTGGAATGGCAAGTGCTGGAGTGACATCGACCTGGAACGACACACATTGGAATGAGAGTTCCAATAGCATGACAATGTTTTGAAATGACGAGTGCTTGGCACGACACATGTGGAACAATAGGATCAAGTCTTACTCGCATGGCAAGTGCTCCACACCACTGGAATGACAACTTGCACTAGAATGGCTATAGTCACTCTATTGGAATGACATGCTCAACTGCCACTAGAACGACACTCTTGGCACTTCCACTAGTATTGCATTCTAGATTGCAACTTCTTTGTTTCACGCTCAAACTGCAATGATAATCCCTGCACATAGAGAATCCAACACACACTTCAAACTACCAATGGCAATCACATTGCATACATATTACACTCAACATAGATAAAAGAGTCGTTTGCATTACTCAATGGTACGATGTTACAGAATACTGCACAATGCATATACAATCTTCATACATGCTACATTGTTTGCATATATGGCTTGTCAATACTTGGCTCTAGTCTCTCCCTAGACACAACATATGCTTTAGATGGATCATACAAGGAACAAGGCTCTGTATGGTTTGCTTAGATCGTAGATAGATGGTCTTGAATAAAGGAGGGGGGGTTCTATTTAAGCTTGTGTCCTGACCGTTGCCAACAATGGCTTCTCAAGACTGCATCACCCAACCATCTCCCCATTCAGATGTTTACTTTTACCCTTAATGCAACTATAGTCTATTGCAATTTATCAAATCAAATGATCAAATTGCATTACATTGCCATTTCATCTACATTTGCATTTGCATTTCACATGCATTTCATTACAATTGCATTTGACTCTCATTTACATTACATTTTATTACAATTATTTCCTCAGTGCATTTTGCACTATTTCTTTTTCTTTTGAGGTCTAGAACTAGTGCCACCTATAGTCTATCGCAATTTATCAAATCAAATGATCAAATTGCATTACATTGCCATTTCATCTGCATTTGCATTTGCATTTCACATGCATTTCACATGCATTTCATTACAATTGCATTTCACTCTCATATACTTTACATTTTATTACAATTATTTCCTCATAGTGCATTTTGCACTATTTCTTTTTCTTTTGATGTCTAGAACTAGTGCCTACAAGTGGCACCCTGCTTGGAGAGACTTTCGAAGAGCACTCGGCTTGGAATGACTTTCCAAAGAACCCTTATCAAAGCGATGGATGTCTCGCTCCAATTGTGTGTCTATTTTTGTGTGTTGTGCTTAGATGAGATTGTGAACTACCAGTTTAAAATTGGATTAGGTTTTTACTTTTCAAGGTTAAATAATAATTCTCATTGTAAGGGTCCTTTGGCTACCTCGCATACCAAAGCTACCCTTTGGAGTTCTTTGTACAACACTATGAGGTCAATAAAACAAAGGATTGTGCTTGACATTCATGAATTGTTGTGTCTTTGACCTTTAACTTATGTATGTGTGGAACTAGTAGCACTGCTCTTTTTCCCTCTATTAGTTGTCTTTCTTTGTGATATGGCTGATTACTTTGGAGATTTGATCAGATTGAAGTTATTCGGTATCTACTAGAGTTGCTGATTGCACCAATTTTGAACCTTGCTATGACTTCAGCCATATTTTTGTTTTCTTGTTTTCTTTATCTTACCCTTTTCCTTGCAAAGTAGATTAAATTACTTTTCATGCACTTAGATTAGCTTTTACTTTCTGTGTAATTATATTAGTTTCTTTTACATTTTCAGGGAACCCACCCAAGATCTAGAGGTTGGGTGAGTAAAACCCTCCCTTTTTGTTTGTTGAACTGCTGTCATTGGTGCAAAACGCACTTGACGTTTTTTGTGTCCAACAATCAGTCACCCTCTAGGACCACCATTTCTTAGCCCAAGTATGACTTGGACCTTCTATTGCGGTTTAGGAAGGCGAATTGCAAACTTGCTCAAACAACATTTGCTTCTGATTTAAAGCTGTGAGCAAATTGCACTACTTCTTTAGTGGATGCTACTTTGTACCGGTCGCTTGTTGGGGGCCTTCTCTACCTTACCCACACTTGATCCGATATTCCATTTGTTGTTATATGCAGGTATCTTGTGAGAGTCATTAGATAATGACCAAACAAATCCATATGGGTATTCACTATTCAGTTCGAGCACCCCTGTTTTTAATAGTGGATGCTACTTTGTACCGGTCGCTTGTTGGGGGCCTTCTCTACCTTACCCACACTTGATCCGATATTCCATTTGTTGTTATATGCAGGTATCTTGTGAGAGTCATTAGACAATGACCAAACAAATCCATATGGGTATTCACTATTCAGTTCGAGCACCCCTGTTTTTAATAGATTTTTGATGTAGATTGGGCTGGTGATTTGGACCAATGACACTCCACTACAGGGTTTGTTTTTTTATCTTGGCTCTGTACAGATTTCTTGGTGTTGTAGGTGGCAGTCCACTATATCTTAGTCTTCTACAAAAGTTTAATGTTGTGTTGCCAATAAGGCCACCAAACACTCCAATGGATGCTCATGTTTTTGGAGCAAGTAAGTTCCTCAAATTTTTTTGAGTCACTCTTCATTGTGACAGTTAGAGTTCCATCCAGGTTGTCCACAATCTAGTGCTTCATCATCAGACCAAGAACATTGAGGTGTAGGTGCACTATGTGCAATGGCTTTATGCTCGTGGGGTGCTTGACCCTGTTTGTGTTGTTAGTGGAGCAAACAACAAATATCCTAACCAAGGTTATGCTCGATTGTCTGATTGCAGGAGCGTTTTGGAGTGGGAGAGTGCCCCTTAAGGGCTGATGATTGATAAGGGTCTCTCTCTGTGTACCCCATTCAACTTAAGGGGTACGTTGGAATATGTGGTGTTAAGCTTCACTTGAGGCCACAACCTACTTTTGTATTATATGTTGGTTGTGGAGCCTGATTAAATCGGAGGCCTTGTTTTCAGCCGCGTTTGGACCCACTCCATGAAAGCGGGGGTGTAGGGGGGGGCATTGCCCCCCCTACTTGTGTTGCCGGGGGGGTCCAAGGGGGGTTCGGGGGCAGCGCCCTCGAATCCAAAAATAGGTGTATTTTGCTATTGTAAATTTAGACCATTTATTATTAGGTCACAAATCATACGTCGGATTTTAATGTTAGGAGTTTTACCCTAAATTGTAATTCTTATTTATAAGACGATTGTGTGCGGCGGAATGTATGGTAATGCGCGGTGTGCGTAATTGTAATTGACGACGATAGAGTGAAGAGGAAGTTACAGCGGATCTTTTGTAGGTTGTATCCCTTCGCGGTTTTCTGGACGGAATAAAAGGCCTGGTTATTTTCTCTGTGGACGTAGCCCACATTGGGTGAACCACGTAAATTTGTATCTCGTGTATTGCTTTATTCTTCTGCGTTTTATTTCTGCATTTATTTATTGCTTGCGTTTTATTATTTAATCCTAACATTTTATTGTATAGCCCTTTGGGCATTTGAACATCTTGTATAGGTGGGTTTATTGTAATATTTTATTAATAAACTTTAAGGTTGGTCCTTTAACCTTGACATAAAGGTCATATGTAATTGTGTATTTGTACCCCTTGAGACCAACCATTTATTCATCCGTTGGAGTGCTATTCTTTCCTTTTAGTGAGATTATTTTGGTGTACATGGACACCCTTTATATTGCTTTGTGTTCTTTTTGTGAGTTGCATTTTTGGGTGATGTGTTGATTCCATTCGTTTCTAAAAAGTATTGTAATTCAAAATAAGAGAAAGTTTTAAAATAAAAAGGTGCAAGAAAAAGAGGTGCTAGCCTCTTGGTTACATGATTTGAATATACATGGAAGGGTCATCTGCGATAATGAAGTTAACACAAAGGATCTATTTTGATCTATGGTAAGAAATGTCCAAAAGTTGGGCTTGCCAAAATTAATTTTGATGGTGCCTCCAAATGAAATCCAAGAAAAGCTAGTGGAGGTAGTGTTTTTTAAAATAATGAAAGCAAAATTCTTGTCACTTACTCAGAATTATAGGGAATAAATTCAACTAGCGACTATGCAGTGGCTAGGGCACTTTTTACAGGGATCAAATTGTGATTGAAAACGGATGGAAATATATTTCAATTGAGGGGTATTCACAAATCATCATTAATGTTATAAAAAAATGGATGTGGGGATTAGATAAAAATTACATTATTGCTGATGTTCATCAACTATTGTTGGAGGCAGTCTCTAGGAAATGTGAGTATCTATATAGAAAGAAACTAGGTAGCAAATAATTTAGCCAATCACAATGTTGATCTCTGTTTTAGAGGAATTCAAATATTAGAAGCCAATTGGCCCAGTGAAATTTTATCTCTTAATGGAAATGATGCCAAAGAGTTGCCTGTGGAAACATAGTAGTTTGAGGAAGATGGTTTAATTCACTTGACAGCAAATGTGATTTTTTGTTATTCTGATAGAAGTGTCCCCCAGTGGAAGCCACATGTAGCTTATCTTTTTTAAAAAAAAGGAGAAAAAAAATGCTACCATTCTTGACTTCAGTCACAGTGCAAATTGCATTAGCCATACCATCATCTTAATAATTTGCACTGTCTATACTGTTTCTCAACATAGTAGCCAAGACAAACCTAAAAATATTTCATGAAATTGCTTAAAGTTATTGCAGTATTTATGATGCAGAAGGACTTTCTTTGTTATAGTTCCTAACTTCCTATTGAAATATTTTCTTTTGGAGTGAAGTGATCTACCCTTCAGAGTAGTTGGTAAACAGTCAACATTGGTTGTTGATGCAAAGTCTTGTTTTCTACTTAAAGTCAATGTTTCCTTGGACCTAATCTAAGATGAAGAATGTGTTATTTTGCAACTTTTCAATTTTATGAGACACATGCCTCTGTAGTTCATTGTTTTACATTCTAAAAGTATAAAATTGTTGTTAATAGGATCTTTGAGGTTTACTTTTCATAATAACCATTTATAAAGTTATTTGGTCTGTGATAAAGTATAATTTAAGCTAGGGTCTACAAATTGTTTGAGATTTCATATTTATTGTCCATAGATCTGGTTATTTGAACTTTCAGTTTTTGTTTGTGTTTTCGGTCACAGCAAACTATAAAGCTGTTCGATGCCTTTGTTTGAATAGCTTGAATGAAGAAAGAACCATGATACTATTACAAAGATTTATTACCAGTGGTCAAGGTATGAAAAGACATCGATGCTTTTTTTTTTAATATAAAAATTAAAGAAGTAAATTTGTTCCCTGATTTTGTTGCTAGTTATGCTTAGCTTTAATATTTCTGTTACTGTGTTTTATTTAGGTATCTCACAAGGCAACTTAATAACCAACTTCATTTTCTGCATAGTAATAAATAATTCAATGATTGTAAGCTGGGAGAAAGGAAGGCAAGGAAGGAACTGCACTGGATCCCTAATTGTGACACACAGTACATTTAGAAATTCGAAAACATTTTAGGGTCTACAGTTCTAAAATTGATGAGCTGATATGACAGGATGTAAAATCAGGGACCATTATAGAGGAGATGTTAAGGCAATTATTCACTTAAGCTCTAATGCCTTATGGCCTTGCCCCATATTTGGCACTAGGTTGGACTTCTAAGGCAAGTGCCGTTCTTTGGGTGGCAGTGTCGAACAGAGCTCTTGCTTATGAGTGCCTCGTGAAATTAATATTCCAAAGCCCATCCTTGCGTGTTATACATGGGAAAGACATGGAGACATTACGTGATCTGTTCATTCATTGTGTGACTTTGCTCTTTGTATGTGGAACTGGTTCATTGGGATAATGGGGTTCAAATGCATCATGTTGATCACTTGTCAGATCCTCTGTCTTCATGGCCTTCACCCACAAAAGAAGAGATAGGTAAATTCCTTTTGGACATTGTCCTTGCCTTAATTGTCTGAGAAGTATGGAGGGTGCAAAGCATAAGAATTTTTAGAAAGAATGCTTGTCCCATTCCATTTTTGTTTTTAATTAAGATGGATGTAAAGATATTGAAAGCACCAAATAATAAAGAAATTTTTGATGAGGAACCAATATCAGACAGACAGATTCTTCTTATCAGAATGGCTAGTTATTAGCTGCCCTCTCCTACAAACAAGGTTATATTAAGAAAGAGGAGGGAAGGCATTAAATGATAACGTTTGGACTACTTAGGGAAAGATCAACCAGGCTTGGTAGATGGCAATTGGTGTCATAGAATGAAAAAGGAATGTTTGACAAGCACTGATAGGTGTTGTAGAATGAAAAAGGAAAACTTTTGTGGGACTTTCTCTATGAATTTGGGAAGATGCACATTGAACAATGTAGAGACCCTAGGGCTAGTATTTGTATTGAGACTAGCACTGTGCAAAGGCTTATGGTTGTTATAGGTTGAAGGTAATTCACAAATTATTGTAAATGCTATTAGGAAGAGTGTTGCTTCAATCTACAATTGAAGGCAATCCTCAATGGGGCATTAGGCCTATGATATGCTTCCTTTCTTTTTGTATGTATTTCAGGTGTCCACTTGGTCCACTAATTGCTTGGTAAACACAAATATTTATGGTTAAAATAGAAGCTTATATAGTGTGTGAGAGTATAGGTGTCCACTTAGAAGCTTATAGGTGGCTGCTTCTCAGCTTCCTCTGAATCCCCACTTTCCTCATCTCCGGAGGCTTCCCTAACCTTCCTCTTCCTTGGAATATTCTTCTTCTTCTTCACCGCTTCTTCACCGGAGTGCTTGGCTTTGTTAGTGGCATCACATGAATCGACCTGAATATGTTTGATGCATGCTTCAGAATCACTTGATGGGGATTCAGCCTTGGAAACTATACCTTCTACGTCACAACATTCATCATCAACACAATGTGGAAAGCCATAGAAAAGTTTCTGGTGTACCGCATAAAAAATTCTTGATGCGGCTCGACAAGGATGATGCCCAATCGTATACTATGCTTGCTTTGATTCCTTCCATATATGGTATGAGCCAAGTGGGCATCTCCGAGGTTCGTTCTCTAGAGAGTTTTGACATGATCACATTCATGGTGCATTGCAGTTCCTTTGTCTTCAACTGCTGCATTTTCAGTCTACGGCTCCCATGCTTCAACAATTTTGCTGCCTCCTCCAGATTGAGATTGGTAACCTTGTCTATCAAATTCTTCCACCGATGGAGGTCAAATGACTCCACTAGTACATTAGAATTCAGCAATCTGAAAGTTTTCTAGAAATTGTTGGGGGAGAATACTACCCAAACCTCCTTGTTACCAATCATAACTCTACTCAAATGATGCTTTGAATCGTATGTTTGGAGCATCTGCAAAAAAATGACTTGAAAAACTCCTTGTCAAAATTGGGAATCTATAAGATATGGTGCACGACTGTGTTCTTGAACACAATCTTTAGTGGATGTTTTGGCAGATTCTCCTGCCACTAGTTCTTGCAAAACTCTCTTGTTGGCTATTGCCATGACATCTCTTGCAAGGGTATTTGCAGTCTTTCTCTTCTCTTGCCTCTCTCCGTCTCTTGATGCGAAGCCTCCATTTCTCACTTCTGGAGTGTTGGTTCTCGGCCTTTCCCTTGATTGTCCACTGTGTTGCCTACTCACCCTTGCTGGACATCCGAATCGCATTCCCTTTGACACGCATGCGTTCTGCAAGGCCTCTTCTAGGGCCAACCTCGACGCCCTCTCCTCGTCAACGAGGTTTAGAATGCAACACTGGTTTTGGTGGAACCCTCCTATTGCTGTTCCACTAGGTGGATCCTCTCCACGATCCTCGGCTGTTTGTGCATCGCGTCTACCTCCAACAACCTTGCTTGCAACTACTACTCTTTGCGCTTGTACAACCCTATCGTACATGCCTTTGCGTTGTATAATGACTATTGTTGCACGTTGGTTTGTACGACATTGTTGTCAAACTCAACTTGTACGATGCTTCCGTACAACCCTCTCACTTGTGCGGTTGTGGTTTTTGCTTTGCCTTGAATGGTGCTACCATATAGATCCTTTGTTTGTACGATAGTGAACTGCTTGTATGGTATTGTCGTATAAACTTTCGTTTGTACGACGTCTCATGTATATGATTTGTATGGTAGCCTCCTTTGTGCTTTGCCCTTTTGTCCATGACTTGTACAACGTTGCGTCACCCTACTGTACGACCTCCTTTCTACCGTTCTTCAATTTTTCATCTGTACAATGTTCTCCCTTGACTTCGCAATCCCTCGTGCACGCGTCTGCAATTTTAATTTCCCTTGCTAGGATGCCATCCATATGGCCTGTATGGCTCGTACACTTGCAATTTCAATCGTCTAAAAAACCCTTCGCTTCTATTTGCAACACCGTCCTCCTTGATGTCTTCCACTCTTGACATTGTAGCTTCCTCGAAGGCACGTCTGTTCCGCTACTCAATCCTCCGTCAGTAGCTTTGTACACGCTGGTCTCCTCTCCTCTTCGTCAGTTGTCGAGCGTTTGAGTGCTCATGCCTCCCTCAAGCATGTATTTATAATTTTGTGGAGTGGGGAGGACAACTATTTTCCATGGGGTAGCTGCCTCCTGTCACTTTTCTACCTTTCCATGTCACTGAACGTCATGCTTTTTCCTTATTTTTCTTTTTTTTTTACCATGCAACTGAGTCATTTTTTCACGTTAGTTGTATGGCTATCTAGACGTCCAATCAAACCATTCTTTCTATCGACAATGATTCCCCATTTTCCTCCTAACAACATTCATCATCTTGCCTTGGCATCATACTACCCTTTCCCATACATGCCTCATTGTCACTTGTACGACAATCTGCAACACTTGTATGATACCCTCCACTTGTACGACCATCTCCATCTCTACGAAAAATCCCACTTGTACAACAGACTCCACGTGTACAACAGACTTCACTTGTACAGTGGTCTAACGTTGTCATTTGTCATTTTGTTGTATATGGCTTGGGTAGTCTAACTATTCACCACCCTGTAGAAAGGGTTTTTACATATCCCAACAGTTCCCTTTCCACGTAAGTAATCTACAGATCTGCAAGCATTGTAGTATAGCAATAATAATACGCAGAAATTCTGCAACAGCATTAAATAACAGCAGTAATGGCAGAAAATACAGCAATAACAGTTAACAGTAATTACAGCAGTTTGTATTAATAATGGTAGGTGTGATACAACATTACAGTTTCATCAATACAATCTACAGCCATCATATCCATGGCTGTACACAGGACTGGACTGCACTTTTCCATCAATCTGCCTGACTGCCCTGCAATCAATACTTCTTCCAGGTATCAACCATTCAACCCTAGGCTGAACATCCCTCATGGCTGCACATCATGCTAGACTGCATTCTGCCCATAGACTTCAATCTGCTCACGTACCAATCTTCAGCAACTCTAATGAATGAGGGGGGGTTTATTTATACACCCACCAAGTAGTTACTTTCTCCAACTACCTTGCAACTACCCTCAAATTACATTTTATGTGCATTTGCTTTGCATTTACATTTCATTTGCACTACAGGACGAAATAGCTTATTTAGCCGACTTACATGATTTAATATGACTTTACATGACTTTATTCTTTACGTACAATATTAAATTGCACTTACAACATTAAAATATATGCATGGGCGTTTCGTCAAACACTTTGCGTGCATTTACAATAAAACACATAATATCAAAACTGGTTCTGCAATTAAGGATATCTCAATATGCTTGTCTACATCTATCCCCTCCTCTAAACTGGTCGTTGTCCTCAACGACACGAGCTAAACACTGGGAATAGAAGTACTGAGCAATGGAATAGGATCTCTTGTCACGCTCCTTCCTCTTGTTCATGTTCCATACATCTTTGGCAATAAACTTTACTTGGGGCTGCTCACAACATCTGATTCTCTGATTGTGCACTTCTGCTGCTACAAGTATGTATAGCATCAACATGATCAACATTCTCTGAATAGGCACTTCACTTTTTGCAATAAGCCATATCATCAGCATGAGCAATGCCATCAACATCATGAACATAATCGGTAATGCCCTCCGCCATCTGTGTCGGGGGTCAAGGGGGCGGGAGTCCCCTTGCAGGGTCAAGGGACAGCGTCCCTTGCGGGGTCGAGGGGCAGCGCCCTTCGCGTGCTTTCCTTAAACTCATTCAAACTGCTTTCTTTTAGCTCTACTTCACTGCTTTCTTGATCCAACTGACTGCTTATCATCCTCTGACAGACCTCTCCCTTGTCGGATTGTGCTTCTAACGGCAACTCCTCTGACTGCACTGCCTCCGACGTCAACATTTCTGACGACAATCCCTGACAGCTTAGTCTCTGACGGATTAGACCAGACGGATTGAGGAGTCTGACGGGTACAATGTCTAGACGTCTGGGACAACGGGTTAGACAACTCAGATGGGTAGACGTCTCAGACGGATTGTACACAGGTAGACGTCTCAAACGGGTAAGGGTAGACGTCGCAAATAGATGGGCTAGACGTCTGGACAGGTTGCTAGACGTCTGGGACGAGTGGCCAAACGGACGACCAAACAGACGGCCAGACGTCTGGGTCCGACGGCTAGACGTCTGGATCCGACGGCTAGACTCCGGACGTCCGGGCCCGGACGGCTAGACGTCCGAGCCGATCGACCGCGACGTCTGGGCTAGACGGCCAGACGTCTGGGCTGGACGACCAGACGTCTGGGCTGACTGGCTTCCAGACGTCTGGGCTGGATGGCCAGACGTTTGGGCTGGATGGCCAGACGTCTGGGCTGACTGGCTGCCAGACGTCTGATCTGACTGCCAGACGTCTCGTCCGACGTTTAACTCCTTCAGACGGGTAGATTTCAGACAACTCCACTTCAGACGGGTTCTCTTCAGACGGCTCCTCCTCCGACAGATGCACTGCAGACTTCACCTCGGCCGTCTCCACCTCAGACGAATCCTGTTCAGACGTCTGCACCTCAGATGTCTTCTTCTCAGACGGCTCTTGCTCAGATGTCTGTACCTTAGACATCTCCACATCAGACGACTCTTGCTCAGACGTTTGCACCTCAGACGTCTCCTTCGTCGCCATCTGACTGCATTCTCTAGTTGTCTGAGTCTCCTTCATCGGTGAGGTTTTTGCATCTCTTTCCCAAGTCAAGGCATAATCCAAAGCCTCTTGGTATGATCTTGGAGGAAATATCTTCATCTTCCTTTCATACACAGGGAGAAGTCCATCTATGAACCACGTAACCTTTGATTCCTCTAAGTGGCCTTTCTCCACATAGTCAAACAACCTACTCAACCTTCGATTGTAAGAACGAATAGGCTCCTTCTCTCCTTGAATGTTATAATTTTCGTCAGTATCGTATGATCGGAATTCTTCCACAAATGCATCACGCAACTCTCCCCATGTCTGGAACTTGACTTGCGGTAAGTACATGTACCAATCAATTGCAGATTCTCGAAACGTTGCAGGAAACCACCTCCTCCAATCTTCTTCATTGTTCTGCCCAATCGCTTTCCACTCCATACGGCAAATTCTCCAATGCCTAATCGGGTCTTCCTTCCCTTCTCCTGTGAAAAGTGGCAAATTCTCCAATGCTTGGGTGTCTATGTTATCCATTGGTGGGGTTTCTGCTATGCTGCTCCTCGTCGGGTATTCTTCGTCTTGACTCTCACCAAACAGTCTTCTTTCAACTTCCTTACTTTGCGACTTCCTTCGCTGGGATATCGATTGTGGCCTTGGTCTTCCTTCCTGAGCCTTCGCGTGCTGTTGCTCTGGTGCCTGACTCCCGTCCTTTGCACTCCTCTGCAACCTTCCTGCCGCTTGTTCAGGTGTTACCATCCACTCAACATATCTCTGCATCAATCAACATTTTCCTTGACTTTTGGTGATCCTTGTACCCGTTCTTTCGTTCCTATCAGCAATGTGTCGTTCCACTGCAGATGTCTTAGCCGGCAGACGTCAGGCCTGCAGACGTCAAGCCTGCAGACGTCGGGTCTCAAGACGTCAGGCCTGCAGACGTCAGGTCTCAAGACGTCAGGCCTGCAGACGTCTGGCCTGCAGACGTTTGGCCTGCAGACGTCAGGTCTGCAAACTTCTGCAACTTCCCACCTGCAAAATCTCACTCAGATTTTTCCTCCGCTTGGCGTGCACGTCTTTTAATCTGCAACCACAAAAAAAATTCTGGTACGTCTTCTCCTCCGTCTTTGCACTGGGTTGATCTTCGTTTGCCCGTCTTCCCAAGGGTTTCACTTCTTCAAACCCTATGTCACCAATTTAGACCCAATTTCGTAAAGCAACGGCGCCAGAATGTAGAAAGGGTTTTTACATATCCCAACAGTTCCCTTTCCACGTAAGTAATCTACAGATCTGCAAGCATTGTAGTATAGCAATAATAATACGCAGAAATTCTGCAACAGCATTAAATAACAGCAGTAATGGCAGAAAATACAGCAATAACAGTTAACAGTAATTACAGCAGTTTGTATTAATAATGGTAGGTGTGATACAACATTACAGTTTCATCAATACAATCTACAGCCAGCATAACCATGGCTGTACACAGGACTGGACTGCACTTTGCCATCAATCTGCCTGACTGCCCTGCAATACTTCTTCCACGTATCAACCATTCAACCCTAGGCTGAACATCCCTCATGGTTGCACATCATGCTAGACTGCATTCTGCCCATAGACTTCAATCTGCTCACGTACCAATCTTCAGCAACTCTAATGAATGAGGGGGGGTTTATTTATACACCCACCAAGTAGTTACTTTCTCCAACTACCTTGCAACTACCCTCAAATTACATTTTATGTGCATTTGCTTTGCATTTACATTTCATTTGCACTACAGGACGAAATAGCTTATTTAGCCGACTTACATGATTTAATATGACTTTACATGACTTTATTCTTTACGTACAATATTAAATTGCACTTACAACATTAAAATATATGCACGGGCGTTTCGTCAAACACTTTGCGTGCATTTACAATAAAACACATAATATCAAAACTGGTTCTGCAATTAAGGATATCTCAATATGCCTGTCTACACACCCCTCCTTGGCCATCTTCCCCGCCTACTCCGTGATGGTCCTTCAAACTCAATTACACTCATTTGTCTACTTTGACCTCTCGAGCGGCCTTCCATGACTTGTGATAGTTTGCTTCTTGTTTCTAACTATCCGAGGTTCGTCTGAGTTCTATTATTTGTCTCCTATTCCTACGTCGTCTTTCATTTGGACGACAACCAAGAGGTGGTTTTGGCAGGCCAACCTGATGGCTATGTGGCATTTGGTTGTTTCCTACGTGGTAAAAGGGTGGTCTTGATGGGCCAACGTGCTAACTACATGACCTAGGGGCAATTGGAGGGAAACAATTTCCCCTCAAGCTACTAGGAAAGAGGCCAACCAACCTCCCCCCTTGGTTGGGCAAACTCACATGGCCTAGGGAACTTGACGGTCCTTCCAAATTGCCTAAATTACCTATTCCCTGTATACTACAATACTTCATCAGTGACATTTAAATCTTCGTCTTGCGCAACACGACATTGTTGAGCAATCCTGTAGTACTTCGTTTGTAACATTTAAATCTGTCTTGCGCAACACGATGTCATTTAGCAATCCTTCGACTCCTTATGGGTTGGCTTTCAATTCTTCCTTGGCTATGTCTCCCACGTCCTCACGACAAGTTATCTGTCATTCACTTCTCCAAAAATCATGTGATGCTGGTTCGAACTTCAAACGATGACGATGCCAAATGTAGCACTATGGTGAGTACTCCAATGTTTGGAGGAACTATTTGATATGTTAGATTCAATAGTCAACCCAAACTACAATCATCTCTCGCTTGTATGACATTTCACTTGTATGACACTTTTGCTTGTATGATAGTTCTGCTTCCACTTGTACAACAATGACTTGTATGACGACACTTGTACAACAATGACTTGGATGACAACACTTGAACAACAGTCCACTCAATCCATTGGAACGATAGTCACTTCAACTATAGTAACTCCACTTGTACGACAACCTTCGTCAGCAAGGCTTGTACGACACTCCTTGTCAGCACTCCTTATACAACTCCTCTCGTATGACATTTCCGACGACACCTTTGTTTGTACGATAGTGAACTGCTTGTATGGTATTGTCGTATAAACCTTCGTTTGTACGACGTCTTATGTATATGATTTGTATGGTAGCCTCCTTTGTGCTTTGCCCTTTTGTGCATGACTTGTAAAAAGTTGCGTCACCCTACCATACGACCTCCTTTGTACCATTCATCAATTCCTCATCTGTACAATGTTCTCCCTTGACTTTGCAATCCCTCGTGCACGCATCTGCAATTTTAATTTCCCTTGCTAAGATGCCATCCATATGGCCTATATGGCCCGTACACTTGCAATTTCAATTGTCTACAAAACCCTTTGCTTCTGTTTGCAACACCGTCCTCCTTGATGCCTTCCACTCTTGACATTGCAGCTTCCTCCAAGGCATGTCTGTTCCGCTACTCAGTCCTCCGTCAGTAGCTTCGTACACGCTGGTCTCCTCTCCTCTTCGTCAGGTGTCGAGCGTTTGAGTGCTCATGCCTCCCTCAAGCATGTATTTATAATTTGGTGAAGTGGGGAGGACAACTAATTTCCATGGGGTAGCTGCCTCCTATCACTTTTCTACCTTTCCATGTAACTGAACGTCACGCTTTTTCCTTATTTTTATTTTTCTTTTTACCATGCAACTAAGTCATTCTTTCCACATTAGCCGTATGGCTATCTAAACGTCCAATTGAATCATTCTTTTTATCGACAACGATTCCCCATTTTCCTCTTGATAACAAAACGACATTATGAGACATTGTATTAGATGAATATATAATACAATGTAGGTCTTAGAATAGTTTGGAATAAACGGAACTATCTAGGCCCTTAATAGAAGTAGTTACAACGTAATAACAAATAACCTAATAATGTAGTAAATATATAGATACGCTAACATCCCCCCTTAGTACATTATTTGGGTAAGAATATAACTACTAGCTATACTATCATCCCCCCATACAACAATATTTGGGTAAAGTATATAACTGCCCCAATACAGTGAAGAAGAAGAAGAGAAATGAAAGAATGGTGGCTCATGCTTTGTCTTCGGCTCTGGCTCTGGCTCTAAGCGTACCTCTGGATTTGTACCTCTGGGTCTATCTCTGGATCTGCCTGTGAATCTGCCTCTGGATCATTGCCTCTGGATCTGCCTGTAGATCTGCCTCTGGAACTTTGTCTCTGGGTCTGTCTTTAGGTCTGTCTCTGGGTCATTATCTCTGGGACTGCCACTCGGTCTGTCACTGGATTTGCCTCGGGGTCTACCATAGGTTTTACCTTTTCGGTAGAAGCCATACAACATTTCTTTCATCATGGTCCATTGTGTGAGATCTGTCCATCCACAATCAATATGAACCTTGTTGGCCATTTTCAGTTTGTACCAACAACTTGAAGAAGAGTGATTCATACATCCACAAGAATCACAAGGATGTAATCTCCAACACTTAGCTGCAACATGTCCTGTCTTTCCACAGTGACTGCAACAATGCTTTTTAGGAGTTGTAGGAGATTTAGGTTTTACAAACATAGAATTACTGGTACTTGCATGTCCAGTATAGCCAAGGCCTTCATGCTTTGCCCTGACACTTAGCATTATTGGAGATTTAATGCCTTGTTCCTGTTTACCTAATATCTCACCATTGAATCCCATTTTCTTCATCATTTTGGAACCAAATCCTTTGGTGTGCTTTTCAAAACACCCAATTTCATCGTTTTCATCAATGCTTTTAACAATATGGCATTTGTCACTATTGATGAGATTATGGAGTTCTTTCTTAGGAGGTTCAGTTGTTAAGTCACTAGTGTCACAAGCAAAATCTGCTACTGAAATGAGATCACCTGTGCTACAACTGATATCTACCATAGAAGGTATGAGGTCGCCTGTATCACAACAAGCATGTGCCACAATGGGCTGAAGGTCACTCGTGTCACAACAAGCATTCGCCACAATGGGCTGAAGGTCACTTGTGTCACAACAAGCGTTCGCCTTTAGGACCTCACTTTCCTTATTTATTTCCAATTTACGTTGGGCACGGTCAAGTGCAACAAATACCAGGTATATGCCCCTTAGAACGCCAATAGGAACTTGAGCACCATTTGTCTGAAGGTCTATACAAGACTCAGAATCATCGAGGAGAGCTACTAAACCATTGTTTAGTGTGAGGAATGTGCCCTCATAAAAATCCAACCCATCCATCTCTGGTGGAAAGTATGGGTCTTTAACTGATTTAGCAACATCAGTTTTTAGGGCTATCTTTTTCTTTGATCTACCCATTCTTAAGGTGTCGGTCTCTGCCGAAAATGCACCTTTTACAATAAAATTTTGCAAAATAATTTGACTAAGGTGTCGGTCACTGCCGAAAATGCACCCTTATAAGTCTTCCCCCTTTTGTTTGCAAAATTATAATGTATCCCCCCTTATTGCAAGAGAGGAGATGGAGGAAAAAAAATGCAATCCCCCACTTTAGTGCAAAAAAAATGCACCTATTAAGCCTCGTAGGATTTTACAAAATCTTGCTTTGGAGGCAATTTGCAAATGGTAGGAATTTTACCACAAAAATTCCCCCTTAGTACATAAAAATGCCTCTCCCCCGATTTTCAAAAAATGGAGGATGAAATCTGTTTTCAAAAGTACATTTAAAGAAGAATTTTGAAAGTAAAATTTTAGTTTTTATGAAAAACAATTTGATTTTAAATTAAATATGATATCAATTTCATAATAAAATTTATAAAATTTAAATTAAGAAATTGATTATTTAATTCAAAAACAAATTATGAATCATAAAAAAAAATTAAAACTTAACAAAATTAAACTTAAAAAAAAAAAAAAAAATTGTACCTTTGTGGTCAAGGGGAATCGAACCCCTGACCTAGCCGCACCTGCTCCTCAATGACAGGCCACCAACCGACTATGCTACTGCGCTGGTCGGTTATAAGAGTAAAATAACCCTTATTTGAAGACGATGAGACTAGAGAAGATTTTCGCTGCTTTTCGAGCAGGATTTCCGCGACGAGATTCAGCATCAGCGGCCTAAGCAATCGCGACGCAATATTCACTGCGACGTCTGTCAACAGTTTCAAATAGAAACACATCTCGATTTCACAACGTCTTCAGTCAAATCGTTGTTTATTCTGGTGTGGTGTATCCGTTCCACCCCGAAACTCACGTGAATCATCTTTCACTAATTTTTAACAGATCTCATGAAGTCACTACATCGTAGATCAACATATTACTATCTCGCGCTCATGTTGTCGCTGCTAGCACAGGCTTCAAAGTAAAGCCAAGTTCTCCTCTTTTCTATCTCACGCGATGCTCGTCACCTCACCTCGCTACCTCACAAGCGGAGCTAGCGATAGCTCTGCTCTGATACCATGATAACCAAACGACATTATGAGACATTGTATTAGATGAATATATAATACAATGTAGGTCTTAGAATAGTTCGGAATAAACGGAACTATCTAGGCCCTTAATAGAAGTAGTTACAACGTAATAACAAATAACCTAATAATGTAGTAAATATATAGATACGCTAACACCTCTTGACAGCATTCATCATCTTGCCTTGGCGTCATACTGCCCCTTTCCGTACATGCCTCATTGTCACTTGTACGACAATCTGCATCACTTGTATGATACCCTCCACTTGTACGACCATCTCCATCTCTACGACAGATCCCACTTGTACAATAGGCTCCACGTGTACAACAAACTTCACTTGTACAGTGGTCTAACGTTGTCATTTTGTTGTGTATGGCCTGGGTGGTCTAACTATTCACCACCCCTCCTTGGCCATCTTCTCCGCCTACTCCATGATGGTCCTTCAAACTCAATTACACTCATTTGTCTACTTTGACCTCCTGAGCGGCCTTCCATGACTTGTGATAGTTTGCTCCCTGTTTCTAACTATTCGAGGTCCGTTTGAGTTCTCCTATTCCTACTTCGTATTTCATTTGGACGACAACCAAGAGGTGGTTCTGACAGGCCAACCCGATGGCTATGTGGCATTTGGTTGTTTCCTACGTGGTCAAAGTGGTCTTGACGGGCCAACGTGCTAACTACATGACCTAGGGGCAATTGGAGGGAAAAACTTTCCCCGCAAACTGCTTGGAAAGAGGCCAACCAACCTCCCCCCTTGGTTGGGCAAACTCACATGGCCCAGGGAACTTGACGGTCCTTCCAAATTGCCTAAATTACCTATTCCTTGTATACTACAATACTTCATCAGTGACATTTAAATCTTCGTCTTGCACAACACGACATTGTTGAGCAATCCTGTAGTACTTCGTCAGTAACATTTAAATCTGTCTTGCGCAACACAATATCGTTGAGCAATCCTTCGACTCCTTATGGGTTGGCTTTCAATTCTTCCGTGGCTATATCTCCCACGTCCTCACGACAAGTTATCTGTCATTCACTTCTCCAAAATTCATGCGATGCTGTTCGGACTTCAAACGATGACAATGCCAAATGTAGCACTATGGTGAGTACTCCAACGTTTGGAGGAACTATTTGATATGACAGATTCAATAGTCATCCCAAACTACAATCATCTCTCGCTTGTATGACATTTCACTTGTACGACACTTTTGCTTGTACGACAGTTCTGCTTCCACTTGTATAACAATGACTTGTATGACAACACTTGTACAATAGTGACTTGGATGACAACACTTGAACGACAGTCCACTCAATCCACTGGAACGATAGTCACTTCAACTACTCCACTTGTACGACAACCTTCGTCAGCAAGGCTTGTACGACACTCCTCGTCAGCACTCCTCATATGACAACTCCTCTTGTACGACATTTTCGACGACACTCCTTATACAACAACTTTGATTGCAACTCAAATACAACTTGCACATAGAACTTGGTAGAACAACCTACAATCTACTTGCTACAACAATATCTTCACACAAAATATGTACATAATCACACAAATGAAGGATGAATAGTATTGCATTATTCTTGCCTCTTGCTTGTATGACATCTGCATTATAGATGATACACAATGAATCCCTCGGATACCCCAATGATACAATGATACTTGGATACCCGCACAAATGAGTGGGGGGTCCTATTTATCCTTGAGGGCTGGAAGTTAACAACAATTGCCGCCTCGGACACCTCATCTAACTGCCCTTCATTTGCACATACATAATGTCATACATTACAAAATTTGATTTATCAATGTTTACATCATCACCCTTGATGTCAAACAACATTACATTACATTTTATTTTACATTTGTATCTATATTTGTGCACATTTGCACATTTTTACTATTTACACTACTTTGTTTGAGGTTGATTAGAACTAGCTCCTATAGTGTTGATGCATCCACTGACTTGAGGAACACAATTCATCCTATAGAAGCTACTAAAAAAATAATCAATGTCCAATTCTTCCCATTGGTCCACCCATCGGACATGATCGTGCAACCCCTTTTTCTCCATATCTTGCACTGCTCTTTAACCAAAAACTGGATATCCTCCACGGATTCCTAAAGGAGAAGGCCCCTAAAATCATCATAAGTGGGCATCTTAAATCTTGGGCTGCAAATTGTGAGGGCATCAACCATTCCCTGCCAATATAGATACCTCACCACATTGAAGGGAATGTCAGAAAATACCAAAAAGTTGCACAAGCCTTTCTTGCGGCCTTGTGCCTCTCTTGGTTCCATGCGGTCATACCCTCAAGCATGGGTTGTGACCCTAGGGCAGAACGTTCCATGAAAAATGACTCTGTCTCATTCCTTGGATGTGCCACCAATGGACTCAATCTACTGCAGCACCACTGAAAACAACTAAAGATGTTGCCGCTATCCTTTGTGGAAGGCCAAGAAGGAGTAGAAGTCATTGCTTCGCTTGTTATTCTTTTTAGTTCTTTCTTTTCACAATAATTTGTTAGGAGGGCATTGCATACCCTCTTACCTCAGAATCCACTTTTTCACATAGCTTGACATCATGGCCAGATAACTTCACCAAGTGGTATTTGAGGCTGTTTATGCCTTCAAAAATTTTTTCATCACAAAAGTTGCAATAAAGCTCCCCTTTCTTCACACCATCCCTCCCATACTTCCAAGTTGGGTCTCTTTTTCCCATCATTTTATTTCAATGTGGCTGCACATGGAAACAATAATCAAGTAGTCAAAAACTTAAAAGAAAGAAAAAAACCCCTAGGGTTTAAGCATTGATAGCTAAAACTTTGTTTTTTTACCTCATGCAACTACTAGATGTTTGTTAGATTCTTGAAAACTAGGAAAAACTTGTGTTTAGGATGCGAAAGAGTGTTTTTTGGGTCTGATTTCAGCTTCTCTCTGCTCTCTCTGCAAGTGGAAACAACAAAAATGAGGCCAATTGGGGGAAATTTTTTTTTATGCCATTTTATTTTATTTTTTGCCATCACAGCCAAGCTTTTTTTGTCAGACTCCCGAGTTTTTTGTGAGTAAAACAAACTCATCGAACTGGTTTAGAAAAACCCAGAAAGGCCGATTTGGGAACAGACTCGGCAAGTTTTTGAAAAACTCACTAAGTTTCGCAACTATGATATAAACTATGCTAACTTATGCAAATGTTTGTGTACATTCATTCATGATGTTTTTCATGTGGACCGACTTGTCCACCTACAGGCAAAACATACTCAGGTCATTTGTTTGCCCTCCACTTTCACTTGAATTATGTTTGTCTTGATATTGATGTGAACTAAGTTACCAGGTTCAAGTTCAACGTGGATAAAAATTGAAAAAAAGTCATTATCAAGAAATAAAATCCACTTCAAAAGTTAAAAAAATAGAACTAGTCATTTCTATTAATTTAAAATGTCTTTGAGACACCATAGTGGTATGTCTTTCGGTTTTCATCTAGGAGACCTAGGTTCAAAACACTATACAAGGGACCGGGACCCTTTTAAAAAACTCGTGCTTTACCCTAAAAGTTTTTGTCTTTGTTGGGACACCGTAGTGGTATGTCTTTGGGTTTTCATCTAGGAGACCCAAGTTCAAACCACTATACAAGGGACCAGGACCCTTTCAAAAAACCCATGCTTTACCCTAAAATTTTGGTCCGAAAATTTTATGTCCCTGTTGGGACACCATCGTGGTATGTCTTTGGGTTTTCATCCAGGAGACTTGAGTTCAAATCACTGCACAAGGGACCGGGACCCTTTTCAGAAAAACCTGCACTTTACCCTAAAATTTAATGCCCCTGTTGGGACACTGTAGTGGTATGTCTTTGGGTTTTCATCCAAGAGACCCAAGTTCAAAACCACTACCTAAGGGATAGGGGCCCTTTCAAAAAACCTGCGCTTTACCCTAAAATTTTAACAAGGAAGATGATCTAATTTTGTTCTTAATATAATTTATGCCATGAGGTGGAAAGAGAGTATGACTATGGTTGCTATGGAGACCATTGGTGCAACAACAACGACAATGCTTCTGCAAGATTTAAAATGCTTGTCTCTGTGGAAAAACCAGGTTCTTTTGATCCATATCTCTTTATTTTCAGTATTTAGGTTTGAGATCTATCTATTGTTTGCAACAATCAATAAAATAGTTTGTTGTAGAAGTAAGACACAAATTTTGGAAGAGCGACGACTAAGAGCCAGAGGGTTTGTAGAGGAAGAAAAAAAATTCATAGGCTAGGGTTGACAGAGCGGGTTTGTAGAGCAGTAGGTGGGAACTAGAGGGTTTCCAGAGTAATAAAAAAAAAAAATTGCAGCCTAGGGTTTGTAGAGTGGCGGCTGAGATTCATAGCCTAGGGTTTGTAGAGCGATTTAAATTTTTGCAGCCTAGGGTTTGCAAAACAGCGACCAAGAGCCAAAGGGTTCGCAGAGCAATTAAAAAAAAAATCGCAACCTAGGGTTTGAAGAGCGTCTGTCGAGAGCCAAAGGGTTTGCGAAGCGATTAAAAAATTCGCAGCCTAGGGTTTGCAGAGCAGGTTCATAGAGCGGCGACTGAGAACCAAAGGGTTTGCAGAGCGATAAATTGTTTTGCAGCCTAGGGTTTGTAGAGCGGCGGTCGAGAGCCAAAGGGTTTGCAAAGTGATAAAAGAAAAATTCGCAACCTAGGATTTGTAGAGCGATAAAAAATTCGCAGCATAGGGTTTGCAAAGAGGTCGCCGAGATCCAAAGGAGTAGAGCTCTAGCAGTGAGCAAGAGCCAAAGGGTTTGCAGTTATTGGTGGGTGAAGCAGAGTTGGAACAATGCGTGGCTGAAGCATCTGCATCATTGGCAAGAATTTAGAAAGAAATAGCCAAGCCTGTTGATGATAAAGACTATGAATGTTGAGTTGATGACTCTTGAGCTTTGTCAAATCCATCTCCATTGATACTAAAGGAGAATAACTCAAAACTATTGCAAGAGAGTAGAAACCTGGACAAGGACAATAGAACATGGGTAAAACAGTTGAAGGGGAAGAGAAGTGGGGAGGAAAACAAGGAACAATGGATACTGATTTTCTCTGAAACTAAGGAGGGAGGAATATATCTGAGTATTCTTGATAAAGTTTATGCAAGAGCACAGAACAAACTTCATAGTACTCTAATAGGAAAGTTTATAGGCTCAAGACCAACAGGGGATCAAATCAGGAAGTGGGAAGCTATTTGTTGGAAAGTTAAAGGACGTGGAATTCTCCTTTTTGCCAAAAGGTTTTTTCCTCGCCTCTTTTAACGAGGAAGTTTGCCATAGGGCTCTTCTAGGAGGCCCATGGTTTATGGGTAGATCTGGCCTATATCTCAAGAAATGGTCTTCCGGTTTTAACCTTGACACAAAGAAGATATATGTGGCCCCAGTATGGGTAAGGCTCCTTGTTTTACCTCTAGAATTTTGGGAGGAGGAAGTTTTTGAAAGCATAGCAAACTCCTTTCAGCGCTTTCTCATGGTGGATTTTGTTACCAAAGAAATAAAAAGGGTATTTTTTGCTAGAATGTCTGTCATGGTTGAATAAGGACAAAACTACCTGAGAAGATCAAATTGGTCTGGAGATGGGGGGTGTGCAATGAAAGCATAATATATGAGAACGACCCCTTTAGCTACGAAATCTATGCCAAAACGGGTCATATAACAAAGGATTGCCCAAACAGACAGAGGAGGAATTACAGAGAAAGCCAGAGTAAGATTAAAGAAAGGGAAAAAGGACTAATATGGAAGAAAAAGGAGCAGATCTTTGAGAATGGTAAAGAGATTCAAAGGCAGGAAGTTGAGGAGAGGAGGGAGCTATAATAGAATAAGGAAGAAATAAAGGAAGATGGTATTGGTGAAGGTAAGGAAATCTCATAGAAGGAAATGGAGATGGAAGAAGGTGAAATACTAATCCTAAGAGAGGAAACTAAAAACATAGAAAGCCAGGACTCTCCACAAAGGATAAGCTCTCCAATACCACGAGATGAGGTGACTGAAAAGCATGAAGAAAAGTTGATCAAATGGAAGAAAAGGAGAAAGAAATGGTAGGGGAGATGGAGGCCCATGGAGAATTGGATCCAGAAGTTGTGACATGTACAATTAATTAAGAAGAGGTTGTTGTAGGGACTTTAGGGAAAGTACCATACCTAAGGATGATGAGGAGTGCTAAGAAGCTTCCGGATGTGGGAGTAGAGGAGGTAAAGAATGTGGGCAGGCCAACTTTGAAGGAAAAACGCTTAAAGGAAACAAAGAAGGAATTGAAAGATGGGAAGTAGATGACCATAGTCTTGAGTGGGAAAAAGCCCACTACAAGAAGTAAAAAATGAAAGTCATATCATGGAATGTTAGGGGAATGAATGCCCCTAACAAACATAGATTGGTGAGATCCATGATGGACCACCAACCTAAAATAGTATTATTGCAAGAAACTAAATTAACTTGTGCAAAGTGGGAAAGTATTCAGAGTGGAATATGGAAGAAGGGTAAGAGCTGTCAGGTGGGATCCAGGGAAGCTTCAAGAGGATTGTTAACTCTGTGGAATTCTGACCTCTATGAGGGAGAAGTTGTCTCTAGAAGTGAAAATCAGTTGTTTGTTTTTGTCTCTGCCAAGTCTTTAAAGTTGGCTTTCCTTGTTACAAATGCCTATGCTCCAAATATAAGTAGATTGAGAAAGGAGTTTTGGAAAGAGTTGGAACAACAGGTGAGGGGGATAAGATGGATAGTGGCAGGAGACTTCAACACACTCCATTAATGCCAGGTGAGAAGAAAGGGGGGTCCCAGGGATTCATCGAGAGTATGGAGGACCTTAGCAATTTCATATCAGCATCAAGTCTTTATGATGTTGATTTGAGTGGCAATGCATTCACGTGGGCTAATAGGAAGTTAGGGGAGGACTTAATGCAGGTGAGATTGGACAAGGTTCTGCTATCCTTGGAGTGGTTTTAGGAAAATTCTAAGCATACATAGGCACCATTGCCAAGAACTGGATCAGACCATAACCCTCTTGTCTTTTGGTGTAGTTTGGAGGATAGGAAGAAAAATAGTCCCTTCAAATTTGAATTCATGTGGCTGCAGTTTCCAAGCATTTTTGAAGAAATGGAAAGATGGTGGAGGCATCCAATCCAACTATCCAAGATGTATGTGGTTTCTAGGAAATTGAAACATGTGAAAGGGGAGGTAAAAAAGTGGAACAAGGAGGTCTTTGTTGTTCATCTTCTTGCAAAAAGAGTGGTTAAGGCAAGAATTGAGTCGAATTGAAGAGGAAATAAGCAGAAACGATATGGACCAGGTCCTTTATAGTTGAGAGAAAGTTGTCTAGTTGGAATTGCATACAATAATGGCAAGGGAGGAGATGTACTAGAGACAAAAGTCAAGGAACCAATGGTTAATGGAAGGAGATAGGAACACAAGATTCTTTCATGTCTCTACCATAAGACATAAAAGTGCAACAAGGATAACTGAAATTCAAAAAGAGGATGGAGAAGTAATAAGAGAGGAAGATCAAATCAGACAAGGGGCGGTGGACTTCTTCAGATTGTTGCTAACAAAGGACAAGGAGGATGATTAGGAAGCTATGGAGGAAATAATTCAACATATCCTAAGGATTCTATCTAGAGACATGAATGCAGAACTTGTTAAAGAGTTGAGTGAGGAGGAGGTCAAAGATAAAACTCCAGGGCATGATGGATTTCAAGTGGGTTTCTTCCAAGCTTTCTGGAACATAGTGAGTAAGGATCTAGTATCAGCAGTAAGAGAGTCGCACCACTCAGGTAAAGTGTTAAGAGAACACAATAATACTTTCCTAGTGCTCATTACAAAGAAGCATGAGGTGAAGAGATATAAAGACTTCAGGCCAATTAGTCTGTGTAACACCATTTTCAAAATAATATTAAAAGTGACTGCGTTAAGAATAAAGTTTGTTCTCCCAGAGATCATTGCAGAGCAGCAAGGGGGCTTTGTGAAGGCTAGGCAGATTTTGGATGGAGTAATCACACTCCATGAGACCATGCATTCAGTTAAAATTAGTAAAAGGTAGGGAATGGTGTTAAAGCTTGACATGAACAAAGCCTATGATTGGGTCTCATGGCTTTAGTAGACATTGGAGAAGGTGGGTTATAGTGAACAATTCTTCAGCTAGATTCTTTGGAAGTAGTAGGGGCTTAAGGCAAGGGGACCCATTGTCCTTGTATCTCTTCATAATAATGGCAGAAGCATTGGGAAGGTGCATTGTATTAGCAAAACAAGTGGGAGCATTAAGTGGGTTGAAACCATCTATATCCATAGAACGTATTACGCACCAACAATTTGTGGATGACACAATTTTGTTGGGAAGACCGTCTTTAGCCAAAGCAAAGGAATCTAGGAGGATTTTAAATCTCTATGAAAAAGCATCCCAACAAATGATAAATATGGACAAGAGTAAGGTGTTTTTTATAAACACTGCATAGAATTGGCAGAGAGGAATAGCAACAGAGCTTGGGTGTAGTGTTTCTACTCTCCCTTCTGTTTACTTGGGAATGCCAATGTTCACGGGGGAATGCAAGGATCAGATGTGGAATGTGCTGATTGACAGGATCTAGAGTAAATTAGCTGGATGGAAGGGGAATTTTGAGTCAGGCAGGTAAGTTACTGCTACTTAAAAGTACTCTCCAAGCAATCCCTGTATATTTATTATCAGTGTTTAAGATCCAACTTAAAGCAGCTAATACAGTAGAAAGTATTCAGAGAAGATTCATATGGTAAGGTCTAGAGGAGAAAAGCAAAATTCCGCTTGTAGCATTGGAGAGAGTATGCGAGAATAAACCAAGTGGAGGACTTGGGCATAGAAGAATAAGGGACATGAACAAGGCCTTGGAAGCAAAGGTAGGATGGAGGTTAGTGAAGTAGGGTCATGCCTTACGGGCAAGAATTTTAAGAGACAAATACCTTGACAACCAAGAGGATAGTAGATTTTTGACCACTCAAGAGCCTTGTCGGGGATCTTCAATGTGAAACCACATAGTAAATGGTAGAGAGATGCTATAGAAAGTCATCCAATGGAAGGTAGGGAATGCTAGGTCTGTCCACTTCTGGGAAGATGTGTGGCTGCTGAAGTAACAAGATTTTAGAGTAGAGTTGGAATAAAATTATGGGAATATGGTGAGTGATTATTTGGCTAGAGGAGGAGAAGAGGTAAGTGTTGGTTACAAATCTGCCATGAGGAAAGGATTTGTTGTCGTTGCGCCCTCGATTCGCCCAACAACTTGAAAGGCCGGAAGGAAGGGATGCCTTCCGTGCCAATCTCCGGAGGAGGCCGGCTTCCTATGTAACTTTTCAGTTTTAAGATAAGAGAACTGGAAAGAAATAAAAGGGATAAGGGATAGAAACGGTGGTATTCAACGTTTGGGAAAGAACAAGCAGCACAGTCACTAACTAGCAACTAAACCAACAACAATCAAAACAATACATGTAACAGAAACCAGCTATGAAATTCTTCCCTATGTATCCTTAAACATGCATTCCAGGCTCAGATAATCGCCAATGCTGTGATCCAGAGTTCAGAATGACAGCAATCAGAAAAATAAATGAGTAAATGCAGAAATGACACGAATAAGGCAGCATAAAAGAAAGAGACACAATTGGAGCCAAAGTATGGATTGTATTGAAGCAAACGGTCTTAGCTACAGCAACTTTCTTTAGCAATATGTTCCCCCCTTATTACAATAGAAAGAGCTGCTATTTATAGCAGAATTCCCCCCCAGATTACAATGTAGGCACAGATGCCAAAACCTGCAAAAAGCGGCCAGATTTGATCTTTGTCGGCCGTATCTGCACTTGCAGCATGTTCCTCCTTGAGCACGGTATGGCTGACAGTTTGGGTAGCTGGAAGAGAACAACTCATCAATGTGGTGGGTGTAGCTGCATCTTGACTGAAATGCCTGCTACTGTTTGTCTTCAATGGTGACCCACGCTGTCGTCGAAGTATGGCCTTGGCTGTACTTAAACGAGCCCTGATCCCGAAAAATCTTGACTTTTTACTTCAAGGGAAAATAGCTGCTTAACTGGCAGATTTCGGGCGGGAAACCACCTCAAAATGCTCAAAAATATCACTGCTTGCTACCCTGGAGCCGCTCGGCCACTTCAATCTTGAACAAGGAAATGTTTGCCCTCAAGCGCTCTTGAAAGAGGGACTTGCCCTCTAGCGTTGCCAGATGACAACGCTTTAGGGCAAACTTGTGTACTTAACAAAACTTATCCCTTTTCTAACTTTTTCACTAAGTGTCGGAAAATGGCCCCAGAGCGCTCATCCTCAAGAAATTTTCCCTGGAGCGCTCAAGACTGCAGCGATCTGGGGCATTTTTGACTTAGAAAACTTTGCGCTCTTTGCTTCTTCCTTGGTAGCGCCAAAATTGCCCTAGAGCGCTCCGAGAGGGAAAAAACGCCCGAAAGCGCTCGAAGCTGCGGCGATTTGGGGCAAAACTCCAGACTTAGAAGATTTTTGGGCATTTTCGTCATTTTCCTCGACAACACCAAAATTGCCCTAGAGCGCTCCGGGAGGGAAAAAACGCCCGAAAGCGCTCAAGACTGCAGCGATCTAGGGTGGAATTCCACACTTAGCCAAAAAAGGACTTCTTGCTCACTTTTTGCAATTCGGCCGAAAAATGCTCCAAAGCGCTCGGGGAAAGAAAATCTGCCCTGAAGCGCTCCGAAATGCAGCGCTCTGGGGCAACTTTTGACTTAGAATATTTTAGGGCTGCTTTTCTCCTCCTTGCTCCCAATCACCCGGAAACGCTCCATAGCGCTCTTGGCCGGCAAAATTACCCCAAAGCGCTCCCAACTGCAGCGATTTGGGGAGGATCTACACTTAGACAAAAAAAACAAACAAGCAACATCAAATTTTTAAAACCCTCCCGGATTCACTCTGAAGCGCCCTAAACCGGAAGATTCACTTCGGACTGCCGCCCAGCTGCTGCGATTTAGGGACGAATCTGGGAGATAACTGATTTTTCAGAAAAGAAATAAAATTATGCACCCCTTGAAAAATGGCAACATTCTTGGCGGCTCGCGGGGTATCGAGCTCGCCTCGATGCCAGGACCCAGGCCTTCATTCATTGGGCCACGGAGTCACCCCCGATCCCTGCTTGATCTGGCTGCTGGCCTTGCCCTGGCAGGACTTCTTCTTCTGCGCTCTCCTCGGCGCGCTCTTCTTCAGTGCCTTCTTCCTTCTCTTCTCCATCCTGCTCCTGCTCGGCCGTGGCGAGGCGTTCCTGAATCTCATCGAACGCAGACTGGACCTGAATCCAGGCCTCTTCAGGGATTGGCTTGAAAGTGCTAATGTCCTCCACAAGGCACCTGAACATTTCAACTTGGAGCGTATCAATTTGCTCAACCTTCAAGCCCAAAGCGGTGAAGCAGGAGCGAATCTGACAGAACCTGGCCGAGAGCTGCGTCACCTGAGCCTCCTGGATTGGATCAACCCATGCATCAATATCTGCTGTATTAGCCTCAAAGGCGTCCCATTTCGGCTGCAGCTCCTCCTCTGTGAGGACGTTCCCGTTAGCATCAAAGAAGCTAGGGAACCCATGTGACTGTAGTGATTTGAAGGAAGCCAGGCAAAAGTCCTTTTCCTTTTCTAACATATCCAGGATAGACCTGGCCTTACGAACCTTTTCTATTTTTTCAAAGTAAAAATGCAAGGTTGCCCTTGCAGCTGCCCAATCATGAGCAAGAGGATCTGTTGGGGAAATTTGGAGACCGCGACGCTCAAGGTTCCCAGCCTTGAGCGCTAAATCGAGCCAGCCCTCTGTCTGGCGTTCGGCCTCCTCTACCACTGGCTTTCCCAGGGCAGATACATCTTGAATCTTCGCCACAAAAGCAAGGACGAACAATGATTTAGAAGCCCGGGACCTAAAGTTCTTCAAAAGCCGGAGCCTCATTTCCTTTACCCCTTCTTTGGTGAACGTTTTTACTTTGGAGGCCTGTTCTTCCAACTGCTGCTGCGTCTGCTGTAACAGGCCTTGAAGTTTGACGTTTTGGGCCTGTATTTCCTCCTTTTCCTTTTCTGCTGCTTCTAACTTCTGCCGCAGCTGCTGGCACTGGTCTTCACTGTCGTTCACCTTGGCCTTCAACTTTGCCAATTCTCCTTCCAGCTCGGATTTTTCATTTTCTAGCTCGTAGTATTGGCCCTGCAGTTGGTAATGATTTGCAAGCATTGAGTCAGCCTTTTCCCGGATTCCAACTGTCGTGTTCTCCCAGTTGAGGTTACTGATGTTCTTCTCCTTCGGAATGTACTCGTAGTCATCATCGGTCATGTCCTTCTTCGGCTTCTGCACCTTCGGGACCCGTTTTTCCTTATAGGTAATCATTTTATCCGGGTCAATCCTGAAGCGCTTCTCGACCTGAGCGAGCTCTTCACCCTTCCTCTTCTTCAGGCTCTTCATCCACTTGTTGCAGCCATGACCGCCCTGAGTCATCAGGGGCTGCTCGTCCATGATTCTGATTAGGTCCATGCCGCTATAACCCCAGGACGTATGCCTCTCGGCAGACGGGCGAGGAGAAATGGGTCGTTGGGACGCGGGCTCTTCTAGGGGCGGGCACTCTGGAGTTTGGACTAGGGTTTCGACCAGGTGGTCGGCTGCGGGTGAGGGTTGCGGGGATTGCGCGGATTCGGGGGCAGCGGCGACTGGCCGGTCCTGGGTTAGGGTTTCAGGGGAACGGACAAAGGCTGGGTGGCGAGACTGGACTTCGGCGGGGGGCTGATATTCTGGGAGGAGAGCTGCAGCGACACTGGAAGGGGTGGCTGCTATTCCGCTAGCCAAAGAAATGGCCGTGGGGACAGGTCCAGCAGCAGAGGATGAGGGTGCGGCAGCTCGGGACTTAATAGTCTCTAGGATAGAAGAATGCGTACCTGCGAGCCCGATGGAGGCTGGAGAGGAAATGATCTGGGTCGCCCACTGTTCTGCGTCCTCACCGTGCGAAGGGGTGTTTTCCTGCAAGTTGATAATTTCAGGGGGCGTAACCTTCTGCGGTGTGGCTTCCTTTGCAGGCGTAGCCCTTGCCTCCTTAGGCTTCTCCGTTCTCTTCTTTCTTTGAAGAGGAACTTCCTCCTCTCGAGTGGCACTTGAAGGGGCCCCCTTCTGAACGAAAGATATCTTTGGCTTTTTCTTTGGAGGCTCTTGAGTAGGAGCTTGCAAGACAGCGGCAACTGTTGCACTTTTAGATGGGCCTTTCTGTGGTGGAGTCCTTTCAGCCGGTCGCTTTTCGGGAGTTGGCCGTACCATTGGCGCTGTTGATTGACCTTTCTCTTTTTCCTAACCTTTCTCCACGCCACTCTTTGACCCTTCTCCTAATGCAAGTGGTCGTTGAGGCGGGTCCTGGCCCTTATATAGCCGTTGAATGCTTTTGGGCACGATGTCCCGGAAAATGATGGGCCGCCACGTGGCATGGTGTGGCTCGTAAAGCGTGGAGAACTGTTTGTCGTTGTCTATGTCCTTGCTTGATTTTTCTTTCCTCGTCCGACAGCGCATTATCCACCATTCCGATATCTTGCCAGCTGTCCACCCTTGCTTTCTCAGCTTCCTTTGCCATTTTTTGAAGTTAGGAGCCTCCGCCCCATGGTCCGCATTTCTGCTGGGATCATACTCCGCCTCTATCTCATAGAAGTCATGCCATGGCGGAAATGATTGCATATCCTCTATATGCCATTCCAGGTCTCGCCCTTCGGGGTTGTTGCGCCCGACCACTATATCTTCTCTAGGGCATACATGGAACTCCTGGACATCCCTGAATTTTCTGATAATGTCCAGGGGATCATATTTCCACCGCTGCGGCAGCTGAATCAGCCCGAAACTTGAGAGTACGGCGGTGAAAAACTGATGTTGTCCATTGACGCCGATTTCAACCTCTCCCCACTGGATTGGGTAATTGAATATATGCCCCTTCTTTTTACCCTGGCCATATTTTTCTCAGTGTAATCCATTCTAAAAAAAATCCCCATTGGATTGGGTAATTGAATATATGCCCCTTCTTTTTACCCTGGCCATATTTTTCATCAGTGTAATCCATCTGGCGCGCTGCCTCGAGCGCAAACAGGTATTCTGAGGAGTAGTAAGGTAGCATAAAGGGTTTGCCTGTAAACCCGAAAACTCTAAGCACCAAACCCTGCGTCAGCCGGAAAGTGTCCCCGAAAGGTATCTCCCCGGTGATGAAGTACTCATTCATCATGCGCGGAACCCGCGAGCAACCGCCTTGAACGACACTTAGGGCGCGGCTCAGAAAATACTTGTTGAACCTGTAATAAGATTCTTCTCTATACAACACTCGGGTCCATTCATACACCGGACGAGGCGCACCATGCTCATCCCCGCGCTGCACTGGAATTGACTTCATCTTGTCGTGAAAGTGGAACAGAAACAACCAGGCTAAGAATGAACAGAACCTGAAAGTGCCCGACTTTTTCTCCTTTAAAGTACAGAGGGCGAGATGAAGTGCGCGGGCCAAATAATCAGCCCAGTCGAAAAATTCCTCATGCTGGAGGCGCTCGGCGATAGCAATTTGGTAGGGGTGGACCAATGAGTCCGACCCGCAACCCAGAACCCAGGCTAGCATGGTGTAAATATGAGGGCTTTCGAAAGCTGATAAGGGCTGAGGGTTCTGCGACCATTGCCCGGGCGGAGGTGGCCTATGCAACTCGGTATGCAGAAACTGCCGCATTAGTTGAGTGTCCGAGAACCTGCTTGCCTGGTGCTTGAGGTTAACCTTTCTGACCACACACTTTCCCTCTAGTGGATGACCTGGCGCGAAAGCTGCCTCAATAGTCTCCGAATCAATGGGAAATAGGGGCGCGCCCCTATAATCACAGACTTGCCTGGTATCCGGATTGTAATATTCTGCCACCACTGCTACTAATTCGGGGCAATGGTGCACCTGACTGCATAGAAACCAGCACAGGCGCGACCGGTATGCTGTAGCGAGTGGGTGAGATTTGGGGACCCTGTCCTTACACGCTCTGATGGTGTTTCGCAAGTCGTTCAGGTTCTGTGAATAGTGTCCATCCCGGAGCCTATTCCAGTTGTCGAGGGGTGGCGGGGGAGGTTGCTTTGGCTGTTCCGGCTGAGCTCTCTTTCTAGATTTTGCCTCAGACGACCGCGCTTTACCCTTATCTTTTCTCTGCATGTCTCGTGCGCTTTCGGGTGCTCTCGAAGCTGTCTGTCCGGCTGTGGCACTTCGCTCACCGGCTCCCTTCTTCTCCATGGCGCAAATTGCAATTCAAGCTGCTGCTCTGTATGTGTAAATTTTGAATTTACCTTTTACCGGAGCTCGAAGGACTTTGAATTTCGCCTGGTAAATTCTCTGCAACAGCTGATTTTATAGTGCTGAGCTCGGCCTGGGCTTGTCTTTATTGCGAGGGTCCGAATTTAATTATCCGCACGAAGTTGGTGGACGTCGCTCTATTTTCTCAGGGTGGCCATGCATAAAATCTGTGGGATGGGACTTTTAAAATCTTTGCAGAGTGTACTTTATCCCCTTTTAAACATAAATTCGCCTTAAACCCTGTGCAGCCGTATTCATTTATTGCACGTTTCTTGGCAAATGTGCCCTGCGCGGTTTTTGAGGTCAGCCAATCAAGAAAGGAGGCGCTTCCACTTTTCCTTTTTAACACAATTTTCTCCCCTAGAGCGCTCGACAAATGAGCGCTCCCGGGTCTTTTTTGCCGTGGAGAGCGATATGGGGCGCATAGAGGCGTGGGTCGGTTGGGCCTTTGGGGGGTAAAACAGTTGGAAAAAAAATCTCTTTTGGACGCTGCCTTGGATCGCCCTCGCATGGAGCGTTTTGTGGCTTTTTCTGCTTCAGGCGAGGGCCGGAGGGCATGTTTATAGAAAAATTTTGTTGACTTTTTCACCAAACCTTGCGTTCCCCAATCTCGCCTTAGATCGTAGAAGAGAAGGGCGCTTCAGGGTCTTTTTGCTTCAGACGAGCGCTCCAGGGAAAATTCGAAACTTAGGCATTTTTTAAACCTTCGGCGCTAAGCCTTGGCTAGCCAAATTCTGCCCTGGATCGCTGGAAAGGAGAGCGCTTTGTGGCATCTTTGCTTCGGACGAGCGCCGGAGGGCAATTTAGACACTTAGAATTTTCTTGCAAAAAATTTTTTGTTGACCTCTTCGCCCTATATCGCCGTAGAGTTGGGCGCTTTGGGGCGGGGAAGCCTTTGGTGAGCGCTGGAGAGCCAAAAACACTTAGAAATATTCGAAAACAATCCGCCGCTCTCTTTTCATTCAAACGGGCACCTCGCTCCGCCCTTTTTTCCTTGCTGCAAATCGCTCAACCTGGTGGCAATTCGACGCACTTTCGCGTAAACTGGAGCGATGGAGGGCTGAAGTTCGATACTTAGAATATTTTGAAACTTTGGCCGAGGATTCGCCTTCTCTCTTTTCTGCCCAAAATCGCTGAAAAATGCCGGCGACTTGGGGTTTTTACCTTGAAGGCGGGCGACGGAGGGAAACTTCCAGCACTTGGAGATTTTTTCCTTACTCAAACTCTTTCAAATCCGGAGGAGAAACCACCTTGATTGACTTGCCTGGCTCAAGCTCCAGGTCTCTGTACTGCTTGGAATCCACCTTGGTCCTATGCGATATTGCTCGATCATTTTGATCAAAGAGACTCCCTAGGGTAATTAGTCCTTTGGGGACATGGTTGTTTTTCAACTATATCAACCCCTCATATTCCTCGTCATCAGGGTCTCTACCTTCGATTGTGCTAGCTTCATGAATAAAAAAATTGATGATTTGCTCATCGGAATCGAACACCTGCCAGTGGGTGTCATTATCGAGCACTGAAGGCTCGTAAATGGTTCTTACCGCTTTAGGCTTCTGCATTAAATCATCAACCGGGGAGTATCTGGCTCCGATAGATGCTAAGATGTCTGCGTGCCTATTTTTCTCTCGTGGAATGGCTTGGACATTGAGGGCCTCAAACGACTCCATCAGGTCCCAAACCCGATTACGGTATGCCTTAAGATAATGCTTCTTCGAGGCACACTTGTTAGTAATCTGGTTGCAGACTAGCTCCGAATCTCCGAAAATTTGCAGTTGTTTGATTCCCAACCTCTCTGCTTTCTTCAGTCCTAAGCACAAGGCTTCATACTCTGCGCCGTTATTGGTGCAACTCCAAGCCAGCCGGTAGCAGTAAGCTTTCTCCTCTCCAGTAGGTGAGATAAGTAAAACCCCTGCCCCGGCGCCGTTTTTGCATCGGGCACCGTCAAAGTACAACTTCCATAGTTCATTAGGGGCAGGGTTTACGTCTTCTTTCGCCGTCTCTTTCTGCTTTTCAGGCTGACTAATAGAATAGCAGCCAATCTCAGACTCAATCATGGCATTGAAGTCCAACAAGGAGAATTCATCCTCCGCTTGCAGCTCTTTTATAGTTTCACCCACTATGTCCACTTCCTCGACTTCTTCTGTCACTAGGTGAACTGCCTCGTCTTGCTGTCCCTCTTCTGGCAACTTTTCGACCAAGAAGGTGGAAGGCTTGTCATTATAAATCTTCACTCGCCTTCCTCTGAAAGGGACTTCCATGTGGGAGTAGTCCAAAGACAAATATCCGCCTAGCTTGGCGGTAAACTCCCTCGAGAGGCACATGCCAAAATAGGGCTTTAGGTCTACAACTACGACCTCTTGGATTATTGTGATCTGCGGAGCTTTATGCAGTTGAATGGGGATGTCCTTTATGATACCGACAGTCTTTACGGGAGTGTCGTCTAATTGGAGTATGCCTTGGTTGCTCTTTGTATATTCCATGCCAATCTCTTCACAAAATGCCCTAGGCATGACTGTAGTTGAGGCACCGGAATCGACGATGCAATTGTGCACCACGTATCCTTCCATTTGCAAGGACAGATAGAACGACGATGGTCTATTCTTTCCAGTGATCGAACTGGTTAATGGTTGGGCCAGCACTGGTTGCTGCGCTTTACGTCCTTTTACAGACTTCAAAGATTCTTGCAGCAAATCAACCTGGCCAGGGAGCTGAAGGGCATCATACATACTAATTTTGGCCGGGGTCTTCTTGAGTTCCTCAACAATGTTGTAGGCCGAAGCGGCAGGCCCTTCTATCTCCTTTGCAGCTTCGTACTTGCTACGGTACTGCTGCGTTGCTTCAACCCTCTGCCGTTTGGTCAGCGAAGGGTACTTGAGTTTCTCCCTCGCTTGTTCTTTTGTCTTGACTTGAAGTGGAGCTGCAGGAGCTAGATCCTTCTGAGGGACATTCTTTTCATCTGTTGTTCTTTGTTCCTCCTCGTGTACACCTTTAACGGTTGCATTTGAGTTGCATCTGCCTCAATTGGCCTTTTGCCATCTTTGGTCAAAAAGGACACTTTCTCCTCTGGGACGACTAAGTCGTGATTCTCTTCCCGAAGCATATTCACTTGGTCCTCCAGGTCACTGCTCGGCCGAGTACCCGCCAGGGTCTGCACATAATGTTGATGAAACATGCAGGTACTTTCGCCGTGAGGATCATTACAGGTCGAACACCAGTGCACAGGTTCAGAAGTGCTCGGTCCCTCGTTAATGGCCACGTTCCTCGCAGGAGGTCTGTTATCTTGGGCTGTCGCTTGATCTCTTGTCAGTGTCGGAGGAGGGTAGGACCTTCTGGGAGCAAACTCCATCTGAGATTGCTTTTTCTTCATGATTGCCATGTTGTTGGACAGCGTATGGCAAACAAAACTGAGATTTTCCATTCCTTGTAACAACTTTGCTTGGATATCAATGACTAGAGGAGCCGTTGAAGCGAGTGGTGGCAATGGAGCCAACGGTGGGGCTGAAGGCAATGGAGGGTATAGCGGAGCAGTGGGAGGAGGAGGCAGTGAGGGATACGACGAGGTCGTTGTAGGCGGCGGTGGAGGTGGAGTAGACTGATGGATTTGAGGGGGAAAGTGAGTAATCGCAGGCGCGGGATTCCACGGCACAACAGGCTGCGAAGAGGAAGAAGATGCTGAATATGGCTGAGCGGATGCACTAGGATATTGAGTGGATTGCTGGAAATTAGGATAAATCCGTGTCGGCATTCTATGTGGAAGCTTGCCGACTGAGATTAAGTCTTGTTCAGCTAACTGAGCTAGCTCATAAAGCGCAGGAAAGGTATTAACACGGGAGGACTTGATCTGCATGACCACATTGGCATTAAAAGATCTAAGATAGTAATGCGCCGCTTGACCGTCACTTGGCCGCAGCTCCTTGGGCACCCTTTTCCATGATCTAGCGAACCTCACATTAAAGTCCGCTATCTCCTCTTGCGGGTGTCTTTGGATTGACTGAAATTGATGCAGGAGGGACGTTGGATCAACGGATTCATTAAAACTCCTGGCCAAACGTTCGGCCAACTCGGCCCAGCTAGTGATGGACCCGGGTTGTAAGGACCGGTACCAATACAGGAGCTTTCCTCTTAGTGAAAGAGCAAGCAATCGAACCATGACGCTTTCGTCTGTGATGCGATGAAACACGGCCAAAGCTACGATGTCTTGCATGTGTTCATAGGCCGTCTTTCCGTTTCCATCGAATGTGGGCAAGGCCTTCATGGTCGCTTGCGGAATTGGATCATCTCCCAATAGGTTCAGCGGAGAAGCAGAATCCCAAGTAGGAAACAGGTCATTCTGCTGATTTTGATCTTGACCCGCCATATTGGCGTTTTGATTTGGTGGTAATGGCGGAGGCTGCAGCGGGTCCGGTTGAACAGGTTCTTCCGGCACTTGTTGCTGCCAATTGAATTGCTCAGGAGCAATCGGATGATCTGGAGAGTTGGGAGGACCTGGAGGGCAGCCGGTTGCAGTGCTATCTGGAGTTGGACCTTGCTCGGCAACTTCAGCTTCCCTTGATGATGATCCGTCCCGAGAAACGTGCGTTCTTACTAGCCGAGGACATTCTCCAAAAGCGTCGTTGTCGAGCTCGTAATACTCGGGTTCTTTAGAATTTCTTACTCTCCATCTCGTTTGCATGAAGACAGGATATGCTTGGACCGGTCTGCGAGACTTGGAGGGTGTCTGAGTTCGACAGAGTCAGAGTCGCCAGATGTTCAAAAAACCGTCAGCAATGAAGTGAACATCAACACCTTCAATGCTGCTTATGCGGTGGGACTGGTCCCACCGGGCGTGCCAGAAAAGTACTGTTGGTTACAAATCTGCCATGAGGAAAGGATTTGTTGTCGTTGCGCCCTTGATTCGCCCAACAGCTTGAAAGGCCGGAAGGAAGGGATGCCTTCCGTGCCAATCTCCGGAGGAGGCCGGCTTCCTATGTAACTTTTCAGTTTTAAGATAAGAGAACTGGAAAGAAATAAAAGGGATAAGGGATAGAAATGGTGGTATTCAACGTTTGGGGAAGAACAAGCAGCACAGTCACTAACTAGCAACTAAACCAACATCAATCAAAGCAATACATGTAACAGAAACCTTTTTTGAAATTCTTCCCTATGTATCCTTAAACCTGCATTCCAGGCTCAGATAATCGCCAATGCTATGATCCAGAGTTCAGAATGACAACAATCAGAAAAATAAATGAGTAAATGCAGAAATGACACGAATAAGGCAGCATAAAATAAAGAGACACAATTGGAGCCAAAGTATGGATTGTATTGAAGCAATCGGTCTTAGCTACAACAGCTTTCTTTAGCAATATGTTCCCCCCTTATTACAATAGAAAGAGCTACTATTTATAGCAGAATTCCCCCCCAGGTTACAATGTAGGCACAGATGCCAAAACCTGAAAAAGCTGCAAAAAGCGGCCAGATTTGATCTTTGTCGGCCATATCTGCACTTGCAGCATGTTCTTCCTTGAGCACGGTATGGCTGACAGTTTGGGTGGCTGGGAGAGAACGGCTCATCAATGTGGTGGGTGTAGCTGCATCTTGACTGAAATGCCTGCTACTGTTTGTCTTCAATGGTGACCCACGCTGTCGCCGAAGTATGGCCTTGGCTGTACTTAAACGAGCCCTGATCCCAAAAAATCTTGACTTTTTACTTCAAGGGAAAATAACTGCTTAACTGGCAGATTTCGGACCTCAAAATGCTCAAAAATATCACTGCTTGCTACCCTGGAGCCGCTCGGCCACTTCAATCTTGAACAAGGAAATGTTTGCCCTGAAGCGCTCTTGAAAGAGGGACTTGCCCTCTAGCGCTGCCAGATGACAGCGCTTTAGGGCACACTTGAGTACTTAACAAAACTTATCCCTTTTCCAACTTTTTCACTAAGTGCCGGAAAATGGCCCCAGAGCGCTCATCCTCAAGAAATTTGCCCTGGAGCGCTCAAGACTGCAGCGATCTGGGGCATTTTTGACTTAGAAAACCTTGCGCTCTTGCTTCTTCCTTGGTAGCGCCAAAATTGCCCTAGAGCGCTCCGAGAGGGAAAAAACGTCCGAAAGCGCTTGGAGCAGCGACGATTTGGGGCAAAACTCCAGACTTCGAAGATTTTTGGGCAATTTCGTCATTTTACTCGACAACACCAAAATTGCCCTAGAGTGCTCTAGGAGGGAAAAAACGCCCGAAAGCGCTCAAGGCTGCAGTGATCTAGGGTGAAATTCCACACTTAGCCAAAAAAGGACTTCCTGCTCACTTTTTGCAATCGGCCGAAAAATGCTCCAAAGCGCTCGGGGAAAGAAAATCTGCCCTGAAGCGCTTTGGGGCGACTTTTGCCTTAGAATATTTTAGGGCTGCTTTTCTCCTCCTTGCTCCCAATCGTCCGGAAACGCTCTATAGCGCTCTTGGCCGACAAAATTACTCCAAAGCGCTCCCAACTGCAGCGATTTTGGGAGGATTCTACACTTAGAAAAAACAAACAAACAAGCAACATCAAATTTTTAAAACCCTCCTGGATTCACTCTGAAGCGCCCTAAACCGGAAGATTCACTTTGGATTGTCGCCCAGTTGCTGCGATTTAGGGACGAATCTGGGAGATAACTGATTTTTTTTAGAAAAGAAATAAAATTACGCACCCCTTGAAAAATGGCAACAGTAAGATGGAAGGAAGCTGAGAACCCATAATCAATATGAGGAAGAGCTACAAAAGCTAAAAGATAAACTGAAAGCTTATTATGTAAGCTCCAATTTGGTTGAGGATACAATAGTATGGGGAGCTACTTAGGTTGGGGCGTTCATTGTTAAATCACCCTATGATCTTTCACTTGGAGTACCTAGCGGGGTTTTTCAATGGGATAGATTATGGGGAAGGAAAGCAATACCAAAGTTAACAATTTTCGTATGGCTGGCGGTCCAAAACAAGATTTTAACAGCAGATAACCTGCATAAGAGGGGTTTTCAATTCACTAACAAATGTTACCTTTGTAAAGCTCATGAGTAATTGGTGAGTCACATATTTCTGGAATGTAAATACTCCCTCAAAATATTGTATGATATAATAAAGAAGATGGGGGTGGTGTGGGTGTTGCCTAATAACATGGCAGGTTGGATAGAACAGTGGGAGAAGATATTTAAGAGCCCAAGACTAAATCAGATTTGGAATCTGATTCCCTTTCATTATGTGTGGGGACTTTGGTTGGAGAGAAATGGAAGGATTTTTAAAGGGGAGAAGAGAACTACAGCCAGGAATAGAGAACACATCATAGCGGCCATAGTGGAGAATGTTAAAGCATTAAAAATGCATGAGAGTCCAAAGTCAATGGAGGCAAAATTAAGTGAATAGTGGAACCTAAGTCCAATTGGAGTGAATGACAATCCTTGAGGAGACTTGAGGAGAATGACTAAGTGGCAGCCACCCAAACAAGGATGGCTGAAACTAAATTTTGATGGGGCTTCTAAAGGCAACCCGGGGAAGGCTGGAGGAGGAGCAGTGCTAAGGGATAGCCAAGGAATTTTGATTGGAGCGATGAATGAGTACTTGGGCATTATGACCAGTCATTAGGCTGAAGCTAGAGTAGTCTTGGCAGGAGTAAAGATGGTGGTTCAATTGGGGGCTAGGAAACTAATAATTGAGGGAGATTCACTGAATATTGTTAATTGCCTCAATAAAAGGGTGGTGGCGAGCTAGAGAGTAGCAGACATAGTAACATATACACTAAGATCCCTGAATTCACTAGAAGAATTTGAGGTGGTACATGTGTATAGAGAAGGAAATGGGGTGGTCGATTGGCTAGCCAATTGGGGAGCTCTTAGAGAGGAAGATAAAAGATGGATACTGCCAGATGGGATCCATCCATATGTACTCCAGTTAGTGGCGAAGGAGGGAGGAAATATAGAAAGTCAATTTACTGGGTGAAACCGTGAAAGTTCCAAACAGGACTTTGTTGTGGAATTTTTACTCTAGATTAGGAACTAAAACAAGAGGCTTGGCAGAGAAGGGCAGACAATTGTAGATTTTTGGTCGTTACTTTTTTCCTATAAACATTCAACAAGAGAAGGGCAAAGAGTTGTAGATTTCTGGTCATTGCTACCAGTGTTGTGGATCTTCCAAGGCTGAGTAGGGAATGGCGTGAGCATGCAGATGAGGAGAATCTTTGCTGTGGAATTTTTTCTTTCAGATCAGAAACTAAAATGAGAACAGAGAGAAGGGCAACAATAGTAGGGTAGAAGGTCCGAGGTGTAGACCAGTTGGTTCATCCAAACCCCATAAGGGGGGCAGAGGTCCAAGGTTCAAATCTCGGGCCTCGCCGGACTGAACGCTTGTCCCTTTCCTGGTGCTTTCAGTGGCGTAAAAGGTTTAAAATGATTGTGGCATGGTGGTTATAGGGGCGGACTGTGCGAAGATCTGTGTGGCGGCTTCTGGGGCGGACAACGCAGAATACTGTGGCGGCCATAAAAAGCTGGACAGCCTGCCCGGTTTTGTGGCGGCTACCGATTCCACCATGTAAATACAAAAAAAAAAAAAAAACAATAGTAGGGTAGAGAGTTGCAGATTTTAAGTCGTTGCTGCCAGTGGTGTTGATTTTCTAACTGGCGTTTAGAGCAAAGAGAAAGGCATCAATAGAAGGGCAAAGAGTTGCAGATTTTTGGCCGTTTTTGTCGGTGCTATGGATTTTCCAAGGGGGTTTAGAGCAGAGATAAGAGCAATAATAGAAGGGCAGAGAGTTGAAACTTTTTGGCCATTGCTGCTAGTGCTATGGATTTTCCAAGGCTGACCAGGAGTGGGCGTGAGCATGCAAGCAAGGAGAATCTTTGTTGTGGAATTTATTCTAGATCAAGAATTAAAATGAGAGACCTGGTAGAGAAGGGCAGAGAGTTGCAGTTTTCTGGTCATTACTTTTTTCCTTAGAGAAAGGTAGAGAGTTGCAGATTTGTGGCCATTGTTGTCGGTGTTGTGGATTTTCCAAGGTTTAGCAAGAGCAGGCATGAACAAGCAGGCAAGGAGAATCATTGCTGTGGAATTTTTATTCTAGATCAAGAGCTAAAACGAGAGGCCTAGTGACAGTTTCTTTGTGAGAATCTGCATACAAGATTGGAGAAATTTAAAAACCCTTTGGAAGCTCCGAGGGTTTGGGAGCTCATAGAGCATTAAATTTAATGACAGTTTTTTTTTGGGAAGTATTGAATTTTGGCACCCCATCCGAGTTGTTGTGAGGAGATTTTCTTTTGGGTGGTGATTTGTAGCAGGAGAATTGATGTAAGAACTTAGAACTTAGTCTATTGGAGATAGCTAGCTATGATGTATAAGCGACCTGATTTTTAGGTCACTATTGAAGCTTTGAAGAAATGTCGGAGAGGCATCTAAGAATGTAATTTCATATTTGCTTAATATAAATGTAAACAAACTAAAAATGAATGTAAATCTGTAGAGTTTTGAAACAAGGTAGAACAATGTTCGAATGTCCTGTAGCCTTTGGAGACGAGGCATTTTGGTTGGTAAGACTGGTCAGACCAGTCTAGGAATGTAAAAGGGTTCGGTCCCTTTCAGAAACCCAGATTTTACCCTAATTGATTTTTTTTTTTAAATGTCTGAAATAAATTTAAATACGAACATATATAGAAATAATTTTATATTTCATAGAGTGAGGTTGACCACGAGGTTGACTTCAATATGTCTCTATGAATGAGTTGCCCTAAGCTTGTTTTGCCTTATTGAGATCATTTTAAATTTTTTTCTTGGTTGTTCTATTTCAACCTTCAGTTTTTGTAGATACAGGAGGGAGTCAATTAGATGTGGGAATAGACTGCGCAAATGGGACAAGTTTCAGATTTTATTTTATTTTCTATTGATTTTTGGTTGCCCCATTATGTTCACTAAATTTGTTTGTGTAGCATATCAAATTGCCAAAATCTGATCAGTCTTGATAAAAAATGATGAATCTGGTAACTATGTACTAGAACATCTCATAGGGTCATTTCAATTTACTTGTGACCATCTGAGTTGGGTGGGATTCCTTTTGACTAATTCTGCTCACATCCCTTTAATTCTATTTGGATTTTCCTTGTCAAATAGATGATGTAGTGCCCAATGGCTTTGGATGAAAGAGATCATTGATGAGGAATCTGATTTCCTTGGACACTTGCACAATAATCATTCTTGCTGTAGTATTTGCTTAAGCATCATATTTGTCTTTTTTGATTTTGCCAATAGGAACTTCTACTTTTCTGATTGTGATCCACTATAAGGAACTATTCTGGAGTTAAATTCATTTGTTGTCTGTCTATTTCCAATACTTATGGCCTTGAAGCATTTGAAGCCTCTGAACCCCTTGATATGATGCCATATCGAGTTGAAGTTGCTAAATTTGGATTCTTGTAGATTGGACATCCCTCCAATTTAGCTTCTTTCAAAATTGGCTTGCCTCAAATTTGGCATCCCAATGGTGTGTGACCTGGATGCCCCTCAAATCCAGCAATTATCAACCACCTACCTAGATTGCATATCTGAGTTGTCCTACTTTGGAATCTCTCAAGTGTAGAGTAGGGATGTGGATCTTTGGAACGTTACATCACAAGTCTAAACAAACCCCTAAAACCAGGATTTCTCAATCTCTTAAGCAACCCAAAATATAGAGTTTTCATAAGAAACCATCCTCACTATGATCTCAAAGCCTAGACCACTTCTTAAGGATACAAACTTGCTATATAACTCCTTGACAAAGTCCTCTCTACTTTAGAGTGAGACGAGCTTGTCTTAAAATTTCCTAATGAAGTTTCCTCACCAGTTTGGATCAGAATCCTCACAAACTTTTACTACATACCAGATTAGGGCCTGTCGTAAAAAATGGTCCCTTTACTATCCCGGTCTTTGTTCATCAGACTTGCATCTCATTTTTGCCAATCCTTCTTGTGTGGAGATTAGGAGTTGGTTCATACCCTTGCTTGGATACCATTTTAGATTTTTATTGTATTCTGAATTGGATAGGAGAATGAACTCCAAAGCAAAGCAAGCAGAAGTTCTTTGCATCATGATATGAGGCAGTGGTGTGCAATATCAAATAATATTGATTTCTCAATAGCATGGATAAAAAAGAGGACAAAACGTAGCTATTGTATCCACCGCTCCTGCTTGGATACTCGTATTTGTGTATCAAGTACGGATATGGATACGACACTTCTTGGATACCCTATCTAAATGTATCAAAATATATGGATATCATATCTAAACGTATCTGAATATATGCCCCTATCTGGTCCATATCTAATGCATCTGGGTATGGCCTAGGCACATCTAGAGCTATATCCATGACATGAGATTAAAAGAAAAATACATTTAAAAAAAATAAATTTTAACAATGACAATCCTCTTCTTAATTAATGAAAATATCCTATTTAAAACTTATATTTGTGTAAACACTTTTATGTTGTATAAATAGAATACAACACACTACAATACAATTCCATTACCACTTAGATAAACAAATATACAATGGGAATAACTTACAAAGACAATTGGATAAACTACGCACACATGTATCCTACACAACAACTATCTATAGTACACCATACTCTGACAAACCATCAACAACACACTTTAGACAATAAGCGCACACACTCTTAGATATAAACATATAGATGGATGCATTCGGAAAATGTAAGTGGTCTATTTATAATACTCTTGGGAAGGGGAGGCAGTTGCCAACTTTCTCAACATCCTCGTACTTAACCCTAAGTACCATTACATGACATCCAAATTACATGATATCCTAATTACCGCACACTAATAATGTCCGATGATCATTTTGACAAACACTTTGTGTGCACGTATACACTCCTACAGTCATACATGCATTCATTTATTCATTCATTATGCAGACATGTCAATTCATTTGCCTACATCTATCCCGTCCTCCTCTAGACTTCTCGGTGTCCTCAACGTCACATGAACTGAATATCGGGATTAGAAGCACTGAACATTGTACTAGAATTTCTTGGCATGCTCCTTTTTCTTTCTTTTGTTCCACAAATCTTTTGCAATTGGCTTTACTTCAAAATGCTTCTAGCAACACATTGTTCTCTGATTGCTCACTCTACTTCCTGCTATTAGCCGCACCACCAACATGACAAACAATGGCCATCGGTGCCTTTGTCGAGGGTCAAGGGGTCAAGACATAAAATTGTCTCCTGTCCACATTTTGGTGGCCTTTGCTCGAGCCTCTCAAACGAAAACTTTTCAACTCTAAATGATCTCTTCTTGGCTTTGGACGACCTCTTCTTGGCCTTAGATGACCCTGTCTTGGTCTTTGACAAACATCCCTTGGCCTTAGACGATCGAAATCTTGGGTTAGACAACCAACTTCCTAGCCAAGACAACCAAACTCCTGGGCCTGACAATCCACTTGTGGCATAGACAGCCCTAGGCTTGATGACACACTTCCTGGATCAAGGGGCCAGACGGCCTCCCTTGCTATCCTGACAACCTCATTTCAAGTCCAAGTGGCCAGGGTGGGACCCAACCCCCCTCCCCGTGCCTGATGGCTGAAGGGTCGTCTAGGAGCCTCTGCCCCTTCCAGATGACCTATGGGTTGTATGGGGTTGAGTCCTCTGCCCTTGACGGCATCCCCCGTTGGTTGACCCATTCCAGATAGCCTAAGTCCCAACTTAGATGGCCTCAGTTTTGATAGTTGAGGCTTGGGTCTAGACAGCCCAAGTCCAGATGGCTAGACGACCCTAGTAAGCAGTTAGACACTGAACAACCTCCCTCTTTGTCGTCTGCATCATTAACTTCATCTGCATTAGCCACTTGTGCAACCTCTTCTTCCTATGCATCTTTAGCTATCTTCTCAATCTCTACTTCCTCGATTGTAATCAAGTTCATCTCCTCTGTTTCTCGACTACGGTTGTGACTCTTTTCTGGCTCTTTGAACCCTCTACACATCACCGGTCTGTCTTGACTTGTAGTTTTTTGACATTCACATGTAAAGTGTCCACACAAATGGCATCGTCAACATTGCACAATGGATATGCCCTCATTATCATACACAATTGAGTGTCTTCTAGTTCTCTGGCGGTTGTCATAGACTGCATCACCAATGGCATCCCCCCTTGGTACAATCTTCCTTTGTGTTGCACATACTTGTAGTGATGATTTCACATCTTTACACGCATTCTTCACATTGCACTCATCTTCAAATTCATTGCTCTTCTCTTTAGAGTCACTATAGCACATGAGTGGTATTCCACAATTCAGGAAACAAAGAAAAGATGACAGGGAAAATCACCAACACAAAACATCAACATGTAGTCAGAAAACACTCAGATGGTCTTGTACTTCACTTCAAACGGCCTTCATAACACAATCAATTCATGCTTGATGACCCTGCAAACACAAAGAGGTTAGACGACCCTGTCAAAAGTTTAGATGGCCTGGTTCAGCAGTTCGGGCGACCTAGTATCACAGCCAAATGGCCCTCTTTGTACATCTATAGCAAACATACAAAGGTGGAAATAGTTGAAACAGTCAATCTACGGCAATAGCAATCATTGACAAGTACATACGCAATAATGGCTGAATGGAAGTATTCTTATTATTTACAAGAATCCATGTCTAGTATATCCTCATATAATGGAATTATTTCTCAATGCACACACAAACATATAACAATACCATCTGTGCAGGCAAGCAATTTGATGTCTGCATTTAGTTTTGTTATTTGGGTTATTTTGTAGTTGTACACAAAGTGTTTGACAAAATGTGCATACGTATAAAGTTATAAAGTCATAATGTAATAATGTGATAATGTAATGTGAAATATTAGCATGTATGACAAAGTCATAAAGTGACTTATGAAATGAAATGTAAATGCATGTGAAATGTAAATGAAATGAAAGGCATATGAAATGCAGACAAAATGACATGTAATGCAATTTAATGATAAATTGCAATTAGACCTTAGGCATAAAAGTTAAATGTGGAATATGTAAATCATGTTCGAATAGGGGTGGCGGTTGAATGTGTTGTCTTGGGAAGCCGTTGTTGGCAACGACCGAGGACAAGCATTAAATAGAAACCCCCCTTCCTTCATTTGTAACATTGGACAGTAGATATGTGATAGAGACATTGGTGAGAGCATTGAGGAGATTGTCTATGTCATTGTTATGCCATGATTATGCAGGCCTGGTTGTGGAAGTATTGATGAGCAACCCTGCACATTGTAATTGCAGTCTGCCATTGCTGCTTACAGCAAGCACCATTGAATGCCAATACAATTCTGTCATTTGCAGATTCATTGCAGTCTGATTCCAGTTTACCTGTATTCTGTATGTTGTGTATGTTAATGAGATTGTATGTTGTATTGCTTGAGTGTTGTTTATAGTTGCAGACTGTAGTATTTGTTTGCCATAGTTGTAGATTGCAGTGGTTAGTATATTGCAGTAGTTGTTGTCTATAAGTTGCAGGTTGCAGGGAGACAACTGCCATGGAAGGATTGTAGATTAGTTGCAGACTGTACAAGGGTTAGATCGTATGAGGGACAAACTGTATAGGTTTCTGTTGTAGCCTTGGAGATCATCGTAATATCAATGCGACGAGATTGTGCTGTACAAGAAGACTGTATGAGACTGTGCCATACGAGATTGTACGTGTGACTACCATACAATTGCTGCCATACAAGTGAGACTGTACTGTCTCAGGACAATGACACCGTATGACTGTGAAGACAATCTTATGACTGTAGTCTTGATTGGTTCCTGAATCTATCATTCCACCATTCCATTGTTGGGAATATCACCACTCATGCTACAATCTATACATACCATGCCCTCAATGAATGAATGAGGGGTCTTATTTATACAACTTGGGAGGCAGTTGCTCCCTCAACTTCCTACAACTACCTACTTGACACCTCATCATTTTCTTGAATTTCATTTGTCATGCATTTGACTTACATTTCATTTCATGACATTAATTATACGTACTTCATTTTGTCAAACACTTCTCATACGTATAACAAAACAACTTAAAATATCAAAACTACTACATAACAAAATTGCATGTGTACGTACTTGACTTCCAATGCACTACATTTCATTTCATCACTTATTACATGACTTATTAATTGTACGTACTTCATTTTGACAAACACTTCTTAATTGTACGCACTTCATTTTGACAAACACTTCTCATACGTATAACAAAACAACTCAAAATATCAAAATTACCACAACAAAATTACATGTGCATGTAGTTGACTTCCAATGCACTACATTAAGTCCAAGGTGGTGCTAGAGATGGCATCACGTCTGAACTATTGCTTACATCTACCCTCCCCTCTAGAATGATCGACGTCCTCGTCGACAGATGCTGTTGTTCCTGATTTCTCTAACTTTGTTGTGGTTGAGGCATTGGCGTAGGTACTCCCAAGTCCCAACTGCTAAATCTACAACTTCAAAGCTTTAGTTTCCCCCTTCAGTGTCTTCACATAGGCTTGGTAACGAGCCCATTGGAAGCCATAGTGTTATGACGTTTCTGCAAGCCTATTCTTTGACTTAACCTCTATCCTGGCTGCTTTAGCCTCCTTTGCAGCTTCTGCTAGTTGCTTATCATGTTTAGCGATCAACTAGTCCCGGTGAGTGATCTCCTGCATCTTTGCTTCAAGTGTTTGCTCCTTCACCGCACACTATGACTTCAACTGACCAATCAGTTGATCCTACTCCTGTGCTTGCGTCATTTTATCCATTTCCTATTGCATCTGTGCTAGTTCTGCTTCGACCTTCTGCTGCACCTGTCGAAGCTGTCCTTCCACTTGTTGCAACTAGTTGGCTTGTTTTTCCTCCTTTAGTGTTAGGCTATTGACCATCTCCTGAAACGTCTCTAGTCCAACTACCAACCATTGAATTAACTATGCCAAAAAATCCATCTTGGCATAAGATCTCTCCAATTCTAGTGCCAATTTGATTCTCTTGACAGCCAATAATTCAGGAAATCCATCTATCCTTCACCAATTGAAACATGTGGTGGGTTTCGATATAAGGCTGGAGTTTCTTCTTGCAGCTCCATCATTTCCAACATTGACTGTATGCCACAATGGCCAGCTTCAAGCTGTGATGGCTGCAATTGATTGATCTCTACAAGTCTTCTTATTCGTTTTCCATATTGGGGCCATCTCATTAAGTTGCCCAATTCCTTCTCCATTTGTACATGTCATAGTCACCATTCACCAACACAGCCTACACGGAACTCATTTCTTACCTTGTCAAAAAACCCACTTACCTTCTTGAAAAATGTATCAACTTGCTCATTGGTCTGTTCATCGTGAATTGGAGGCTGCCTCAAGTTAGTCAGTTCAATTAGAAAATGCTCACTTGTCTCCCAATGCTCCAGCTCTTTCTCTGTGTCATCTCCAGTGGTGGTCTCTTCAATTTCTTCCCCACCTCAACCCTTCAAGTTGATTTTTGCATTGACGACTTTTCCTTGCTGATTTCTTGGTTCCTTCTCTTGTTCTGCATCAGCTTGCTTATCAGCAGTCTCCACCGTCTTCTTGCCCTTGTCTGGTTCATCTGCTGGCGGTTGACTGCTTTGTCCCTTTTGCCAACATATGTGCTTTGATGTAGTCTATTTTCCCTTTTCTCCTTTGCTTCCTTCTGAAACTGATAAAGTTGGTGATATATTTTGTGTTGTCGGAGATGCGATTTCCATTGTAGCGTCCTCATCCAAAGGAGGTGAACCACATCTTTCAACTTCCTCTACAAACTGCCATAGTGGTGTCGTGGCATAACTTTCCTGTAGGAAAGTCAGCATATCCACAGATGCCTCCATTGCATCGACTACAATATGCACGTCCTCATCTACATTTACAACTATTGGTGTTGCCTGTGCTTCTCCCTACACCTACTTGTTTAGTTCTTCTTCCTTTTGGTTGTTGCGCCTTCTCTTTTGCACACCAAAATCATTGCAGAGTTGCTTTTGCTTGCTTCGGTTGCTATCCTCCCTTGGTAGCCTTTGTTGAAGCCACTTTCTTGATACCTGCAATGGCACCTACAATGCCTTCTCCACAGTTTGGACTCTTGATTATGTGAGAGTGGCTAATGGCATTGCAATGCTGACTTGTCAGTAGTCCTTGTGGATTCTTGCCAACTGTTCCTACCACGATGGCGTCTTGTGGGGGTCTCGAAGGTGGAAATACCTTGATACTCTGATCCATCGGTTGATATTAAGGTTGTTGCTGTTAGAGCAACTACTATTGTAGTTTTTGTCCCATCTACTGCCATTGTTGCTCCAACGTTTTCTCATCTCTTACCGGCTCCTTGGCATTTGGCAACTGTTCTTCCGCTCCATCGGAATCTGCACTATCTTTATCCAATGCATCAATATACCCTTTGTCTTCTTTAAATGACTCCAATTATAGAACTTTTCTCGCCTTTCTCTTCTTCATAGTCACTTTCTTTTTCCCCATTGCAACTTTTCTCGTTAGTCCAATATTTGTCAGTGGAACTACATATACTCAACAGAAAATAATCCTTCATGTATCATTTGAGGAAGATTCAGTCGAGAAAACTAAGTCTTTTCATACACCGTGGCATCTAGAAGTAATGCAATGGCATGGAACGCCATTGAAAATTTCATGTACCGCAACAAAGAACTTTGTATGCAGTTTGACAAAAAAGTTGCCTAATCATATTTTTCTTTTGTCATAACTCCTTTCGTATATGGTATGAGCCAAGTGGGCATACCTGAGGCTCTTTGTTCTCTGGACAACCTAGACATAATCACATTCATTGCACATTGCAACTCATTTGATTTTAGGTCTTGCATCTTCAGCCCACCATTCCCATGCTTGGTTAGCTTTGCGACTTCTACTGGACTGAGGTTGGTGACCTTATCAACAAAATTCTTCAACCGGTGGGGCTCCACTCCCTCTTTCTTAACCGGTTTGCTGTTAATCATAGTAGGTAATCCGAACACTCTCAAAACTATTTGAGGAGAATAATACCCCCACATCCTTGTCATCTTGCATCACCCTACCCGACTTCTTCTCTGCATTATACATTTGCAACGTTTCTAGCAGGTACGTGTTGAAAAAGTCTTTGTTGAAGCCAAGAACCTATGAAATGTATTGAACTCTTATGATCTGAAAAGCTATCTTCAACTAGTGATCCTCTGGATTTTCTAACCACCACGTCCTACAAAATTCATCTGCAGGCGTTGTCCAGGCAATTTCCTCCAAGGTAATTTGCATTCGCTTCTTCCCTTTGCTTCTTTGCTATGGTGAAGTTATCATTGGTCCTTTCCTTGTCCTCATTGGTCTTCCAGTTCTAGGTTTGGACCTCGATCTAGATTGGCTTCGTCCATGTTGCCATGTCCTCCCCCATTTGGCATCCATTTCGCGCATTTCCTGCCCTTTATTGCGTATGTGCTCCTTGTGACTCGTCACAACGCTAGTGCCAAGTCCTTTGCAAGTACAAGGTCCTTGCTGTGACATTGATTCTAACACAAATCTTGGAGGATGCCTCCACAACACTGCTCGCTCTATCTGTTTAACAATCCTTGGTCGTCGTTGTATTCCCTCAGCAATCTGATTCTTTGGATTTGTATTTTTTACTTCTTCAACAATAGTTATTTCCCACTGCCCCAACTGTTTTCCAATTGATTTGGATCCAACTCGCAACTCCATGTGGCATGCTCACTCTCCGTGCCACTCACTTTTTGTTTTGTGTGCCTCTCCTTCCAACTATCCAGACGACTTTGTCTCAGACGACCCAAATACAGATGGCTTGATAATCCAATTCTAGACGGCCTACGACCTGACTTCAAATGGCTTGGTCTCGAAGGGCTTGGTCCCAAATGGCCAAAATTCTGATGGCTCTCTTGTCAAATAGCTCTTTGATAGCTTGGCTCCAAACAGCCTACCTTCGGACAACCTAACTTGTGCAATGTGCTCCTTGTCGGATGGCTTGTCTCTGTATGGCCTTTGCTTTTCTCCTTGTTTGTATGACCTTGCTTCAAAAGGTCCATATGTCTCCTCGTATCAACTTTTCTCATGCTTGGATGACTTGCTGTATGGCCCATAAAGTTGTTGAAATTTTTCTTTGCAACAATTGTACGACTCGTCACCCACGTTCTTCCTGTCTTTGTTCCGCACAAGTTTTCTAGTTTTTTCTTCTTCCTTCTACCTCTAGCCTTGCCTTGCTATTGCCGAATACTTTCCACCTACACACAAAAAAACAAAATTTGCAGGAAATAGGGAGGGATTTTCAGCAAAACCCTTCTCAGAATGTGCCTTTGTTTGTTCTCTCCAATGCGGCTTCCTCCTTCACGGCAAAATGCTCCTTCCTTTTCTTCTGCTTGTGATTCTACATGGTGGGTTGGATCTGAATTATATTCTTACTCTAGAATGTGTTCGAAGTCAAGCCCTACTTGTAGAACTTTATACCAGGGATGTTTCCCTTATGCTCCTTCTTGCTTCTCCTTGGCTTTGAGCATTTGAATGAGAAAATGCAAGCTCCTAGCACCTATTTATAAGATGAAAGAGGTAAGGGGACACTTGGCCTACATGCGACAACTCCCCCTTAATTGCCACTTCACCTTCCATAACTAATTTGCATGTAACTAACTGTTCTATATGTTGTTTTTCTCTTATCTTGTTGGCTCGGCTTCTTATAACTCATGCATGGCAGGCCCATTGGAAAAGCATGCATCTACATTTTTCTCCTTTTTCGGCCCGGACGACCCAGGCGGCTAGACGACTTACTTGGCTGTTTAGATATCCTATCCCCTTGCTCGTCTCAGCAGCCCAAGGGCCTAGACGGCCTCCTATGCAGGCCCAGACAACTTCTGCCAACTTGTCTACTTGGTCATCCTGACAGCATGGGACTTCTTTGCTTCAAATGGCCTAGATGGCTAGATGACCTACCCCTTTGTCCCAAATGCCTTCTTTGTCTTGTGTCTTGTCCTAACAACCTCTTGGGTTCAAATTCATTTCCATCAGCCATTCTTTCCTTTGGTAGCTCATCCTCCACTTCTTTGAACGACTTCTAGAAGACCTAGATGGCCTAACCCTTGGTCCTAATGGCCAAAGGGCAATCGGGGACCTACTGTCTCTATCTGATGGTCAAAAGGTGGCCCACCTTGTTGGTTGGATGACCTATGGGCCATTTGAGTATATTGCTAACCCTCAGATGACCTCCTTCCTCGGCTAGACTGACCCAGGCAGCATAGGGGTCTTAACAGCCTAACTAGATTGCCTAAGTAGTCTCGTTTGTGTGCTTGCATTGAGTCATCAGGTGGCCCTTGCGAACCACTCAGACTTCCCAAGGAACCGTTCAAAAGGTTTGGTGGATGCCTCCAATTGGTACTTTGCTTTCTCTTATTCATCCATCCCCTCATTACTACTTTGTCCTTAGAAGTGTTTTGAGCTTCTCTCCAAGGTACTTCTTGTAAAACAACATTCAATAGAGGATTAACAATATTTGTCAATTGGGCAACTTGTTGCCTCCATCTTGGTGTTCTCGTTTACCTCTTTCGAATTCCAAGCTTGAACTAGGACTACTCTAGTCTTCCTCCTTACTACTCGAACTTGTCAAGGACACACTATTGGACTCGTTCTCCGGGTTGCTAGCACCTATCTCCTCAGTAATGTTTGCCAAGGTACTTCATGAATATCTTGCCACTCAACTTCTCTTGTTGAGGTCTTATTTTCTAGAATGGTAGTTTTCTTCCAAAAACTCACCTTCCTTCGCACAGTCATTAGTAGTTCCCAACAGCTGCTTGTCTATCGTGCACCTCCTGGGGTCTCTTCTAGACTTATCCCCTCTCTTGAAAAGCTCCTATTAGTCACTTGAATATCCTATTGCAAACTCAACAAATCTTATGCACGTTGTCTTTGCAATTCAGCTATTTAAATGTTCAACTGCTCACTCCTTTCACACAATTGTTGTGTTTCAATATGCATTCCTTGTTGTGCATGACTGATGGCTGCTAACAAGCTCATCCCCTTGTACTCACTTCCATCACTTCGAAGCTCATGTTCTGGTGGTTCCTTTTGTCCCTTATGCATTTTCGTCATTCGTAGCATGTTTTCAGCCTTAAGTGACCTCAGTTTGTTCTACCTCTAGAAACCTGACATGCACACGCACCCTTCTTCATTTAGTGGGTTTAGGCTCCAATTTTTCTTGCTCTATTGTTGTTTGCATGTCCAAATATTGTTTGCTTGTAGTTTCCTCTTCATACAACCATGCTAGCTATTCTACAAGTACACTTTCATCCAAGTCACGTGTATCTTCCACACCATCATCTTCTCTTGTATGACTTGATTCTCCAACTTGCCCTATCGAGAGTCCTTGAAAGGATCTTGAAGACTAACTCGGTGCAATCGTTAGTCTGCCCATACTTGTGCCTTCATTACTTGGCTCAAAGTTTACAAAGCTTACCCGTGCCCTTACTTTGTATGGCTTCAAGTTCGAATGTTAACTGTCTCAGGACATTGTGTCCCATCCAGTCTCCTCAACCTTATTGCACCATTATCCATTACTCCATCTACTTGGAAGGATCCAAGTCACAAGGTCTTCAACTTTTCTTGCTTGATCTCACGTTTGTCATTAAATCTCAGCACCAAGTCACCTACCTTCATCTTCTTTAGGTGCTTGTTGTGCCACAACTTTTGACGATGTTGGGCATCCTCCGTAGCCCACTGTGCTTTCATCCTCTTCTCATATAGTTTGATGAGTGTTGTGAATCTTTCTCTAGGGTTTCTCGTGGTTACAAAGACAATTCTGCAGTGCCACCCTTAGACTTGGTAACAGAAATTCCACCGGCACAACTAGCCCTATCCATACATCAATTGAAATGGTGTATGACTCATCATCGGTCTGTACGTTGTCCTATATGTCCTGGCAAATTCTCTCAATCAGCATCTTCAATTCCACACATCTTGTACATTATGGATACCAAAACCTTGTTTGTTGCTTCCACTTGCCCATTTTCCTTGGGCTAGTACGAACTTGACAATGAATGTAAGATTTTGAACTCCGTCGTTAGCTTTTGAATAATTTCATTGACAAAGTGTCCTCCATGATCACTCGTCAATTGAAGGAGCTCCTTGAATCTTGTAATGATTTTTTTGTACAAGAATCATGCAATGCTCTTTGCAGAATTATCTGACAATGCTTTTGCCACCACCCACTTTGTCAAATATTCTATTGCTACCACAATGTACTTACATCTCCTATGACTTGTTTTCAGCGGTTCAATAATATCAAGACCCCATCTCTCAAACAACTACAGTTCAGATGGATGTAATAGCTTGAAGTCCCTCCACAACGGCCTCTTAGCTCTTTGGCATGTATCTCATGCGGTCACAAACTCCTTTGTAGCGCGATAGAGGGTAGGCCACCACATCCCTTCAAGAAGCACCTTCCTAGCAGTCGCATTTGGCCCCATATGCCCTCTTGCCAATCCTTCGTGAGCCTCTTTCAATGCTGCATTCACCTCCTTGTCCATCACACATCTTCATAGAATCCCATTAGGTCCAATTTTGTACAATGAACCAGCTATCAATTGGAATGGTGCTGATTTAATGATGATTTTCTTCTTTTTCGTTGTCGTCAACTCCTTTGGTAGCTCCCTCGGTCAACAAGTATTCTCCCACGTACCACAACGGTAGCGCAGTGGTTGCAAACAAATGAGCATCCGGAAACTCATCCGACACCTCTTCCATAGGTTCTCTTGAGCCAATCCTTGACAAATGATCTGCTATCACGTGTTTCTTCCCAGGTCTCACCACCACTTGAAACACGAACTCTTGCAACGTCACAAGCCACCTGCTAACTCATCCGTCAATGGTTGGCTTGTTGATTAGGTATAACAATGCTTGATGATCTACATAGAAGACCAAAGGGTTGGCAAGTAAGTAATGTCTAAATTTTTAAACTGGGTTTACCAATGTTGAGAAACTCGGACTCAAATCGAACTTGGCAAGGCCCACTTGGAACTTGGGACTCAGGACTTGGCAAAATTCTTGACAAAAACTCGGCAAAATAAAAACTCGTCAAGTCGAGCCCGAGTGATTTGGCGAGGCCAACATGCACTCGGACTTGGCAAAACTTGCTGATTTTTGTAACTATGGCATATACCATCCCTAATGCTTTCCTCTCCGTTGTGCTATAATTCTTCTCCGCCTATGACAACAACCAACTTGAGAAATATAGCGACTGATCCTACCCATACTGCTCCTCCTGGGAAAGTCTGCATCCAATTGCAAAGTTGGATGCATCTACGTGGACATGGAACTCCTCATACCAATCTGGAAACACCAAAATGGGTGTGCAAAGTAACTTTGCTTTCAACTCTTCCCTTCTGGTGCTCCTCATCCACATAAAAGGAGTCCACATAAAAGGAACACCATTGCATGTCAATGCATCAAGAGGGTGTGAAACTTGTGTAAAATTCTTTATGAAGCACCGATAGTGTTAGGAGGTGAAGTCAATATCCACATCTCCAATGTTCTTCAGCAGAGAGGTGCATGGTGGTGCAGCTTATAAAGAGGAAACAAACAATATTCTGTAGTCTTCCTTTAGGAGAGGAAACAAACAGTTTTTTGGACTCTTCCTTTGGAAGAGGAAACAAACAGTTTTTTGGACTCTTCCTTTGGAAGAGGAAACAAACAGTTTTTTGGACTCTTCCTTTGGAAGAGGAAACGAACAGTTTTTGGACTCTTCCTTTGGAAGAGGAAACAAACCGTTTTTGTTTTTTCTATAAAAGGGGAGTGACCCCGTGCATGTAAATGATGATTGAATGTAATTTTGCTGAAATCAATAAAAGTTCAATCTTCCATTGCCCCGTGGTTTTTCCTGCACATTGCAGGTTTTCCACGTAAAATCTGTGTTACTGTTTTTTCCTGTTTTATTGTGTTTTTCTGCTTGCACATAATTTTTCTATATTTTCTAACATCTGGTATCAGAGCCTAGGGTTTTGTGCAAGTGGGAGCTGCAACAATGACTGGAAGTGTAACCAAGTTTGAGATTGAAAAGTTTGATGGAAGGAACTTCGCCCTATGGAAGATGAAGGTGGAGGATTTGTTGGTTCAAAATGACCAAGCCCTAGCCTTGAAAGGGGTCGCGAGTAAACCAAGCAACATGAAAGATGAGGAGTGGGCAACGCTAGATAGGAAGGCGGTTTCTACAATCCGTCTATGCCTAGCGGACTCCGTCTTGTTCAATGTTGTTGAAGAAAAAATCGTGGAAGCCCTTTGGAAGAAGCTTGAAAAGTTGTATGAGACGAAATCTGCAACAAATAAGGTTTTTCTCGAAAAAACAGCTTTACAGCCTAAGGATGAAGGAGGGCTCATCTCGTGGCAGATCACTTAAATGAGTTTAATACCTTTATCGATAAACTGGTTTCAATTAATGTGAAGATGGAGGATGAGGACAGAGCTATCACCCTACTTTGTTCCCTCCCGGAGACTTGGGATCATTTGGTGATGACCATTAGCAATTCATCATCAAGAGCTCTAACTTTTGATGATGTGGTAGCCGCTTTGTTGGCAGAAGAGTTGAGGCGGAAAACGTCTTTGGAACCCTCAACCAATGAAGCCCTAGCTGTGAGAGGTCGATCTTTCGAGAAGAGTCAACAAAGTAGATCACAATCCAGATCTAAGTCTAAAGGACGCAAGCTGAAAGGGAAGTGCTGGCATTGCGGGAAGCCAGGGCACTCAAAGAAGGACTGTTGGCAGTTAAAAAAGGAAAAAAATGGTGAAATTACAACCTTCGTTGAGGCCAGTACAGTAAATTCTGGAGATACGGCAACATGTGAGGCTTTCTGTATCAGCAACAACAGATCTGTTTTATATACCTGGGTTTTGGAATCGGGTGCATCTTTCCACATGTCTCCTCACAAAGACTGGTTTGACAAATATCAGCCATATAATGGTGGGAAGGTCTACTTGGGTGATGATCACCCTTTAGAAATTGTGGGAAGAGGGGACATAAGGATCAGGTTGGACGATGGTAGAGAAAGGATGTTATGTGATGTGCGACATGTGCCGGATTTGCGGAAGAATTTGCTCTCAATCAAGATGATGGATAAGCTAGGGTATTCTGTCACTTTCGGTAACAACTATTGCAAAATTACCAGAGGTGCTATTGTAGTAGCAAAGGGAGAATCTTATGGGACCCTATATCGTTTATGCGGTGATACGGTGACAAACCATGCAACAACAAGCAACTTCAGTTCAGGATGCAGTAATGCTATGGCATGAACGCCTAGGCCATATGAGTGAAAAATGTCTGAAAATTCTGCATGACAGAGGTATGCTTTTTGGACAAAAACTCGTCGAGTCGAGCTTGAGTGATTTGGCAAGGCCAACATGGACTCGGACTTGGCAAAACTTGCTGATTTTTGTAACTATGGCATATACCATCCCTAATGCTTTCCGCTCCGTTGTGCTATAATTCTTCTCCGCCTATGACAACAACCAACTTGAGAAATATAGCGACTGATCCTACCCATACTGCCCCTCCTGGGAAAGTCTGCATCCAATTGCAAAGTTGGATGCATCTACGTGGACATGGAACTCCTCATACCAATCTGGAAACACAAAAATGGGTGTGCAAAGTAACTTTGCTTTCAACTCTTCCCTTCTGGTGCTCCTTCGTCCACATAAAAGGAACACCATTGCATGTCAATGCATCAAGAGGGTGTGAAACTTGTGTAAAATTCTTTATGAAGCACTAATAGTACTCAACATACCCCAAGAGTTACTTTAGTGAGCTCACGTCGTATGGCTCCTTCATGCTCATCACGACGCGAATCTTGTTAGGATCGGTCTACAACCCCTCTTTATTTTTTATAAAGCATTGGTAGTTCCCAACATGCCCTAAAAATGACTTTAGTGAGCTAACGTCGTATGGCTCCTCCATGCTCATCACGATGCGAATCTTGTTAGGATTGGTTTGCAACCCCTCTTTGCACACCACATGCCCTAGTGACTTACCATATGGTACTAGCAACTTGCATTTCTTCCGATTTAAGGACAACTGAGCATTCATGCACAACCACATGCATTCCTCCAATGCCTTTAAATGCTCGTCCTTTCTTCCATACAATATCCAATCATCCAAGAATACCTTAAACTTGCCTGTTGACATTTTCTCAAAAATGTATAGGGTGATCCTTTGAAACGTGGCAAGGGCGTTGCATAAACCAAAGGGCATTAAGTTAAATGCATAAATACCATTCTCTACGACAAGCGTGGTCTTTAGTCGATCCTCCTTGATAATACTAATTTGGTTGTGCCCTAAGAATCCGTCCAAAAATGAATAGATCTTATGACTTGCTACTTTCTCCAAGATTGAATCGGTGAAAACTCACTGTGACCTTGAAGATTATTCTTGCACCCAACATCTTCTCTATTTCTGTGTTGACCAAGGCGGCATACATTGGATTCTTTCTGTATGACCTTCTTCTTACAGGTTGTGTGCTTGGAACCAACGGAATCAAATGGAAGCACAATTCGGTTGGAATCCCTTGTAAATTTTATACGTCCATTCAAAGACTTCTTTGTACTGCATGAATATTTTAAAAGCTATTGTTTTTAAAATTGGGTTACACTCATCCTTGCAATGGATTATCTTCTCTTCTCCTTCATTGAGGTTCACCTACACCATCTTCGAACCTTTGTACTTTATGGTGATAGGTTCCTTTGCCATTTTTGCCACGTCAAAAAATGTGTTGGCTTCTTGTCAATCTGGGCATTGCCAACACTATACTCTGCAAAATGTGGTGGAAAGGTGATCTTTTCCTCTTCTTTGACATTTATGGCTGGCTTAGCGCTTTGACTGCACTCTCTAACCTTATACACACTTTGAGGCCCTTCATCTTGGACATCTTCCTTTGCATTTATACACATGCAGCTAGGATGGAAATTTTCATAGTCTTCTATTTGCCAATGTAGAAGTCTGCTATCCAAGCGCCCTTCATATTTCGTGCAGTCCTCCAATTCTAGCACTCCGTTTGGTTTGCAATTATCTGCTCAATCTTCTTCCTTCGACAATGAGTTGCCGGATTCATCGAACGTTGTCAATTCTTCACTAAAGGATTGATTCTTCAAATTTATTATATTTGTGCTGGCTTTTCGTAAAAGTCAAGTGATCCTTCTCTCAGTTATGGTTTACTTTTCTTGTGTGTAACCACCCATGTCCCAACAATGCATCATAGGCTGGTTTTTGCATAGCACTTACCACAAAGTCCAGAATGAACATTTGATCAACAATCTTCCCTTTATGTGCAGTCAAAACTCCTTTCATCTCATTGCCATACTGGTTGCGCTATATAATCGAAAATTGGGAGACCACAAAAATGGTGCCACCAAATCCTTCCACATCTTTTTAGGTAGTACGATCACCCTCGAACTGCCATGAACAATCACTTGCATCAATTTGTGATTCAACGACTCGGTATGTATTTGTGCTATTTTCTTCCCTGCATCGATCATCAAAATTGTCGATTCAATGTACTGTTGGCGATCGAATTGGCCTAGTTATAGATTTTCTAAGTCTACAGTGCCCTAGACCTAATGCCAAGCATTGAATGTCCGAAGGAAAGGAATGTCTTTGTGACAATCTCTAGTAGGGCTGGTTCCGAAAGTAAAATGGGGTTTTGAGATAAGGGTTAGAAAGGTACTGAAAGAAATGAAATGACTAAAAGGAATGGGAAAGGGCTAAAAGCAAGAAATACGGGGTGATGGACAGGAAGCACGATAGACAGTCTAACACTTGAACCAACAACAATCAAAACAAGATACTTTTAACAGAAACTAGCATTAAACCTTCAGAACTGTATAAACTCCAGAGGTATTCCAGGGATTCATATTTTACTGACAGCTAAATCCAGATAACATAATTAGGCTATATGGTAAAGAGGCTAATTTAACAGAAATAACATGATAGAAGTCATACACAAAGATAGAAGATTCAAAGCCGGAGCCAAAAGTCTGTATTTCGGAAGTAGATTTCAAAGCGTACAACTGCTTTTATAGCAGAGATTGTCCATTCTTGTTACAGAGAAAATATTGGCTTTTATAGGGAATTCCACTTCCTAAAACATTAATGCCCAACCACTCACCCAACGGTGACAGGCAGACTCGGTCTAGAACCGACTTACAACATTTAATTCGTCCTTGTAGATAACTCAGCATTGAAGGTAGAAGATTCCGACGAGATAACTTAGCCCTGAAGACAGAAGGTTCCGGCAATCTACCACAATCGGACGGCTTAGAGCGCAGCTTCGGGTCGGTTTAATCAGTCAATGGCAGATTTACAGCAGCCCTTGACAGTTCCGGGCACCTTCATGGCGGTTCTGGGCAGTTTGCACTGCGTTTGGGGTCCGCCAGGAGTTTCGCTCCATAACTGGAGCGACAACAGTTCATTCCATGCCTTAGAAATTTTTTTACCTTTGTTTTGGGTGTCGCTCCTTGGGTGGAGCGACAGAGCCTTTCGCTCCACTGGTGGAGCGCTTGGAAGATTCGACTGCGTTGACCTCTCTTTTGGAAACTTAGCCGTTTTTGCCTCTCTTTAGGCCTTTCTGGCCCTTCGCTCCATTGGTGGAGCGACAGGGCCTGTCGCTCCAGTAGTGGAGCGATAGGGCCTTTGACCGCTTTGACTTTTCTTATACTTGCCTTAATGCATCATTGCTTGGTTTTCGCTCCACTAGTGGAGCGCTTAGGAGATTCGCTCCACTAGTGGAGTGCTTGGTGCTTTGACCAAAATTTGACCCGCTTTGCACCCTTAGTGCCTTTTCTTTATCTTTGCGCCTCCCGGGAGTGTCACTCCATTGATGGAGCGACAGGGAGCTTCGCTCCACGGGTGGAGCGACTGCAACGTTGACCACTTTGACCTTCCGCACTTAGCTTTCCAACTTGCTTTTCGTTTGGAGAGTCGCTCCATAGGTGGAGCGAAAGGGGGATTCGCTCCACTAGTGGAGCGCTTGGCCCTTTGACCTCGCTTTGACTTCCTTTGCACTTAGCTATACTTGTTCATTATCATTTTTCTAATCTCTTTTCTGGCCTTTCGCTCCACTAGTGGAGCGACTGGAAGGTTCGCTCCACTGGTGGAGCGACAACATATTTTAATAGAAAAACATGTTCTAAAAACGACTAAGTGTTGGAAATCATTGCCATATGCGCAGATATGAAAAGAACAGAACTTGCAGAAAAATAGTAAGGAAAAGAACCCATTCAGAACATCGCCCATGCTAAAACGTCTTACAATTTTGCATGCGACATGACAGGAAAAAGCGCAGGAAAATTAGAGAAACCAAAAAAATGAAAGAATACAGTCCTAAGCTTAAAGAGATAGCTGGTGAAAGCACAGCAGCATAACAACATCTTAACCATTTTTTATGGAACAAGAGAAGTTTTTACAATGATTGTCTCAAAACTGTATACAACATAAAATCCAACAAAATGTGGCAAAATTGGCAACATGTACTAATCCCTTGCTACTTTCCTCGTCTCCAGTTAGCATTGTGGCTCTTCTACTCTCCTTGTCTGCACCATCTCTCCAACCATTGCATAAAGCTTCGATATCGTGCACAGCAAATTGAACACCTTCACTGCAACATTTGTATCTAGTACTTGTGTTGCCTACCCGCTTTGTTGATATCTCTTCATCTTCAATGACAATGGGTTCTTTCAATTTCTTCTCCTGATTGGTCTTCCATATTTCTTCTTCTATTTGAACACATATTTCTTGCCATTTATTCTTCTCCTTGGAAGGGTTTGGGTACTGCTCCTCTTGTGCCCGAGCCACCGCCAGCACGTGTTTGTCCTTATTTGCTTGTTGCTGTTCCACTTGAGGATCCTTCTATGTCAATGAAATTGACATTTTATAAGTTGCTTGTGTTGGCTTTCTTTGGACAATTTTCCTCCTAATGCTTGCTAGATTCGCACCATCTACACATCATTGTAATACTGCTCCCAACGCTTGTCTGAGCATTTGTACAATTTTGTGCCAAGTGTCCCCACCCCTGACATCTTCTACACTATATGATCGGCCTTCCATCTGAGTCATATTGCAATCATCCTTCACCTCCACCTCCTACACTCAGATTCCTTGATTGCGGTTGCCTTCTCCCTTGGCAATTGTTTCGGTATCCTCCACTAGTCACTCTTTGTCCACTCTTCAAAGTGCTGGGTTTCTTCTCTTTCTCCTCCTTTTGCATTGTCATTGTTTGGTGCCATGTATTTCTCATAATGAACGGGCAATCCGCAATAGCATGACCTGCAATTTCACAAATATTGCTATATGCTTTCTTTGGGTAATTTACATTGGTGTCCTAGAACACCAAATGTCTTTCTTTTCTTTCTTCTTTTCATCCTTCACGTCATTTATCATTCTCTCTAGGTGTTTTCGCATGGCCAGAATGGTGGTGCTGAGATCATCTCAATCATTACTAGAATTGTCATGCTTAAGGCTCATACTTTCTCTAGTTGTTGCCATCTTCATCTCACTGTCCAGGTTTAATGCATGGTCAATTGCTTCCTAGTAAGTGGTTGGCGGAACCTCTCTCGTCTTATTATATCTTGGCAATAGTGTATCTAAGAACCATTGCTTTTGTAGCCCATCCATCGGCTTTGCCTCCATCTTACTGACAAGTTGTTTCAGATGATGATCGTAAGATTTAACATTTTCATCCTTTTTTTGCTTCAAATAGATTTCTCCAATGATCTTTGTATCATCTTCAAGCAGTGGAAACTCCTTTTTGAATTCGTTCTTTAACATAGCCTAGTTTGTGAAGGGTTCTTTTTTAAGTGCCAATCAATCGCTACTCGCAATGTTGTTGGGAATAGTCTCAACCATGCATCTTGGTCGGTTACTCCATTAGCCTTCCATATCGTCTCGCACGTTTCAATATGGCATTTGGTATCCTCCCTCCTATCTCCTATGAATTTTGGGCACTTCTTGTTGCCCACCGCTATAAAAATGTTTGCCATTGTGGTGGTTGTTCGTTGATCTCATCTCCACTCAACGAACCTTTCGTATATTACTGGTCATCTACAAACAATCTTCAACCAATTTGTGGTGCGCTTATACTCAGCGATCTCCTTCGCGAATATACAAGCATTGGCTTGGGTCTTTCTAGCACACTCTCCCACGGCTGCCCTTGTGCTTGACTCTTGTCCTTCGCACGTCTAGGCACTCTCCCTCGCACATGTGCTCCACCTCATCCTGTGCACAATCCACATTGGCACTTCCTTCACCACTTGCGCGAATGTTTTTTTTGGTCTGATCTTTGTTTGCATGTTGCGTCTCCACTTGCACGACATCCTTCATTGCCAAAACAATATTTGCTGCCTTTTTTCACATCCTTAGTTTGGACTTCCCTCCTCTTGAGGGTTCCATACTTGCTTCACTTTTGGCACCTATATCTCCTCGTTAGCAAACTTTGTTAGCACTCTGTTGTCAACATGCAAATCTTCCTTGCTGACATGTAGCTCCTCGCTGCCAACATGCAAGTCTTCTACGTGCTTTGCACGTCTACACTCTCCTCACACGTGCTTTTGTGCGATCCTCAAGCTTCTTCTTGTTGGTTGCTAACTCGTCCTTTTGCGTCCATGTCTCCCATGTCCTTACGTCAGGTTATCTGTCATCCACCTCTTCTGTCTTCAATGTCAATGTGGTCACTAATTTGAACTTTAGACGACAATGATGCCAAATGTAGCACATTAGTGGTATTCCACAATTAAGGAACAAAGAAAGGATGACAAGGAATATCAACACAAAACATCAGCAATCAGAAAACACTCGGATGGTCTTGTACTTTCTTTTAGGTGGCATGCACAACACAATCAATTTATGCCTAACGGCCCTGCAAGCACAAAGAGGTTAGATGGCCTTGTTCAGCATCAGACGTCTTGGTTCAGTAGTTTAGACGACTCAGTATCACATGCAAACGACCCTGCCTGTACATCTACAACATACATACAAAGGTGGAAATAGTCCAAATGGCTAATTTACAACAATAACAATCATTCACAAGTACATGCACAATAATGGCTGAATGAAAGTATTCTTACTATCTGCAAGATTACACATTTGTACAATGGAATTCTCTCTCGATGCACACACGAACATATAACGATACCATCTATACATAACATGCCCTCAATGAATGAATGGATGGTCTTATTTATACAACTTGGGAGGCAGTTGCTCCCTCAACTTCTGACAACTACCTACCCGACACTTCATTTTCTTGAATTTCATTTGTCATGCATTTGACTTACATTTCATTTCATGACTTATTAATTATATGTACTACATTTTGTCAAACATTTCTCATACGTATAACAAAACAACTCAAAATATCAAAACTACTACATAACAAAATTACATGTGCTACATCAAGTTCGAGGTGGCACTTGAGATGGTGCCATGTTTGAACTGGCACCTATAGTCACTTCCTTCATTGACTTCTCAACCCCAACACTTGGACGATGCACTACTCTCATTCTCCAAACTACTCTTGTTTTTAGAATCATCACTTTCGTTGCAAGAGTCACTCTCATCATTAGAGTCACTTTCAACATTAGAATCACTTCCATCTTCAAGGTCGCTCTCATCCTCATTAACATGACCCTAGCATTTTAATGACGTCTTTGCATCACTTTCCAAGTTCAAAGCCTGCTCAAAGGCCTCTTGATATGATGTTGGAGCCTTGGAGGGACCACCCTGATCTTCTTGTACATAGGAAGAAGTCCTTCCATGAACCATATCTTTAATGCATCGAACAGATCTTCCTCCAGATGGATAAACAACCCACTCAACCTCTAGTTGTAGGACTGAACAAACTCTTTCTCACCCTATTCCATTTTATAAATTTAAACAATGACCTCATCGTCATTGTGGAACAACCAAAATTCCTTCACAAATGCTTTGTGCAACTCATCCCAAGTTTGGTACTCACCTCTAACAATCCCATGTACTAGTCTATTGTGATTCCATGAAATGTAGTAGGGAATAAACGTCTCCAATCTGCATCATTCTTCTGTCCATTCGCTTTCCACATAATGAGGCAAATTTTCCAATACTTGATAGGATCCTTTGTTTCACCACCATGAAACATGGGACACTTACATGATATGCCAAAATCGGTCTTTATTGTGATAGGTTGATTTGACATTGAAGGTGGTTGTTCATGTGACTCACCCTCTTCACACACATCATGAGGTGCACCCCACCGTAATTGCTCTCGTGCCATACTCCTATCCCTTGCACCATGAAACATGCCAACTTGCAGTTGCTTTGATGTTGGACTGTTGTTTGGATCACCATCGAGCACACCAGCCTGTAGTTGCTCTAGTGCTGGACTCTCATCTCATGCACTGTCGAATACGCCATCTTACTTTTTGACATTGAAGGTGGTTGTTCATGTGACTCACCCTCTTCACACACATCATGAGGTGGACCCCACCGTAATTGCTCTCGTGCCATACTCCTATCCCTCGCACCATGAAACATGCCAACTTGCAGTTGATTTGATGTCGGACTGTTGTTTGGATCACCATCGAGCACACCAGCCTGTAGTTGCTCTAGTGCTGGACTCTCATCTCGTGCACTGTCGAATACGCCATCTTACTTTTGCTTTGATGTTGGACTCCCATCTTGCTCACCATTGGGCACACCAACTTGCAATTGGTCTGGTGCCAAATATTTGTCATGCATTCTTTCTATCACATAACTTGCTCCACCAACTCCTAGCCTTTACTGCCAAACCCGTTTTCTCCTCCATCAAACTTGTCATCTTTGTCATGTCAAACTTCATCGGCTTGAACATGAACAACCATATCTACGTGCATGTCTTTGCCTGCGCGAGCTTGTTTGTCTCCACGTACATCTTTGCTCGTGTGAGCTCGTCCATTTGTACACGTGTCTTCATTGCCTTCACATATGTTACCATGCACTTGTCCATCTTCATCAATGCGCACTTACATGTTGGTATGCACATCGTCACTTGTGCAAACTTCCTCGTTGACGTGCACATCTGCTTCATGCTCAAACACTTGCATGTTACTGTCTTGTGCGAACACTCACACTTCTACCTCATGCACAAATGTTTGTATATTTCCAACTTAACCATCATGGCCGTTGTCACGTATTTCTCGGTCATCATGTATTTCTCCACCATCACTTATTTCTTTGTCATTGTGGATTTCTCTGTTAATACGTGTTTCTTTGCTAGCAAGTTCTCTCGACACGTCGGCAGTTTGCACGACACCAACTTTGCCATAATATAACTCGTGTTGTAATTCCTTGTCGTTTTATAACTTGTGACGTAACTCCTCACTATCACATAACTCCCCGTTGTCACATAACTCTTCGTCATCACATAACTCTCTGCCATCACGTAACTCTTCATGCATGAACCCTTGCACATCTCCTCCACGCATGTCCGCTTGCACATTTGGTTGTGCATCCGCTTGCACATTTGCTTCATGTATCAACCCTTAGCGTCAACAAACAAGCCTACGTCTTCTTGTCTTGCAACCTCCAATATTCTCTCCTTTCAAGGGAAATTATGTCGCTTTTTGGCTGCATTGTAATCATTCCATTGTTGTCGTTGTGAACCTTCTTGAGTGATTTTCTCGTCACAATTCCATATCACCAAACTCGACCCAACTTCAAACAAAAAATGATGCTAGAATGTAGAAATGGAATACAACACAATACTATACAATTCCGTTACCACTTAAATAAACAAAATATACAATGGGAATAAATTACAAATACAATTGGATACACTTTGCACAAAACATGTGTCCTGCATAGCAACTCTCTGCAATACACCATTCTCCAATGAACCATCGACAACGTACTTTGGACAACAACAACTTGCACACACACACCCTCAGATACAAACAAATAGATGGATGCATTCAGAAAATGTAAGGGTTCTATTTATACTACTCTTGGGAAGGGGAGGCAGTTGCCAACTTCTGCAGTACCCTAAGTACTATTATATGACATCTTAATTACTCGCACACTAATTATGTCTCGTAAGTATTTCGACAAACACTTTGGGTGCACATATACATTCCTACACTCAAACATGCATTCATTATGCAGACATGTCAATTTGTCTGCCTACATATGTTCTATGTTTTTTTTTTTAAATATATAAAACATATATGCGTCTCGTTGCGTATCTAGCCATATCCATATTAGGGGATCTCAAAAATTTGTCATATACTTATCACATACGGAGACTCTATCCATATCAAATACTATATCTGTGTCCGTGCAAAATAGGGACAAAATCTTGATTAGAAGGATGGGTGCATATTAGTGTTTTTATAAACCACAAATGGTAAGATCGATATGCCAAGGACACTGCCAATTGGTGACCCATTGGGTTGCCATACAATGGCATGGGTCAACGTATGACCCATATAAAACTCTAAAGGGTCCTTAAAGTTGGACTTTCCATTCCCACATATTCTAACAGGAGTCAAAGTCTGTCTCCATCACAAATGGGACATAACGTAATGTTTATCTGCATTTGTAGCAGAATAGAGATAATGACATCTTGACACCAATTGTGTGAGATGTGCTGCATAATCATCAGTGTACCAAAAGATGGTGAGTGGAAGGGGAAGAAAATGGAAGAGACACAACCAATATAAATGTCAAGTCCACATGATCAGCAGGGCAACTGACCAAAACCATGAACGTTCTTGCCATTGGCAAAGGACAAAACCCACAGATTTGTGCCTTACCCGTGTGGAAAACAAGTAGATCTGCTAGAGTCTGGAAGCAGGGAAGTCTACCAAGGATCAGAAGAACATTTGACCAACAATTGGAGAAGGCGCTTCCCATAAGTTGTATTATGATTCGTCACATTAGCAAATGCTTCATGTAACCCAAGCTCTTCAACGTTCAGTTGAAAGAAATTAAGCTATCTTTGGTGAGATCATGGATAGGCTCTGAGTGGGTCCTACTGCAGGTAAAAATAAAAAATGGAAAAATAATTTTCAATAATTGGAACCACTTCCCACATTTCAAAAACACTCTTCAGTAGCTGAAACGAGAGAAAAAACAATAAAAGTTGACTCCCAGTAGATAACATCCCATGACAAACAGACATAGAAATCTTCTTTTAGTTTACCGCTTCCCAAATCTCTTTCAGATTGCAGAAATCCTCTCAAGAAAAGGTGCAAAACTCTTCATTAATTACTCTGCAGATGCTCTTCTTGAATTTTTTTTGTTTTCTTCCTAGTTAGAAATGATTCAAACTTGGGTAATATCTTCATTCTTCAACTTGAATTTTAATGGGTTCATCACTCATACATCCTCAATTTGAGAGAAACATGCCCTGAATCTGGGATGTCTCTTAAACAAACCCAAGACCAATCAGGTTGAGAAGGTATTGGTGCATAGCAGCAGGAGGACATATGCATTTGTGCTTGTCAAGCATAGGGAGAAGAAAGAAGCAACCTCGACAAAGGAATAGCAAGCCAAATATGTGTACCTCTCATGTTAGAGGTAAAATTACCCGAGGAGTATGGCATATGTATGTAAGAGGTAAGCTTGAAAGTTGCTTTCAAGAGGTTGAAGTTGGGCTTCAAGCTCATCCTACAAAATATACTGGGTTTCAGGGAATGAGATACTGAACCACACATACTTTGCAATCTCTTCATGTGATTCCAGTCATGCCTAATTCTACTTTTGTCTCTATAATTGTTTTACTACATGGGAGCATTTATCATAAAGGAATCCACACTAATTATCCATTGTATTATACTTTATTGCTTTCTGTTGTGCAAGCCCTGTTACAATTTATCCACAACAGCTAAAACTAAAGATTTCATGGTCATAGACTTGACCACAGTAGATAAATCTAAGGATCTAATGTCCAGAGGAAACCCCTTGATCAGACACTAAATAATACAAATGAGGTCTAGCCATAGGATATGATTTTTAAGATAACAATTTTATGCCATGTGGCTTGTAAACTTAGGATATAATCACCTGTTGGAATTTTTGCTTAGAAGATTAGTTAACCAAGTTCTTTGAAGCTTGTTAATTCCATAACATGTTTCAGTGTGCATATAATTTGACTATTCATCCATATATAAGCTATTTGCTTGTGATAATGGATAACCATGACCATAGATGAACTTTAGCACTTACATAGGCACTAAAGTTGTCTTGTATAAATTATTAATATATATGTAGAGTTTAATGTTAGTGTGGAACAAAATCTAGGACATTGCTGATGGAATAACAATTTGACTTGGATGATGACACTAAGCCTGTAGTAGGCCTCAAAAACAGGCTTTATATAGTTGCATGCAATCCTCACCACTTTAGTTGATTGTCATCATTCTTCTATCTTCTAAATTTTAATGTTGTAAATTGTGACATTTCAACATTCCAATGAAATCTTCATATGAATATAGTAGAATTTTTAATGATGTTTGGTGAACATGTCATGCCGTAAGACTTGTATCACCACAAGGATTAAATAGTGTATGGAAACACTCATTGTCATATGGATGATACATATTTTAATGAAAATGTGGCATGCAATGGATATCACCATGATCTGCAAGACAATATAAAACACAAAAATTAAATAAAAATTGTTCAATGCATAAGTTGTGGTTGTTATGCATGTGCCTGGGTGCAAGCTGCTTACACTATTTAGAGATTGTCTTTATGATTTTACCAGAAATTTATCTAGGTTGATTATACTTGGTAAACATATTGGTGTAAGTTGCTTACATTGGTTGGAGATTGTCCTCATGAATTTTTCAGAAAATTATCTTAGTTGATTAACTTTTTAAACATATTTCCTTCTATTCATTCTACTGATTTCTGGTGCTAATTTTCTCCATATTTCTAGAGAAAGTCATTGTTTAGCTTATTTCAATAATTTTCTACAGTGCTCTCCCCAAAAGATGTATCTTCAATGGAGCATGTGCTTCCAAAATGGATGAGGTTAGAAAGCTTGAGAAAGGATAAACTTTTTAATGCAAGTGTAAACTTAGGAGCAAAAATTTCATCATTGCCACAAGGTGACCTGTAAGTAATTCTCAAATGATTGTCCTTTCTGTCTCTATTCATAAGCTTCTTTCAGTTTGGTACTTCATTTTTCTGATAACATCATATGACTAACTATACAAATGGCAGGTTCAAACTAGTTAGGTTATCAACCTCTGGCAATGGTAAAATGCGGAACTTTGGCCAGCCATATCCATATGTTCATCCTAGAATCATGATATATGCAAAGCACCCTGTATGTGCTGAATGTTTATCCAAATTTATTATCTTTTACAGGAAAATACCTGTTGCTGTATAGAGATGGAAGAATTGACATTGTACTGCACAAATCATCAGAATCAATGGATATTTTAGAGTCATACATCCACACTCTTGTACTTGCATATCATTTGGGTACTAGTACTTTGGTCAATGACACCAAACATGCAGAAAGCTGTTTGTGGATGGAGAAGTACTATTTGACATTCATCTCAAAGGTTTTAGTTCCACCATATGTCATTATTTTTCTGTTCATCCAACTTGATTTGCGTCTGATTATGTGATAAGAGCATGTACTGACATGAAGTATCTTGTAACAGCTGCAAGCAGCAGGTTGGAATGCACAACGGCTTCTTGTACCTTTGACTGATTGGAGGGCAGACTGGATAGAAACTTTGGTTGATCAAAAGGCAACATAATTTTCAAAATGCATCAGGATTTGATGTCATGAAAGAAATTTCTTTTATTTGAAGTTAGAAATCTACAAGATACTTTTGTTATTCACTATTCAGTCTTCCTAATTTAATCCTAACACAAGGAAATACATCTTCCCCTTTTTTCTAACTTGATCTTTGTGTTGACTCTAATAGCTATTCACACCCAGATCAATGTAATATGAAGCATCATGTGCTCTTTAAAATAATTGAAATTGCTGAATCCATCAGTACTTTTACATGAAAAAACCCATGAAAAACCCCAAATGGCACTATGTAATTTGTTATGCATCAACAACCACCATAATAGCTAAATTCTATTGGAAATCTGTTAAGTCTCCAATTCTGGAAGGAAGTTCATTGACAGAATATCAAGATACATGAACTCACATGACAATCATCCATGGTATTAAATACAATCATTTCTAAGATGACATTGTTTAACACATGCATATTTCACACAAACCTTACACACTGAATACAAAGGTAACAATTTTGTTAGTTTTATTTAATATATCCTATTGATATTTGAAGATTGTGGATTTCAAAAATTTAATGGAGTGCTTTATATATAAGAACAATGCAAGGAGACGAGTGTTTGTCCAAAAATTTTGGCATGCAATGCAATCTTATAAAATGACTATGAGAAAGTGGTGTAAATTACCTTACAAAGCCCTTTGCTAAGGTAAGACATGTTGATCTCTAGACCTTTAATGGATGTGTCGCAGTATATATCATTCGTTCATCATCAACACCCAATCAAGGTTCAAGGCCACTCATTCTTATCAATAACCAACACCTTATATCATGCCTACCCTTTTATGGCATAAAGTGTAGGATTCATTCTTATACGACTTCATAAATGTTGAACTAAGAAAAACAATGTCTTATATTATTCTCATATCAACCATAGTGGCAAGTTTCATGCCTATTTTGTCTCCAGTAAAAACAATACTAAGTAAACAAGTGATAATCTACAAAAGCGTAATTGATAATCCCATATAATTATAAAAAAGAGAGATGTGGACAATATATCGATTAATTGTCATCTTGGGCTATTAGCTTTAATGACGATTTATGAAATATTAACTTTATTGAAAGTTACATTAAAGAGTAGACATCGAATGCATGTATATTTTGTATGCGTTTATGATAATCAACGCATGAAATTGATGGGAATGCCCATAAGGAGGTGCCCAGTTTGGATAATGTCTCAATCCTCAAAGGAGTAAGTTGCATTGAACTAAAGAATAAGTTAATGTTTAACAACAAAGAATCCAAATTTTCTAATGGACACAAGAAATTTGATCATTTTGTGTGTTTTATTGTTGGTAAGTGGCCTAAGGAACATTCAAAATCTTCTAGGTTGAGTTTTATTGTTCCTAATCTAGGTATGACAAACAAGTTATAAATAACTTGGAAAGTAGGTACATTGTTAAAGTTATTGACCAAAATGAGGTAAATTAAGAATATGAATTGTAGTGATAGATGATCAAACCTTTTATATTATTATTGTTGATAAGTGGCCTAAGGAACATTAAATAATATCATGGTTGAATTTGATTGTTCCTAATATCAATGCAAATGCACTATATCAAGTCCAAACTAAGACCTTTGCAAGGTACCCACTTTTCAAGTTATTCCTTTGCAAGGTACCCACTTTTCAAGTCTAATAACTTGAAAAGTGGGTACCTTGCAAAGGTCTTAGTTTGGGTATTTTGGTTAAGAACCCTATTCACAAGTACAAGGAATTTGTTTGAATCTTTACACCTAAGCACTTGGTTAATTAAATGAACATAATTTTTATATCATGGTTCGAAACCATGTTTAAAAAGAGAAAATATATGGAAGTTTAGTATTTTAGAACCATTTATTCCTCGTGCCCTCTTTATGAAGCACACTATCTAAGGTGCATAATACGTTTTTCTAATCTTAAGAGTCAATCTGATAAAATATATTACCATAACAAACAAAATCAAAACAAGTTGGATAAGGCTTTCAACTTGAGAGAAAGACATGGTGCATAAAATAAGCCCTTCTTCAATGGTAAATGTCATTCTTATGGGAAAGTTAACATAAAATGGTTGATTGCCATAGAAAAATAAAAATAAAAACACTAAAAACTCAAAATACTAGATCAAAAGCTTTATATTATGTTTGGTATCAATATATTAATGGATGAGTGAATTTTTTGTCTTAATTAGACATGTTAACTATGTGAAAGAGAACATTTGTTCTTTTAATAGTAATAATACTTGTGAGAAGCCAATGGGTTTCCAACAAGTAGGGGGAGTGAAAATTTACATATTGTTATCTAAGGTTCCAATATCATGGGTGGGCATTTGGTAGAAGCATGAAGACACCTAGAGGTAGGGGTAAACTCATAGCAATACATAGACCCAAAATGGAGAGACCATAGATCTTGGATCAAATGTCAACGCATTACAAATCCAATCCCACCCTCATGTTCTCTACAAGCTTTGTCCCATTGCTAACCTTAACATTTAGCCTAATGGATTATGGAAAAACATTGGGAAGTGAGGAGTTTTATATCATAAATCGAGGTTTCAATCCCATTGTTTGTAAAGCCATGAGGACACATGGAGGTGGGAGTTGAACTTATGTCAATGCATGGACCTAGAATTGAGTGGCCATAGGCCTACCGGTTCAAGTGCCACCATATTGGGGATTCAATCCCACACTTATGTTCTATATGAGCTTTGCCCCAATGTTCAACTCAACATTTTAGCTGAATGAGTTGAGGGCACATGGTGGGGAGTGAGGAGTTTCATCTTGTAAGCTTAGGCTCCAATTCCATACCTTGAAGAGCCATGAGGACACTTGGAGGAAGGGGTTGAATTTATGGCAATGCATGGGCTTGAGATAGAGTGGTCATGTACCTAGAGGTTCAATTGTCATCATATTATGGATCCAAGCCCTCCCTTATGTTGTCATTAAGCATTAAACAAATATTCAACTTAACATTTTAGCCCAATATGTTTTAGGCAAGTGGTGGTAAGTGAGGAGTTTCACATTATAAGCTGAAGTTTCAATCCTATTGGTGGTTACTTTGTAAATCCATGAAGACACTTAGAAGTAGGGTTTTAACTTATGGTGATGCATGGAATTATGGTCAAGTAGCAACCTAGCATTAAGTGTAACTATATTATAATCCATTCTCATCGTCATGTTCTTTATGAGTTGTACCCCAAAGTTAATCTTAACATTTAAGCCCACAAGTTTAGGTCAAGCAGTGGAGAGTAAGGAGGTTCACGCCACAATCATATTGGTGAGTATCTTGTTAGTCTTATAGATGCTTAACAAGTTTAGAGCATGTAATAGGGAGTGAGAAGTTCTATATTGTAAGCATAGGTTCCAATCCCATAAGTGGGTACATTGTAGAGACACGAGGACACATTGAGGTAGGTGTTTTGAACTTATTGCAATGCATGGACCTTGGATCAGGTGGCCATAGACATAGGGTTGAGTGCAATACCATTATAGATCTAATTCTACCTCCATGTTCTCTATAAGTTTTATTGCAATGTTAGCCTTAACATTTAGTTTAATAAGTCAGGTATATATAGTGAAAGAGCAAGGAGTTTCACATCATATGTCAAGGTTCCACTCATATAGGCATGCAAAATTATAGATCCATAAAGACATCTAGACAAAGGAGTCAAAATACAATAATACATGGACCTAGAGGCAAGTGGCCATCCACCTCAGGTTGAGTGTAAAAATATTATGGTTTTGTGGCACCTTCATGTTCTCAACAAGATCTACCCAGTGTTAACATTTTTGTTCAACAAGTTTGGGCAAGTAGTATGGACCAAGGAGTTTCACATGGTAAACCAAGGTTTCAATCCCATGGGCTAGCACTTTGTAGAGCCACAAGAACACTTATAGGTAAGGGTTAAAACTATGAGAATGCATGGATATATAGTCAAGTGGTCACAAACCTCATGTCAAGAACCATATTTCAAATCCAACCCATTGCCATGTTCTCTACAAGCTCTCCGTCAATGTTAATATTTTAAAGGGTGGATGGAATTACATTAAAAATATTTTGTCAAATGGATTTTGGACAAGCAATGGGAAACAAGGAGTTTCACACCATAAGCCAATGTTTCAATCCCAAAAGAAGGCGCCTTGTAGAGGCATGAAGACACTTGGAGGTAGGGGTCAAATTTATGAAAATGCATGGAGTTAGGGTTGACTGTACTTAGATTATTGATCTATGCCCACCTTTATGTTCTTTATGATATATTCCTCAATATTAACCTTAACATTTGGTCTAAGGCATTGTTGAGCAATAATAAATAAGATACAATATTATGAGCACAACCTGTGTTCGAATATCTAGATTGAGATGGACACTCTAGTGATAGGTCATCCGGTGGTAATATAGCTTGTCATAATACCACAATAATGTGATTCATTGAAATAGACTATAATGTTGTCATCACATAATATGTGTGGGAGTAGTTTCAACCCCATATAACCAATTTCAAAAAATAATACTTGTGAGAAAGCCCACTCATCATTATGCATTTGAGCGAAGTAGATTTATGAAGATCAATAGTGATAGCAATCTTAACAATGAATGCTAGTACTTAAACTAAAGAAGAATTAGTTTTTCATAAGTAAATTTCACAATAATTATTTGGTTATTGAATTCCATTATGATACACTATATGTTATAAAATCACAAAAGGGCATTAAAGTTCTTGTAGGAACACTTTGGTTGTCAATACCATTTTATGCTTATTTAGAATCCAATTTACATATAGTGTGTATTGCTATGAGAGAATATATATAGTTTTTTTTTTTTTAAATATTTAAAAAAAATTCTTTGTAAATATCCATTTAACTATGACAAAGTTTTTGTAATGTGGGGTTGAATTTCAGTCTCCCTATTGAGAATATATCCCACTTTCACTACATCACCTTTTTGTTCCAATGGGTTGGGTTGCTCTCTTAAAATTTAAGGAAATGCTTCTCTCTCTCTCTCTCTATATATATATATATATATATATATATATATACATTAAAGTTCTTGTAGGAACACTTTGGTTGTCAATACCATTTTATGCTTATTTAGAATCCAATTTACATATAGTGTGTATTGCTATGAGAGAATATATATAGTTTTTTTTTTTTTTAAATATTTTAAAAAAATTCTTTGTAAATATCCATTTAACTATGACAAAGTTTTTGTAATGTGGGGTTGAATTTCAGTCTCCCTATTGAGAATATATCCCACTTTCACTACATCACCTTTTTGTTCCAATGGGTTGGGTTGCTCTCTTACAATTTAAGGAAATGCTTTCTCTCTCTCTCTCTCTCTCTCTATATATATATATATATATATATATCTAGTCCAATATGAAATATTCTAACTTTTTAACTTTGGTTGATTTCTTAAGAATATACCCTCTTTTTGCTAGATTTCAAACTTTTTGTTTGCAAATCTGCACTAAAGTTATGGGATGATTTATTGCTACATGGGGATAGAATTAGTTTGCTCTCTCCTTATTTTTATTATATTTCAACCTCTGTAGTATGTCCTTTGGGTTATCCTAGGTCAATGTCATACATATTTACTCCTTGTCATTGTGCCACACTCTTTTGGATGAAGATTGTTTTATGTTAAATTAAAGAATATATGATTTTTAAATTTTTTTGTTAGTATATATTGTCTAATATACAAATATAAACTAGCAAAAATATTGAGCATATTTTGTAAATTGGTAATATGGAACTGAAATGACCCCACCTATAAGATATATAATACCCATATAATGGTATATGCAATATTGTCCAATACACCAACACAAATTCCACCATAGAAAAATCCAAGGATAAGAACAAAATAATTGCTTGGGATTTGAACATGGGACCATTAGATTATAGTACCTTTGGAGAAAAAAAAATATTTTCTCCATATTAAAGTGACTTGTTTTTTGGTTGAAGTGTGCATCCCAAATCATATTTGAGTTCTTATTAGATGGTATACAAATATGTCCCATATGATATAGAGGGTTATCTTGTAGATAAAATTTAGGAACATGCTCACTCAACATGAAGAGATTGATATGCATTTGCAAAAACAAAACTAGCTTCATATAAGGTGGACAATTTGGAAGTCTCATGCTCATAATAATAAATAATTGTGGTAATTGTGACAATTGATAGTTAACTCAATAACTCTACTACCAAATTTGCACTCCATTTCTTATGGTTGACAATCATATAAAACTACTATAGTTATCTGGCCCACTTTTGATGTCTTTCATTCCTTGCCTTACTTTGTGTCTGAATGAACTCAAGTGGTCTTTGATCTATATGGATGATTTTTTTTTTCTTTTTTCAAAATACAATGCTCTATACATGCTTGCATGATTAAATAGGTATTTGTTATATGTAGGGTATTTTCGAGCTACTTTATTTAATGTCTTATTGTGATAAACAACTAGATTCTCATGCTATGCGAGTACGACTACCATTGTGTACTCTTATGCACTAGTCGTTATCTCAAAATACTATTTCATATTAGGTAGGAAAAGTATAGAAGTTGAACACAATTGGTCTTTTAGCTTCTCAAATGCTCTCTGCTATGTATTTTATTAATGCAACTTGAATTTGGTATCTCTTTTGGTCACTTGATGTAGTGGAAAAGCAATGTGTGGGAACTCCAATATAAATCATTAATAAAAATTAGCAAGGGTAAAAAACTATAAAGCTTTATTATAGTCTTTAGGGAGGACCAATTTCTAGTTATCTAAAGCTCTTTAGGATCAACATGGACTTCTTTGTCAATAATGTAATTGAGGTATTGAACCAAAATAACATACAACTTGCATAAATGAAGTACCTCCTAAACATGTTATAGATGCTCCTCCTATGTGTTACTATAGATGAGAATTTCATCTAAGTAGACTACCACAATTGAATTGGTGTAGGAATGTAGGATGCCATCCATTATTGTCATGAAGAATATAGGTGTATTGGTCAATCTAAAAGGTATAACCATCCAATTAAATAAAAAGTAGGATTTAAATGTAGTCTTCCATACAATAGTGAACTTGATGGGTATTTTATAATAGTTGGGTTTTTGGTGAAGAAATTTCCATTATGAGATAATTTTCAAGGATTGATCTATGATAAATGTGTGCATTAGACAAAGGAGAAATGGGAAACACATTAATCCAATTTTACCTCATAATGAAGAGGCACCCTAGTTGGTGATTTGATCAAGTCATCATATTCTACTATAATTTGGTCCATATCTTACTACTACTAGATTTTACAATAAATATTGTGATGGCAATAGTCCTCCTTGTGCATTATGGCTTGATTATCAAGAGAATAAATTTACTTATTTTGACTATCATCTTCATGTATTATTTGACAATGACTAAAGAACAAATGTGGAAGGTGATACCTTTGGTATCTTAAAGCGCTGACCTTAGATAGTGATGATTATATTTTATAATCATCACTCATACACACCATGCTTCTTCAATATTAATGGTTGGGCTAGGACCACATCACAAATATCCAATATCACAACATCACACAAAACTTCATCTTTGAAGGGTTTGATAGCATAAGAGAGGAGATATTGTTGAGTGAAATGAATATCTCTTCTTTATTGTAACCATCTAGTTTATATGGCTATAGGTGTGGTATTTTAGATAGATTAATATGAGTAAAAAGTTAGACTCTTTTGCATCATGATATCAACAATGAAATGCAAAGGATTACCCTTCACTTGCATCTATCAGTGAAATATATGTTTCTCATTTTGTGACTCTTCTTATGTGACATGTGATGGTGATGGTCATATCTGGTTCAACTTCCATTATCTACTTTCCTTTGTGTTCAACCTATAAATGTGTATGTGGTGGTATAGTGGATAGAGGGTTGTGTTTTAGTGAATGGTGATTGAATTTCTCAATACTCCATAGAAAGTTGGTTTCTCTTATGATAATCACATTATTTTCTAGTCCTGGTATTTTTAGGATTATTTTCTTGGTATTATTTCTTCTGCTTGCAAATTTATATTTGTATTGCAAACAAGTTATATAACCCTAATTAAAGTGTGGTTAATTTTATATTAATTAAGGTTAAGGTCCAAGGTCAAAGATTATTTTTGGACCTACTTGGTATTTCACATTGGGTTCACCAAAAATGTGGGATTCCAAAAGATGCACAAGGACACTGGCCTCTAATGTGTTCCATCAAGGGTCATCCACACTCAGACGAGAGAGCCCTACTACTAACTCATCATTAAATTATGCTTTGCATGATCTATCTTTAGTGAAAAAGGATTTTTAGATTCACCAAGGGCTTAAAGATTTCCCTAATCTAGTTTTTGATGTGTACAATTTAACAAACTCCTAGGTTTTATTCTATACTAGGGAATGATGCACAAGATGTAATGTAATACAATATGAAAACAAAGTGTAAAATGCAATATGTTAGCCTATATGCGATTTTTGCTTTTGATGCATGTTATCTAAGATAAAAGCTATGAGATACAAAACTTTTCTTTTCATTTAAAAGGCAAGGGTGCAAGGAGGATGCAAACATACAATTAATCATAATACAAGCTATATGCAATTCTAATTGAATGCCTATGGAAGTAGAATAGAATGCTAAGCTAAGCTTTAAAGATTCCTTTTGGTTTCCTTTTATATGGGTTTTTGAAGACAAAAGAAAGAAATATGCAAGAAACACTCAATAAACAACCTATATTAGTTATTGCAAATAGGAGAAGGTACGTTGCCTATGTGTGAATACATCACTTGACAAATACACTTCCTAGAAGACCTACAACCAATGAATTTGCTAAAACCTACAAAATAAACAAAAAAAGTACATCAATATTTGGGGGCCTACTAAACAACAAGAAGTAGGAAACTCTCTGATTGACACAATCAAGCCCCCTATATATATATATATATATATATATATATATATATATATATATATATATATACAAAACCAAAAGTGAAAGCCTAAAAATAGATGCTAAAATGTATGTAGTGAATTCATTGTTTAAAAAGATCTATAATTGACGAATTCGTTTAAATTATGGAGATAAATTATTAGAGGGTAGGAGCAAAGTTAGGGGTTGTCAAGGATGGCAAAAATATACACAAGAAAATGTTGAACAAAATGGATTTTGGGCTATCAAGGTGACCTAGGACCATGCGGAAAGATAGTAAATACACTGCCTAAAATAGTGGTGTATTCACTTATATGACAAGAAGGTGACAATAGAGGCTTAAAATCATGAACTAGAATATTTGATTACCTAAAGCAAATACGCCACTTGTTAGATATAGGCAATGGATTCATTGTTAATGGCAAAAAATAAAATATCAAACTAATAGAGATTACAAATCCCCACAATGGATGCTTTGGGAACCCTAGGAGCAATTTCCTATTCTATAGACCTTCTAATATGCCTAAAAAAGCTTAAAGAAATGTTTAACAACAAAAAGGATTAATTAGATACACCAAATAAAATATAGATAAATGTATGCAGAAAAGTAAATCATAAAATGTTAGTACTGATCAAAGGATTAAAATCAAATAGGATAAAAATGTTATCACCAATTTCTATGAAACCAAAGGTTCCCCTTTCTACCTTTGAAACCCATTTACTTTCTTGAATATAACTTCGTGAAGGAATTTTGACATCACTTTGATGCATAGTTAGGAAAATTCTTAGAGTTTTTTATAACAATTTGGTATCTCTATAAGTCTCTCCTAACACCCTTCCAAGAGGCAAATGTATACAATTGGCCTTTTTGGGAGTTTCCCCAAGGAGAGGGATGAGGTGGCATGCTAGCACAAAGTGATTGAGAGATGATCAGGCTATTGAATGAGCTGATAGGATGAGCAAGATTGGTTGGCCCTTAGGGCTAATTTGGTATATGGAGGGGAGTTAGCCACCTTTATCTTTATCTATTGGCTACTTGTGATGGTAGGGATTATGGACAGAGTCAATCTCAACCTGATTGACTATTGTAAGTAGGGTTGTAATTCTAACTATGCACTAGATATGAATACATCGCCTATATGAATATGCCACTAGAAAATTCACGTAGTCAGCGAGTTTCTATATTTTGATAGTTATAGGTCAAATATAGTAGGGAAATTTGAAAAATTATACCGAGTGCAAATATGTCAGCTAAAAACCAAATTTTCTTGTTGGAAAATTTGCACTGAGGTGGAAAATTTTCTCATGCTAGGTTTTCACTATAAATTCTATGTTTGAGGCAATCATCATGACTAAGTTTACCATATTGTGCTTGTTGTGACAAATAGGATCCAATTTAAGTGATCCAATTTTACATATCTACACCATTCCCTTGGATCTTTATTGAGACCATACAAGGCATTCTTCAATTTGTAAACTGGGTCATCTTTACCTTGGAGTTCAAATCCTTATGTCTATTGTACATAATTTTTCTCCTCTAAGTACCCATTTAAGAAAGCACTCTTCACATCTAGATGATGTATGCTTGATCTATTCTAGGATTATAATGAAATCACCATTCTAATGGTCTCTTGTCTTGCCATTAGTTAATATGTATCTTCATAATCTATGCCATATTTTGAGTGAAGACTTATGCAACTAGCCTTACCTTGCATCTTTCATCACTATCATCACTCTTGTACTTAATATTGTAGATCCATTTAGTATTAATATATTTTTTATAATTTAGAAGTTGTACAAGTTCCCAAGTGTCATTCTTATGAATAGAATTCTTCTTCCATTGCTTGCACCCAAACATCATTAGTATAAGCACCCTCAAAACATGATGGTTCAAAATTAACTTGTGATAACAAAGCATAGTTTACCACCCATATTTTGGGTCTTCTTCATAATCATCATAAGCTTGCACAATTTGAAATCTTGAGGTCTTATTATCAACTTCATTCCTTTGGTTTCTTGTAAGTCTTCTTTCAAAATTTGTATCCAACATTTAGCTTGGAGGATGAGATGTAAGAATCCTCTTACCCTTCTTGCTTGTAGAACTTGATGAGGGGTTTTTTGGTTGATTTGCATGAGGAATTGACTCACAAGTAGGCTACTCATTAGTTATACCATCATTAACAAACTTTTTGGACTTATCAACATGGTCATTTTACTAATCAAAAACTCCCTCTTCATAAAAAATGACATCTCTTGAAACAATAACTTTGTTAGTGATGGGATTGTAAAGTCTATAGCCTTTTCTTTCTTCACTATAACCAAAAAATATGCATGCCTCACTCTTTGCATCTAATTTATTTCTATGTTTATTAGCAATATGTACATAATCTAAACAACCAAAAACTTTGAAATGATTAACATTGAGCTTTTAATCATATCATGCTTTATACAGTTTCATCTTCTTAAGTTCACTAGTGTGACTCTTATTGAGAATATACACTACCGTAGCAACAACATTAGTCTAAAAAATGTTGCTTAATACCTTTTTTATAACATGATCCTTTTTTATTTCAACAATGGTGTGATTATTCCTTTTTCCTACCCTATTTTGTTGAGGTGTATAAGCTCTAGCAAGTTACTTTAATGCCAAACTTGTTAGAAAGACTCATAAACTGATTTTCGTAAAATTCTCCTTCATGGTTAGTCCTTAAAAATTTTATTATACATTCATTCTCATTATTTGTGAGGACTTTAAACCTCTTAAATGCATAAAATGCTTCATCTTCATGTTTAAAAAAAACAAACATTTCTTTAAGAAATCATCAATAAAAATGATGAAATATGATGACTTACCCAAGCTCTTTATTTGCATTGGACCACATATATCAGAGTAAATAAGATGAAGTGGATAATGTGACCTCCATACTCTAACCATCACCAATATCCTTGTGCTATTTAACTTTTAACAAGTCATAAACTAATCCTTATGAGGTTTTCTAACTTTAGGCTTTGGAAAATTAAAGTGGCCATACCTTAGATGCCCTAACCAACTCTTATATTCATATGCTACATTTACAAGGCTATTGCTATTGACTCCAAAATTCTATGGAAACATCTTATTATTGGAAATTGGGACAATTGTAACAACTCTATTACCCATATTTTTGTCATAAATAATGCATTGTTTATTATCAAATACAACCTTATAATTCTTCTCATAGAGCTATCCAACACTCAACAAATTATGTTTTAAATTTGGAGTGTAATAGATATTATTGATATGTTTCTTACCTTATTTTGTGTTCACCTCCACAACTTCTTTTGTGACAACATCCAAATATTTATTGTCACCAAGCTTGATCTTGGTCTTGAAGCTTTCATCCATTGTAGAGAATAAGTCATTATTGCTAGACATATGGTTGGAGCAACCAAAATCTAATACCAAACTTCTTGAGGACTGATTTTAGCTTTGCCACAGGATAAGAAAATATGGTTTGGTGGAGCATCCTCATTCTCATTAACATAATTATCTCTTCCCTTCATTTCCAACTTTAATTCTATATTCTTTCTCAAAATTCCAATACCTCTTGCAATGATAATATTGTAAATTTCTTTTATCAAACCTACCTCTTCCTCTTGGGGAATTTTGATTTTGGCCTCTTCCTTGGCCTTGCCAATGACCTTGACTACTAGTGTTGACACCTTCACTTTTGGAAATTCTCAACTTTGATGCAAATGCTTTCTCTTCACTCTCTCCAAATGTATCTCTTAGTCTCTCCTCATGAGACATAAGAGACCTAACCAAATGATCAAATTATTGTGTAGCCAATTTTTTTTTCAATTATAATTGTTACATGATTCCACCTTGGTGTTATAGTTCTTAATACCTTCTTCACCACAATATTTTCTTCAATAGTTTCACTCAATGTAGTTGTTGGTATATTTTATTATCATGGTCACCCATTGTAGGGTTTGAATGCAACTGATAATCACACCTCGTATGGAGCAACATAGCCAAAATTCTTGAGAGCTTGGATACACGGCTCAGAGAATGACCTAAGAGGTTTTTTACAAGGCTAGCTCCTTTTAATATGTGATCTTCAATGCTTTCCTACTCTGACCTAACCCAACCAACTTTCACACATAAAGGAAAAGGGGAAAGAAAGAAAAACCATAGGAAACAAGGACAAAAAATACGAAAAAAGAGTCCTAAGCTAACTGGGGGTGATGCATGGAGATAATTATATTATTTTTCATAACAATGAGATTGAATGAACATGTGGATATTTTGTGTCAATAACTCAAAGTGAACACATTCTCTTATTGACACACATAGTTAAGCATAATTTCAAATATAAGGAACAAGAAAAAAATGAAAATAGTCATGGCCTCTCATATAGGCACATATACACACATACACACAAGAAATAAGACAAAAAAAGTAAGTAGTCATAGCTTCTCATATATATATGGACCTGATTATTATAATCATGCCAAAAGAAAGGGTCAAAATATTTCCCACAAAATGACTTAGGGCTCGAGTCTAAGACTATTTTACAGAAGAAAATGAAAGAAGATTTAAATACTAGGCTTGGTAATAGGATTGAATATGCAACTAACCAATTATTTACAATGCCTAAAAAATCACTATTTATAGATAAAATTTGTGAGATTTTCCCTTTAAAATTATGCAAGAAAATAAACAATACCTTTTTACTCTTTGTCTAATCTAATCCACATTATGTCATTTTAGCCCTTTGAGGTCTCTGGGTATAGATTCATCAATTCTAAGCCTATGGATGCTTAAATACTACTTACATTTTCAACTTCCACCCTAGGGATCCTAGAAACTAGGCAAAAAAATACAATATAATTAATATTGTTAAACATGGGGGTGCTTTTGTTGTGGTTGCTACATTTCTACCTTTAATAGCCCAACCACTTTTCCTAGATTTTTGAGCCCAAGTGGTGCCAGTAGGCGATCTTAGCTCCTTTTAGTAATTTCTCATTGGTCTATCTTAACTACTTTTTTGGGAGTTTACACACCAACAATGAAGTCTTAGGGAATATTGGTTACACAATCTAATCTTCCTTCTTCATGCCAATCCGCCATGTTGGACCACTCTTCTTGGCTGGCCATTTTTGCATTTTGTATGCTCTAATAATTGGAATCTCTTTTCTTCTTCATTGTTCCCATATTTTTCAAGTAATGTGGACCATTGAACTTAATCAGATGGTCCTCAAAACTTTTGTTTGCCTTATTGTGTTAGGAATTTATAAAACTTCCATGACTTGGCTAAACTAATGTTGGTAGGTCCATGGAAATATTTCATTGGACTCTCTTGTTAGACATTTTTGGATAGTCTTACCTTAGAAAATTTTCCACTCATCTGTCCTTGAAATTTATTTGCAACTCATAAGCTAACCCTCGAAATATTTCTTCATTGTTCATCATTAGAGTTCTTATTGATTTTCAGTTTTTGAAACTTTTTATTGCTCTTAAGACTTTTAGAAGTTTTTTACTCACATTTTTTCCATTGAAACTTTTCATCAACTTTTGTTCTTCAAAAATTTAAACATTACATGGGCCATAAAAACTTTTGCCTTCTATTTTTGGTCAAATGTTTTCTCGCGTTTGTCTAGTTCCTATTTCTCTTCCTTCTACCTTTTATTTTTAAATTTACATGGTGTAATCGGTAGCCACCACAAATCCGAGCAAGTTGTATGGTTTTTTATAGCTGCCATAATATTCTGCATTGTTCACCCTAGAAGCCACCACATAGATCTTCGCGTAGTCCGCACCTATAACCACCGTGCCACAATCATTTTAAACATTTTACGTCACTGAAAGCACCAGGAAACCATTCCTTCTACCTATTTTACTTTGGCTTCATTTTTATTTTAAAATTATTTTAAGGAAAAATATCTTAAGTGTAGTTAATTTTCACTATAGTTTTGGGAGCTTATTAGAGGACCCAACCTTCAAAATTTTATCTTCACTATATTCCATCAATTTATTTTGAGACTATGTTCTATTGAATCTTTTCTTGGAGTGGTGCAAACCATTAATCATGTTACTCTTATGGTCTATGGGGATTCCAATTTGAAGTGCTTCAATATGCCTTTTTAAAATTTGCCATCCACTAAGTATTAATCCCTGCTTGGTGGAAACATTGGTGTGGATAAGTTTAACCAACTGTGCCCTTGACCAAGCATAGATGTAACACCCTCCTTGGAAGGACTCATTATTGGAAATAAATTATGCATATAGCTTTATTTTATGATGATGCCAATATGATTGTGTAATTGAACTTTATACTTTGATTCTATTCTCAAAATATGGTATTGTTGATGTATTTGTGGATGTAGGACCAAGTACTCTCACTGGTGGATTTATTTGGGTGAACCACCTGAGTTGAGAGATATTTTAGGAAATGATGGTGATGACTTGCTCATCAATAGCTTAGGGTAACAAAATACCCTTCATGTAGATGCATTGCATTTTGCTTATTTCATGTTCACACCATTGGGTCGAGAAGTTGCTTATGCAATGAGTCTCCTTAATAGGTTGGTGATAACATTAGACTATATTAAAAGGGACCACCTACTTAGGGATAAAATAATGGTGTGTAATATTGTTGGTGTGAATCTATGTTTGTATGTGGTATGCATAGATTTTTTTGGATAAAAACTATTAAAGTATTAATTAGTTGGTGACATTAATACTTGGAAATATTAGTGTCAATGCTAATAACTAATATTAGCAATTGAAACTAATAAAGATAATTATTAAATTAATTCTTGGAGATACTTTAATTATTGCATTATTTTTCCTAATGTTTGGAATAAAATTTAAATGGCTTGCAAAACTTAGATTAAGCCTTTTATTTATGTTTTTCATGCTTGGGTGGCACTTTAATTAGCATAAATATAGCATTAGTGGAGAAATGTTCTTGACGTTTCTTGCGTATCCTCCGCCATGCAAGAAGGCATGGCCTAGCCTTTTTGAATCCAACAGGATGTGTTGGGCAAGGGAATTTTTTTGGGGGAAAAGAAGGAAGGAATCAAAGGCTTGGGGATTGAGGAAGGAATTAGTAGCACAATGCCAAATTCATGTTATGTCGAAAGGCTTGCAAAGGTACAATTTTTCTTTTTATGGTTGTAGCTTTTCCTTCTTGTTTTGCTTGTTTTCCTCCTTGTCCTAGTGTGGCTATGATATTCTTCTTGCTTGAGTATGCAAAGATCCTTCTAGTTGTTATAGTCATTTTAGATGAGTTTATATGATGCTTGTAAGCTCTTCAGGTGTTGTTCAGTCCAAGGTGTCATATCTATTGCCGATATGGTACTTAGTTAGCACTATGGCAATGAGTAGGTTACATTCCTAAACATTTGGTTGGATAGCCTGTTCCTTGATTTGTTTGGTAGGTGAATCCATTAATGGCAATGATTTTTATTTCTTCTGATTGTTGTGTCAAGCCGTGTGGTTAGTTAGATGTTCTCGGCCTATGCACCCCTCTCTTCGACATCTTGTATGTTTAAGCTTGTTTAAAGTGTTGGGCAATTATTTTTTGCTATTGCCTAGGGTCACCTTGATCTCTATTTTTGTTAGATTGATGTCCCTATTTGGATGTGTTGTTGCATTATTTATATCTTGGTTGGAAGGCGTTGAATCTTTACCTTTTGGTTGGAAACCTAAGCAATGGTTTAATATTTTTAAAGTCTAAGTTTCGGTTAGCCTTTGTTTGGTAGTCAAGTTTTTAGAGGTAAGCATGTCATGGATTAGTGTATGGATATTTAGGAATTATTTTTGTCTTCTTATTTTGTGTATAGGAGTTGGATCCTCTTGTACAATGTTACAAATATTTGAGATGAAGGTTGATGATCTTTTATTTTCAATAGAAAGTAAAGTTTGATTAAATAGAAACCTCTTTTAGCTTTATGGAAGTCAAAGTTTGTTTTAAATTTTTGGAAGTTAAAGTTTGCTTAAATAGAAACCTCTTTTAGTTTAATAGGAGATAAAGTTACAAAAATAAATCTCTGGTCAGTTTCATATTTGTAAAATAGAAGTTGAAGTTTAGAAAAAGAACTCTTTTAGTTTCTATGCTTTAGCTTTTGTTGTTATAAGACTCTTCTATGGTGATGATAATTATTTAAAGAATGATAGTTTGGATATTTTGATTTAAGGAAAAATAAACTATTATAATGGTTCCTAAGACTTGTGTAGGTTAAGGAATCATTATAAAGAGAAGTATGGAATTCTCTTTTAAGTTGGTTTATTTGTGCTTGGTTTTGAAAGATAAACTATTATAATGGTTCCTAAGACTTGTGTGGGTAAAGGGACCATTATAGGGAGAGAAGTATGAGATTCTCTCTTTGTTGGTTGTTTTATTATGTTTTCATGCATGGTTGCTTGCATAGAATTGATGGCATGATTAGAATGCATTGCATTTGGAGTTGTCCTAATCCTTAGGTTTTCCTCAAGTTTTGTGGGTGGATTTTCCCTTCATGGAGAATATTGTGGAATATAGATGGCTTGGAGATTGTCGTGGATGGTTTCATGGTACTGTTGGTCATCAAATCTGCCTAGGAAAAGATTTTGGGTAAATGTATGTGCCCTAGACCTGGACCAACATTGAAAGGCCGATGATAAGGGATGCCCCTCGTGCTAATATCCAAAGAAAGGCCGACTCCAATGCTAAAATACTTTGGTGTTTTGAGATAAGGGTGCAAGAAAGAGATAAAAGGAGTTAGGTTTAGAGAAAGAAATAAAAAGGGGGTAAGGGAAGAGAGATCAATAATTTAAAGTGGGAGAGAACAGGAAGCACCATCACTAACTAACAACTTGAATAGCAGCAAGGAACACCAAGAATAAACAAAAGAAACGCCACATTGACCTTCCTATGTATCCTCTGAGTGAGCTCCAGGATTCTCCTTCTCCCTTTCATCAAAATTCAGGGTTCAAAGTAAATACAATTAGGACAAGTGAATATAATAGAAACCACAACCCACCAGGCAGCATAAAAGAAAACCAATATGACGTTTTTCCTCCCCTATATATCCTTCAGGCAAGTTTTAGGGTACAGTCCCCAATCGCACACCAGATTTAGGATTTAGAGTCTCAGTGTACAAATGAAGAAAGACAAAAGAATCAAACACAGAAGGCAACATAAAAGAGATAAATTGAGCCCAAAGCTCTTTAGTATTAATCGCAGGACATCAAGTTACAACAACTTTCTAGAAAAAATTTCCCCCCCTTTTTCATTACAATGCCTGGGTTTTTATAGAGGACCCGACCCTCTGAGTCATTATTACACAAAATGGCAAAGTACATCCTCAAAAGCTGAGAAGTTGGCCCTCCACGGCTCTCATGACTGAGCTTTCATATCCTTTGCCAAAATTAGCAGCTGCGATTGGGTCAATCGGAGAAATATGCATTAATGAGCTGCTCGAGCATCCTCGGCTTCTAGGTGTAGTACTCGAGTGACTGCCATGCTTGCCGGGTTCTCCTTCTGAAACTGATACTTCATTTCCAATTGCCAAAAATGAGCAGCAGTCTTACCGGGCATGTAAAAATGCATTTATGAGGCAATTGATCACCTCGAGAAAATACCCGACTTGGAATGCATGCCCTTGAAGTGCTTTGCAAGATGCTCATTTGCAACTTTGCTTCGCAATGGACCTGTGCCGAAGCAATAAATCCTTGATATGTACTTCACAAAATGGAGCTTCACAAAACTTCTTCGGGGGGCATGAGTGCCAAAGTATATTTCCTTCACAAAAATGGGCCTCTTCATTCCTCGTCGCTTCGTTGACAAAATTGCTTCGTTGATGCCTTGGATAAATGCTTCGCTGCGATCCTATTTCAAGACTGTGTTTCAAGAAGGTTTCGACCGAAGCAATTGCCTTCAAAAGATGTTGCATTCTTTATGGTTATCACTACTTCGGGTGAAAGTACTTCGCATGAAAAATGGCTGAAGAAGATGCTTCGCAATGACTTTTGGCAAAGTAGAAATGGTTCGTTGGGGCCAGCGGCCGAAGTGGATGCTTCGGTGATTTTTTGGTGAAGTGTTTTCAGTGCTGCGCTCCTTCAAATTCTGCTTCACAAAACTTTTGCCCAAAGTAGCCTTTTGAAATGCTTCGGGCGTGAAGTAGTTTTCATTCTTCTTCCTTCGCAATTTTCCTTTAGAAAAACTGCTTCGCAAAAATCTCGCTCGAAGTTGCCCTTTGAAATGCTTCTAGTCCGAAGTAGTTTTCTCGAAATTCTTCGGCCGCAAAGCTCTCCTTTGTGCCTTGCTAGAATTTCTGCTTCGGCAATGCTGCTTCGCGAGGTTTTCGCCCGAAGTATCTTTTTGAGGAAATTTGGGCCTGAAGTTCTTTTTGCCTTTCTTGTTTTTTTCTTTGGCAACACCGCTTCGCCAAATTTTGCCCGAAGCAATCGCTAAAAATGCTTCAGGTGCGAAGTTATTTTCATACTTTTCTTCTTTCTTTGGTGAAGTTATTTTTCCTAGCTTGTTCGACATCAAAGTTCTTTCTTCTTCTTCTTCTTATGTACAAGGGGGTGGCAAGGAAAGCCAAAATTGCTGCAACTTACAAATATTTTCAACAAAAAACAACCAAAAGAAATACTTTACAACAAAGAACACTGTACAAAGTTTTGATATTTCCTTCCCCATTGTGCAATGTGACAAAAATTGTCAACATTCTTGGCGGCTCACAGGGCAACGAGCTCGTCTCGGTGGAAGAACCCTCAGCTTTGATCCATTAGGCCAGAGTCACCTCCAGACCCTTCTCCCTTTTCTGCCTTCGGGGTTGCTTCCATAGCTTGTTCTCCCTCTTCTTCTCCTTCACCTTCTTCTTCTACTTCTTCTATTGGTGCGGCTTCCTCTGGTGTGGCTTCATGTTGCGATGATGGGGCAAGGCGATCATGGATTTTCCTCATGGTTCGACGGACATGAGCCTAGGCACCCTTCAAAAAAGGCTCTTGATCCTACAGTGCTTTGACAAAAATGCAGAACCAATCGATCTGCCCGATATCAGCATGTTGGGCCCTGGTATACAGATCGTTCAGGCAAGCCGCAATCTTACAGTATCTCAAGATGAAATATATGACCTATTTTTTTGTTATAGGCTCTGCCCATTCATCTATTTCTGAGACGTCGCCCTCAAACTGAAGCCATGCTGGCTTAATATCTTCTTTGGTGAGAAGGTTCCCATCATCATCCATGAATCTTGAGAAACCTAAGGAAGAGAGATCTTTGAAATAGCCCATTGATGCATGCTGCTCGTCCTCGAACGCATCCAAGAGGTCCTTTGCTTTCTACGTTTTCCTCACCTTGGAAAAGAAGGCGCAAACTGTGGCCTTAGCTATAGACCAATATCTAGCTATCTGACTCATTATAGGGACCTGCAAGTCCTGATGTTTAGCGTTTTGGACATCGAAAGCCAATTTGAGTTTGCCTCTAGCTTTTTGAGTGATCTCATCAAGGATTGGCCTTCCTTCGGTAATGGCTTGCTGTGCTTCAGTGGTGTAGATCAAAATTGACAGGGCACTGGAGGCCCGAGACCTGAAGTTTCTAAGCAGGTGCGAGAAAATCTCCTTGATTTTGCCTGTATCAAACAACTCTAGGTTTGCCTTTTTGAACAACTATTGTTGTTTTTGAAAGATTGTGCCTTCAAGTTCCTTGGCCTTTAGCTCATTTTCGGCCTATTTCTACGCTTGGTGCTCAGCTGAACACTGTAGTTGTAGTATTTGCTATTTGAAGGAATGCGTTTCCTTTTTCATCAAACTACATTGCTTCTCTGAATCCTCCATATTGGAGCAGATTCTAGCTAGCTCCTCTTCTAGTTTGATATTGGCGCTTTCTGCTTCAAACCTATGCTGATTAGCAATGTTTGCGTGTGCTTGGAAAGTCTCAATCCCGACATGCATAGACACAGACTCATTGTCTATTTTTAAGTGTTCCAGGTCCTTGGTCTTTTCCTGATAGTCGTAATCTGCTGGAGTCATTTCATCCAGAGGTTTCTGGACCTTAGGGACTTTCTTCACATTATGTAGCTTTCCAGCCTTTAAATCAAAGACAACACATTTTTCAGTCTGATCCAGAGAGCGCCCTATTTTCTTCCTTGCCTCTTTCAACATTTTTTTCGTATTTTGTCGGGCTAGGAGCAGTTTTTCGGCTAGGGGGTGTTCCTTTATCATGGAGAGTTCCGAATCAAATGAGGCTGGATCTCCAGCCAAAGGGGTAAACAAATACAAAGAATTGATGGGGGAAGCCTCACCAGAAGGTTCGACGGATGGTGTGACAGAAGCTTCGGCCAGTGGGACAATGCCTTGTGATGTAGGGGAGTGAGGGACGGGGCTAGGCAAAGTGGTGGCAACAGACTTGTCCTGGCCTGGTGACTCGAGTGGAGTGGGACTGATGGGATCAATGGCAAGAGGCAATGCGCGAGGAGGCAATTAACTTTGTGAGGGAAGGGGATACTAGTGAGAATATTTGGCCAGGACTACAGCAGACATGTGAGAGACCGAGGAAAAGGGTGAAGAATGCATACTTGCGTGCCCTTATGGAAAAGCGGCCATAGTGACTTCTTGAGTAATAGGGTCCTGCTCCTTTTGGGTTTCGACACTCCTGACCTCCATAACTTCTATTTTGGGGTCTCCCTATTGTTGGAGGAGTTCCTCCACATTGATGATGTCTATATCTGGGACCGTATTAGCACTTGGTGGCCCCGTATCTTCGACATTTGCTTTGGTCGAGCCTTATGTGGGTGGTTTAGAAGGAGAACTTGTGAGCTTCGTGCGAGGTCACTTTGGGTGACTAGGAGGCACTTGAGTTTGTTCTTGCCTTTTTATTTTCTTTCTCTCCAATGATTGCTCTACCTCTTCTATGCTTGTGTCATGGATTTTTGATGGTCCCTGTGGTAGTGCCGCTGGTGAAGCTTTGACTTCTTCCTCTTCCTTCGAGGTATCTTCAATTCCCTTCGGGCTTTCGCCCGATCCTGGGGTTGCTGGAGGAACAAAGTCAGCAAAGGATATAGACTTCCAAGTTTCAACATTGGCTTCATAAAGAATTGTGAAGTCTTTATCTGCTGCCAAGAGTCCATAAGAGTTCATATTTTGGTGATGGACTCTCATTATCCACCACTCCCAAAGTTTTTCCTCACTCCAATTCTTCAATTCCTCCTTTAAATCATCTTTTGATTTTTTCCAAAACATGGAGCTTGGAGTTGGGAGGGGGTATTGGTCAGGGTCAAATTTGACCTCCATGGGGTAGAACTCATGCCAGGGAGGCAATGTTCTCATTCTCTCCAAATGTGACTCCAGATCCTTCCCATTGGGATTATTCCTTTGTTCCATAATTTCAGGGTGGGGGTAGATGTGGAAATTCTTGAATTTTAAGTGATCCCTCATTACTCCTAAGGGATCATAGAGCCATTGCTGAGGAATCTGGAGCAGGCCAAAATTGGCAAGATTTTCCTTCAAGAAGATGTTTTTTTTAAGGCAAAGACTTCGATTACTCCCATCCTTAAGGGGAAGTCACAGGTATGTGCCCATTTTTGACCATAGCCATAGACGACGTTGGTTGTGTCGCTCTGTCGAGCGACTTACAGTGTGAACTGGTACTTGGAGGGATAGACCGATAGTAGGAAGGGTTTCCCTATGAATCCAAAAAGGTGAATCACCAACCCCTCTATCAATTGGAAAACATCTCCTTTCCTCTTCTGCACCACTTTGTCTCTCAAACTGAGGGGGACCCGAGGGCAAGAACCCTTCAAGAGATGCATAGCGGGTCCCAAAATTTTTTGGTTAAAAGAATAATAGGACTCTGTCCTCAATAGGAGGGGAGTCCAATGGTACATCGACAGAGGATTTCCATTCTTGTCGTTTGGAGAAATGGCGATATGGGGGAATCACTTATGAACCTGGTAGAAAAACAACCAGATGAGAAAATAATAAGGTGCAAAGTACTGGCCTGTTGCCAATTTTTTTATGCTAGTGAGCCTTGTATGCAAGGTTTGAGCCACCCATTCTGCCCAGTCAAAGAAAACTAGGTTGGTGTTTGGTCTTGAAGCATTAGGGGCATAGAATTCCCCTCTCGAAATACATTCAACCAAAGACACCTGCCAGGGTTGCACCGAAGCATCTGTCGATAGGCTCGCCACCCATGCAATGATGGAGAAAATATCGATGTTTTTGAAGGCTGCCAAGGGTAAGGACATCTGGGGTAGCTTGCTTGAAGGTAGCCCGCTTTTGAGGTTCTCGTGTAGGAATTTCAATATGTAACTGTTGGAGGTGAACCTCTCCATTTGTTCACTTAAAATGACATTGCGAACAGAATAGCCCTTGGGCGGACCTTGTTGTGGCACGAAGGCTGCTTGTACATCCTCCTTCAAAATGGAAAACAATTTATGACCCGAAGCGTCCAAAACTTGCCTGGATGCAGGCTGGTAATTCTGCATGATAGCATAGATTAGTTCGGGACAATGGTGAGTAGGCGGGGTCAAATACCAATAAATTTGAGAGTAATATGCAGCAGCTCTCTTATTTTCTGGGGTGAGTCTACTCGTCATAAATTCTATGGTGTGTCGAAGGTCGGACACATCCTTAGAGAGTTGTGTGTCTCTAATCTTCTCCCACCCATCAATTGGTGGTTCTACAATTTTTTCCTCCTCAAAGTCATCCCATTCTTCTATCGACTGCTTTTTAGGGCGAGGGGTGAGACTTATCTTCTTTGGAGTACGCTTTTTCTCTTCCTTGCCCTTCTTTGTTTTTTTAGGGCCTGCAACTTTGGGCTCTTTCCCCTTCTCCTTGGAATTTTTCTTCCCCATGTTGAAAATGATGGTGGCAGAGTTATTGATATAGAGGGTTTTGATGTGAAGGGATTAGATGCAAAGGGTGGGAGAATTGCAGAGTAGCCAAAGGCTCTTAGTCTAGCGCAAACTGATGGATAAATAACCTCCTTCTTGCTAGAGCTTCATGTTTTATAGCCTTAAAAGGCAACCACCTAAATTTATGGCACCTACTAAAATTAAATTTACACCTCGGATGGAGGAGGTCACCGTGTCCTTTGATTGGTTCTGCAGCGATGTGGTACGCAGGGCCACATGCTTTGATGATTATACTTTGTATTGGAGAAGCAACCTACTGCCACCTCGTACCTAGGCACGAGCTTTTCTCCTAATCAAATCACCTTGGGATGCGCTCCGTCACATTTTGCCATAAATTTACCCACTTTGAACTCTTTTCATGATTGTCATCTACACGTTCTTCAAGGCACATTTTAAATTATTTCGTCTTGCATGTTATTGGTTCGGCGAAGTGGAAAACAACATTGAAAATGCTTCGCGGTGAATCTTTAATGCGGACCACTCTTTGACACTTCGGGCCTGAAGTACTTCTCTTTCGTCGCGCCTTGATAGGACCGCCTACCGAAGCTTGTATTCTTGAAAACTGCTTTGCAAAGGCCCCTTTTAAAATCTACTTCGCAAAATTCCTGCCAGAAGTAGCCTCTTGAAATGCTTTGGGTGCGAAGCTCTTTTCGTGCCTTTGTTTAAATTTTGGTTCGGCCCCATTTTAGGTTAAAATGCTTCTCAGCGAACCTTTTTGCAACTGTTACTTCGCATTAAAAGTCCCCTAAGGGGATTTTGAAGTGTAGTATTTGGCCTTTTGCAATATCGAAACAGGATGTATATACAAATGAAAATTATATACAAAAGTTTATATACATTTTTATTTTTATTTATTTATTTATTTTTATTTTTATTTTTATTATATACAAAAGTCTTCAGATGAAGACCATTGACAGAGATCAACAAGACCTGGCCATCTGCATCTTTGAGGATGAAAGAGTTGGCCAAGTTCACCTTCACAATTTCGAATGGCCCATCCTAGAAGGCATCCAATTTGTCGTGATTTCTAGGCTTGGCTTTCCAGGAGTCCCACTTCCATACTAGATCTCCCACTTTGAATGTATGATTGGATGATTTTTTCTTGAACCAATCTTGAGTGACTTGAGCATGTTTAGCAAAGTCCTGGTAGGCTTCCTCGTGATCTTCCTCTAGCTGCAATAGCTAAGATGACCTTTTTTCCATGGGGCTAACTCCATCTTCTTCTTCTAATAGCTGCAGTGTAGGGATTTCCACATGGGTGGGTAAGATGGCCTCCTTCTCATAGACCAAGGCATAAGGCAAAGTCTTGATTGAATTCTTGACAAAAATTTGATCGGCCCATAAGGCCCGATCTAGAAGAAGATGCCAAGTACTTTTATTTGTCTGTATGAGCTTTCTTAGCACCCTCAACAAGGTCTTGTTGGTGGATTCTAACAATCCATTGCCCTGCGGATAATAGTTGGAGACTTTATGATATATCCCATGTTTGTAGAAGAAATCATTGATTTTGGCACCTGAAAAATTGGGACCATTGTCCGTAATGATTTCTTCAGGAATGTCAAACCTGGTGATCAAACCTTCTAGGAAGGCAATTACAGTCTCCTGATCTGCATGCTTCGTAGGGATCGCTTCGGCCCACCGATGAAGTAGTCAGTTGCAATCAGGATGAACTTATGTCCCATGGAGGAGTTCGGTTATATGACCCCTATGAAATCCAACCCCCATTGTTGAAAGGGCGATTCGACTTATATCGGTCGGAGAGGCATCAAAGCATTTTTGCTTCGGCCGATGAACTTCTGACACTGCTCACATCGACGACAAACCACGAAGGCATCAGTGAAGAGTGTGGGCCAATAATAACCTACCTTGATTATCTTTAGTGCCGTTGTTCTTCTCGCGAAGTGACCTCCAGATAATCCTGAATGGAATTCTCCTAGGACCCTTCTTTTATCATCATATTTTATGCACTTGAGAAGGATGCCATCAATGTTTCTAAAAAATAGGCCTTCGGGGCACAAAGTATATCGAGAGGATCGCATCCTAAAATGCCTTCGCTGTGAAGCATTCGGATGTGAAGGACATCTTTGGTGTTGAAGTACTTTATTATCTCACTGACCCAGTCCTGCTCATCCTCTTCTTGGTTTATGAGGCATCCTTCGACTGGCGAGTCATCTCATTGATATTCTGTCACTTCGGCCGCTGCACTCTTCGCCAGTTCTTGACACAATGCACGATCGTGAACTAGTTTTGTGGGCATGATCTCAATGTCAAATTCCTATATCTTGTTCACCCAACCAGATCTCTTGCTTCCCAATTCTCCTTGGATGATGAAATTGCACATGTTGGGGTGAATAACAAAGACCGTAACCCGAATTTGGGAGATAAACTGCTTGAACTTCCTGAGAGACTTCATTACTACATGTAGTTGACATTATATGAAATTGTATTTCTCTTCATGGGGATTGATCATCTGGCTCAGAAACATGATGGGACGCTCTTCATCATCTTCTCCCTTTTGTGTCAGGACCATAGCATAGCTCTCGGGTTCCCCTATGGCATACAGGATAAAATCCTGACTGTAGTCAGGGTTGATCAAGACCAGCGCCTAAGCGATTCAAGCCTTAATATATTCGAATGCCTCATTTCTTTCTTCCATATAGATGAATTTGGCACCCTTATTTAAAATTTTGGACATTGGATTGATAACTTGGGTGAAATCAGGGAAAAAATTCCTCACAAAGTTGATCTGGTCGAAGAAATATTGAAGTCCTTTCTTGTCTGCTAGGAGTGGGAGCTTCGTTAGAGCCTCGACTCTGTCAGGATCTATAACGAGGCCCTTTTTTGATATCACATGTCCCAACAAATATACTTTTTTGACTACGAATATGGACTTCTTTAGATTGATTGAGGTGCCAAACTCTCGATATTTTTCAAAAATTTGTTGCAGGTGTACAGGGTGATCCTCCCTTCTTTGGGAGAAAACGGTCATGTCATCTAGATAGATGATGATTACCTTATTCATAAGATCACCAAAAGCTAGATCCATCGCCCTCTGGAAAGTGGCACTAGCATTTGAAAGGCCAAATGGCATTCGTTGGTAAGCAAATGTCCCCCACTTGGTGGTGAACGCTTTATGCTGGTCTTCGTTCCTGACCCAGATTTGATTGTACCCTGAGAAACCATCGAGCAGGGAGAAGCGTTGAGCCCCAGCCATCGAGTGCAAGATCTGATCAATTTGCGAAAGAGGATAGTGGTCCTTGAGAGAAGCCTAGTTCAGGTTGTGAAAGTCCATGCATAACCGTATATCTCTGTTCTTTTTTATGACAGGGACTAGGTTTGCTACCCAAGAAGAATGCTTTATGGGATAAATTATCTTTTCCTTGAGCATTTTTAGGAGTTCGGCCTTCATCAGGACCTCGATATTTGGGTTAACCGGCATTTGCTTTTGTCATAAGGGTTTGAATCCCTCTTGTAATTCAATTGTATGCTAGATCAACTACCGATCGTATCCCATGAGGTATTGATAAGACCAAGAAATTATGTCAGGATATTTCCTGCACAGAGTCTAGATCTATTCTATCTCTTCTGATGTGCAATTAGTTTCAACTTTTATTGCTTTTCTAGGTTCAAGATCTAAATCTTGATACTACTTTTCATTGAATTTAATCATGTGAGAGAGTGCTCGATCATTCTGATCAAAGAGGCTTTCAAGAGTGATCAGTCCCTTGGGAACGTGGTTATTCTTCAATTGAACCAACCCTTCATATTCTTCTTCGTCAGGGCTTCTATCTTTAATTGTGGCGGCTTCTTGAATCATGAAATTTACAATCTGCTCGTCATTGTCAAATACTTGCCAATGTAGGTCTTTGTATGGGATAGAGGGTCTGTAGATCATCCTCACAGCCTTGGGTTTGTGTACCATGTCTTCTACTGGAGAGTACTTGGCCACGATGGATGCCAGAACATCAACATGTTGATTCTTTTCTCGTGGGATAGACCACATATTGAGAGATTTGAACTGGTCAAACAAGTCCCATACCCTATTCTGGTATGACTTGAGATAATGCTTCTTTGAAGTGCACCTGTTTGTGACCTGGTTGCATACCAGTTCAGAATCTTTGAAGATTTGGAGATGCTTTATACCTAACTTGTCAGCTTTCTTGAGTCTTAGGCATAATGCTTCATACTCTGTTACATTGTTGGTGCAGCTCCATATCAACTGGTAGCAATACTCCTTTTTCTCTTCGGATGGTGAAACTAGAAGAATCCTTGCCCCAACACCATTTTTGCATCGGGCACCGTTGAAGAACAACTTCCATAGTCCTTCTTGGGCACTTGTTCTATTCTATGGTTGGGTGTGTTTCTCAGGCTTGGTGATCGCATAACATCCTATCTCAATCTCTATCATGGCATTAAAGTCTGCCAATGAGAACTCATCTTCATAACTTAGTTGTGCAAGATATTCCTCGACCAGGTCCACCTGCTCTACTTGCTCCACTATTGTATTCACTGGATCACTGCTCTCTTCTTCGGACATCTTATGCACAAGGAAGGAAGAAGGATTTTCATTATAGATCTTCACCTTCTTTCCTTTGAATGGAATATCCAGATGAGAGTAATCCATTGACAGATAACTGCCCAGCTTTGCTGTGAATTCCCTTGACAAGCATAAACTGAAGTATGGCTCCAAATCGACGACCACTACTTCTTGTATGACTGTGATCTGAGGCATCTTATGTAGTCGAATAGGAACATCTTTGATCACTCCTATAGTCTTCACTGGGGTACCATCCAACTGGAGTACGCCATGGTTGCTTCGCGTATATTCCATCCCTATTTCTTTGTAGACTACTTTCAGCATGACTGTTGTAGTGGCCCTAGAGTCAATCATACAGTTATGTACAATACACCCTTCCATCTGTAGAGATAGGTAGAATGGAGGTGGTCTATTCTTCCTTGTAATGGATGTGGATAAGGTCTGCACAAGAGCAAGTGGTGCTACCTTTTTTTCTTTAGTCGTCTTCAATGATTCTTGCAGCAGGTCCACTTGTCCAGGTAGTTGCAGTGCATCATACAAGCTGATATTGGCTGGAATCCTCTTTAACTCCTCTACAATGTTGTACGCCAGGGAACTGAGCATCTTGGGTTCCTTTCTCAGCTCATATCTGGTGCGATACTACTTTGTAACTTCAACTCTTTATCGCTTAGTCAGTGAAGGAAACTTGAGCTTCTCCCTAGCCTACTCTTTTTTTTCTGCCTGAGGTGGCTTGACAGAGGCCTCTTGAGCTTTTTCTTTGATCGATGTAGGCGAGGAGCTTCATTCAGGGCCGAAGAAGATGATTGTCCCTTCTTGGGTCGAGCATGTACTTTGAAGGGAGCCATTTGAGTAGAATCCACTTCTATCGCCTTCTTTCCTCCTCTGGTAAGTACTGCAACCGATTCTTCTTCACCAATCTCCAGGTTCTGACTCATTTGCTTGATGACATTGACTTGACCACCATGAATACTGCTCACCAGCATTTGTACATAGTGTTGGTGCAGCATGTAGGTATTCTCTTCATGCGGATCATTGCATGTAGAGCACCAATATACATAATCAGAAGTGTTCAAAGCTTCATCAATCGCAACATTTCTCATTGAAGCCTTCCCTTGCTAAACTGCTTGGTCTTTAGTAAGCACAGGCGTAGGATAAGACCTTCTCGATAGAAATTTTTGTTGCGCTTGCTTCTTATTCATAATGGTCATATCGTTGGACAACGTCTGAACTATGGAGTTCATAGACTGCATGTCTTACAGAATTTTAGCTTGCATGTCATCAACTTTTGAAACAAGTGGCAATGAAGCCATCGTCGGTATTGGGGGCAGGGTGGGGGGTTGAAATGGTGTTGGTAGTACAGGGAATGCCGAAGTGACAGTAGGCTATGGAGTTGAAAATGTGGGAAAATGAATTTGTGGAGTAGTTATTTGAGACACAATAGGATTCGGGTTCCAAAATGAGATCGGGAGTGCAGGGGTTGCAGAGATCTGCGAAGCGGTTGTACTTGCATACTAGGATTGAGGGAATTCAAGAAGTATGGGCATCGACATTCTTTGGGGAAGTTTGCCCATAGCTATCAAATCCATTTTTGCCCTCTTGGCTAACTCATATAATTCAGGAAAAGTATTGATGTTAGAATATCTTACCATGATGCTGATATCAGGGTTGAAAGCCTGAAGGAAATAATGTGCTATAGCTTCATCGGTTGGCTGAAGTCCAACTGGTATTCTCTACTAGGTTCGAGCGAACCTAAAATTGAAGTCTACGATCTCTTATTGTGGATGTCTCTGGATTGAGGTGAACTGATGCAAGAGAGAGGTAGGATCGGAGGACTCATTAAAGTTTCCCATCAACTACCCGGCTAACTGGTCCCATATCGTAATAGTATCGGGTGGTAAAGATCTATACCAGTAGAGGAGTTTTCCTCTAAGGGAAATAACCAGAAGCTTTACCATAACTCACTCCTCTGTGATGTCATGGATCACCACAAGAGAGATTATGTCCTGGATGTACTCCAGAGCAGTCTTCCCAGTTCCATCGAACGTTGGGATCTTCTTTACAGCAGCAGGCGACACTTGTCCTTGTCTTGCTAGATTTAGCGGTGACAAAGAATCCCATGCGGGGAACAACCTAGGTGATGGTTGCTATTGCATTTTTTATTGTTGTTGTGCCATACTTGGTCTTGGATTTTGAGAAACAAGAATCGTCGAAGCTCCTCCTTGATTGCTAATAGGATGACTAATAGGAATGGAGGCACTAGGATGTTTCGATGAGTTGGGAGGATTGGGAGGAAAACTAGATGTTGTGCTATCAGAAGTTAGGCCTTGTTCATCAATAGCAGCCTCTTGCGAGGATGTTCCACGTAACAGTGACTCAAGGGTGACCAACCTTGATCGCTCCCCAAAGGCGTAAATATCTAGCTCAAAGAACTCAATTTCCTCTCCTCTATTCCTAACTCTCCATCTCGTTTGCATGAAGACACAGACTTTGGTATCGGTCTTTTTGACTTAAATATTCTCGAGTAAAATAGAGTCGCCAGATGCTAAGAGTCTTTCGGTAATGAGAGCATCGATTCTCACTACCACTAGTCAGGTGAGACTGACCGGGTCACACCGGGAACTGGTTAGAACTATTGGCCCCGATGAAGACGGGTTTGAGATTGATTCTTAAAATATGGGACCTTGGTCCCACCGGGCATGCCAAAAACTACTGGTCATCAAATCTGCCTAGGAAAGGATTTTGGGTAAATGTATGTGCCCTAGACCTGGACCAACATTGAAAGGCCGATGAGAAGGGATGCCCCTCATGCCAATCTCTGGAGAAATGCTGGCTCCTATGCTAAACTACTTTGGTGTTTTGAGATAAGGGTGTAGGAAAGAGATAAAAGGAGTTAGGGTTAGAGAAAGAAATAAAAATGGGGTAAGGGAAGAGAGATCGATAATTTAAAGTGGGAGAGAACATGAAGCACTATCACTAACTAACAACTTGAATAGCAGTAAGGAAAACCAAGAATAAACAAAAAAAATGCCACATTGACCTTCCTATGTATCCTCTGAGCGAGCTCCAGGATTCTCCTTTTCCATTTCGTTGAAATTCAGGGTTCAAAGTAAAGATGATTAGGACAAATGAATATAACAAAAACCACAACCCACCAGGTAGCATAAAAGAAAACCAATATGACATTTTTCCTCCCCTATGTATCCTTCAGGCAAGTTTCAGGGTACAGTCCCCAATCGCACACCAGATTCAGGATTTAGAGTCCCAGTGTACAAATGAAGAAATACAAAAGAATCAAACACAAAAGGCAACATAAAAGAGAGAAATTGAGCCCAAATCTCTTTAGTATTAATCACAGGACATCAAGTTACAACAACTTTCTAGCAGAAAGTTCCCCCCCTTTTTCATTACAATGCCTGGGTTTTTATAGAGGACCCAACCCTCTGAGTCATTATTACACAAAATGGCAAAGTACATCCTTGAAAGCTGAGAAGTTGGCCCTATGCAGCTCTCATGACTGAGCTTTCATATCCTTTGCCAAAATTAGCAGCTACGACCAGGTCATCCGAGGAAATATGCATTAATGAGTCGCCCGAGCATCCTCGACTTCTGGGTGTGGTACTCGAGTGACCGCCATGCTTGCCAGGTTCTCCTTCTGGAATTGATACTTCATTTCCAATTGCAAAAAATGAGCAGCGGTCTTACCGGGCACGTAAAAATGCATTTATGAGGCAATTGATCACCTCGAGAAAATACCCGGCTTGGAACGTGTGCCATTGAAGTGCTTCGCAAGATGCTCATTTGCAACTGTGCTTTGCAATGGACCTGTGTCGAAGCAATAACTCCTCCTTGATATGTACTTCACAAAATGGAGCTTCGCAAAACTACTTCGGGGGGCATGAGTGCCGAAGTATATTTCCTTCGCAAAAATGGTCCTCTTCATTCCTTGCCGCTTCATTGACAAAATTGCTTCGCTGATGCCTTGGAGAAATACTTCGCTGTGATCCTCTTTCAAGACTATGGTTCGGGAAGGTTTCGGCTGAAGCAATTGCCTTCAAAATATGTTGCATTCTTTATGGTTATCACTACTTCGGGTGAAAGTACTTCTCATGAAAAATGGCCGAAGCAGATTCTTCACAATGACTTTTGGCGAAGTAGAAATGGTTCGCTGGGGCCAGCGACCGAAGTGGATGCTTCAGTGATTTTTTGGTGAAGTGTTTTCAGTGCTGCGCTCCTTCAAATTCTGCTTCTCAAAACTTTTGCCCGAAGTAGCCTTTTGAAATGCTTCGAGTGCGAAGTAGTTTTCATTCTTCTTCCTTCGCAATTTTCCTTCGGCAAAACTGCTTCACAAAAATCTTGCCTGAATTTTCCCTTTGAAATGCTTCGGGTCTGAAGTAGTTTTCTTGAAATGCTTTGGCTGTGAAGCTCTCCTTTGCGCCTTAATAGAATTTCTGCTTTGGCAATGCTGCTTCGTGAGGTTTTCACCCGAAGTAGCTTTTTGAGGAACTTCGGGCTTGAAGTTATTTTTGCCTTTCTTGTATTCTTCTTCGGCAACACCGCTTCACCAACTTTTGCCCGAAGCAATCGTTGAAAATGCTTCGGGTGCGAAGTTCTTTTCATACTTTTTTTCTTTCTTTGGCGAAGTTATTTTTCCTAGCTTGTTCGGCAGCGAAGTTCTTTCTTCTTCTTCTTATGTACAAGGGGGTGGCAAGGAAAGCCAAAATTGCTGCAACTTACAAATATTTTCAACAAAAAACAACCAAAACAAATACTTTACAACAAAGAAAACTGTACAAAGTTTTGATTTTTTCCTTCCCCATTGTGCAATGTGACAAAAATTGTCAACAAGTGCCTTTAAATGTAAACTTGTTATGGAAATGGAATCTATATAAAATATTATTCCGTTAGATGATTTTTGTGAGCTTGATATTTGTACAAAACTAAATATTGTTTTAAGTTGCTTCCACACCTTTATTTGAAGGATAAATATTATCTTGTATCCTATTTGATGAGATGGATTTATAATATTTTAGAAGGATAGATAGTAATGATCTTGTCAATAGAATGGAATGCATCTTTACATAGCTTTATTATTATGCATTTAGTTCAATTTAGTTATGGCATTTGAATTGATAGAATGCATATTTACATGCTTATTGGTAATCACTTGGAACAACTTTGTTATGCATCATCTATTTGAAGGATTCTTTACATAGATGATGTTAGAATTTGGATTAATTAAATAATATCTTTTGCTTTGAAAAAATGTATTTGAGTTTAAGTAATGAATGTTGTTTACTTTTTTAGAAGTATGTTGTTCCAAGGGTAATAAAATTAATTCTAGAAGGTTAAGTTTATCTTGTGTTGGTTTGGAATACTTTGTGGGACCCAAGTTATTAAAAAGCCCAATCTTAAGAGGATTTGTGTGTATGCAATAACTAGGTAGATATGATTCCTAGAAGTTGCAAGAATGCAATAGTTAGATACTTGTGAGTTGATACACCCTAAATAGAAAGGATTGGGTGTATCCTCATTTGGTAGACAATCGAAATCAATCATAAGATAGTAGTGGTGGTATCTCAAACATGTAGGTTCAGGAGACCATGTTCATTACCAAGTGAGGGGGTAATGACCTTAGTCCGCAGAGGCGTGGTAACTAAGCACCAAGGGTTTATGCCTGATTAAATTACCTAGATGGACTTAGGTTAAAGTTAGGGAATAAACATTTCTCTTTAAGTATTATGGGCCTTAAGGGATAATTCCTACATTGTGGTCACATTTTCCTATGTCGATGAGGGTATGGGAAAGGTGGGGGGACAACTTTTGGCATCCTTCTAAATGAGTAGGTTTAGTAAGGTGAACCCCAAAAAACATAGGAGTTGGCCACTCCTAGTCCACTGAGTGTCGTAAGTAGCAACTTAGAACTCATATGTGGTGAAGTCCTAAATGATAAAGAAATAAATGTTGGGTCTTCTTTTTGAACCTTTGTCCTTTTATTAATTATTTTTTGGGTTGGTAGTTTTGGGTTGTTATAGTAGAAGAGCTATCTATGGTAGGCACTACTATGACTATAAAGTGCCCTAATTAGATGTATTGTGAGGTCTCTATGTGGTGAGCTCTTTTGAGTCCCTATTTATCTACCAAAGCTATTGTTTTTTTTCCAACTTGGATCTCCCAATGAATGTGTCTTGTGCATGTGGTGGAGAGATGATAGATGAGTGGTCAAGATCCATGTACCCAAATAGACATGGATGATAACTAGGTCTATGAGTTCATCTATATGTTAATATATTAAATCCATAGCTATTGTTTGGGTGTAACCTCTACCAATGGTAGTCATTGTAGTTATCATCAAAATGAATCTTAAGCATGTACCACTAGTGGGGTTTGATTTAGTTATCATTAAAAAGGCTATGAGGGATTATTGTAGGCCATTAATTATTAAGACTCAATAATTAGCATGGCCACATAGACGTAGGGATTTTATACCTAATTTTAGCCTTTGGTGTTGATTCCTCAATGTTTTTTTAGCATAAACTACTATATGAGTGGTAGAGTTCTGATATCTTTCTATTTTGTACCTAACTCCAAATTAGCATCAGTCGAAGTCACCCTTATTGACTGGATAGTAATGAATTTTCACTATAGATTTGGTGGCTCATAGAGATATTTTTCTTTCAAAAGATAATAAACCCAAAAAATAAGACCTTATCTATTGGATGTGGATTCATTCAAAGGTAGATTTACTAGTGAGTGAATTACCAACTCAATTAACGCAACAACTCTAATTTGTGAAAAAAATGAACTTAAGGTAATATTTTTATAATATTTTCTTCTAAGGACATAACACCTACTTGCATTGAATTTACATCATGTGAATAGATACCTTCTATGCCCACTATCATTTTTCCTAACTTATGTCTATCTTATTTCTATTAGGGCTATGCAAAAAATTCTTTATCTTTCTCCTAAGTATATAGTGTTGGGTTTTTTAGCCTTAATACTACCACAATATATCATAGGTTATCTCAAATATCATAGGATCAAATATAAAATAGCCATAATATATAATAAGGTCAAAATAATGATAATATGAGTAGAATAATAAATTAATATGTAGATAAAGGCTTATAATAAATCAAATAACCTTCAATAATATGCTGAAATATAAATGTAAATAGCCAGAATCATTCATGTACTATGCATGAAGAATAACTTACAATATTAATTGCTCAAAAATGTATACAAGCTTTATTGCTTCTTTTCTTCTTACAATATGATATATCAGTATGATTCTCTCTGTATATCTATATCTAGAGCATTGTCTCCATAATATAGCCATAGTGATATGACTCTTTGGATACTTGACTATTGCTCTCCATATGCCAAGTCTCATGACTCTTGGCTTATCTACTTGCCACTTGCATACTTGACTCTATAACATATGCACACCTATACATGACTCTTACACTTCTATTTGCACTCTCTAATCTAATACACTTGTGCACATATTTACATTACATATTTTCACTCTTATATATAAGACACTTGTGCACATAGACTCAAATTACACTTGCACTCTAACTCACATGACACTTGTGCATTTCTACACATTATAACTTTACATGACACTTGTGCATTTCCTTCACATTATAACTTTACATGACACTTGTGCATTTCCTGCACATTCACACTTACATAAAAGGGGAAATATAAATCACACTCTAAACTATGACTCAATCCTAATCTATTATTTACAAATGTACCATGAAGGTACCATGGGGGTACATTAGCATGTACCAAATAATGTAATATACTCCAACACTTAGTTCACATCATGTGGAATTATTTCTTCTTCATGCCTAGGTAGAGAAAAGAAGGCATATTACCACCTTTTACATTTAATCCATATTAAGTGAATTTGATGCTACCATCCTACCATTGATTAGGTGGTTTCCAGATATCTAGGGATAATTCATAGGGGCCATCCTTCTTGATGTGTGCATGTAATTCACATCCTTCTTTGGATAACTGCTCACTTGTGTGATTGTAGCTTACTCATGCCATCCCATGACTTCACAATCAAAATGGATTATGCCATTTTAGATTTTATTTGATGTTTGTATTTGTCCTTGGTAATGCTACTTTTTCTCAATCAATTTGAAGGGTAAATTTATTATCAAACCATTTTTTGACCATTTCTTGATGTATTAATATCATCTTTGGTCTCTTTTCCTGTTGAACCATATTTTGACTATTTCTTGATGTCTTAATAAACGTGGTTAGTAGTAACCAAATTTCATGATATTATTGTCCATTTGATATGAGAAGTGCCCACTTGATAACCCTTGATGGAATTCTTAAATTAGAGACTGGGTTTATTCTTTATTAATGCATTTGAGTAGAACTCCATCAAAATTACTTCAAAATAGAACTCCACCTATCAGCGTGTAATGAAAATTTTACAAGAAAAAATAACTACTTTGAGATTTGTCTAAATCAAAGGGATGCTTGTTTTCATGCACTCAATCCTTTTCTCTACCTAGTCTAGCTCCTCTCTATCTTCATTAAAAAAACACCTATCCAAATCAACTTCTTCTTTGACAACATCTTTAGCCAATCCCAGGTAGAGTGCTACTCCTCTAACTAGTTTTGTGGGTTTAATTTCAACATCATATTCTAAATTATTGGTAATTCATATAGCTATTTTTCACCAATTTCACCAATCATTTTATATTCTTTGACATTTGGGTGAATGACATAGGAAACAACTTTTTTATTTGAGACCAAGTACTTGAAATTGTCCAAACCTCTAATTAGAGCATAAAATTGATTTTCAACAAAGTTATACTTCTATTCATACTCCTTTACAGTTTGACTAAAGAAAGCAATTGGGTGCTCATGCTAATTCTCATCCTTCTATGTCAATAAAGCCACTGTCCTAAGCTCTCATCCATAAGCATAAATAATAAAGTCTATCAAAATTTGGGTTGATCAAAACTAGATCTCCTACATTAGCCCTTTTTATTTTTCAAAATACTTCATTCCTTCTATCCATATGGATTGTTAGTCCTTATTTAGCATAAGCATCATTGGAATGACAATGGCTATAAAGTTTGGGATAAAACTTCTAACAAAATTTATGTGGTAAAAGAAGGATTGCAACCCTTTTTTATGTCATGGAAGTGAAAGGCTAGTAATAGCTTGAACTCTATAAGGATCTATGCCAATACCATATTTTAATACAATTTAGCCTAATAGTTTACCTTCAGGGACATAAAAGACACACTTTTTGAAATTGAGGCATATTCCAAATTCTTGACATCGCTTAAAGACCATTTCTACGTGTTCTAAGTGATATTTTTTCTTAGAGAAGATAGTGAGATCATCCAAGTATATTATTATTACTTTATTAAATAAGGTCTTGGAATGCAATATCCATTGCTCTCTAAAATGTGCTTTGGTATTAGATAGCCCAAAATTTATCTTTTGATATGTGAAGGTTTACCACTTAGTGGTGAAAGCTATTTTGTGTTGATCATCTCTCACTCATATTTTAATTGAAACTAGATAATCCATCCAGTAGTGAGAACATTTTAGAGCCTAAAACTGTTTGGAGAATTTGATTCATGGAAATCAAGGGGTAGTGGTATTTTAGTGAAGCTTTATTTAGATCTCCATTCAACACTTAATCTGAATTCACCATTCATTTTCCTTATAGCTGCTAGGTTGGAGATCCATGTGGTGTGTTTGAGTGGATATTTAATCTTTGATTCATTCAATTTGTATAATTATTTTCACATTAGTGTGAAGAACACAAGCTTATACTGAGAGGGGGGTGAACAGTATAAGACCACTTTTTACTTTTTCTTTCCAAATCAATATTATGCAATGTATAGATAGAAATATCAACAATAGTAATCAAAGCAATGCACAAATCACCACACACAATAGAGACACCAATTTAACGTGGTTCACCCAATGTGGGCTACTCCATGGAGAAAATATTTCACTAAAATTTTCTCAATCAATCTCTTGGGAATCCTTTCCCTATTACAATATTTATGGACCTCTTTCCAAAGGAGACACCAATCCCCTAATCAAGTTCATGGATATCTATCCACATGAGAAATCCTTTCTCCTTAGCTCTGACTAGTGATCTTCTAGAAGAACTATTGTCCCCACTGCACTGGCTAATGGATCTCTATCCATTGAAGACACCTATCCTCACCACTCTAGCTAATGGATCTCTATCCACTAGATACTGTCATCCTCTATACTCTATCACCTTCAAAGCTCTATCTCAAATCTGCACTAAACATAGTCCTTCGATCTAGCACAAATCTGTTCAATCTCTGTCTCTGGTCTGGCACAAACCTATCCTCAAATATACACCAAACTTTATCCTCGAATATGTACTAAATAGAGTCCTTCGGTCTAGCAAAAATTTATCCTCAATATCTATCCTATGATCTACACTAAACATAGTCCTTCAAGTATAGCACAAATCTGTCCTCAATATCTATCCTCAAGCCTTACACAAAGCTTGACTCAATCACAAATCAACTCTGTTGGATCTTCCCCAAACCTTAACTCAAGGTTTGAACAAATCAATCAAATATTCTCACAAGTCTTCTCTAAGACTTGTCTCAAATATGCCTTGTAAGCTTCCACAAAAGCTCACACTAATTTATCCATAAGTCCTCTCTAGAACTTGTCCAAATCTGCTCAACAAGTCCTCACTAGAACTTGTCAAAATTTGCTCTCAATCTGTATTGTAAGCTTCCACAAAAGCTCACACAAATCAGTCCACAAGTCTTCCCAAAGACTTACCTCAAATCTGCTCAACAAGTCCACACTAGAACTTGTCCAATCTCATAGAAACATAAAGAGAATTTTTAGAGACTCAATATGCTTCACATTCATCACAATGCTCAATCACTTTCAATCACTCTTTTAGAAACATACAGAGAATTGTTAGAGACTCAATATGCTTCACATTCACCTCAATGCTCAATCACTTTCAATCACTCTTTTAGAAACATACAGAGAATTGTTAGAGACTCAATATGCTTCACACTCACAAAATCTTAATCACTTTCAATCTCTCTTTTATCACAGAAACATATAGAGAATTGTTAGAGACTCAATATGTTTCATACTCATCAACATTCAACCTCTTTCTCAAATCAATTCAGAATATAGAACAATTTGTTTCATAGAACTTGAACTATCACTTCACACATCCACTTGACTAGGTTCTACCAACTCTACTCAATAAATCACTCAATGAAATAATCCTTGCTCACAAACCCTAGTCCAAGCATATGAACACTCACTCAAAATGTTTCCAACAATGCTTATCAACCAATCTCACATAACAATGATACTCATGTTCTTTGCAAACCCTAGTTCAAGATCTTCACACAACTTAATCACTTCAACAACAATGCTTATAAAAAAATATTCACAATAGCTCAACAACTCAATAAGGAAACCTAATCAAGTCCTTTTCACTCCAAAGTTGTTTTCCAGAAAACCAACCAATCAACTCAATCAAGGAAGAATGTGCCCATACATTTTTCTTGAAGAAGAAGGAACCTCAAAATCTATCTCAATCACATATAATACTTTGCCAATATCAAGAAGGTTAGACAACAATACAAAGCATATAATAACTCACAAATACACCTTATTACTCCATTCTTAAAATAATATCCAACACCACAATATTTAATTAATCACTTCTTCAAAACCCTAACTCATCACAAGATCATCTCAACCATTCAGATTTAACATAACTCACTTCAGAAAATTATCTTCAAAGAATAAACCAATCTCTACTTATGACTCCCTACTTTAATATTGCATTTATTAAATAACTCACTTGTAAAACAATGCAATAAAATAATTTTCCCTTTTTCTAAGATAAAAATATTTTTACCCTCAAATCTATCTCAGCAAAATAACCTTTCAAAACTTAATAATATTTCCCTTATGAATTTTGGCTAATCCTCCAAAATAAAACTATCACCTTATTTCTCCTAACTTTAACTTTAGCCCATGCAAAAATTAAATCATAAACCAAAACATTACCACTTTAGCATGCATAGGAGTCGAACTTGGCACTTCTCTCCAATGAGCGCCTTGGCCATGGCTTCCACATCGTGTGATCCACGTGCTCCTCTTGGAGCCACCAAGCGCCTACCACGTTTTGACCTCCTTAGCACCCATGAGCCAAAAGGCTCCTTCACCCTCACTTTTTAGAAACCACGTGTTGCACGAACTGTCACTATGAAATATGTGCACAGGAATCTTAGGCGTTAATATTAGCGAATGAGGATGGATGCTTTGGACTTTGGAAAGGCTATGGTTTAAATACCATGCACCTTACAATAATCTCCCACATCAAGAGAGGGGAAAGTCCTCTCCTCCAGAAAAAAAATCCAAACCAAAAATAAACTTCCTCCTTTTAAATATATAAAAAAAAAATTTTAAATTTTTTTATAAAAAAAAAAAATTATATATAAAAAAAAAAAAAAAAAGTTTTAAACCAAACTAAAAGCCTCCTTGGTTTTTTAAAAAAATATTATAACTTGCCCACCATTGGTTTTAAAGAAAAACCTTTTATTTTTGCCACCATTGGTTTTAAAGAAAAACCTTTAAAATCATGCTCCACATAATATTTAAAAATAAACATTATGGAGCTCATCTATCATCAACCTCTTGCATTGCTCCTTTTGACCTTTTGACATCAACGGTAGCTCATTCCTTGACATCAATGACAACTTCATTCCTTGACATCAATGACAACTTCATGGACTCAAAATGTCCAAAAATCTCCCCCTTTGTCATTGATGGCAATCCAAATTATTTTTACCAAACACTTGACCTTTTTCTTGTTCTTCTCCCCCTAGGACATTGCTCCCCCTATCTCAATGCTCTCTCCTTAAACCAAATATCTCCCCTTTTGAAATCAATGGCAAAGGGTCACCTTTGGGGCTTAGGGCTAAGAATGAGTCTCTTAGCTTAGCCCCTCCCCCACCTCCTCTTGAGGTGGTTAATTCTGGGGTGGGAGTATTTCTACTCCCAGAAAGCACTGGTCTTTACCTTTGTCCTCTTTCCTTCTTATCTGATCCTTTCGATTCCTTTGATTGTTCCTCTCCATGTCCATGTTCCTATTCCTATTCATGTCCATACCCATATTTCTATTCTTGTTTCTGTTCATGTTCTTATTCATGTTCATATCCATATTCTTGTTCCTATTCCTGTTCATATCCATATTCCTATTTTTGTTTCTATTCCTGTTCATGTTTATGTTCATGATTGGTTCTGGAATGTCTTCTCTACACCACTTTGTTGTATGTCCATAATTATTGCACTTATAACACTTAATGTTATTATTCCTTGGAGGTGCAAATGTCTTGGGATTTCTCCTAGTGAAGCCATCTATGTTCCTATCATGTACCTTGCAATTCATTGCCTTGTGACCAAACTGATTACATGAGTAACAATACCCATGGAAAAGTTATCTGTTCCTAAAATTCCCATATTCTTGTCTTTCATGTGTCCTGCATTCTGAAGCCTTGTGCCCAAATTTGTGACATGAGAAACATCTTCCATTGAAGTTTCCTTGTCTTGACCCCATTGGTCTCTTAGTCTCTCTTAACCTATTCTGATTGTTGTTCCATCTGTTTCTTCTTTGTACATTGTTCCTTTCCTTGTTGAATTTTTTGTTGTCCAACTCATCCTCAAAAGTCTCACTTTCTCTTACACTATCTTCTTTTGAAGTTACTTCTTTTGAAGTTTCTTCTTCTTCAGAACTTGAGGTTGACTCTTCTTCTTGTTTCTTTTGAGCCTGTTCAAAACCAAGACCTATTTTGTTTTTTGACCTTCTTTGTACCTTGATCATATTATCCAAATTATTTGAACTCTTTTCAAACTTGTGTAGCTTATCCTTGGATTTTTCTAAATCTTCCCTTAGTAGAGCTACTTCTTGTTCTAACCTCTCACATTCTAAGACCTTTGCTTCTAACTTATCCTTGAAATTATTTGTCTTAGCCATTGACTTGTTTAGATCCTCTATAAGCTTTCCTCTCTCTTCATCACATTATTGAAACTGAAACTCAAGTTGAGAATTTTGCTTTCTTACCTTCTTTAAATTTTTAAGAGCATAATATAAGCTCTCCCTCAAGATCAACTCCTCCTTTTATCTTATTCTTCCTCTATTTGTTTACATTTGTCAACATCTTCATTTTATTTTAACTTATCTTCTATAGGATCACCTTCTTCTTCTTCTAGTGCCATTAGAATATTCTCTTTTGGTCTTTCAAGTGCATCCTCATATTCATCATCACTAAAACTAAAACCATTCCTTGTACAACTATCTTCAAGATGTCCAAAATTACCACATCTAAAACACTTGAGAATTATTGGTGACCTTTTCTTAACCTTTTTTTTTCTTCAATCAAAAATAGGACTTCATCTCTATCATTACTTGAAGAACTAGCATCACTATCACTAGAGTACTTACTTGCCTTGTCTGCATAGTAGCTCCTCTTTTGTCTTTGAAAGAACTTCTTTCCTTGTTTGCTTTGTCCATCCTTGTCTTTCTTTTGGTACCTATATTTTTCTGATTCCCTGTTCCTGTGATCCTGTTTTTCTTCATCATTGTTATTTTTAGCTTCTTGACAATCAATTGCATAGTGACCATATTTTCCACAATTGAAACATCTAACAAATTTTGCATCTTTGAATCTTCTTGAATCTTTGTTCCTTATGCCATAATTAGCTTCTTCATCACTGGATGACTCATTACTTGATTTTTACTTCTTACCCTTTGTCTTCTTAATTGCTTTGAAGGTTGCTTCCTTCTAGATATTAGGTTCCTCTTTTGTTCTCAACTCAAATGTTGTAAGAATACCAAGTAACATATCTCTTGTCAAAGAATCACCATCCTTTGCTTCTTCTATAGCTAAAATATTTTCACTAAACCTTGTTGGGAGAGACCTTAAGATCTTATCACAAACATCTGATTCTTCAACATTAAGTCCAAGTCCTTGCATAGCATTAACAACCTCATCTACTCAAAGTAGATAAGAACTAATGTTTTCCTCATTATTCATTCTTAATTCTTCAAATTATCCTTTGAGATTTTGTATCTTTGCCTTTTTGACACTTTTATCTCCTTCATATATGCTTTGCAACTTATCCCAAATTCCTTTTGCATATTTATAATGCATAAATTTTATTGATTCTGTTCTATGCAAACCTCTCAAAAGTGCATTCATTGCTTTTGAATTGTAATGTTGTAGAAGCTTACCTTCCTTATCTATGGGTGGATCAACTGGTGGTATGTATCCATTTTCAACTGCTTCCCAAATTTAATTGCCAAGTGCCATGAGATGAACCTTCATTCTCATACTCCAATATATATAATCACTTCCATAAAATATTGACGTTGAATTATCTGAGGATACATTCTTAGAATCCATTGTGTTCTTGAAAGATTTTTCTTCAAGCTATTAAACTCTTTCGAAGGAACCCGCTCTAATACCAATTGAAGAACACAAGCTTATACTGAGAGGGGGGTGAACAATATAAGACCACTTTTTAATTTTTCTTTCCCAATAAATATTATGCAATGTATAGATAGCAATATAAACAACAATAATAAAAGCAATGCATAAATCACCACACACAATAGAGACACCAATTTAACGTGGTTCACCCAATGTGGGCTACTCCACGAAGAAAATATTTCACTAAAATTTTCTCAATCAATCTCTTGGGAATCCTTTCCCTATTACAATGTTTATGGACCTCTTTCCAAAGGAGACACCAATACCCTAATCAAGTTCGTGTATATCTATCCACAGGAGAACTCCTTTCTCCTTAGCTCTGACTAGTGATCTTCTAGAAGAACTATTTCCCCCACTACATTGGCTAATGGATCTCTATCCACTAAAGACACCTGTCCTCACTGCTCTAGCTAATGGATATCTATCCACTGGAGACTGTCATCCTCTATACTATATCACCTTCAAAGCTCTATCTCAAATCTACACTAAACATAGTCCTTCAGTCTAGCAAAAATATGTTCAATATCTGTCTCTGGTCTGGCACAAACCTATCCTCAAATCTGCACCAAAATCTATCCTCGAATCTGTACTAAACATAGTCCTTCGGTCTAGCACAAATCTATCCTCAATATCTATCCTCTGATCTGCACTAAACACAGTCCTTCGATCTAGCACAAATCTATCCTCAAGCCTTACACAAAGCTTGACTCAATCACAAATCAACTCTACTGGATCTACCCCAAACCTTAACTCAAGGTTTGAATAAATAAATCAAATATGCTCACAAGTCTCCTCTAAGACTTATCTCAAATATACCTTGTAATCTTCCATAAAATCTCACACTAATCTATCCACAAGTGCTCTCTAGAACTTGTTCAAATCTGCTCAACAAGTCCTCACTAGAACTTGTCCAAATCTACTCTCAATCTATATTGTAAGCTTCCACAAAAGCTCACACAAATAAGTCCACAAGTCTTCACAAAGACTTACCTCAAATATGCTCAACAAGTCCACACTAGAACTTGTCCAATATCATAGAAACATAAAGAGAATTTTTAGAGACTCAATATGCTTCACATTCATCACAATGCTCAATCACTTTCAATCACTCTTTTAGAAACATACAGATAATTTTTAGAGACTCAATATGCTTCACATTCACCTCAATGCTCAATCACTCTTTTAGAAACATACAGAGAATTGTTAGAGACTCAATATGCTTCACACTCACAAAATCTCAATCACTTTCAATCTCTATTTTATCACAGAAACATATAGAGAATTGTTAGAGACTCAATATGTTTCATACTCATCAACATTCAACCTCTTTCTCAAATTAATCTAAATATAGAATAATTTATTTCATAGAACTTGAACTATCACTTCACACATCCACTTGACTAGGTTCTACCAACTCTACTCAATCAATCACTCAATGAAATAATCCTTGCTCACAAACCCTAGTCCAAGCATATGAACACTCACTCAAAATATTTCCAACAATGCTTATCAACCAATCTCACATAACAATGATACTCATATTCTTTGCAAATCCTAGTTCAAGATCTTCACACAACTTAATCACTTCAACAACAATGCTTATAAAACAATATTCACAATAGCTCAACAAATCAATAAGGAAACCTAATCAAGTCCTTTTCACTCCAAAGTTATTTTCAGAAAACCAACCAATCAACTCAATCAAGGAAGAATGTGCCCATACCTTTTTCTTGAAGAAGAAGGAACCTCAAAATCTGTCTCAATCACAGATAATACTTTGCCAATATCAAGAAGGTTAGACAACAATACAAAGCATATAATAACTCACAAATACACCTTATTACTCCATTCTTAAAATAATATCCAACACCACAATATTTAATTAATCACTTCTTCAAAACCCTAACTCATCACAAGATCATCTCAACCATTCAAATTTAACATAACTCACTTCAAAAAATTATCTTCAAAGAATAAACCAATCTCTACTTATGACTCCCTACTTTAATATTGCATTTATTAAATAACTCACTTGTAAAACAATGCAATAAAATAATTTTCCCCTTTTCTAAGATAAAAAATTTTTACCCTCAAATCTATCTCAACAAAATAACCTTTCAAAAATTAATAATATTTCCCTTATGAATTTTGGCTAATCCTCCAAAATAAAACTATCACCTTATTTCTCCTAACTTTAACTTTAGCCCATGCAAAAATTAAATCATAAACCAAAATGTTACCACTTTAGCATGCGCAGGAGTCGAACTTGGCACTTCTCTCCAATGAGTGCCTTGGTCGTGACTTCCATGTCATGTGAGCCATATGCTCCTCTTGGAGCCACCAAGCACCTACCATGCTTTGACCTCCTTAGTGCCCACGAGCCAAAAGGCTCCTTCACCCTCACTTTTTGGAAACCACGCGTTGCACGAACTATCGCTATGAAATATGTGCATGAATATTAGGTATCAATATTAGAAAATGAGGATGGATGCTTTGGTATTTGTAAAGGCTATGGTTTAAATACCATACACCTTCCAATAATCTCCTACATCGGCGGAGGGAGTACGTTGTCTTCACATGCAAAAATGTTGACACCAAACTTAGACTTTGGCCTTATAATTATTAAATATAATAATTTAAATTCTTTTAGAATTTAAATATTATAATTTAATAATTAAATAAACTTTGGGACTTTTAAACCAAACTAAAAGCCTCCTTGATTTTTTAGAAAAACCTTATAACTTGCCCACCATTGGTTTTAAAGAAAAACCTTTTATTTTTGCCACCATTGGTTTTAAAGAAAAACCTTTAAAATCATGCTCCACATAATATTTAAAAATAAACATTATGGAGCTCATCTATCATCAACCTCTTGCATTGCTCCTTTTGATATTTTGACATCAACGGTAGCTCATTCCTTGACATCAATGACAACTTCATTCCTTGACATCAATGACAACTTCATGGACTCAAAATGTCCAACAAAGTGACTCAATTTTTGGATTGAGTGGCCTCTATTTCTACCTTTCAATCTTAGCCTTAGGATATAGCTTTATTATATGTTGGATAATTTCCTTATTGTACCCCTTGATATCTTCATAAGTCTAAGCCGTTACTCATATTTTTGGCATAAATGGATAAGATATTTATTTTTTTGCTTTAGTAGCTACTTTGACTATGTTTAGTATTTTTCTTGGGACCACTTATATGTATGAAGAGGTCTTGCAAAAATCATAGTGAATTTTCTAGGGCTAAAATCTTTGTAGGGTTGTCCTCACCTCAATTGATGTGTTTTGAATTTGAGGGGTTCACTAAGAGTGTTTTAAGGATTCACTCCAAATTCTTTTTTTAGTGTGTATATTTCACAAACACCTATTTTTGAGTTTTCTACAAGAGATAAGCTAATTAATTGTAAATTTTAGTGACCTAAGATGCAACAAACAAAATATGCAAAAGGACAAGAGCTATCCTAGAATTATTCTTTTCCTTTGAATGATTGATATCAAGGGACAAGAGAATGCACATACAAAATCTATCCTAATGCAAGTCTACATGCAACTTATATTTCATATGCCTAAATCCTAAGAAGAGATAAATAAATAAAAGAAAAACTCAAAGTAGAGACAAAGTAAAAAAAGTGGGATAAAGGTGAGTTTAGAACCAAGGATGGGGCCAAAGCAAATCAGAATAATTTGTAGGAGATCGAGGGGAGTGGGTAGCAGGACAAAGCTTATCCCCAACCTTGTCTAGCATTGATTCATGATCGATAATGATAGACCATAAAATTGCTTTATGCACAAGATCAAGGTAAAATTAAGCCAAAATGAGATATCCTAAGGGTTTCATGAATGAGGAGAGATCAATCCATTCCTAGTATACAACTACAAAATGGTTGGAAGAAGAGGTTAAAGCAAGAATACAAATATAAAAGCTAAATTAGAAGGAAATACAACCAAATGACATGGTAAAGAGTATGAAGAGAAAATAAGGAGAGGGTTACAACCAAAAGAGGAGAAATTTATCTTGAGCTTGACCAAGTAAATCCCCTAAAATATTTTACCAAAATATAATACACTTGTTACTTAAAAATTTGAGTAACCAAGTTGCTAGATATTTGTTACTATGAGAGGGCATTATGAAAATGAAGGTCCAATACCTCAATTTATAAAAAATTGGGGCATGGAGGGAGAGAAGGAAAAGTATTGATGGCAAGGAGGAGGAGGTGGGTGAATTTGAAATCCACAAAGCTAAGGGGGAGGCACCTAGAAGTTGACAATAGGGTGGGAATATCCAAGGAATAGCATCATAAATGGTCCAAAATCCCTAGGTGGGTAGAGAATCCAATATTTTGGATTTTATCTTCAGAACACAATTTCATGGTCAATCTTGGATGACTATGAATTTGTTGATACAATAATTGGAGGTCATGCCAAGTGGTGGCAAGTGGCATCGATTGAATTTTTGAAATTTGAGAAAAAAATAATTAAAACTCATTTTTGTGGTCTGTTAAGGAGCACATAACCGCTAAAAATGAGAAAATCTCAAAATTACGGATTGAAGGATATACAAATTGTATTTTGAAGCATTACATAGGTTTCTAAGGAAAAATTGACTTATTTGGTTGGGTCAATTTATTAGTATCTATATTTACCCCCTATTTGATGCATTTATGGTGTAATAAATGCGACAAAGAAAGTTGTAGATACCTTGAAATTTGAAAATAAAGCTACAAAAGGGGTAGGAGTTTTAGATGGAGGGATGGTTCAAAAATGGTATGATTTTTAGCACTTTAAAAATTTTGTATGCTTTATGGGGTATTAATAACATCGATGCCCCTGGGATTGGGGTGCCCCATTGAATTTCAAAGGTAAGACATAACTTCTTTAAGAAACATGAAATGGTAGAGAAAAGTTGAGAAGAAGGATAGGGAAACAAGGGAAAAGGAAAAAGAGAAGGTGAGGGGTAAAAATAAAATTATTTTTAACGTGCGATAATGGAGGAAAGGAGCTTTGGAGAGGATATAGATCATCCACCACACCATGCAATGATTGAAAGAGGTGGCCTCGGACGACTAGAGGTGAAAAATTGAGTAAGCTTCAAATATTACATTTTAAACTAGGAGTAGGATTAGATTTAGGGTAGAATTTGAAATTTTTAGTGAATTTTTGGATTTTTATTGGAAAATTATCATGAACCATGACGTAAATTTATGGGGACTCTTGTAGAATTACAATGATTATGAAGGGGCCTATGAAATCACATGGTTTATGACAAGAAAATTCATGGCCCAAAAGTACAAGGTATAAATTCATGATTTTGTGCCTGATAAAATTAGGGTGCAAAATCATAGAAGAGGGAAGAAATTAATAAAAGGGAGAAGAAAAAAGATAAAAAGAGGAAGAAATAAAAAAAGAGAAGAGGAAGGATGAGTAAAATAGAATATTATTAATATTGCATGAGATTTAAAAGATGATTTGTAGGAAGGATGACTATTATTATTTTAAATTCAATGATATTGAAATTGATGAAAATTTTATTTTATGTTTTGTAGTTAGATATCTTAAAGTCCAAAGAGTGGAAGCCATGGTTATTTGGAGACATATTTGAGAGAGCTAATGACTACTGATAGAGGATTTTTGGATGTGGTGGGGTTGTATCATTTGGAAAATATGCCTAGGGTGGAGTGTGATAGGGTGTTGATGATGGATCTGATTGAGCGATGGTATCCTAAGATTTTGAATTTAGGGAAGATCACTATCACATTAGAGGACATGCAGTTGATTTTATGGATTCCTATTAGAGGAAATGAGGTCTATAGGACCTTGAGGTAATAGGAGGTATTACAGATACTATCTAGAGATGCATATCATGAGGTCTAGAGCAATAGGCTCTACATTAATGAGATGGAGTGCTATAGGATATCAGACTTGACTTGTATGATTTACGAGATGGTGGTAGGGTTTCTAGTATCTCATGTGAGTAGGAGACACATGCCATGGGTACTAGAAGGGATGGTGGTGGATATGAGTGACCAATATACATGGTTTGCCTAGGGACCACTAGTCTTAACCAATATAATATTGTGTACAATGGGGGTCATAGTTTTGCATGTGTGACCCTCTTATAGGTATGGTTCTAGGAGCACATAGTGGTGAGGTGACTGTAGGGGTTGTTAGGGCCTGTATAGAGCCAAGAGAGACTAATAGTGTATCAATGAGCTTACCATTTTGAGCATGTATAGTGGACCTTTATGGTGTTCTTGGTGCTAGTGAGGAGGGTGATAGATGAGCTTTGAGCTAAAATTATTGGAAGCTATAGTGACTACACCTAGGACAGGTAGAGGATGAGGTGAAGATAGCATGGGTCTAAAAAATCTATTGGGTAATCACAAACCAGGATGAGCGAGAGCTACACCACTTAGATCAGGTCAAGAGACAATTTGGGTTGGTACAACAGATACCAATGAGAGGGTATTTTTGGTACCAAAGTATGACTAAAGATTCAATGAGGGTAGGTGGGTGACCTGATACCATCAAATTTGTTGAAGAGGATAATTATGACATGTTTATTGAGCCAAGGGTGGACTATGTTAGAATAGCCTTAGGATACCAATGTTGGTACTAAAGCATCATTCCAATGAGGATATCATCAATGGTACTGATCCAAATGTGGTAGGTGATGGAGCAGGGAATGCTATAGGTGTACCAAGAAGCCACATGATGGACAATGGAGAGGCAGTAGCAAGGATTAGCATAGTTGAGGGTGACTCAGGTAGAGGTAAGGATTATGAATCCAAATACTACTAGAGTAGAGGTTATGGTGGCTAGCATGATAACTAGGTATGGGGTAGTAGGAGTTTCCCACATGGATACAAAGGTAGGTTCTAGTAGGATAATTAGCTAGGATGATCCAATGGTTGAGAGGGATTATTATGAGCAAAGGTAGCTCAACTATAGAGGGAGATGGATTATCTCATTTAGGATATGAATTATAGATTTGTAGGGCTGAGAGGGATGATGGACCATATCATTACAAAGAAATACCAGATGGTAGGATATAAGTACCAAGGGATCATTGAGTGAGAGAAATAGATTATCGAGTGGGATGCAACAAGAGCAAAGGTGGAGATATTGAGAAGCAAGGTGACCCGAATGGGTTAAGAGAGGCAATAGGCATGGGTAGAGGACATGGTCATCATCACAAGTGGCTATCTAGATTAGGGGATTAGGCTATTGCATGAGGAGATTTAGTGGATGAGGGATGACCTATAGGCATCCAACTAGAGAAAGATATATTATCAAATAATATATCATCATGACATTCCTATAGAGTGGAGGCAACCATCAAAACATTTTCCCCACTTTTAGAGTAGAACACAATCATGAATGTAGACCATATCATAATATAAGAACATACCATCACCAAGGCCACCACCAGTTGGAGGAGAGGATGAGTCAGACTCATAGGCTTAGGGATAGGAGGGATAACATGCCAATTTTTTTATGGGATGATTCATATGGATAGAATATAGATGATGGTTGAGTGTGCCAAGTTTTGATTATGGCACATTGAAACATCAAGCTAGATGTACTCCAATTTTTGAGATTTGATGACATCTTATTGCTATTTTAGGATTATAAATGCATGAATTATGTTGATGAGTTGGTATGATGATTAATTTATGATGATTAAATTATTGGATTTAAGGAAGGTGTTGGAAGAAAATATGAGGTGAGAATGAAGAGATGATGATAATAAGAGAAGATGAGGCTACAAAATAGGTCAAAAGTGAGGGAGGGAAATGAAGAGATGCCTAGGTAATGCAACTATGATCAATAAAGGTCGTTAAAATATCAATGTGACCAAGATTGACGTAAACCTAAGAAAAAATATTGGGGTCAAAGTATGAGCTAATATATATATATATATATAGTGGTCATAAGGCCTATATATAGCTATGTACAATGGTCCATGGCAGTTAAGGCCTAAGATGGTCAACGACTAGTGAAGGTCTATATGAGTAGCAACTAGTTAAGGTCTTAAAATGAGAAAAAATGACTAGTTAAGATCTATGTGTATGTATATAAATATAATATAGTAGCTATGTACAATGGAAAACAACTAGTTAAGTTCTAATATGGTCAGTGGCTAGTGAAGGCCTAGATGAGCAATGACCAGTTAAGGTCTAAAATGAGCAAAGAGTTGACCAGTTAAGACCTATGTGTGTGCACATGCTATTAATAAGAAATGTATAAATGTATATATGTTATATGTGCAAGAAAAAAGTGGCAAGTTAAAAGGTAAAAATGGAAAATAATGAGTATATGTGGTAGAAGTTAGGGCAAGTAGGGGTCTAGCAGTAGGAAGCTGCCAACTTCACTAGATAGATATGCATATAAATACAAACTAATTATGGGAGGTAGTGGGTTTCAACCCATGGGAATGCATGAGGCATAAAAAATAATGTGAAGGGAAAACAAATATGCTAAAAGGATAACTAGTAGTCTAGCATTAATGCAAGGAGTTGTATTGCTAAAAGGTAAGCATATCCTACCCTCATTCTCTTGTTAGCAAGAAGAATGAGTGAGAATAATAAGAGATATGAGATGAATCTAAGAAAAATGGGAAACAAGGGATGAAGGCAAGAGAGAATACAACTAAACTTTGCATAATGTAAGGTGAATGTTTGAGAATTAAATATAACCTACCCCCATGCCCTTGCTAGCACAAGAACATGACTAGGAGAAAGTTATCCCTACTAACATTTTGATAGTCCAGAGACACTCATAGAATAACCAGTGGTCATATGAACACCATAAAATTATATTCATATAGTTTCTAGACTATCCTATGAGCACCTATTAACAAATGAAAGGTTAAAAAAGGTAGCAAAAAGAAGAGGGACCATTCCATTATATGCCATTGTAATATACCCATTTTTCTATTGATTATGGAGCAAGTACTTTAATCAATAAAATCATAGGTAATCATGATATATTTTGGGAGATGATAAATATGAGTGTGAGAAGAATAAAGAGGATATTCCTATAGAAGGAAACATGAAGGAAGAGTGGGAGGAGATAGGCAAAATGGATATTTGCTAATTTTTGCTATCATAGTGTTTTCTTGTTTTATTGATTAAGTTAGTAAAGAGGATGCTCAATCAATAAAATCTTAGTTAACTACGATAGAATTTGGAGAGTGATTATAAAATGGAAATATGCAAAGGATGAAGAAAATAAGGAAGAGAGTCCAAAAATATCAGGAATAACTAGGAAGAGATACCATATAACATCCAAGGACAAGCACAATCTAGAGAAGATGTATGCTAATTCATAAATGTCATACAATTCCCTCACTAATTATTTGGAGGCTATTTAGGAGGAAGAAGGGATAATATAAGTGTATATCCCTTGATTTGGTGAAATTAAAATGTATATATACTTTAAAGGTCAAGGGATATACAAGAGAGGCAAGAGGAAGAAAGGAAGGTTGAGATTGCATGAAGAATTAGGTGATGAATATTGGCATCATCATCCTATAATAAGTATAAATGTGATATGTAAGAATATACATGAACCAAAGAATGATGAGCCATTATCAACCACATGATACATTAAAGTAAATAAAATAAGTGATATGAATCATGATGGTGATGTGAAAAGATCAAGGGAGGATCTTGGATACACTAGCCATTAGAATATAGTGGTATAAAGATGAAAATGCATACCCTAAGCTAGTATCATCATTTGAAATCATTACAAAATACAAGATCCAAAGTATTAGATGATAAGAAGGAAATAAAGGTTGGTTAAGAAGGAGAGTGAAGAGAACCAAGAGTGATTTGTGCCAACTAATGTAGTCATATGCAAACGCAGTAAATAAATAAATACCATTAGCACAAAATTACCCTTTTTATACATAAAAAGGGGTAATCATAGCATCTGAATGGGTAAAGAGTAAATAAATAAAATTACCTAGGGTTTGGGATTCACTAAGTGTAAATGACATAGTGCAAGTGCAATGCATATGAGCTAACTTGACTAGTTGTCATCATTACCTCATTGTAAAATTCTCAAAAATCTATATGAAAAAACAATCAAATGTGTAAATATGGATGTCAAGTAGAAATGCACTAAATGCAAAGCATAGATGTAAGAAAATGAGATGTCAAGTAGTCCATGCTACATATATGACAAGCAAGCGAAATATGATCAAGAAAAAAAAAACAAGTTGGCACAAAAGAGATCTTGGGAAATTTGGTAAAAGGAGAGGAATTGAGATAATGTGAACAAGATATTGCGAAGAAGGATTGAAGCTATTGATAAAAGAGATTTTTTTTTGTAATTGAAAATTGATTATAGATGATATTATATTCAATACATCTACCTCTTCTCCAAGTTCCAAAAGATATGGAGAAAATTATGATGTAAGGAAGAATTTAAATAGAGTCATGCATAGTATCTTTTGAGATGTATAATATTCATGGGCTCCTTGAGATATTTCCTATATAGAGTTTTTAGATGATATGCTCTTGAGATAAACTTGGTCATTATTTTAGGAAGGAAAAGATATATGTGTACCAAGGTTCAGAAGGAGAGGCTCTGATGTTCAAGACATCCAAGGGGATATGACTAGAACTATAGGTTGTGGTTTACCAAAATTGATGGATGAACATCGTAGCATGATCATCCTCTAACTCCAAGGGGATAAGGGATGCAATTTTAGCCATTGCATCCACATAAAAATTGGAATATCTAGGGATGGATTCTATGGTGATATTTTTAAAGGTAGACATAAGCATTGTAAAAATATTTATGTATTAAAACTTTCATCTTTGGTATGATATACATTATTGACTTGATTGACTACAAGTTGAGAATTTCCATAGATAGAAAGGGCTTTTAATTTTAAGGCTAAGGTGACTCGGAGACCTAGGATCAATGCTTCATATTATATGGTATTATTAGTGTAAGATAAACACAATTTAAAGGAAAGAGGGATTAGTTGCTTTTGTGGTGTGACTAAGATGATTCTAGCTCTTGCACCCTTTAAGCAATGAGCTCCATCAAAATATATGGTCTAGTAATCCTGAGGCTCTTCCTCAATATTGAAGATAAACTCATAAAGTGATTCTACTACTAAGGGATAAGTTGATTCAAGGGAAGTTACAGCTAATTAATCGACAATAACATGACCCTTTGTGACATTTTGACTAATGAAGGTTAGATCAGACTCACTAGATGTGATGACCCACTTAGCAACCTAACCTAAAATATGAGGTTTCAATATTAAGTAGCAAAGAGGGTAAACCCTTGTAACTACTAGTGTCTTATGGCTAAGCATATAATGTCATAACTTTTGAGAAATGAACACTACAATGAGATAAATCTTTTCTAAAGGGGTATACTTGGTTTCATAACTAACATGGGTTCTACTAATTTAATAAATTTCTCTTTCATTATTTTGATCATCATGTTGGGATAGCATGACCCCTAAGGCTTGGCCTATGGCAACTACGTAGATCATTAAGGGTTTGGCTAGATTGGGTGCTATAAGGACTGGAGGGGATGTGAGATATCTTTCGAGTTCATCAAAAGCTTGTTGACATTCATCATCCCACTTATATTATATATTTTTTTGAAGGATATTAAATAAGGGTTGAAACTTATGTGTTAATTGAGATATAAAATATATAATGGCTTGATGTTTACCTTGTAAACTACACAACTTAGTTAGATTGAATGGAAGATGCCTATTAGTAATGGTTGATATCTTGGTAGGATCTACCTCAATTCCTCTTATAAACATGATGAAACCTATAATTTTTTTGGATGTGACCACAAAGACACACTTAGAGGGATTAAGGTGAACTTTATATTCTCCTAATTATTCTAAGATACACCTTAGATCGTGTGCATTAGTTTCATGATGAATGGAGAAAACAAGGAGATCATCCACATAGTCTTCTAGAATGTCATGCATTAAGTCATGGAAAATATGGGTCATAGCTCTTTGATAGGTGGAACCTATGTTATTTAGGCCAAAATGTATAATTTGAAAGTAAAAGGTACCCCAAGGAGTTATGAAAGTAGTTTTGGCCTAGCCATTAGGAGTAATCTTGATTTGGTTGTATCCTAAAAAGCCATCCATTAATGATAGCATTCCACATATGACTATGAAATATACAATCATGCCTATATTAGGTAAAATAAAATAATATTTGGGGATAGACTAAGTTGATATCTCAAAAATCAATGCATATTTTGATTGTGCCTTCTTTCTTGGAAATAGGGAAAATATTAGATATCCAATTAGAACAATCGATGGCTTTGATAAAACTAACATCGATAAGCTTTTGCAATTCTTCTTTGACTAACAAGGCAAATTTAAGGTGCATTTTTATTAGTTGTTGCTTAAAATGTTGAGCATTTGGTCAAACCACTAGGTGGTTCATGAATAGAGAAGCATCTAGCCTAGGCATATCAGTGTATGACCAAGCAAAGATATCTTGAAATTTTTTAAATAAATTAGTCAATTGCTCTTGCTCTTCAATAGAGAGGGCTTTCCCTAATTTGAGAATCTTAGGGACTTCCAAAGTTCCAATATTAACATCTATTGTTTCTTAAATGAGGATATGGGATTAATCCTCATAGTGAAGTGGGGTAGGAATAGTCCCTAATTGCTCAAGGTCTTTAGGGGATAAAGTATTTTGATCATCTTATTGAATTTTAATAGATTCAACATGGGTAACACATAGGACTGAAACATAGAAAAAACCTATTTTGGAGGATATCGTCATGATTCATATCACAAAATAGAATTGAATATGGGGAAGAAGGTTCTGCATATTGATCATTCCAATCTAATTCATGATGGTCCATAATTTCTACATAGGTTATAATTTGATCATCTTCCAAATCCATGGGAAAAAGTTGATTTTTATTAGAAATATAACCAATGCCACATCTTCTAAATCAAATTTTTACTTCTTAAGGTTATTTGATCTCTTTTTGTTAAAGCCCTAATCCTTTGCTTTGATATCCCATATTGGTTAGAATTTGTTTAGGTAGAGGATAGTATTTAGATAAATAATATGTTGCAAACTCTTTTTCAATGGGACATGGGTTGTTACCACTGAAATTTTCCTTACATGATGTCCATGCATAAGTAAAGGTGCACATGCCAATCTACACTTCACATTTCTTATAAGTTAATCCTAAGGTTATTAGTGAAGGTGGTAGTGTGGAAATATCTATGAGAGGATCTTGGGTATTTTGATTTATTTGGTCATTGGTGGGAAGGAAATTTGAGGTTCATCATTGATTTTTAAGCTTTTAAGTTTTTTTTTTTAATGTGGAGGAGGAATAGAAGAAGAAGGAAATTCATTTAGAGATGCAGATGGACAAAAATTGGGTCTGGCTTGGTCTACCTCAACAGTTGTACAATACTAAAATGGGTGAGGATTGCCAAGAATATTGACAAGTTGATTTTGGAATTCATATTTGAGACATCAATGAAGGGTTGATGGGATAACCTTCATGGCTTGGATCCAAGGGCATCCAAGGAGAAAATTGAAAGAAGTTGCATAATATACTACATAAAAGAGTGTTAAGAATTTTTGGCCCCACTTTGAGAGATAGTATGATGATCCCATTAAGATTCTTGAGCTTCATTATTGAAGGCTTTTATTATTACATCAACTTTTTTAAAATCTTCTCCCAATCCAAATTTTTGAATAAATTGAGAGCTACATATATTTAGGGATGATCCATTATCCACCAATATTATTTTGATAAACTTATCCCCTATGTAACCTATGATGTAAAGGGGGGAATCCCATTGTAAGGTTGGGAGAGTAAGATCATCCTGATAAAAGGGGATATAATTTTTCCCAATATATCCAACAACATTAGCAAGTTTATTAGGTGGAAGGTCTTGAGGGACTACTTGTTGACTGAGCAATTTTATTAGAGTTTCTCTATATATTGAAGAAATTTGGAGGAGCTCTAGAAGAGAGATTTTAGCAGGTGTATTAGCAATTTGATGTTTTAGATCAAAAGAGGTTTTTGGTTGAGGTTTAAGAACTAAAGGTGGTCAATCAACATTAGTGGTTTTTCTATTGTTATTTATTAGAATCAATGGTGGTCTAGAAGGTTGATTGGAAGTTGGATTTTCTTGAGTTTGAGGTTGTTGAGATGGTTGATATTGAGATTGTTGTCTTGTGGTAATAGATATCATGCCAACCATATTATCATAGGGAGGTGGAACAACATGATAATAAACTTGATTGGTTGCTTATTGATCATGATTAGGTAGGGGATTTTGAAATATCCCCATATCTTTATTGGTGGAAGGAGTAGGTTCAGAGTCACCTAATACAAGGTGACCTTCATCTAGAAAATCTTGGATACCATGTTTAAGTATTTTACATTGATTTGGAAGATGTCCATCCACTATATGAAAGTCAAAATTTTGATTGACATTGTACCAATTATTAGTAGTGTTAGGTTGTATTATGTTAGATAACTTAATCATCTTAGCATCCAAAAGTTTTTTAAGGATTGATGATAAACGTTGGTTGAATTTAATGAAGTTTCTTTATGGTTTTTGAGGTTTATTGAGAACCAAATTTTACAAGGTGCCTATGGTATTGACATTATTACTTTGTTGATTATCAATGATGCCATAACCTACCACATGCTTATTTTTACATTAGGATTTGGTAGGTTTTTCTTCCTCTTTATTTGGTTTCAATTGTCCTATTTTTATGAGAGCTTTCTCAACTCTTCGTGCCAAATAAACCACTTGTTCAAAATATGTGACAATTGTAGTTTCTAACTGATATGATAGTTGATCTTACAAAATTTTAATGAATATTTCCAACATATCCTTAGGTTTTGGGGTGTATTTCAATCTCCCACAAACCCTCTCCATAAGGATAGGATATTTTTAAAGCTCTCATATTTGGCTTGTTTAAGTAGGTACCAATTTTGAAGGCTAACTCTCTTTTCCACATAAGCACAAAAATGGTGGACAAAATTTTAGCAATCTCTTAAAAATTAATAAGATAATGGTGAGGTAGTTGATAATACCATTATAATGTTGAAGCTTCAAGGATTTTAGGAAATATTTTCAATAGGAGCATATAATCATAAGTGATGTCATGGAAAACAATTAAAAACATCCTTATGTGCTCAATTGAATCCTTTGTACCCTTATATATTGGAATTTGGGGTGCCAAAAAATTCTTTGGGTATGGTCAACAAGATACCATAGGATCCAAAGGTTGGTTACACATTTATCTATATGAATATGTAAATCTTGGTGCTTGAATAGTGTCTATGCATTGAGCAAGTTGCTTGACTAATGAGGCTAGGTTTTGAATTTTAGGATTATTATTTTGCAAAGTCAAAGGATGAGTTCTAGGTAGGTTCATCCCAAAATTTCCAAGGGGTGGATTATAGTTATTGGTCATGAGGTTTTAAAATGGAATTTAGTTCAAGTTTGAAGTGTTCATACTATTATGATAAGAATTAGTATAGGAAGGATATTGTGTAGTATCTTGCAAAGAAACATTTGGTGGGATAGAGAAAGAATTATTTACATTAGGAGGAAAAGAAGAAAAATTGTTAATATGGGGTGGGATAGAGGAACAATGGTTGGGATTTGGATTGATAGTATAAAATTTATTGTTATGAGGAATAGAAGAAAATAGATTGTCATTGGGAGGAATATTATTACTTGGGGATGGTTGAGAAAATACCCCATACATTGCTTGTGGTAGTTGTGGCATAATTTGGATGAGAAGCAAAAGGATTAAGATTTTGATTCATGGGATATTGACTAGATAAAATATTATTTTTTGATTTTGTTAGATTTTGATGTAATATGCAAAGGGAGATAACAATCACGACATGCAAAATAATATGAAAGAAAGTAAATTTTCTAGATGACTGAGATATGCAATAAACATAAATGATATAAATGAATACAATGTAGCTATGGAGTAAGTGAATACTCCATTAATAAAGCTACTAGACTACATTACACCCATCACCATTGGATGGTGATCCACCCAAAACTATACTACCTATGAAGATGCTCTAAGCTACTATGTCATTGACTCTCCCTATTCTATATATCTATCTAACAATGAGGTATTTCTTATATAGGTGAAATAGGATACTTGGCCAACACTCTATCTAGAGGTACAAGTGACACCTTGCACATTGACACTTGTGCATTTATTACATTGCATGAAGTAACTAGATAACTTCCCCCTAAAGTAATATATTGTCCTAAGTATGTACCTTGGAAGATACATTTACATAACCCAAATGATGGAATATAATCTATTTCTAACACCCCCTGTATTACATTATTTGGGTATTGAATACTTTTAGTATTCAATATGGATATTCATCTTCTTCATCGGCTTTGGTTTGTTCAAAGTAGTCTAGATTTGGTTCTTTTCCCACTACTTCAGTATTCATGTCATGGATTCTTGTCTCTTTCCATTATTTTTTCCTTGATGTTAGGTGCATTTGATGGACCATTACTCTCATGATAGTGCAAGACTTAAGTGAATATGAATTGACCATTCTTCCTTCCTTTGTACCTTTATAAGACCTATTTCTTTGTGCTTCATAAGTATCAAATTTGAGATCAATGTTAGTAGATCCATATGAAATAAGTTCTTGAAGATAACAGTTTATTCTTTGAAGTAATATATGTATTTATAGTCTTTATAATATCTATGTTTGAAGTGACAGGAGAAATATGAGTTATTTATCCCATCACAATATTTGCATGGATGAAAACTCCAACAATTTATTTTTCATGACCATATTTATTGCAATGAGTGCAAAACAAGGATGATCTAGAAATTTTGTAGTTTATCTTAGGAATATCATGTTTTTCTATCTCCTTGATAAGACCTTCTAACCACATGTGCATGATTGAATCTATTCCATATTTCCATTTTTGTATAAATACTTGTTGATAATTATTTTCCTATTTTTGATCATTAGATTCATTAAATGAATCATCATAGCTATTAATTTTAGAACTTATTTCACATTGTATTGGTTCTTCCTTTTATTTTCCCTTTACATCATTGTAATCCATCAGGTTTTTAATCCATATTGGTATTTTCCTTATTCCACTTATCATGCTAGTAGCCATTTGTATAACCTGAATTCTTTGAGATAGAGTAGTCTACTTTATAGCTCCCTATATTAGGATATGCAAATCCTAATTGAAGTATATAAGCTTGATTTGATGAAACCTTTAGTAACATTTTAGATTGTAGGCTTCCTTATTTCTTCCTAGTAATGAGAGTATGAACACCTAATTTTAGGTTTTGAAGAAAGCTTATATCTTCCCAACTTTTCAACCTTTGATCAAGTTTTGTAGAATGCCTTATGACTCCCTAATGATTTTGGAATATGATATAGTGCTTTTGTAAGATAAAGTTCAATTTATAGCTGATTTTGTATAGTTTTTTAAAGGTCAAAATTCTACTTTTCTAACACCTTATATCTCCTAATTGAACTAAGCATTTTCCAATTTTTGAAGAGGTTTTAATGTTGGATTCCTTTTGTCCCTTTTTGAGAGATTTAGAGACAATAAAAATATAAATTTCCAATCTTATCAAAAAATATTTAATAACCTCTTTTTATAACCCTTAGGTTTTAATTTCTAATTTCCAAAGACCTAGTTTGATGTTGTAACCCTTATCACTTCCAAATTTGGAAAATTAGAAAATTAATAATTTTTAAAAAATATTATAGAAATTAATCCTATTTGAATTCCTTATTTCTCCTAGGTTGAGATGCAAATATTTTTTTAATTTGGTAAGTTATCCCTTATAGCTTTTGCTTTCAGAAAACTAAATTTTCAACCTTAGCTTATAACCCTTATATCTCCAAACTTGAAAGCAATAATTAAGTGGTATTTAAATCTTACATTTTTGATGCTAATATCCTAAATGTTCAATGCTTCCTACAACTGAGTATAACAACGGTGTTGAAGTTCCCTTGGGCACTAGAATCAATGGAGATGCTTGTATTTAATGCTAGAACATAAATACTGCTAAAATAAGGAGGGTTTGACCTCCAATACTAGGAGCCTTTAATTCTCTTTCTTCCTTCCTTCCACACTATGATTTACTGGCTTTGACTGTGTTTCACTCTTTTGTGATCTTTGGACTTCAAAAATATTTTATTGGAGGAATAAACTCATGCCTTGGTCTGTTACGTATGAGTGCTCCTTCTCATTTTTATAATGTAACTCTTTCTTATTCAATGCCTTTGATCACTTTGTAACATTTGCTCACTCATGTGGGACTTGAGTAGAATAACAAGTGTCACCATATTTGCTTGGGCATTGAGTCAAAGGTTCTTGTAATGTATGCACCTTAGAATATTGATACCAAGTGGTATTCACATTCTCTGCATGAATACATTCACTGTAACACCTTCCAAGGAGATTATTATAACTCCTTAGGTTAATTCGTATGCCATTCCTTTTCTTTGCTATGTTTATTGAGCAAAAAGCAAACTTATTTTCTATAGGTGGATTGATGAGGTGCTATGGAGCTTAAATAGTGATTCTAATGCTTCTTTGATCTTCACAAAGTCTAAGGTTTTGAATGCAACTCCTTCTTTATTTTTCTTATATTCCTTCAACATATTAATTCTTGTGCATATTTGTAGTGTGAATGCTATTTATTTCATGTTGGTAGATGTATACACTTCTCTTGTAGTGTAAATGTTGTCCATATCATGTTGGTAGAAGTAGACACCTTCTCTTGTAGTGTAGATGCTATCCATCCCACATTGATAGATGTGAACGCCTTCTCTTGCAGTGTAGATGTTGTTCATATCTTGCTGATATATTTGCACTCTTTTATTTATGTAAATGTATTTTTTATTATAGCCTCTTGTGGGCTTTGTTTTTCTAGGTTCATCCATCCACAATGATCCCTTTGAGTGGATCCTATTGCATGGGAAGAAGAGTGCTTATGTTCAACATTTCTTGGATGATTTTTCCTTTAGAAATTGTGTCCTTTGGGGATACATTCAAATCTGCTCTTGGGCTGTATAAAACTAGTTGAAGTAGTGCAGTAAAATGTACTATAGATTGTACATAAACCTCCTTTGATGCACCTTTTTTTGCACTCTTATTTTAGATCTGAAATTCTGGTTTTATGGCAGATTTTTATCCTACAATACAAGGGTTTTGAGGTTATATTTTATGAGTAAACACCTTCCCCTTTTTTCTTGGACACTATGATTGTAAATCCAAGCTTAGATAACAATAGATAGAAGATTTTAATTTATGCATTTTTCTGCATTTTATTTTCTTGCATCCAATATTGTAATGCTTGGGATTTGAGACTCACCGTCTCAATATTTGAAGCTTCTATTTATTTTTTTGGTTAGTTGAGTTCTTCTCCAAGTTTTGGAGGATTTTAACCTTTTTGGGTGGCTTCTTTTGGCCACTACGCATTACAAATTTTTGTGCTTCAATAGTGTCTTTAGACACTGGATACAAATCAGATTTTGTGCCCTTCAAGAACACAAAACTAATTTATTTTGAGAGAATTATAATAGTGCAAATTTATAGCTTTAACAGAATTGCATTACACTACAAGATAGAGAAAAAATCAATAGAACATCTTATTAAATAAAAAATAGAAGTGATACATCAAGAGGTGAGCCATGACCCCCTTCATATAGGAAGACGAGTTCCTTGTCCAACACTCCATCTAGTTGTACAATGAGATACCTTGCACACATGCATATTGACACTTGTGCATATGTTGCTTGTTCCTCAAGTAACTAGATAACTTGCACAGGAAGTAATATAGATATGTATCTTGGAGGATATATTTACATAATCCAAATTATGGAATAAACTCTATTTCAAATTCCCTCCTATATTACATTATTTGGGTATGTGATTCCTTTTAATTGCATAGATGATATCTAAATTTTTGAAATTTGATCTTTCCAAGTACCTTTATAAAGATATGGCTATCTGGTCTTTTGTGGGCACATACTTGAGGATGATGTGTTTATTATAAAAATATTCCCTGATGAAATGACATTGTGCTTCTATATGATTTGTTATTTCATGTATGATCGGATTCTTGATCAAGTTCAGTACTCCTTGATTATCATAGAATATCATTGTTGGAGTTCGTTTAATTCCTACATCAACTAGTATGTATTATAGCCAAAGTGCTTCATAGGTGTTATCTCTTGCTGCTTGATATTCTACTTTAGTTGATGATTGTGCTATTGTATGCTATTTCTTGTTGTGCCAAGATATGGGTCCTAATTCGAGGTAGAAGACATGTCCTGAGGTAGACTTTCTATCATCAATGGATCCAAAATAGTCTGAATCTGAGTAATCCTATAGATAAAAACCTTTGATATCTTTTAAATATGTTAGTCCATAATTCGTAGTCTTCTTTATATATTGCAGTATCCTTTTTGTAGCTTTCAAATGACTTTCTCTTAGTTCTTACATGAACCATGATAGATAATTTACTATAAAAGCAATATCTAGCCAACTGTTTGTTAGGTATAGAATACTTCCAATCAACTGTCGAAATAATATTGTTGAAACCAATGATGTTTCATAATTTTTAGATAGTTGAATCCCTTTTTCCATTGGAGTGTCTTTGGGCTTGCATTTTGTCAATTTATATTTTTCCAGTAGGGCTTTAGCATATTTTGATTGAGTGATAACAATTTTGTCCTCTCCTTGATAGATTTATAGACCAAGATAGTAGCTCATTAACCTTAAATCTATCATTTTAAATACCTTTTCTAGATCATTTTTTATATCTCTTATCAATTTTTTTGAGCTTCCAATAATCACAATGTCATCAACATATACTATGAGAATCAATATATCATTTCCATTTTTCTTAGTATATAAACTAGGATTAGATGAACTTCTTTTAAAGTCATGCTGTAGTAAATGATTGTTGATATTTATATTCTATACTATGGGAGCTTGCTTTAAACCATATAAATATTTATTTAATCTACATACCTTATCTTCTTGTCCCTAAGTGATAAAGCCTTTTGGTTGTGATATAGAGACTTATTCTAAATCACCATTAAGAAAGTCACATTTTACATCCATCTGATGAATTTTCCATCCTTGATGTGCTACTAGAGCATAGAATATTCAGATAGTAGTCATCCTTTTTGGTGAAAATGTCTCTTCATAGTCTATTCCTTCTATTTGAGTATATCCGTTTACCACTAATCAAGCCTTATATTTGTCTAGTGTTCCATCTGCTCTATATTTGACCTTGTAGACCCATTTACATCCTACTACTTTCTTCAAGGGGGTAGTTCCACTAGATTCCATATTTTATTCTTTTGAAGTGATAGAAATTCAGATTCCATTGCTACTTTCCAGTGTGAATAATTTAGCGCATGTAGTGCTGATGTTGGTTCTGCTATATTACTCAACATCCCTTTGTTCATCCTAGTTATGCTATGAGTTTGAGGTCTTGTAGTAGTAATATCTATCATCCTTTCTAGATTTACCTATCTAAGTGTTTCTCTGAGCCATATTGGTTCTCTTCTAGGAGATTCTATTCCCTGTTCTTGAGATTTTGATTCTGATTCTTCATATTTTGAATCTTCTTCGAACAGATCTAAAATAAATTCTATGTCATCATTGGATTTTCCTGTGTCAACTTTAACTTTTTCATAAAAGACTACATCTCTACTAATGTAGACTTTTTTGTAGATGGATCTAGTATTATGTATCCTGTAGATTCATTTTCGTAACCAACAAATATTCTTGCCATGGTTTTGTCATCTAGTTTAGTCATCTTCTGCTTTGAAATATGCATATAGACTTTACATTCAAAATTTTTCAATTTCTCTATGTTAGGCTTTTGTACTAACCATGCTTCTTCTAGTGTTATATTTTGAGTACTCTTGTAGGCATCCTATTTTGTATGTAGATTGCTATTTGTACCGCTTCTACCTAAAAATGGTGATCAAGTTGTGCTTCTTTTAGCATGCATCTAACCATTTCCATTATTGACCTATTTCTTATTTCTACAATTCCATTCTGTTGAGGTGAATATGTTGTAGTGAGTTGTATTTTAATTCTATTTTATTCTAAAAATAAGTCAAAATATTTAGAAAAAAATTCTCCTCCTCTGTCTAAATGAAGTGCTTTTATAGCCTTTCCTAATTCTTTCTCTACTTTGATTTTAAACTATTTGAAATAACCAAATGCATCTGACTTGTATTTCATGAAGTATACCCACATATTCCTTGTGTGATCATCAAAAAACAACTAAAAATACTTAAGTCCTCCAACACTATCAACCTTCATGGGCCCACATAAATCTGTATATATTATCTCTAAAGTTTGTTGAGATCTATGTTGACATAGTTAAAAAGGAATTATGTGTTGTTTTACTGCTATAAATTCTGCACATACAATGGTTTTTAGAGATAGGTTAGGTAATATTTCCATCATTTGATATTTGAATAATTCCTTCATTGATGTCTCACTGGTGTGTCCTAATATTTTATACCAAAGTTCTGAAGCATTGACTGAAAGAGCTGAGTGAATAGTTGTATCCAAGACACATAGAATATTTTTATATGATTGTGATGCTATCATTATTCCCTAACTTGAGATGTGACATTGTTTTCTCCCAGTGAGAAATTTGGACTCAATGGTTAAGTCTTGATCCTTAAGTTGAGAAACAAAAATAAGATTGGTGGTCAATCCTAGAACATAAAATATGTTATTTTATTATTCCTTTTCCACCTTTAATATTTAATGGAATATCCCCAATTCCTTTTACTTCATATGTTTTGCTATCTGCTACTATAATTGGTTTTTCATTTATTTTTTTCAAAGAGTTAAACCAAAGTATGTTTCCTATCATATGCTTGCTTGCACCTGAATCTATATACCAATACTCCATGGTATAGTGCTATAATTTTGGTTGATTTTGTACAAGCTTTGTAAGAATCAGAAAATCAACTTTTTAACACCTTGTTACTCTTAGTTTAACTAAGCACATTTTTTTTTAATTTTTTGAAGAGATTTTGATGCTATAATTATTTTATCCTTTTTTGAAGATTTGAGACAAGAATATATATATATATATTTATATATATCCAACCTTAATAGAAACCCTAATAACCTTTTTTATGTCCCTTGGATTATTTCTAATTTCCAATAAAATAAATATGATGGAGTAATCCTTGTGACTCCAAAGTTCAAAAATTTAAAGAAATGATAATAATATTTGCAATATAATTTTATGCAAGTTGAATTCCTTATTACTCCTAAGTAATATTGCAAAAATTAAATTAATAAGATAGGTCACCCATTTAGCTTTCAATATGTAAGTTTTAATCTTAGTTTATAACCCTTATATCTCCAAATTATGAAAGCAATAATAAATGGGATTTAGACCTTACCTTTTAGATATAATATATCCTCAATATTTGGCACTTTCTACAATTGAGTATAACAACATGTAAAATTTACCTTAGGTTCTTGATTTAATAGAGATTTCTTAGAGTGGTAGATCTTGAATGCTGGTACGTATAGTGTTGAAAGTTGACCTTCAAATATGGGGAGCTTTTAATGCTCCTTTCCCTTTATATTCCATGCTGCACTTTGAACATTTTTGTTTCACTTCTCTCAGAATTTGAATGTGCTACGCTCCTTATTTGGATGTATTTTATTGCACTTCACTACTTCTTTGGTCGTCAAGTGTTGTTGATAATTAACCAATAACCTTGTGACATGTGTCACATCCGTTACAAGTAAGCACTTCCTTCTTTACCTAACGCTCCAAGTCCTTTGTTTGTAACTCCTTTGTGGGAGTTTCTAGAATGTTGGAAGGAATTATGACTAGAATTCCAAGTGTTATATATGCATGGATTACATTCTTATAATACCTTTGAACATGAAGATTATAACTCTATAACCCCTTTGCTCTGCAATATTGCTTAGGTAGCAAGCAAGATTTTTTTGTAGGTGGATGGACGATGCTCTATGGAGCTTGGATGAGGATTTGGAGCTTCCTTCGGTTGGTGGTATTCTCAAAGCTAGAGACCACAAATGTAACACCTTTACCTATTTCTTTTATAACCCCAAATGTATTGAATCCCTTGCAGATTTTTTTACGTTCTTTTTGAAATTGATATGCACTCGCTTGTCTATGTAAATGTGGCTCATGAATTGTATAAAATGAGCTTTGATTCTGTAGGTACATGCATCCAATATGAGATCTTGAATGGCTCCTTCTATCTTGGGAAGAAGAGTGCTGACGTCCGACCTATGTTGGCTATTTTTTTTTGTATAAAATGTGCCCTTTTGTGGCACTTCCAAATCTGCTCTTATGTTGTCAAAAAACATATTAGAGTAGTGCATATAATGTGTTATAATAAGGCCTTTTTAATATACCTTATTTTGCACTCTATTTCCATATCTGAAATTCTGGTTTTGTGGCATATTTTTTAACAATACAAGGGTTTGAGATTGTATTTAACAAGTAGACACACCTTTCCCTTTTGGCTTGGACACTTTTGATAACAAGTCCAAGCTTTAATAATAGTAGATAGAATTTTTTTTATTGATGCAAATATTCTACACTTTATTTCCTTGCATTCAACTTGTAATGCTTATGATTTTGAGACTCACCAAGTATCTCTTTCATAAGCTTCTATTTATGTTTTTGGTTAGTTAAGTTCTTCTCCAAATTTTGGAGGATTCAATCCCTTTTGGTGGTTTCTATTGGCCACTTTCAGTTGCAAATTTTTGTGCTTCAATAGTATCTTTAGACACTTGATACAAATCAGACTCTCAAGATTATGCACTTAATAAATTTACTGCAACTAATCAAGAATGACCTTAAAATGAATCTTCAAGAGTTATTCTACAAATTCACTACAACTAATATTGTAGGTCTTAGTATTATTTTATTTTTTCAAAGTAGATGATAGATAGTTGATAGATATAATTCTAAAAACTAATCAAATCCTAATTAATGTGCAAATGAACCTTAAAAACAACCCTTTTCTTTTTGCACCTTTGAAGACTGTAATCTAATTTTTCTTCATGCAACTTTAATCCAGAGAAGTTCCTCTAAATAATATGATAAGTAGTCTAATTAATTAGTTAGTTAGCACTAGTAGTTGCATACCTTTTTATAGATCCTTTTGTCACTTTTGTAGAGGATGTGGATCTTGGTGTCTAAGAACACCAAGTCGCTACTTCAAGTAGGATTTTATAGCTCTTTGTAGACTATCTTGAACAAATCCTTCTCAAAATGATGGTCTCAAACTTTCTTTCATAAGCCTAATATTTTGTGGCTTGTTCTCCTCTTGTGATCTCCTCATTCTTCTATAGATTTGGATAAGTCTCTATCTATGAAGCGATGTCTTCTTGCTATGAGAGGTAATATTAAAATCTCCTAGATTTGATGAGCTTCTTCTATCTTCAAGTCTTTTTATCAAATTATGACTTCAAGCAGGATATTCATCTCAAGATTCTAAATGTGGCTCCTTTTGTCACTTCTATAGAGGATGTGGATCTTGGTGTCTAAGAACACCAAGTTGCTACTTTGAGTAGGATTTTGTAGATCTTTGTAGACTATGTTGAAAAAATCCTTCTTCACCAAATGATGGTCTCAATTTTTTTTTCATGAGATTAATATTTGGTGGCTTGTTCTTCTCTTGTGATCTCCTACTTTTGTTGTATATTTGGAGAAGTATCATGTCTCTTAAGCAACACCTTCTTTCTATGAGAGGTAATATTCAAATATCCTATATTTGATGAGCTTCTTCTATATTCAAGTCTTCTTATCAAATTCTAACTTCAAGCAGGATCTTCTTCTCAAGATTTTGAATGTCTTGAGGTCTTTCACTAGATTCTTCTTCTAAAATTTGGCACTCCTTTCCAAATTCTTCTTCGCAGATTTGAAACTCCTTGCCAAGATCTCCTTCTTAGATTTGGCACTCACTCCTTGCCAAATTATCCTTCTCTTGGGCTTGTTGTTGGATGGCAAAAATTGTCCCAAGTACTTCACTATCAGGGGTTCTCCTTGGTAGTGGATTTCTATAGTGAGATCTCCTTTGATGATTTCTTCAGTAAGGCTTTCCTATAATTTTCCTAGATTCTCAATGGGACCTTCCCAAGGTCTTTAATATTGTAAATTCTACTGGTCTTCCCTTAATAACTCTTCAACATTCTACTCTTGGAAGTGTTGGTGGTGTGATCTACTCCTAGATCTCTAATTTTGCTACTTTTGGATTCGAGCAGGACTCTCCTAGTCCTTCTTCTTCTTCCAAGTCTGGAAGTCCTTCAATGAGATATTATCCTGATATCTTTTACTTTAGGTGATGAATTGATTCTAAAGAAGATACTCTTCCTAAATCTCTTGTAGAAAGTTTATCAACTCACTGAAACTTCTTTCCCTGTAGCAAAAATGTTAATACCAAAATATTAATCTACTTCTAAATCACATATTACTTTTAAATTATTCTTCAAGATCACTGTTTCTACTACCTATTTTAGTATCAAGGCTTTTATGGTCTATGGCATTTTTAGTATCAATACTTTTATGGCATTTTCAACTTTTGTAGCCTTTTTCAGTATTAAGGCTTTTGTGGCCTTTTCAGTATCAAGACTTCTGTGGATTTTACTTCAAGGCTTCTATGGTATTTTTACATCAAGGCTTCTATAGCCTGTTCTTCAAGGCTATGATTGAGTGGTATTTTCACCCAGTTGTGAAAGTACACTCTCCTTTAGGATTTGGGTTCCAAATCCCCTCTTGCAAAGAAGTTAAACAAACAACTTCTCCAAGGTCTCCGTTGTATTAGCATTTGCATATGTGTATTAGTAATCTCAAATAAAGATATTCAATTTAAATGCTTGGAACACCTTAGTGATTGCAAGTAACTGTAAACAAGGGGCAATGTTGGTTTATTTCACCATGAAACTTTAGTGATTGTTCATTGTTTTTTTTGGATTTTGATATTTTTTAAATGTTTATTTTAATGCCTTGAAATAAGTTAAAATTTTTGGAAAAAATAAAATGCAGAAAAATGAAAATGAAATGCAGAAAACTGAAAATAAAATGCATTCAAGTATGATGCTATCCTATTTCGACAAAACCGAAGATGTGAGGTCTCCATGCATGCAACCTAACCTATTGGACTTGCAAAACAAGCACAATCCGGATAAGCTAAGTGCTGGTTCCTAGGGTACGAAATAAAATTCAGATTTCAAATATTCGCCTAATGTAACCCAAAAAAATGGCATTAACATTATCTATAAATTTGAAATCTGAAAAGATGAAAGAATAAACATTAAATCCATAGCATGCAAAGAAAATCTCCTTCTTTCTTGCCCACAAGATGCAAATTTCTGAACACTTCTGCATTAAAAATATGTCATTTTACAATAGCAAAATTTCTGGTTTTCCCAAACCAATCCATGGAAGAGAAACGACTCAAACAGGTCCAGAATGGCCTCATCGCCTTCAAGTCTGCAACTCTGCTCGCAACAATTTCCAACCCATGTCCATGAAGAAGAAAAACCAGTCTACGAAAGAAAAACAGCCCAACTAGGTCCAGAATGGCTATCTCGCCTTCAAACCTGCAACGCTACTTGCAGCAGTTTTCCACCCCTTCTGGCCTCTTTGAATGGCGTATTTAAACTTGTGAAAACATTGTTTCTCCTTCCATGACGGTTCATTTCATTTTTCGATGGCTGTTCGTTTCACCTTCCCTGACTGTTCGTTTCACCTTTCCTTGTATGCGTGTGCTTTGGTTTCCATTTTGTGGCCCTTCGTTGCATTTTCTCCACATGGGCTTGCGTCCATTTCCCTCCATGTGTAACGACCATCTTAAATGATTTCAAATCATTAAATATTCCTTATGTAACGCTTTGTCTTATTCATTAGATTTTGTCCTTATGTCCACGTCACTATGCAAGTCCATTACCTTGGCGAAAATGGAACATGTCGCGATATCGTGACACTTCTTGCCTCCTTGCTCACTTTTGTTGCTTTTACCGAAATGGTAACATGTCACGATATCTGACACTTTTCCCCTTTTTTTTAATAACATTTCACGATATCGCGACACTTCTTCCAACCAACATGTCGCGATATCTGACACTTTTTTCTTTACCAAATGCAACATGTCGCGATATCGCGACACTTTTTTCTGTATGGCGAAAATGCAACATGTCGCGATATCGCGACACTTTTTCTTTCTTTCTTTGATGAAAATGCAACATGTCGCGATATCGTGACACTTTTCTCTCTTTGGCCGCGAAAATGCAACATGTCGCGATATCACGACACTTTTTCTTTTTGGCCGCGAAAGCAACATGTCGCGATATCGCGACACTTTTTCTTTTGGCACGATGATGCAACATGTCGCGATATCGCGACACTTTTTCTTTTGGCACGAAAATGCAACATGTCGCGATATCGTGACACTTTTTCTTTCTTTGTCGCAAAATTGCAACATGTCACGATATCGCGACACTTTTTTTTGGCCGCGATGGAGCAACATGTCGCGATATCGCGACACTTTTTCTTTTGGCCGCGATAATGCAACATGTCGCGATATCGCGACACTTTTTCTTTTGGCCGCGATGATGCAACATGTCGCGATATCGCGACACTTTTTCTTTTGGCCGCGATGAAGCAACATGTCGCGATATCATGACACTTTTTCTTTTTGGCGCGATGGTGCAACATGTCGCGATATCGTGACACTTTTTCTCTTTTGGCCGTGAAAATGCAACATGTCGCGATATCGCGACACTTTTTCTCCTTGTGGTGTTTTGCTTTTTTCTTTGATCTTTAGCCTATGGGCCACTTCGGTCTTCTTGGAACACATGCAAAAAAGGTGGGTCCCCAATTTTGGGGTACGTTGTGGATCAGCCACAACAAATGGTGACTTTGTTGGGAAATGCTCCTGAGCATTTCGGTGAGAACTCAACCTGAAAAACACACAGACTCAAATACAAGCATTAGCAAATATCCCAAGAATGAAACTAGATGAGAAATACATGAAACATTAGAATTATTAAGCATCAGCTCGGTGTGTGCAATGTGCTTCATTCCCTATCATTTGAAATTGATCAACTTTCCATTGTCAGCTTCACTTATGATTCGTATGCAAGGCTATGAATGATTTGTGCAGGATTTGATGTATGACGAATATGCTAGAGATATAACAACCTGCTTTGCAAAGGCTCAGACCTTCTAGTATCATGAACAAACATATTAAAACTGTCAAACCCTCTTAGGACCAAATATATGTATACTGAATTAATTTACTAGATCCCCAAAGTTGGTTATGTGTCACTACCATCTTGAACCCATGTGCAAGTGTAAGTGAAATCAGAGCTTTGGGGAATAGGATTCCCAACCTAAGCGAGATGGGAATTTAATCCTATCCTTACTACTCTGATCCGGAATTCATTACCTCATCTTGAACAAAATGATTTAACCTGTTATGGATGAAACTGTTAGGCTAGCCTGTCCGTTTGAGCAGTCAGTGGTCTTGCTTTTAGACAAGACATGTTGCCACGCATGAGCATACTCCACTGCCAGCCAGGCGTCTATAGCCCCGGTGGAGATTAACCCCATAATCCATGATTTGGCTCTACTTTGATTTCTTGGACCTTGGGGATGACTACCCATCCTTGCAAGGGACATGTAGTACGATCCTTCCAATCCAATATTAATAAAGAAATGAAAAATATTTTCTTTTGAATTTCAAGTTCTTGAGTGGGCAAAATAGAAGCTTTGGGGAATCGGATTCTCAACCTAAGCGAGATGAGAATTAGACCCTATCCTTACTACTCCATGAAGGTCAAATCAGAGCTTTGGGGAGTTGGATCCTCAACCTAAGTTCGATGAGGATTTAACCCTATCCTTACTACTCTGATTTTAGGCTTTAAGCACTTATGGGAGTGGTAAAAACCACTATTTTAAGGATTATGTTGCATAATAGGACAGACACGAAATACTCCTTTCGCCTCACCTTTTCTTCCAAGTATGGTTTTGACCATTTTGCTCAAGATCCTCTTTAATATGTGTAGAACGTGCTTGGTTCAAGATAGTTTGGGCATCAGTTCCCAACCTTAGGATCCTTTTAATATATGTTATGTAATAACCCTAAGAGGATTCGACACCTTTTCAATGATTGTACATGAAATGAAGATGCAACTGAGATGAAATGTATATGCAATGTGGAATGTACATGAGATATGAATGCATTGCTCCTTTTGAAATGCGGATGGAGTATACCACCTACTTTGCCATAATTTATAAAACTGACAACTTCATGCATCACAAGTTCCAAACGATATTCTTTAATGTGTTTGCGATATTCGTGGAGCTTTCTGCAATACAATTCCGATGTTTCATATTCTCCTAGTCTTAGTCAACATTCATAAGGACCTAAGTTAACAAACCAAAAGTGTCCAAAGGACCAACACACAAAACTTAAAACCAAAATGAGATCTAATCCAAAACCAAAACACGAAAACCAAAAGTATATACAAATGTACAAAAAAATTTGGATTATCATTTTCCCGGATCCCAAACCTGATTAGAATTCTTTAAAAGACATATGACGTGATACGCATACCAAGTTTTGCAGGAATCCAACAAAAACAAGATCAAACCAAACAAAGAAACAAACTTCCACTTGCCCCTCTCACCATACCAATTTGATTTAGTTTCATTAATAATCCTATGGTGGAGTTTCAAATTTTCAAATTGATTAGACAATGATTGATATTCAATTCCTTTATGTCTATTCTTTAAGATGTTCATTCCGCACTTTGATTCATGGTGTAGAAATAAGCTTTCATTTTCATTCAATAAAGCCATAACATTAATAATATTTGAATCAAACCATTCATTAGGCAAATCTTCATTCGAATTTTGCATGGTGAAACCAAAAAGATGAGATTTTACCTTTGGCATGTTTTCATTTGACCTTACTTGAAGAGGATTTGAAAATTCCTCTTTTCTCTCATGACATTCATCATCATGTAGCACTTGTTCTTTCTCCATGACTCGTTTATCAAAGGCACCAAACTTAGGTACCCAATTGAAAATATGTCCATCCCTTTCAAACCATAAGTCTTGTCTATCTAGGGGTGGGTTGACTAACACATTTTCGTGATCAATCACTTGGGTTGTTTTGGGTAACGTGAGATTTTCAATTGGATCATCAATGATATCAAACCCAAATGATTCAGGTTTTGTAATTTTCTCATTTTGAAATGGCATAATCATTGTAGCGCAAGTAAGTGGATCAAGATTTTCAATTTCTTTTCCTTCAAAGGGATCTAAAGCAAGTGACTCTCTTTCTTGATTCATGGTTGTAGAATCCTTATCATGTTCCAAAATTTGATGAGATTCAAATTCCTCTTCCAAAACTTTCTCAAATTGTACAGGATTTATAGTATCCTCATGCGAGGAAGCAATTGAGTTATCCTGCATATTATTTGATGCAACAAGTTTGTTAGAAGATTTAGATTGATAATATTCTTCCCATTTCTTCCATGAATCATAGTAATCATCTTCCAAGTTCAAGTCGTGACGCTCAAGTACTTCTTCTTCATCTTCCGATTCATCAACATGTTTCTCATCCAATTCATCTTCACCTTCCATAGATGGTCCAATTATTTCCAAAAGTGGGTTATTTCTTGAATTCAAATTGGTAAAGCTATCATAATCCAAATTTGTAACCCATGATTCAATTTTATCACAATTTGGAAGGTGTGGATCCTCTTGGTCATCACTCTCTTGACGATATAGAGTTTCCACCACCAAAATGTTGTCCTCCCCTTGTTGATGTTGGGGTGGACCCTTATTTGGCACAAGTTCCAAATCATCCACTTGAGCTTGGAGACAATGGGTATACATAGCAATTTCGGGACAATTCCTTTCATTATGCTCCTTTGTATTATGCAATCTACACCCCTTTTCCCATGCAAAATCAGAAATATTAAGAATGGAACTAGAGTGACTTGGCCCTACAGAAGTATCTATCTGATTAGCAATAGGGGAAGGCACACCCCCATTGTTTGGCTTCGTATTCCACTGTCTCCCTCTATCGTTGAAATTTCGATTTGGGTGAGGGGCATGGGATTCATACTTCTATTTTTGAACCAAATCATTACTCAATTTGTGAACCATATTTTTGAGTTCTTCAACCTCTGAATAAATCTCTTTTGGTTGAGCTATGTTATTGCTAGTTCCAATAGGATTTGCGTAATTGGTGAGATCTTGACTTAACATTTGAGTTGGATTTTGAGCCACTTGATTTGCGTAGGGATTCACACTTTGAATCGAAATTGGATTGGGTGCGTAAGCGGGTGTTGATGAATATGGTTGTTGATAAGGCAAAGCATTTATGCCTGATATTTGTGGTGCCATGATCCGATTCATCATAGGAGCTTGACCATATGGACCATATTGTCCTACCATAGGCATCTGGGAAAACCCATAACTCTGTGGTGTCATTTGTTGTTCAATGGTCATAGCTTCATTGTAGGCTAGAGCAAGCGTGGTAACTTGAGGATTTCGCCTTGCAAACATTGCCGTCATAGGATCCAATGCCCCAAAATATATTTGCAAAGCTACTGCGGGATCAATGGCAAAATGCTGAATTGCTCTATTATAGCACTTCTGAAATCTCTGATTAAAAGTTTGGATTGGCTCACCCTGGCCTCTTTTGCATGTAATGAACTGATTATAGATGATTGTGGGATCTAATGGTGACCTGAATTGGTTGACAAAAGCATTCTCCATTTGCGTCCATGACGTAATGGAACCAGTAGGTAAGCAAATATACCATTCGTAGGCCATTGGGTCTAGGCTCATGGGGAAGAGTCTACAAGCCACATCTTCATGTTGAACTTGCAATCTTATCAAAACATCCCTATAGGCCTGAATATGTTCTTCTGCGGTCCTTGGGCCATCCGATTTGTATTTGGGCAAAAATCTCTCTATATTCTTAGGGATCTCATGAATATCCCCTGCAATATTCAAAGGAATGTTATTGGCTCCGTACCAAGGAGGTGGTGGAGGTTGGGCCATTTGATTCAAAATCGATGATGATAACCCTACAAGAACCTAACAAAACTCTTCGTACCTCAAAGAAAACCTGCGACACACAGAAAATCTTGCAATTAATGAAATTCAAAGAATAACCTCAAAATCAATTTGTTAGTCATGAAAGAAGGAACCTTGACAAAGCAGTATTCTAAAAATGTAAATTAGTTTCTGATTCACCAGATCGCATATGCGCAAGTGAAGAGCATACTCCTAGTGTTGTAGGCTTTCTGATTCACAAGATCGCATTACGCGCAGGTGAAGAGCATAATACCGACAACAAATACATTTTTAGACAAAATAATTCCTTACAAATAAGCATGAAATGACTAGCAAATATCAAACATGTAACGTATGAATAATCATGTTAGCATCAACCAAGAGGTGTATCCATTAAAATCAAATGAAAGTAATTGCATGGAGACAACCTCGTTAGTCAAGATTTTTTTTTTTTAAATCAAATCAAGACACATTATTCCTGTATGAACAATCAAAAGCGTTAGAACAATGCATAGCAATTCATGTCCTCCTTTTAACACTACAAGGTTGTATTGTTAAAAGAGGGCTAAAGATAATAATCAATAGGGCATGAAATATTCAAAATTTAAATCCCTATAGCATTTAAATCACTCTGAAATAAAACAATTCAGGCCCTCCTTCTAGCGCCAATCTGTTGAGTGGTATTTTCACCCAGCTGTGAAAGTACACTCTCCTTTAGGATTTGGGTTCCAAATCCCCTCTTGCAAAGAAGTTAAACAAACAACTTCTCCAAGGTCTCCGTTGTATTAGCATTTGCATATGTGTATTAGTAATCTCAAATAAAGATATTCAATTTAAATGCTTGGAACACCTTAGTGATTGCAAGTAACTCGTAAACAAGGGGCAATGTTGGTTTATTTCATCATGAAACTTTAGTGATTGTTCATTGTTTTTTTGGATTTTGATATTTTTTAAATGTTTATTTTAATGCCTAAAAATAAGTTAAAATTTTTGGAAAAAAATAAAATGCAGAAAAATGAAAATGAAATGCAAAAACTGAAAATAAAATGCATTCAGTATGATGCTATCCTATTTCGACAAAACCGAAGATGTGAGGTCTCCATGCATGCAACCTAACCTATTGGACTTGCAAAACAAGCACAATCCCCATAGGCTAAGTGCTGGTTCCTAGGGTACGAAATAAAATTCAGATTTCAAATATTCGCCTAATGTAACCCAAAAAAAATGGCATTAACATTATCTATAAATTTGAAATCTGAAAAGATGAAAGAATAAACATTAAATCCATAGCATGCAAAGAAAATCTCCTTCTTTCTTGCCCACAAGATGCAAATTTTTGAAAACTTCTGCATTAAAAATATGTCATTTTACAATAGCAAAATTTTTGGTTTTCCCAAACCAATCCATGGAAGAAAAACGACTCAAACAGGTCCAGAATGGCCTCATCGCCTTCAAGTCTGCAACTCTGCTCGCAGCAATTTCCAACCCATGTCCATGAAGAAGAAAAACCAGTCTACGAAAGAAAAATAGCCCAACTAGGTCCAGAATGGCTATCTCGCCTTCAAACCTGCAACGCTACTTGCAACAATTTTCCACCCCTTCTGGCCTCTTTGAATGGCGTATTTAAACTTGTGAAAACATTGTTTCTCCTTCCATGACGGTTCGTTTCATTTTTCGATGGTTGTTCGTTTCACCTTCCCTGACTGTTCATTTCACCTTCCCTTGTATGCGTGTGCTTTGCTTTCCATTTTGTGGCCCTTCACTGCATTTTCTCCACATGGGCTTGCATCCCTTTCCCTCCGTGTGTAACGACCATCTTAAATGATTTCAAATCATTAAATATTCCTTATGTAACGCTTTGTCTTATTCATTAGATTTTGTCCTTATGTCCACGTCACTATGCAAGTCCGTTACCTTGGCAAAAATGGAACATGTCGCGATATCGTGACACTTCTTGCCTCTTTCGTATTTTGTTGCTTTTAGCCACGAAAATGTAACATGTCGCGATATCGCGACACTTTTTCCTTCTCTTTTTTCATCGAAAATGCAACATGTCGCGATATCGCGACACTTTTTCTTTGGCCAAGCAACATGTCGCGATATCGCGACACTTTTTTCTTGCCGCAACATGTCCGATATAACTTGAAAATGCAACATGTCGCGATATCGCGACACTTTTCTTTTAACATGTCGATATCGCGACACTTTTTTTCGAAGCAACATGTCGCGATATCCTGACACATTTTTTTTCTTATGTTTTGGCCACGAAAATGCAACATGTCGCGATATCCTGACACTTTTTCTTTGCCCGATGATGCAACATGTCGCGATATCGCGACACTTTTTCTTTTGGCCAATGCAACATTGTCGATATCGCACACTTTTTGAGCAACATGTCGCGATATCTGACACTTTTTTTTGGCCGCGATGGTGCAACATGTCGCGATATCGCGACACTTTTTCTTTTGGCCACGATGGTGCAACATGTCGCGATATCGCGACACTTTTTCTTTTTGGCCGCGATGGTGCAACATGTCGCGATATCGCGACACTTTTTCTTTTTGGCCGTGATGGTGCAACATGTCGCGATATCGTGACACTTTTTCTCTTTTGGCCGCGATGGTGCAACATGTCGCGATATCGCGACACTTTTTCTTTTTGCCGTAAATTGCAACATGTCGCGATATCGCGACACTTTTTCTCCTTGTGGTGTTTTGCTTTTTTTCTTTGATCTTTAGCCTATGGGCCACTTCGGTCTTCTTGGAACACATGCAAAAAAGGTGGGTCCCCAATTTTGGGGTACGTTGTGGATCAGCCACAACAAATGGTGACTTTGCTAGGAAATGCTCCTGAGCATTTCGGTGAGAACTCAACCTGAAAACACACAGACTCAAATACAAGTTAGCAAATATCCCAAGAATGAAACTAGACGAGAAATACATGAAACATTAGAATTATTAAGCATCAGCTCGGTGTGTGCAATGTGCTTCATTCCCTATCGTTTGAAATTGATCAACATTCCATTGTCAGCTTCACTTATGATTCGTATGCAAGGCTATGAATGATTTGTGCAGGATTTGATGTATGATGAATATGCTAGAGATATAACAACCTGCTTTGCAAAGGCTCAGACCTTCTAGTATCATGAACAAACATATTAAAACTGTCAAACCCTCTTAGGACCAAATATATGTATACTGAATTAATTTACTAGATCCCAAAGTTGGTTATGTGTCACTACCATCTTGAACCCATGTGCAAGTGTAAGTGAAATAGAGCTTTGGGGAATAGGATTCCCAACCTAAGCGAGATGGGAATTTAATCCTATCCTTACTACTCGATCCGGAATTCATTACCTCATCTTGAACAAAATGATTTAACCTGTTATGGATGAAACTGTCAGGCTAGCCTGTCCGTTTGAGCAAGCAATGGTCTTGCTTTTAGACAAGACATGTTGCCACGCATGAGCATACTCCACTGCCAGCCAGGCGTCTATAGCCCCGGTGGAGATTAACCCCATAATCCATGATTTGGCTCTACTTTGATTTCTTGGACCTTGGGGATGACTACCCATCCTTGCAAGGGACATGTAGTACGATCCTTCCAATCCAATATTAATAAAGAAATGAAAAATATTTTCTTTTGAATTTCAAGTTCTTGAGTGGGCAAAATAGAAGCTTTGGGGAATCGGATTCTCAACCTAAGCGAGATGAGAATTAGACCCTATCCTTACTACTCCATGAAGGTCAAATCGGAGCTTTGGGGAGTTGGATCCTCAACCTAAGTTCGATGAGGATTTAACCCTATCCTTACTACTCTGATTTTAGGCTTTAAGCACTATGGGAGTGGTAAAAACCACTATTTTAAGGATTATGTTGCATAATAGGACAGACACGAAATACTCCTTTCGCCTCACCTTTTCTTCCAAGTATGGTTTTGACCATTTTGCTCAAGATCCTCTTTAATATGCGTAGAACGTGCTTGGTTCAAGATAGTTCGGGCATCAGTTCCCAACCTTAGGATCCTTTTAATATATGTTATGTAATAACCCTAAGAGGATTCGACACCTTTTCAATGATTGTACATGAAATGAAGATGCAACTGAGATGAAATGTATATGCAATGCGGAATGTACATGAGATATGAATGCATTGCTCCTTTTGAAATGCGGATGGAGTATACCACCTACTTTGCCATAATTTATAAAACTGACAACTTCATGCATCACAAGTTCCAAACGATATTCTTTAATGTGTTTGCGATATTCATGGAGCTTTCTGCAATACAATTTCGATGTTTCATATTCTCCTAGTCTTAGTCAACATTCATAAGGACCTAAGTTAACAAACCAAAAGTGTCCAAAGGACCAACACACAAAACTTAAAACCAAAATGAGATCTAATCCAAAACTAAAACACGAAAACCAAAAGTATATACAAATGTACAAAAAATTTGGATTATCATTTTCTCGGATCCCAAACCTGATTAGAATTCTTTAAAAGACATATGACGTGATACGCATACCAAGTTTTGCAGGAATCCAACAAAAACAAGATCAAACCAAACAAAGAAACAAACTTCCACTTGCCCCTCTCACCATACCAATTTGATTTAGTTTCATTAATAATCCTATGGTGGAGTTTCAAATTTTCAAATTGATTAGACAATGATTGATATTCAATTCCTTTATGTCTATTCTTTAAGATGTCCATTCCACACTTTGATTCATGGTGTAGAAATAAGCTTTCATTTTCATTCAATAAAGCCATAACATTAATAATATTTGAATCAAACCATTCATTAGGCAAATCTTCATTCGAATTTTGCATGGTGAAACCAAAAAGATGAGATTTTACCTTTGGCATGCTTTCATTTGACCTTACTTGAAGAGGATTTGAAAATTCCTCTTTTCTCTCATGACATTCATCATCATGTAGCACTTGTTCTTTCTCCATGACTCGTTTATCAAAGGCACCAAACTTAGGTACCCAATTGAAAATATGTCCATCCCTTTCAAACCATAAGTCTTGTCTATCTAGGGGCGGGTTGACTAACACATTTCCGTGATCAATCACTTGGGTTGTTTTGGGTAACGTGAGATTTTCAATTGGATCATCAATGATATCAAACCCAAATGATTCAGGTTTTGTAATTTTCTCATTTTGAAATGGCATAATCATTGTAGCGCAAGTAAGTGGATCAAGATTTTCAATTTCTTTTCCTTCAAAGGGATCTAAAGCAAGTGACTCTCTTTCTTGATTCATGGTTGTAGAATCCTTATCATGTTCCAAAATTTGATGAGATTCAAATTCCTCTTCCAAAACTTTCTCAAATTGTACAAGATTTATAGTATCCTCATGCGAGGAAGCAATTGAGTTATCCTGCATATTATTTGATGCAACAAGTTTCTTAGAAGATTTAGATTGATAATATTCTTCCCATTTCTTCCATGAATCATAGTAATCATCTTCCAAGTTCAAGTCGTGATGCTCAAGTACTTCTTCTTCATCTTCTCGATTCATCAACATGTTTCTCATCCAATTCATCTTCACCTTCCATAGATGGTCCAGTTATTTCCAAAAGTGGGTTATTTCTTGAATTCAAATTGGTAAAGCTATCATAATCCAAATTTGTAACCCATGATTCAATTTTATCACAATTTGGAAGGTGTGGATCCTCTTGGTCATCACTCTCTTGACGATATAGAGTTTCCACCACCAAAATGTTGTCCTCCCCTTGTTGATGTTGGGGTGGACCCTTATTTGGCACAAGTTCCAAATCATCCACTTGAGCTTGGAGACAATGGGTATACATAGCAATTTTGGGACAATTCCTTTCATTATGCTCCTTTGTATTATGCAATCTACACCCCTTTTCCCATGCAAAATCAGAAATATTAAGAATGGAACTAGAGTGACTTGGTCCTGTAGAAGTATCTATCTCATTAGCAATAGGGGAAGGCACACCCCCATTGTTTGGCTTCGTATTCCACTGTCTCCCTCTATCGTTGAAATTTTGATTTGGGTGAGGGGCATGGGATTCATACTTCTATTTTTGAACCAAATCATTACTCAATTTGTGAACCATATTTTTGAGTTCTTCAACCTCTCGAATAAATCTCTTTTGGTTGAGCTATGTTATTGCTAGTTCCAATAGGATTTGCGTAATTGGTGAGATCTTGACTTAACATTTGAGTTGGATTTTGAGCCACTTGATTTGCGTAGGGATTCACACTTTGAATCGGAATTGGATTGGGTGCGTAAGCGGGTGTTGATGAATATGGTTGTTGATAAGGCAAAGCATTTATGCCTGATATTTGTGGTGCCATGATCTCGGTTCATCATAGGAGCTTGACCATATGGACCATATTGTCCTACCATAGGCATCTGGGGAAAACCCATAACTCTGTGGTGTCATTTGTTGTTCAATGGTCATAGCTTCATTGTAGGCTAGAGCAAGCGTGGTAACTTGAGGATTTCGCCTTGCAAACATTGCCGTCATAGGATCCAATGCCCCAAAATATATTTGCAAAGCTACTCTGGGATCAATGGCAAAATGCCGAATTGCTCTATTATAGCACTTCTAAAATCTCTGATTAAAAGTTTGGATTGGCTCACCCTGGCCTCTTTTGCATGTAATGAACTGATTATAGATGATTGTGGGATCTAATGGTGACCTGAATTGGTTGACAAAAGCATTCTCCATTTGCGTCCATGACGTAATGGAACCAATAGGTAAGCAAATATACCATTCGTAGGCCACTTGGTCTAGGCTCATGGGGAAGAGTCTACAAGCCACATCTTCATGTTGAACTTGCAATCTTATCAAAACATCCCTATAGGCCTGAATATGTTCTTCTGCGGTCCTTGGGCCATCCGATTTGTATTTGGGCAAAAATCTCTCTATATTCTTAGGGATCTCATGAATATCCCCTGCAATATTCAAAGGAATGTTATTGGCTCCGTACCAAGGAGGTGGTGGAGGTTGGGCCATTTGATTCAAAATCGATGATGATAACCCTACAAGAACCGTGGAAAATACCTCAAAGAAAACCTGTGACACACAGAAAATCTTGCAATTAATGAAATTCAAAGAATAACTTCAAAATCAATTTGTTAGTCATGAAAGAAGGAACCTTGACAAAGCAGTATTCTAAAAATGTAAATTAGTTTCTGATTCACCAGATCGCATATGCGCAAGTGAAGAGCATACTCCTAGTGTTGTAGGCTTTTTGATTCACAAGATCGCATTACGCGCAGGTGAAGAGCATAATACCGACAACAAATACATTTTTAGACAAAATAATTCCTTACAAATAAGCATGAAATGACTAGCAAATATCAAACATGTAACGTATGAATAATCATGTTAGCATCAACCAAGAGGTGTATCCATTAAAATCAAATGAAAGTAATTGCATGGAGACAACCTCGTTAGTCAATTTTTTTTTTTTTAAATCAAATCAAGACACATTATTCCTGTATGAACAATCAAAAGCGTTAGAACAATGCATAGCAATTCATGTCCTCCTTTTAACACTACAAGGTTGTATTGTTAAAAGAGGGCTAAAGATAATAATCAATAGGGCATGAAATATTCAAAATTTAAATCCCTATAGCATTTAAATCACTTTGAAATAAAACAATTCAGGCCCTCCTTCTAGCGCCAATCTGTTGAGTGGTATTTTCACCCAGTTGTGAAAGTACACTCTCCTTTAGGATTTGGGTTCCAAATCCCCTCTTGCAAAGAAGTTAAACAAACAACTTCTCCAAGGTCTCCGTTGTATTAGCATTTGCATATGTGTATTAGTAATCTCAAATAAAGATATTCAATTTAAATGCTTGGAACACCTTAGTGATTGCAAGTAACTGTAAACAAGGGGCAATGTTGGTTTATTTCATCATGAAACTTTAGTGATTGTTCATTGTTTTTTTTGGATTTTGATATTTTTTAAATGTTTATTTTAATGCCTTGAAAATAAGTTAAAATTTTTGGAAAAAAATAAAATGCAGAAAAATGAAAATGAAATGCAGAAAACTGAAAATAAAATGCATTCAGTATGATGCTATCCTATTTCGACAAAACCGAAGATGTGAGGTCTCCATGCATGCAACCTAACCTATTGGACTTGCAAAACAAGCACAATCCCCATAGGCTAAGTGCTGGTTCCTAGGATTTTAAACGAAATATTCAGATTTCAAATATTCGCCTAATGTAACCAAGAAAAATGGCATCAACATTATCTATAAATTTGAAATCTGAAAAGATGAAAGAATAAACATTAAATCCATAGCATGCAAAGAAAATCTCCTTCTTTCTTGCCCACAAGATGCAAATTTTTGAAAACTTCTGCATTAAAAATATGTCATTTTACAATAGCAAAATTTTTGGTTTTCCCAAACCAGTCCATGGAAGAAAAACGACTCAAACAGGTCCAGAATGGCCTCATCGCCTTCAAGTCTGCAACTCTGCTCGCAGCAATTTCCAACCCATGTCCATGAAGAAGAAAAACCAGTCTACGAAGAAAAACAGCCCAACTAGGTCCGAATGGCTATCTTGCCTTCAAACCTTGCAACGCTACTTGCAACTTTCCACCCCTTCTGGCCTCTTTGAATGGCGTATTTAAACTTGTGAAAACATTGTTTCTCCTTCCATGACGGTTCGTTTCATTTTTCGATGGTTGTTCGTTTCACCTTCCCTAACTGTTCATTTCACCTTCCCTTGTATGCGTGTGCTTTGCTTTCCATTTTGTGGCCCTTCGCTACATTTTCTCCACATGGGCTTGCATCCATTTCCCTCCGTGTGTAACGACCATCTTAAATGATTTCAAATCATTAAATATTCCTTATGTAACGCTTTGTCTTATTCATTAGATTTTGTCCTTATGTCCACGTCACTATGCAGGTCCGTTACCTTGGTGAAAATGGAACATGTCGCGATATCGCGACACTTTTGCCTCCTTGCTCTCTTTTGTTGCTTTTAAAAATGTAACATGTCGCGATATCGCGACACTTTTTCTTTCTTCTCTCTCTTTGCTTTGAATTCGAAAATGCAACATGTCGCGATATCGCGACACTTTTTCTCTTTGCCGCGAAATGCAACATGTCGCGATATCGCGACACTTTTTTCCTTTTCTTTGCGAAAATGCAACATGTCGCGATATCGCGACACTTTTCTTTCTTTCTCTTTTTTAATGAAACATGTCGCGATATCGTCGACACTTTTTCTTTGCCTGATAATGCAACATGTCGCGATATCGCGACACTTTTTCTATTTTGACCGCGATGAAGCAACATGTCGCGATATCGCGACACTTTTTCTTTTGGCCGCGATGATGCAACATGTCGCGATATCGCGACACTTTTTCTCTTTGGTCGCGATAATGCAACATGTCGCGATATCGTGACACTTTTTTATGTGCAACATGTCATGATATCGCGACACTTTTTCTTTTTGGCCACGATGGTGCAACATGTCGCGATATCGTGACACTTTTTCTTTTGGCCGCGATGAAGCAACATGTCGCGATATCGTGACACTTTTTCTCTTTGGCCGCGATGGTGCAACATGTCGCGATATCGCGACACTTTTTCTTCTTTGGCCATGATGTGCAACATGTCGCGATATCGTGACACTTTTTCTTTTTGGCCGCGATGGTGCAACATGTCGCGATATCGTGACACTTTTTTTTTTGCCATGACAATACAACATGTCGCGATATCGCGACACTTTTTCTCCTTGTGGTGTTTTGCTTTTTTTCTTTGAACTTTAGCCTATGGGCCACTTCGGTCTTCTTGGAACACATGCAAAAAAGGTGGGTCCCCAATTTTGGGGTACGTTGTGGATCAGCCACAACAAATGGTGACTCTGCTGGGAAATGCTCCTGAGCATTTCGGTGAGAACTCAACCTGAAAAACACACAGACTCAAATACAAGCGTTAGCAAATATCCCAAGAATGAAACTAGACGAGAAATACATGAAACATTAGAATTATTAAGCATCAGCTCGGTGTGTGCAATGTGCTTCATTCCCTATCGTTTGAAATTGATCAACATTCCATTGTCAGTTTCACTTATGATTCGTATGCAAGGCTATGAATGATTTGTGCAGGATTTGATGTATGATGAAGATGCTAGAGATATAACAACCTGCTTTGCAAAGGCTCGGACCTTCTAGTATCATGAACAAACATATTAAAACTGTCAAACCCTCTTAGGACCAAATATATGTATACTCGAATTAATTTACTAGATCCCAAAGTTGGTTATGTGTCACTACCATCTTGAACCCATGTGCAAGTGTAAGTGAAATCAGAGCTTTGGGGAATAGGATTCCCAACCTAAGCGAGATGGGAATTTAACCCTATCCTTACTACTCGATCCGGAGTTCATTACCTCATCTTGAACAAAATGATTTAACCTGTTATGGATGAAACTGTCAAGCTAGCCTATCCGTTTGAGCGATCAGTGGTCTTGCTTTTAGACAAGACATGTTGCCACGCATGAGCATACTCCACTGCCAGCCAGGCGTCTATAGCCCCGATGGAGATTAACCCCATAATCCAGGATTTGACTTTACTTTGATTTCTTGGACCTTGGGGATGACTACCCATCCTTGCAAGGGACATGTAGTACGATCCTTCCAATCCAATATTAATAAAGAAATGAAAAATATTTTCTTTTGAATTTCAAGTTCTTGAGTGGGCAAAATAGAAGCTTTGGGGAATCGGATTCTCAACCTAAGCGAGATGAGAATTAGACCCTATCCTTACTACTCCATGAAGGTCAAATCAGAGCTTTGGGGAGTTGGATCCTCAACCTAAGTTCGATGAGGATTTAACCCTATCCTTACTACTCTGATTTTAGGCTTTAAGCACTTATGGGAGTGGTAAAAACCACTATTTTAAGGATTATGTTGCATGATAGGACAGACACGAAATACTCCTTTCGCCTCACCTTTTCTTCCAAGTATGGTTTTGACCATTTTGCTCAAGATCCTCTTTAATATGTGTAGAACGTGCTTGGTTCAAGATAGTTCGGGCATCGGTTCCCAACCTTAGGATCCTTTTAATATATGTTATGTAATAACCCTAAGAGGATTCGACACCTTTTCAATGATTGTACATGAAATGAAGATGCAACCGAGATGGAATGTATATGCAATGCGGAATGTAACATGAGATATGAATGCATTGCTCCTTTTGAAATGCGGATGGAGTATACCACCTACTTTGCCATAATTTATAAAACCGACAACTTCATGCATCACAAGTTCCAAACGATATTCTTTAATGTGTTTGCGATATTCGTGGAGCTTTCTGCAATACAATTCCGATGTTTCATATTCTCCTAGTCTTAGTCAACATTCATAAGGACCTAAGTTAACAAACCAAAAATGTCCAAAGGACCAACACACAAAACTTAAAACCAAAATGAGATCTAATCCAAAACCAAAACACGAAAACCAAAAGTATATACAAATGTACAAAAAAAAATTGGATTATCATTTTCCCGGATCCCAAACCTGATTAGAATTCTTTAAAAGACATATGACATGATACGCATACCAAGTTTTGCAGGAATCCAACAAAAACAAGATCAAACCAAACAAAGAAACAAACTTCCACTTTCCCCTCTCACCATACCAATTTGATTTAGTTCCATTAATAATCCTATAGGTGGAGTTTCAAATTTTCAAATTGATTAGACAATGATTGATATTCAATTCCTTTATGTCTATTCTTTAAGATGTTCATTCCGCACTTTGATTCATGGTGTAGAAATAAGCTTTCATTTTCATTCAATAAAGCCATAACATTAATAATATTTGAATCAAACCATTCATTAGGCAAACCTTCATTCGAATTTTGCATGGTGAAACCAAAAAGATGAGATTTTACCTTTGGCATGCTTTCATTTGACCTTACTTGAAGAGGATTTGAAAATTCCTCTTTTCTCTCATGACATTCATCATCATGTAGCACTTGTTCTTTCTCCATGACTCGTTTATCAAAGGCACCAAACTTAGGTACCCAATTGAAAATATGCCCATCCCTTTCAAACCATAAGTCTTGTCTATCTAGGGGTGGGTTGACTAACACATTTCCGTGATCAATCACTTGGGTTGTTTTGGGTAACGTGAGATTTTCAATTGGATCATCAATGATATCAAACCCAAATGATTCAGGTTTTGTAATTTTCTCATTTTGAAATGGCATAATCATTGTAGCACAAGTACGTGGATCAATATTTTCAATTTCTTTTCCTTCAAAGGGATCTAAAGCAAGTGACTCTCTTTCTTGGTTCATGGTTGTAGAATCCTTATCATGTTCCAAAATTTGATGAGATTCAAATTCCTCTTCCAAAACTTTCTCAAATTGTACAGGATTTATAGTATCCTCATGCGAGGAAGCAATTGAGTTATCCTGCATATTATTTGATGCAACAAGTTTATTAGAAGATTTAGATTGATAATATTCTTCCCATTTCTTCCATGAATCATAGTAATCATCTTCCAAGTTCAAGTCATGACGCTCAAGCACTTCTTCTTCATCTTCTGATTCATCAACATGTTTCTCATCCAATTCATCTTCACCTTCCATAGATGGTCCAATTATTTCCAAAAGTGGGTTATTTCTTGAATTCAAATTGGTAAAGCTATCATAATCCAAATTTGTAACCCATGATTCAATTTTATCACAATTTGGAAGGTGTGGATCCTCTTGGTCATCACTCTCTTGATGATATAGAGTTTCCACCACCAAAATGTTGTCCTCTCCTTGCTGATGTTGGGGTGGACCCTTATTTGGCACAAGTTCCAAATCATCCACTTGAGCTTGGAGACAATGGGTATACATAGCAATTTCGGGACAATTCCTTTCATTATGCTCCTTTGTATTATGCAATCTACACCCCTTTTCCCATGCAAAATCAAAAATATTAAGAATGGAACTAGAGTGACTTGGTCCTGCAGAAGTATCTATCTGATTAGCAATAGGGGAAGGCACACCCCCATTGTTTGGCTTCGTATTCCACTGTCTCCCTCTATCGTTGAAATTTTGATTTGGGTGAGGGGCATGGGATTCATACTTCTATTTTTGAACCAAATCATTACTCAATTTGTGAACCATATTTTTGAGTTCTTCAACCTCTGAATAAATCTCTTTTGGTTGAGCTATGTTATTGCTAGTTCCAATAGGATTTGCGTAATTGGTGAGATCTTGACTTAACATTTGAGTTGGATTTTGAGCCACTTGATTTGCGTAGGGATTCACACTTTGAATCGGAATTGGATTGGGTGCGTAAGCGGGTGTTGATGAATATGGTTGTTGATAAGGCAAAGCATTTATGCCTGATATTTGTGGTGCCATGATCTGATTCATCATAGGAGCTTGACCATATGGACCATATTGTCCTACCATAGGCATCTGGGAAAACCCATAACCCGGTGGTGTCATTTGTTGTTCAATGGTCATAGCTTCATTGTAGGCTAGAGCAAGCGTGGTAACTTGAGGATTTTGCCTTGCAAACATTGCCGTCATAGGATCCAATGCCCCAAAATATATTTGCAAAGCTACTGCGGGATCAATGGCAAAATGCTGAATTGCTCTATTATAGCACTTTTGAAATCTTTGATTAAAAGTTTGGATTGGCTCACCCTGGCCTCTTTTGCATGTAATGAACTGATTATAGATGATTGTGGGATCTAATGGTGACCTGAATTGGTTGACAAAAGCATTCTCCATTTGCGTCCATGACGTAATGGAACCAATAGGTAAGCAAATATACCATTCGTAGGCCACTGGGTCTAGGCTCATGGGGAAGAGTCTACAAGCCACATCTTCATGTTGAACTTGCAATCTTATCAAAACATCCCTATAGGCCTGAATATGTTCTTCTGCGGTCCTTGGGCCATCCGATTTGTATTTGGGCAAAAATCTCTCTATATTCCTAGGGATCTCGTGAATATCCCCTACAATATTCAAAGGAATGTTATTGGCTCCGTACCAAGGAGGTGGTGGAGGTTGGGCCATTTGATTCAAAATCGATGATGATAACCCTACAAGAACCGTGAAAAATACCTCAAAGAAGACCTATGACACAGAAAATCCTGCAATTAATGAAATTCAAAGAATAACCTCAAAATCAATTTGTTAGTCATGAAAGAAGGAACCTTGACAAAGCAATATTCTAAAAATGTAAATTAGTTTCTGATTCACCAGATCGCATATGCGCAAGTGAAGAGCATACTCCTAGTGTTGTAGGCTTTCTGATTCACAAGATCGCATTACGCATAGGTGAAGAGCATAATACCGACAACAAATACATTTTTAGACAAAATAATTCCTTACAAATAAGCATGAAATGACTAGCAAATATCAAACATGTAACGTATGAATAATCATGTTAGCATCAACCAAGAGGTGTATCCATTAAAATCAAATGAAAGTAATTGCATGGAGACAACCTCGTTAGTCAAGATTTTTTTTTTTTTAAATCAAATCAAGACACATTATTCCTGTATGAACAATCAAAAAGCGTTAGAACAATGCATAGCAATTCATGTCCTCCTTTTAACACTACAAGGTTGTATTGTTAAAAGAGGGCTAAAGATAATAATCAATAGGGCATGAAATATTCAAAATTTAAATCCCTATAGCATTTAAATCACTCTGAAATAAAACAATTCAGCCATTGGAAGACAAAACGAACTGTCATGGAAGGAGAAACAATGTTTTTAGAAGTTTAAATACACCATTCAAAGAGGCCAGAAGGGGTGAAAAAACTGTTGCAAGTAGCGTTGCAGGTTTGAAGGTGAGATAGCCATTCTGGACCTAGTTGGGCTATTTTTTCTTTCGTAGACTGGTTTTTCTTCATGGACATGGGTTGGAAATTGTTGCGAGCAGAGTTACAGACTTGAAGGCGATGAGGCTATTATGGACCTGTTTGAGTCGTTTCTCTTCCATGTACTGGTTTGGGAAAACTAGAAATTTTGCTATTGTAAAATGACACATTTTTAATGCAGAAGTTTTTAGAAATTTGCATCTTATGGACAAGAAAGGAGTCATTTTCTGCATGCAATATTAAATGTCTATTTTTCCCCTTTTCAGATTTTATGCTTGTAAATGGAGTTTATGCAAGTTTTCTTGGTTGCTTCATGCAAATGTTTAAATCTGAAAAATCTCGTTTAAAATCCTAGGAGCCAACACTTAGCTTATCCAGATTGTGCTTGTTTTGCAGGTCTAATAGATTAGGTTGCATGCACGGAGACCTCACATCTTTGGTTTTGTCAAAATATGATAGAATCATACTGAATGCATTTTATTTTCAGTTTTCTGCATTTCATCTTCATTTTTCTGCATTTTATTTTTTCCAAAAATCTTAACTTATTTTCAGGCATTAAAATAAACATTTAAAAAATCTCAAAATCCAAAAAAACAATGAACAATCACTTAAGTTTCATGGCAAAATAAACCGACATTGCCCCTTGTTTACAGTTACTTGCAATCACTAAGGTGTTCCAAGCATTTAAATTGAATATCTTTATTTGAGATTACTAATACACATATGCAAATGCTAATACAGCGGAGACCTTGGAGAAGTTGTTTGTTTAACTTCTTTGCAAGAGGGTATTTGGAACCCAAATCCTAAAGGAGAGTGTATTTTCATAACTAGGTGAAAATACCACTCAATAGCTACTATGGCCTTTTTGTGTCAAGGATTCTATGGCCTATTATTCAATTGTGAAGTTCTTAAATCTACAATGGAGATATTCAGTCTCCTAACTTAACCATACCTCTTCTTTAGAAGTCTTCTTGCATAGTATTCTTATCCTAAAAAAGGAACTAATATATACACTATGAGGGCATGCTGAAATTCAAGCAAAAAAGTTAGAGTCTCCTAGCTTTCTGTCATAGGAGGAGTACCAATCCTTTGAGAATTAATTATCTACAACAAAAGAAACTTTGGGAAACAATTAGCAAATTATATATATCCTGGATCTTCACTATATGATCTGTAAATCTAGTAGATTGAATATTGAGTACTGGTATTCATGAATTTTTCTTGGAACTCTGTGCAAAGACTCTAGTCAAATGCAATCTCAATATTTTTTGGGACTAATATTTCTTTCAGTCCTCACTTGTGACTCTCCCTAATTCTACCACCTAGATTATTCTAATATCTTTTGATAGTGACTGATCAAATGGTGCATCAGGTTGATAAAATACTTAGGCTTAATAATAATAGTAATTTTCTTGTAGACTTGCACATACTAGATCTATCGTAGCTCTGATACCACTATTATATTTTGATGTAATATGCAAAGGGAGATAACAATCACGAGATGTAAAATAATATGAAAGAAAGTAAATATACTAGATGACTAAGATATGCAATAAATAAAAATGATATAAATGAATACACTGTAGCTATGGAGGAAGTGAAAACTCCATTAATAAAGCTACTGGACTACATTACATCCATCACCACTGGATGGTGATCCACCTAGAAATGTACTACCTACGAAGATGCTTTAAGCTATTGTATCACCGAATATCCCTGTTCTATATATCTATATAACAATGAGGTATTATTTATATAGGTAAAATAGGATACTTGGCCAACACTCTATCTAGTTGTACAAGTGACACCTTGCACATTTAAAACTTTCACATTGACACTTGTGCATTTATTACATTGCATGAAGTAACTAGATAACTTCCCCCTAAAGTAATCTATTGTCCTAAGTATGTACCTTGGAAGATACATTTACATAACCCAAATGATGGAATATAATATATTTCTAATAGCTTTATGAAGTGACATGGAACTTGAATTGGGAATTTGTTGATTATGTGATGAACCTACTTCATTGAAATGGATGTCATTCCATTTCTAGAAATTTTGCCATAATATCTCTATTTTGTATTAGGAAACTCATAATTTGTTATGAGATTTAAATTTAAGTTGTCCATGAGATCACTCTATAGGGTAAAGGGATCCCCATGGCTGAGGTGTCATCATATTATTGATCGAGGTTTGAATCTTCTCTATAAAATTATTCATTGTCATTCCATAAGGGATTTTAATTTGGGTCCATGATTATTTTTCTACTAGGAAGGTTTGGATACATAGTTTAGGAGAAAAAGAGAAATTAGAATTTTAAAAACTAAATACTCTTTATTAAAATAAAGGTATAAAAGATACAAATATTGATTTCAACCGGTTGATATACCTCAAGAATATTCTCTTGATATACTTGAACCTTCCCGATATACCTACCCCTCCAATATACCTGTTGGTACTGGAGGTGACTCGGTTCCCTCAATATACATCGTTGTATGTAAGGAAAAAAATTTAGGTACTAGACTAGGAATGATATGAGGATAAATATTATTTGGATACATGACTCAGTATCAATATTACCATAATGAGTTGAGGTACAATTTGCTAAATCTTGATTATTAATTTAATCTACACAAATAAAATTAAGTGGTCTTGCTTAGGTTTAAATAAATTAAATAAAGGGTTTAAAAATGTTATAAAGGAGGTATTCATATAAGGTTCACCAAAATGTAAGGTCCCACAAAAATCCTAACAGATCCATTGGGGTTAAAATACCTGTAGGGTTGTCCTTGCCTCAATTGAAGTGTTTTGAATTTGAGGGGTTCACTAGGAGTGTTTTAAGGATTCACTTAAATTCCTTTCTTAGTGTTTATATTGTACAAACACCTAAGTTTGAGTTTTCTATAATAGATAAGATAATTAATTATAAATGCAATATGTAACAAAAAAAATATGCAAAAGGACAAGAGCTATCCTAGAATGGTCCTTTTCCTTTGAATGATCACTATCCCTAAATTGCAAGAAAATAAATCATTTTTCTTTAAGCAAGGGACAAGAGAATGCACATACAAAATATATCCTAATGCAAGTCTACATGCAATTTATGTTTTAAATACCTAAATCTTAAGAATAGCTAAACAAATAAAAGGAAACCCTATTTTATTTGATTCCATTTTTAGTTTATGATATAAAATTTTAGATAAATTAAAAGATTTATTTTATCCTTTTTTATCTTTCTGTGATGATATAGAGCAAAAATAAGAGAAAAACACTCTTTTAAAGGAAAATATATCCAAAACAACTAAGAAGATTACCTTAACCAATGGTTGTCATGATTTTGTGCCCTATAGCTCCCTATTGCATATTCAATTTTGTGCTCTAGAAGGACTAACCATGAATCCATAGAACCTATAAAAATGATGAAGTCAAAAGAGGATGATCAATATTTGGGAGTTTGCTATAGCTAGAGGGGAGGCAAGGCTCATAGATTCAATAGTTAAACCCCCTAGGTCCTTTTAGATGACCAAATAAAAAGTATAAAAATTGATGACCTTGGTTTTACAAGACAAATTTTCTCTCTATCAATAGAGAGAGTGAAATCACATAGAATATATAATAATAATAAAATAGATTATGAGCATCAAAGGGAGAAGAATGATGATTAAAATTATTTTATGACCTATAAAGGGAAACCAAAAAATCACTAAATATAGAAAAATAGACAAAAGGAGATGTTAGATTATGTATTATTAGGTGAAGGAAAGGGTCTTAGTAGGATGTATGATAAGGCAAAAAATAAGAGGAATAACGGTCACAAATGTAAGCTAGAAAAAAAGGATCTTAGAGCAAATTTGCAGCTAAAAAGGATAATCCACAAAATCATTCTACTAGGGTTTGAAAATGACAAAGAGTTACAATAGGTGCCTAAGTGAGATAAAATAGATAATAGAGATGGCAGGAAATACAAAAAATATAGAGGGATTGGGGATCATAGAGGCAACACAAGAGTTAACCCCAAGTCTATATGAAGTTATTTCATGCTTGATAAGGGTGGAATGTGAAATCATTTTATAGAAGCCTACGAGATGAAAAATGATAATAAACTAGTTATAACAAACTTATCTAATAATAAAGAGTAGAAATAATGTTTAGAAGGCTAAGAGAGTGTTGAGGGTTATGGGAAAAAAATAATATTTACCCCCACTCTTTTCTAGATCAAATTCATGCCCTATAAGGATGGATTGCAAAATCACTGAACTAAAACTCAAAGCAGAGACAAAGGGCAAAGAGGGGGATAAAGGTGAGTTTATAACCAAGGATGGAGTAAAAGCAACTCAAAAGAAATTGTAGTATATCTAGGGGAGTGTTTAGTAGGACGAAGCTTATTCCCAACCTTGTCTAGTGAGATCATGGCCAATAATGATGAACTATGAAATTGCTCTATTCATAAGACTGAGGTACAATTAGGCCAAAAGGAGAGTTTATAAGAGATTCACAAAGGAGGAGAGACCAATACATGCTTGGTATATAGCTGCACAATGGATGGAAGGAGAGGTTAAAGTAAGAATACAAATATAAAAGATAAAATGAGAAGGAAATACAACCAAATGATATGCTAAAGAGTATAATTCAAAAGAAGATCAAAGGAGATGATTACAACCAAAAGTGGAGAAATTTATCTTGAGATTGACCAAGTAGATTCCTTCCAAGAGTTTCCCAAAAGTAAATGCACTTGTTAGTTAACACTTTGAGTCATCCATTTGCTATAGTTTTGTTACTATAAGAGAGCATTGTGAAAATGAAAGCCCAATACCTCAATTTATAGAAATTTAGGGCATGGAGGGAGACGAAAATAATTGATGGCAATGAGGAGGAGGTGGGTGAATTTGAAATACACCAAGCTAAGAGGTAGGCACCTAGAAGTTTGCAACAAGGTGGGGAAATCCAAGGGATGGTGCCATAAATAACGTAAAATCCCTAGGTGGGTAGAGAATCCAATATTTTGGATTTTGTCTTGAGAATGTGATTTTGTGGTTGATCTTGGATGACCAAAATTCATTTATATGATCGTTGGAGTTCATGTTGAGCAACAAAAAGTGGTGCTAGTTGGATTTTTGAAAACTAGGTAGGAAATTATTAAAACACAATTTTGTGGTCCATCAAAGAGGAGAGTGAAATCACTAAAAATAAGAAAATATCAAAATTAAGGATTGAAGGATACAAAAATTACATTTTGAAACTTTTGAAGGATTACTTGAGTTTCTAAGTGTAAATTTGAATTTTTTGGTTGTGTTAGGAACCTTCTCATTAAAAACAACACGTTCACACAAACATTGCAAATAAACATAAATGCTTGAAACATAAACTATTGCAATACAAAATATAAGTGTAGAAATGAAAAAATCTCACAAAATAACACAGAATCATAGGCCACTTCAAGGGGGTAACATCCTTCAATAATTTCCTTCAATTATGCAAAAATAGACATCCATTCTTACCCCTCATAATTTTAAATACTTCATCTACCACCTAACTCTCAAGGTCCGCTTACATGCAAAATGCCACCTGATCTAAAATCTCCTACCTACAAAACAATTATAATCTTGATAATAGTTACATATAATGATGCCACTTGTCTAGGCACTTCTAGAGCCACAACTATTACAAAATATTACAAAATATTATCATGGGTGTCCCCCATATTCAACAAGGGTTATTACATCATAGTGTTAGGATGGGGTCCTAACATGCCCTTCCCCTTCAAAAATATTTATCCTCAAAGCTAAATATGAGGAAAATACCATTGGAGTTGTTGAAGAGGTTCCCACATAGTATCTTTAGGTTGTAAGCCATGTTGGACAAGAATATCTATGATGACACATAAGTGAATAATATGTAATCTATGGTCTAGAATGCATTTATGTTAAAGAATGATGGAACCTTCATCATCCAACTCTAGAAGTGTAGACTACACCTAGATTTTATTACCAACAACTTGCTTGAGAGAAGATACATGGAAGACTGGATGAATTTTAGAACTAGCTAGAAGGGCTAGTTTTTATGCTATCAACCCAATTATTTGCAACACCTGATAAGGACCATAATAGTTTATGGTAAGTTTTTGACAATCATGAATCTATAAAGAGATCTTTTTGTATGGACGTAAGTGAAGACAAACCATGTCTCCAATGTCAAAGCTATATTCAATGCAATTTTTATTAGCTTGTTGTTTCATATGATTCTAAACAAAGTCAATATTGACATTGAGTTGGCGAATAATAGAATCATACTGGTAGAGAGTGGAATCAATAGATTAAACCTTGTAACTCCTTGGAATGTAAGAATATGGTGCTAGTGGAGGTTGACCATAGATTAATTCAAAAGGACTCACCTTAGTGGCAATGTGATATACTGTGTTATACCACCATTCAGCCAAAGGAATCCACTTGGCCCATTGTGTAGGATGTTTATAGGTGAAGCAATGAAGGTATGTTTACAAGAAATTATTCAAAATTTTAGTTTGTCAATTAGTTTGAGGATGATAGGTCAAACTCATATTGAGTTGTGTTTTCTACAACTTGAACAATTCCTTCCAAAAATGATTTGTGAAGGTAGGATGCCTATTATAACGGATTTAGGTATTCCATGGAGATGAAATATGGATTCTAGGAAGATTTGAGCAATAATGTATGTGGTGTATGGGTGGGATAGAGAACATAAATGAGTATACTTCATAAGATGATCCACTATCACTAGACTAACTGATTTTCCTCTAGATTTAGGTAACCCTTCAATGAAATCCATAAAGATATCTATCCAAACTTTTTTAAGAATTGACAAGGGTTGAAGGGTACCAGGGGAACACATATTTTCACCTTTCATACATTGGAAATGATCACATTCAGCTATGAAAGTGTGAATATCCCCTCCAAAAAAAGGTATGCATGGTCCTTGTATAGGTTTTGAGAAATCCTAAATGGCCAATTGTTGGGAAGGTATGCATATATTGTAGGATGATATAATTTGTTTGTGAGTAATAGGGCACAACAATATGGTCATGGTACCTTAATTCTTGACCATACCAAGTATATCTAGGGCATGAATGAGGATTTGCTTGAAGTTTGCAGATGAAAGTTTGTAAAGAGGTATCCTTGATTAGTTTCTCATGGAGTTTATAAATCCATTGATGATGTGGTGTGGATATAGCATGTAGTATTACCTATTTTTCATGTATTTGGGATAAGACATTTGCCACCACAATATTCTAACCTTGCTTATAGGTTATGTCATAATCATAACCCAATAATTTAGAAACCCATTTTTGTTATTTTGGAGTGGCCACCCTTTGTTATAACAAATATTTGAGAATATGATGATTAATATTAATGGAAATATGTATTCCAATGAGATACGGTAGCCAATGACTAATTACATGTAAAATAGAAAGTATTTCCTTCTCATAAGTAGACTTGTCCAAATGTTTGCCTGAGATTGCTTTGCTAGTGAAATCCAAAGATCTACCTTCTAGCATTAAAACTACTCCAATACCATTTCTAGATGAATCACTTTCAATGATAAATGGTTTAGAGGAATTAGGCATTGCTAACATGGGGGTAGTGGTCATATCATGCTTAAAATCCATAAAACCCTTCTCTACAATATATACAACCATTGTGCTCCCAAAACTATATCACACCCACCTAATGGTAGGGCAACCATATCTATATTGAGATTGTATTCCTCAATTTGGAGTTCATCGTTATAACATTTTCCTTTGCATGGCAGGGTGCCTCCATTAGCAATCATGACTTTGAAGGAATTGCATGTAGTAATGTAACAATTTTCCAATTTGACCACACGTGGATCAATAAAATTATATGTGTTTCCAAATTCAATAAGAATGATGACCATTTTCTCTTTGAATTAGCTAATTACTTTCAACATTTGGGGAGTTGATACTCTTGCTAAAGTATGCACTAAAATTTTTGGTTGGAATTCCTTTGGAAATTTAGTCTATTTTGTGGTTTCTGCCTCATGATTATCCTCTTCGTCCTCTAGAAATTTTGTCATCGATGTCTCCTCCACATCCAATAGATATAATTTTTTATGCACAAACTTGTGCCCTAGGGAATACTTTTCATCACAATTATAGCATAACCCTTAGGCTCTTCTATTGTCCATATCCTCACAAGTTAGTTTTTTGATGGTGGGAGATTTAGTGGTAGGACTTGTCATAGGCTTGGAAAAAAAGATGGTTGCAATTGAGGAAATTTATAAGTGTGTCCTTAAGCCTTGAGTTTTTTTACAATATATACAAATTTATTGCTTGTTGTAATGTGTGGGGTCTCAACATTTTAACCTCAGCCATAATGTCATCCTTAAAACCACTCACAAAACAACTTTGAAAGAAGTTGATATTTAGACCAGTGGTATGATTGACAAGATTTTCAAACTAAGTTTGATACTCTTGAATTGAGGTTTTTATAAGTTAAGAAAGAGCTCCTATAAAATATTCAAACTCACTAGGACCAAAGCAAGTGAGTATATGCTACTCAAATTCTTACCAAGAAAGGTTAGGTTTGGCCTTCCTAAGCCACTGAAACCAATGTAGCACATCTGATTTAAAATTTAAAAAGAGGCAATTATCAATTACATGTAGCATGGAATATTATGAAGACTAAAATATTGTTCTACCTTACAGATCCACCCCTCATGATATTTTCCATAAATGTTTGGAAAGTCTATTTTGGGTAACTTATATCCATTGTTACCTGGTGTGTTTTGATGGTGGTGACTCGTACCTATATATTGTTGATCCTATTGATCCAATCTATCTTGTGAGAGAATAAATAGAGATATGACTATACAATTCTGCCTTCATTTCCCTTTGTGTCTCGATGACCATATTCATAGATTTATGGAAAATTTTGAGTTGTGTCTTTATATTGTCCAAGCTATTGGTGAACAAAGACCATAGTTGTTTTCTCATATGATCCACATTTTTAGAAATATGTGCCTCTAATTCTTGTTGTCAAGTACCTAAAGCCATGTTCTCAAAGTTATGATCTGTTGTTAATTTTTACTAAAAATAGAAATTTGATTTCAGGGGTTACTATTTTTAGTAAGGAGCCTAAAAAATGGTTTGGGTGCTATATATCAAATGATCAACTCTAAAATATGGCCACAGTGAACTATATACCACAATACTAGTTTTGGACGCCCTAAAATTTATTTTATATTGTTTTGTTACCAAGGTTGTTGGTGTTGCCATTTTTCCTCCTAGAGGGTTGGTTCAAAAAATGGTTTTTGATCGACCATACTCTTATGATACTCTGTGTTGTTTGTTCTGACAACTAATAAATCTTGACACTGTGCTATCACCTATCTGGTCTAAATCTATCATGGTTATTCCTTGTCTATTTTAAATTCTGACAATCATAAGTAGCTATTATTGACACTAACAACTGATGATATTATACTAACTATTATTGACTGAATATCCTGATTGTTACTGACACTATCCACCCTATTCCCATTGTTTATGATTCTTGTGGTTTCTATTTTGATTGTTATATTCTTCTATAAATTCTTTTTATTATTTTCATGTAGGAATTATGGAATAGGGATGTCTTCTTCATATGCTCAATTTTTGTGGTAAGGTTATGGTGATAGGTTCAATATTCATAGAGCATGATTTTTTTATTGTAGGTTTGATATTCAACATAATAGAGGATTCTAATCCAAGGTGCATGTACTTACCATAGACCATCTATTATACCGTAGTTATGAAAAATAATGCTCAGACCAATATTTTAGGCCACTACTAAAGGAGGATTTCATGCATACCCTTGAGCCACTACCTGCCTCTCTGTTAGTATGAGAGGAAGATCTTCTCGAATGATGTGTTTGGTGTAATATGGAGAATACAAGGCCAAAAATATTACTAAGTGCTAAAGGTTTCTCCTAGTCCTAGGGGGTCTCTTGATATGCCTAAAGATACATGGGAGCTCAATTTTGTAGACGAGTGTTGTTTGAGGCCTAGGTATTGGAGCCTGATCGCCCCTCAATTCACTAGATGCTTTATGGGAAATATATCTTAGCCAATAATAATAAATCCATGATATTTTAAAACCCCCAACATAGGTTTTCTAATCTAATAAACTAATACAAAAAAACAAGGCTAGATTTTTAAAAAAATAAGGAAACTGGCAAAAAACAAAACATAAAATCTTATACCTAAAGATCAAAATGGCAAAAAATATCATAGTCATAGTAGAACATGGCCTTGGAAAGTGATTTTATACCACTTTTTAGGAACATTATCTTTAAAATCAACACATTCACACAAAAATTACAAATAAACATAAATTCTTGAAACACAAACTATTGCAATATGAAATATAAGTGCATAAATAAAATAATATAACAAAGTAACATAGAATCACATGCCACTTTGAGGGGGAAAAATACTTCAATAATTTCATTAAATTATGCAAAAAATACATTCATTCCTACCCCTTGTAGTTTTAAATAATTTATCTACCACCTAACTCTTAAGGTTGGATTACATGCAAAATGCCACCCAAGCTAGAATCTCCTACCTATAAAACAATTACATTATTGATAACAGTTACATATAATGGTGCCACTTGTCTAGGAACTTCTAGATACACAACTATTATAAAATATTACAAAACATTATCATGGGTGTTCCCCACATTCAACAAGGGTTATTACATCATAGTGTTAGGATGAGGTCCTAATAGGTTGGGTCAATTTTTTTATGTCTACAATATCTCTTAGTAGTATTCCTTGTCAGTAGCGATTCCTCTTTTTTATTTGAAATTGTCATCTGGGCTAAACAATCATTCTAATATTATTAACCCCTTTATAAGCTTGTTGGAATTTACCTGTGGGGGTCCTTACTATGCTAAAAAGTGCCCCCGATGATTTCAAACAAGCAAAAAAGTAGAGGAGCAGTAACACCAAGGTTATGCCACTACTAGGAATAAAAATCTAAATGGACAAGCAACTTTGATGTTACTATGTGGTAAGTTGTTTGAAAATAATGTTAAAGTTTTAATAGATAGCAAAGCTATAGATAATTTTATTTACACTAGCATAATCAAGGATATGCCAGAAAGATCTAGATTTTTGGCACAAGAGTGAAAAGTCAAGTATGGATTTTGATAGACCTACTCAGTGGATTAATGTTTTCTTACAACTGATATAACCCTACAAAATGGATCCACTACATGGATATTATATGTGACACCACTTAATTATTTTGATATTATCCTAGGGATGGATTGGTTAAAGGCTCATGGAGCTTTAATCAACTTCCAAGAAATATGGATGGAGTACACCAACAAGGATAAGAGGAGAGTAAGGGTTCAAAGTAGGCAAGGTTATTTTCAACCTCACCTATTATAAACTATGTAGCTAAATAAATCCATTAAAAGAGGTGGTATGTTGTATGTAGTGAAGATCAATGGAAAGACTAGGAAAAAGGGTGAAGAAGAAGTATTTAAGAAACATCTAATTCTATATGAATTTTGAGATGTATTCCCTGAGAATCATCTAGGTTTTCCACATTGGTGGTAATTTAAATTCACTATAGAGTTAATACCAGATACTAAAAATATTGTAAGGATAACTTATAGAATAATCCTAATCGAGTTGCAAGAATTGAAGGTGCAACTTCAAGATTTTTTGGAAAAGGGTATGATCAAACCTATTTTGTTGCCTTGGGATACCTTGATATTATTTATGAAAAATAAGTATGGTTCCTTGTATTTGTGCATAAACTATAGAATGTTGAATAAGGTAACCTTTAAAATAAGTATCCTTTACCAAGGATTGATGACCTCTTTGATCAACTAAAGGATGCTACTATATTTTCAAAAATAGATCTAAGATCAAGGTATCATCAGTTAAGAATTTGAGAAGAGGATACCCATAAGACAACCTTTAAGATCAAATATAGACACTATGAGTTCACAATATTATCATTTGGGTTGACAAATGTACTAGCAAATTTTATGAATATGATAAACAGTGTGTTCAGAAAATATCTAGATTGGGTTGTCTTGGTATTCTTAGATGATATCTTGATATATTTTCACACAAAAGAAGAGCATGACCATCATTTTAGGTTAGTGTTAGAGATACTGGGGAAAAACCATATATATGGAAAGTTGTCCAAGTGTGAGTTTTATACCTCACAGTTATAGTATTTGGGATACATCATATGGGAAAAAGGAATTATCATGGATCCAAATAAAATTGAGGCTATATTGAGTTGGCTGGCACAAAAAAGTATGTTTGAAGTTAGAAGCTTCATGGGACTCACTGGCTATTATAGGAAGTTTTTGAAATATTATTCTAAGATTACTTATTCAATCACCAACATTTAGAGAAGAGAGAAAGAGTTCAAATGGATGGATAAATGTGAAGCTCCCTTTGAGGCTCTAAAGAATATGTTAACTACGACACTAATTCTCAAGATACCAAATCCTCTTGGGAATGTTTTAGTGTGTATAGATGCTTCCCTAGAAGGATTAGGTAGGGTATTGTCCCAAGAAGAGGCTATAGTAGCATATGAGTATAGAAAGCTAAAGAAGCATGAGGTAAACTATGTTATGCATGACTTGGAATTGGTAGCATTTGTGCATGCATTATAGGTCCGGTGAAACTATCTATTGGAAAAATATTTTGAGGTAAGGATATACCATCAAAGTCGAAGGTATATTTTTACCCAACTTATGTTGAATGCATGATAGAGAAGATGGATATAATTCTTAGCAAAGTGCGACTTTGGTATTGAGTATATCAAAGGAAAATAAAATAAGATTGTTGATGCCTTGAACTGATGAAGGCACATAGTAATGCTAACCCGAAATCATATTTAATTGATGGATAAATTCAGAGAAATGCATTTGTAGGATCCGTATTGCATTTAAATCTAGGATAAAATTTAGATAAATCCTAAAGAGAGTAAGGATTTCAACATAAAACATGGACTTCTATGCTTCAAGGATAGGGTGGTTATACCCAAAATTAGTGATCTAAGGAGATTTATTATGCAAGAGGTACATAATGCTCTCTATTCTTCTCATCCAAGTGAAGAACATAAGCTTATACTGAGAAGGGAGGTGAACAGTATAAGACCACTTTTTAATTTTCTTTCTCAATAAATATTATGCAATGTATAGATAGCAATATAAACAATAGTAATAAAAGCAATGCACAAATCACAATACACAATAAAGACACAAATTTAATGTGGTTCACCTAATGTGGGCTACTCCACGGAGAAAATATTTCACTAAAATTTTCTCAATCAATATCTTGGGAATCCTTTCCCTATTACAATGTTTATGAACCTCTATCCAAAGGAGACACCAATCCCTTATCAAGTTCATGGATATCTATCCATAGGAGAACTCCTTTCTCCTCAGCTCTGACTGGTGATATTCTAGAAGAACTAATTCCCTCACTACTCTGGCTAATGGATCTCTATCCACTGAAGACACCTATCCTCACTACCCTGGATAATGGATCTCTATCCACTAGATACTGTCATCCTCTATACTCTATCACCTTCAAATATTTGTCTCAAATTTGCACTAAACATAGTACTTCAGTCTAGCACAAATCTGCTCAATCTCTATCTCTAGTCTAGCACAAACCTGTCCTCAAATCTGCACCAAATTCTATCCTCAAATCTACACTAAACACAATATTTTGTTCTAGAACAAATTTATCCTCAATATTTATCCTTTCAATCTCTCTTTTATCACAGAAACATATAGAGAATTGTTAGAGACTCAATATGTTTCACATTCATCCACACTCAACCTCTTTCTCAAATCAATTCAGAATATAGAACAATTTGTTTCATAGAACTTGAACTATCACATCAACACATCCACTTGACTAGGCTCAACCAACTTTACTCAACCAATCACTCAATGAATTAATATTTGCTTACAAACCCTAGTCCAAGCATATGAACACTCACTCAAATATTTCCAACAATGCTTATCAATCAATCTCACATAACAATGATACTCATGATCTTTGCAAACCCTAGTTCAAGATAGTTCTCAACTTCACATAACAATGATACTCATGATATTTGCAAACCCTAGTTCAAGTTCTTCACTCACTTACTCACTTCAACAACAATGCTTATAAAACAAGGTTTTATCAACAATTCATTATTCCAAAAAACCTTGAAGCATTAATTCAAAACACACTCAACAATGCCTACCAAACAATCCTTTTCACTCCAACTTTGCATTCACAACATTCAACAATCACTCACTAGGAAGATGTGCCCATACCTTTTGTTTGATGTAGAAGTGCCCTTGGAAAACTTGTCTAAATCACAATTTCCTTCTTTCCAATTTCAATGGTTAGATGACAAAATCTCACTCTTAACACTTTCTCAAATATTCCTTAGACACAAAAATAAAAAAATCTCAAATACACCTTATTGCTCCTTCTTGGAATTAACATTCATCAAATCATGCACAAAAATAATTACTTGGATACACCTTATAATCTCCAACTTAAAATAATATCCAACACCACAAAACCTCAACCAATCTTCCTAAAACACCTTTATTTCCTTTTCAAACACTAAAGCAAATAACACCAAAAATTTATTTTGCATCAACCTTATAACTCCCCTAAAACCTTACATACCAAATAAAATATGCAAAAATTAATTTTTAATACCTCAACTAACTCCTCCAAAAATTTTGGTGCTCAAACTTAATGCATACCTTTGTTATCTCCCAAAAAGGGTTTCGACGTGATTCGAACCACTGTCTCCCCAAGTGCCAAGTGCCTTAGCCAAGCCAAGTACCTTAGCGCTTTGGTGCCCACCATGTGGGCTAGAGGCACCCACGTGAAGGAAGGAGGACTTCCTTCCCTTTCAACCTTACTCCACCGTGTTTTCAACACAAAATAAAAAATGATGCTCCATGGATTTGAACCTGTGCCTGTCGCTTCCCTCACGTCTTGCTTTCACCGTGGTTGCCAAATGCACTACCAATGGTTGGTGACCAAGGCTCCCTCCTTGGTGGGTAAAATAGTTTTGCCTCCTCTAAGCACCTTTTTAAAAATTAAGAACTCTTCGCTGCACACCACGATTCGCATGAACTCGCATAGCATAGGATTTTTAATTCGAAAGCATTGGGAGTTTGGCTAAGGTGGGGTAATCCCCCTTTTATACACACATGGTAAATTTTCTTCCCACGTCGGTGCTAGAAATTCAAATTCGAAATTTGAATTAATAACCCACCTTAGGGTTATTTGAAATTAACATAAATTAATATATAATTAATATTAAAATTAATTAATAATTAATTTAAATAACATAAAGTTAAGTAAATTAATTAATAAATTAATTTAATAAAATTATATTAATTAATTTATAATTAATTTAATCTTCCTTGTATAATATTATAAATAATTATTATAATATTATTCACTTGGGCTTCTTGTTTTCACCTTGGACCTTATCTTGACCTCTTGGAACCGGGTCTTGATCAACTGAAACTGGAGAACCTGAAACTGATGTTGCCCACTAAAACTGCCACTAACTGGTGCTGAAAGCTTGACATCAATGACCACTCACTCTTGACATCAATGACAACTTATCTACTCAAAATGTCCAACAATATCCCCCTTTGTCATTGATGGCAACCCAAATTATTTTTACCAAAAACTTGACCTTTTTCTTGTTCTGCTTCCCCTGACTCAATGCTCTCTCCTTAAACCAAATCTCTCCCCCTTACTCAAATATCTCCCCCTTTGACATCAATGGCAAAGGGTCACCTTTGGGGCTCGGGGCTAAGAATTAGTCTCTTAGCTTAGCCCCTCCCCCACCTCCTCTTGAGGTGGTTAATTCTAGGGTGGGAGTATTTCTACTCCCAGCAAGCACTGTTCTTTACCTTTGTCCTCTTTCCTTCTCATCTGATCCTTCTGATTCCTTTGACTATTTATATTCATGTCCATGTTCCTATTCCTATTTATGTCCATGTTCCTATTCCTGTTCCTATTCCTATCCATATTCCTATTTATGTTCTTGTTTCTATTCATGTCCATATTCCTGTTCCTATTCATGTTCCTATACCTGTTCATGCTTGATTCTGGAATGTCTGCTCTACACCACTTTGTTGTATGTCCATCATTATTGCACTTATAACACTTAATGTTATTATTCCTTTGAGGTGCAAATGTCTTGGGATTTCTCCTGGTGAAGCCATATCTGTTCCTATCATGTACCTTGCAATTCATTGCCTTGTGACCAAACTGATTATATGAGTAGCAATACCCATGGAAAAGTTATCTTCTTCTGAAGTTCCCATATTCCTATATTTCATGTGTCCTACAATGTGAAGCCATGTGCCCAAATATGTGACATGAGAAACATCATCCATTGAAATTTCCTTGCCTTGACCTCATTGGTCTCTTAGTCTCTTTTTCTCTATGTTGGTTCCTGTTCCATCTATTTCTTCTTTGTGCATTGTTCCTTTCCTTGTTGAAATTTTTGTTGTCCAACTCATCCTTAGAAGTCTCACTTTCTCTTACACTATCTTCTTCTAAAGTTTCTTCTTCTTTAGAACTTGAGGTTGACTCTTCTTCTTGTTTCTTTTGAGCCTGTTCAAAACCAAGACCTGTTTTGTTTGTTGACCTTCTTTGTACCTTGATCATCTTATCTACAATATTTGAGCTCTTTCCAAACTTGTGTAGCTTATCCTTAGACTTTTCTAAATCTTCCCTTAGTAGGGCTACTTCTTGTTCTAACTTTTCACATTCTAAGACCTTTGCTTCTAACTTATCCTTGAACTTCTTTGTCTTAGCTATTGACTTGTTTAGATCCTCTATAAGCTTTCCTCTCTCTTCATCACATTCTTGAAACTGAATCTCAAGTTGGAAGTTTTGCTTTCTTACCTTCTTTAAGGTTTTAAGAGCATAAATAAGCTCTCCCTCAAGATCAACTCCTCCTTTTTTTGATTCTTCCTCTATTTGTTTGTCTTTGAGAACATCTTCATTCTTTTTTGACTTGTCTTCTGTAGGATCACCTCCTTCTTCTTCTAGTGCCATTAGAATATTCTCTTCTGGTCCTTCAAGTGTATCCTCATATTCATCATCACTGAAACTAAAACCATTCCTTGTACAACTATCTTCAAGATGTCCAAAATTACCACATCTAAAACACTTGAGAATTATTGGTGACCTTTTCTTAACTTCTTATTTTTCTTCAATCAAAAATAGGACTTCATCTTTATCATTATCTGAGAAACTATTATCACTATCACTTGAGTACTTACTTGCCTTGTCTGCATAGTAGCTCCTATTTTGTCTTTGAAAGAACTTCTTTCCTTGTTTGCCTTGTCCATCCTTGCCTTTCTTTTGGTACCTATTTCTTTCTGATTCCATGTTCCTATGATCCTATTTTTCTTCATCATTGTTATTTTTAGCTTCTTGAAAATCAGTTGCATAGTGACCATACTTTCCACAATTGAAACATCTAACATATTTTGCATCCTTAAATCTTCTTGAATCCTTATTCCTTCTACCATAATTAGCTTCTTCATCACTGGATGACTCATTGCTTGAATCTGAATTTTTGCCCTTTGTCTTCTTAGTAGCTTTGAATGTTGCTTCCTTTCGAAAATTAGGTTCCTCTTTTGTTCTTAACTCAAAATATGTAAGAATACCAAGTAACATATCTCTTGTCAAAGAATCACCATCTTTTGCTTCTTCTATAGCTAGAAATATTTTCACTAAATATTTTTGGAAGAGATCTTAAGACCTTATCACAAACATCTGATTCTTCAACATTAAGTCCAAGTCCTTGCATGGCATTAACAACCTCATCTACCCGAAGTAGATAAGTACTAATATTTTCCTCATCCTTCATTCTTAATTCTTCAAATTGCCCTTTGATATTTCGTATCTTTACCTTTTTGACACTTTTATCTCCTTCATATATGCTTTGCAACTTATCCCAAATTCCTTTTACATCTTTACAATGCATAACTTTTATTGATTCTGTTCTATGCAAACCTCTCAAAATTGCATTCATTGCTTTTGAATTGTAATGTTGTAGAAGCTTACCTTCCTTATCTGTAGGTGGATCAACTGGTGGTATGTATCCATTTTCAATTGCTTCCCAAATTTCATTTCCAAGTGCCATCAGGTGAATCTTCATTCTCATACTCCAAAATATATAATCACTTCCATCAAATATTGGTGTTGAATTATCTGAGGACACATTCTTAGAATCCATTGTGTTCTTGAAAGCTTTTCCTTCAAGTTGTTAAACTCTTTGAAGGAACCCGCTCTATACCAATTGAAGAACACAAGCTTATACTGAGAGGGGGGTGAACAAGTATAAGATCACTTTTTACTTTTCTTTCCCAATAAATATTATGCAATGTATAGATATCAATATCAATAGTAGTAATCAAAGCAATGCATAAATCACCACACACAATAGAGACACCAATTTAACGTGGTTCACCCAATGTGGGCTACTCCACGGAGAAAATATTTCACTAAAATTTTCTCAATCAATATCTTGGGAATCCTTTCCCTATTACAATATTTATGGACCTCTATCCAAAGGAGACACCAATCCCCTAATCAAGTTCATGGATCTCTATCCATAGGAGAACTCCTTTCTCCTTAGCTCTGACTGATGATCTTCTAGAAGAACTATTGCCCCCACTACTCTAGCTAATGGATCTCTATCCACTAAAGACACCTATCCTCACTACCTTGGCTAATGGATCTCTATCCACTAGAGACTGTCATCCTCTATACTCTATCACCTTCAAAGCTCTATCTCAAATCTACACTAAACACAGTCCTTCGGTCTAGCACAAATCTGCTCAATATCTATCTCTGGTCTAGCACAAACCTATCCTCAAATATGCACCAAACTCTATCCTCAAATATACACTAAACATAGTCCTTAAGTCTAGCACAAATCTATCCTCAATATCTATCCTCTAATCTACACTAAACATAGTCCTTCGGTCTAGCACAAATCTATCCTCAATCTCTTCCTCAAGCCTTAACACAAAGCTTGACTTAATCTCAAATCAACTCTGCTAGATCTACCCCAAACCTTAACTCAAGGTTTGAACAAATCAATCAATCAACTCTGCTCACAAGTCTTCTCAAAGACTTATCTCAAATATACCTTGTAAGCTTCCACAAAAGCTCACACTAATCTATCCACAAGTCCTCTCAAGAACTTGTCCAATCTACTCAACAAGTCTTCACCAAGACTTGTCTCAATATGCTCAATAAGTCCTCACTAGAACTTATCCAATATGCTCTCAATTTCTATTCTCAAACTATATTGTAAGCTTCCACAAAAGCTCACACAAATCTATCCACAAGTCCTCTCAAGACTTGTCTCAAATCTACTCAACAAGTCCACACTAGAACTTGTCCAATCTCATAGAAACATAAAGAGAATTGTTAGAGACTCAATATGCTTCACATTCATCACTATGCTCAATCACTTTCAATCACTCTTTTAGAAACATATAGAGAATTGTTAGAGACTCAATATGCTTCACATTCACAAAATCTCAATCACTTTCAATCTCTCTTTTATCATAGAAACATATAGAGAATTGTTAGAGACTCAATATGTTTCACATTCATCCACACTCAACCTCTTTCTCAAATCAATTCAGAATATAGAACAATTTGTTTCATAGAACTTGAACTATCACATCAACACATCCACTTGACTAGGCTCAACCAACTTTACTCAACCAATCACTCAATGAATTAATCTTTGCTTACAAACCCTAGTGCAAGCATATGAACACTCACTCAAATATTTCCAACAATGCTTATCAATCAATCTCACATAACAATGATACTCATGATCTTTGCAAACCCTAGTTCAAGATAGTTCTCAACTTCACATAACAATGATACTCATGATCTTTGCAAACCCTAGTTCAAGTTCTTCACTCAATTACTCACTTCAACAACAATGCTTATAAAACAAGGTTTTATCAACAATTCATTATTCCAGAAAACCTTGAAGCATTAATTCAAAACACACTCAACAATGCCTACCAAACAATCCTTTTCACTCCAACTTTGCATTCACAACATTCAACAATCACTCACTAGGAAGATGTGCCCATACCTTTTGTTTGATGTAGAAGTGCCCTTGGAAAACCTGTCTAAATCACAATTTCCTTCTTTCCAATTTCAATGGTTAGATGACAAAATCTCACTCTTAACACTTTCTCAAATATTCCTTAGACACAAAAATAAACAAATCTCAAATACACCTTATTGCTCCTTCTTGGAATTAACATTCATCAAATCATGCACAAAAATAATTACTTGGATACACCTTATAATCTCCAACTTAAAATAATATCCAACACCACAAAACCTCAACCAATCTTCCTAAAACACCTTTATTTCCTTTTCAAACACTAAAGCAAATAACACCAAAAATTTATTTTGCATCAACCTTATAACTCCCCTAAAACCTTACATACCAAATAAAATATGCAAAAATTAATTTTTAATACCTCAACTAACTCCTCCAAAAATTTTGGCGCTCAAACTTAATGCATACCTTTGTTATCTCCCAAAAAGGGTTTCGGCGTGATTCGAACCGCCGTCTCCCCAAGCTCCAAGTGCCTTAGCGCTTTGGTGCCCACCACGTGGGCTAGAGGCACCCACATGAAGGAAGGAGGACTTCCTTCCCTTTCAACCTTACTCCACCATGTTTTCAACACAAAAAAAAAATGATGCTCCATGGATTTGAACCTGCGCTTGTCGTTGCCCTCACATCTTGCTTCCGTCGTGGTTGCCAACTGCACTACCAGTGGTTGGTGACCAAGGCTCCCTCCTTGGTGGGTAAAATAGTTTTGCCTCCTCTAAGCACCTTTTTAAAAATTAAAAACTCTTCGCTGCACACCACGATTCGCATGAACTCGCATAGCATAGGATTTTAATTCGAAAGCATTGGGAGTTTGGCTAAGGTGGGGTAATCCCCCTTTTATACACACATGGTAAATTTTCTTCCCACGTCGGTGCTAGAAATTCAAATTCAAAATTCAAATTAATAACCCACCTTAGGGTTATTTGAAATTAACATAAATTAATATATAATTAATATTAAAATTAATTAATAATTAATTTAAATAACATAAAGTTAAGTAAATTAATTAATAAATTAATTTAATAAAATTATATTAATTAATTTATAATTAATTTAATCTTCCTTGTATAATATTATAAAGAATTATTATAATATTATTCACTTGGGCTTCTTGTTTTCACCTTGGACCTTATCTTGACCTCCTGGAACTGGGTCTTGATCAACTGAAACTGGAGAACCTGAAACTGATGTTGCCCACTGAAACTGCCACTAACTAGTGTTGAAAGCTTGACATCAATGACCACTCACTCTTGACATCAATGACAACTTATCTACTCAAAATTTCCAACACCAAGAGGGTCAAAAATGAAGGAAAACATGAAAAAGACCTTCTATTGGAAAGGAATGAAGCAAGATATTGTTAGAGTAGGTTGTTTACCTTAGATCATGTTCACCTAGGTAATTTATTTTCCTTTTATTTATTTATTCCATGTATTTTCCCCACCCACTTATGTGTGGATATTTCATTTATATTATTTAGATATTATGAGATGTTACATATTTATTTCTTAGATATTATGGGGATATTTTTAGGTATATTTGGAGGGTTGATATTCTTTCTCTCCATAGCGGTTACAATCTATGGACCATATCACTTATTCCTTTTGTATGGTGGATATTTATCCTTAGCTTGATCCTACCACTATGGTTGATCATCCTTGCCTATATAAGCAATGCACCTTCATTGTACTCAGAGAGGAAGTTTATTATTCATATATAATATATGATATTGTTGCTCATTGTTTTGCATATCCATTTGTAAGCTTATGCTATCAATTTTCTTTCAGATTCTTGTTTTGGTTGAATGTGGTGTTCTGTTAACACTTGAGATCCTTGTAGATTGGAATTATCTGATTATAATTCCTTTCATGGCATCAGATCAATAGGTGTTGTAGTCATCCATTTATGAGTGTTGTGCAGTTATTTCTCTTGCAGGTTCGAAGATTGGTGTGGAAGCTTCGGTTTTTGTGATCGGGTACTTGGTGGAGTTTTTTGGCTAGTTTGTGTCTCTCTTTCTATTTTCATATCATAAAAATCCTCCTAAAATATTTTCTACCCATACTGCAATAGCCTCATTCCCTTGGATCTGTCCTAAGTATTTTTCTTCTTGAGCATTTTCTTTTTTGGCAGGGTCACCAACCCAACCCATTTTTATATTTTGCATTTATCTCCTGATAGAAATGCAATTTTTCTACAAAAGTTTTTGGAGGTTTGTAGATGCATTCATTTGAGTTGTGACCAAAATTTCAGCTCATTTGGATCAATATTCTTCAATATATCTTGATTTTATGAAAACCTGCACTTTTTTAGTAATCTACGTATATCTTCATCAAAAATTATAATTTTTTACATATGTTTTTAAAGAATGTGTAACATAATATTATAGAACTTCCCATAAAATTTTAGAAAATTTGGATCTGTATTCTAACAGTTATAGTGATTTTACTATTTTTAGTAAACTCATCATTTCAGGAGAAATATTGGGAGTTGCTCAGTGAAATTATTTCCAGGCATGTAAAATCATTTTTCTGATATGTTTGTAAAATTTTATATTTTTTGGATCTGTATTTAGAAATTTATAATGATTTTATGGCTGCACTCTCGATATTGCATTGTGAAAAAGGGTTTTGCACTCGAATCGGTATATGGACTATTGTTATGAAGTCTCATCTTCCTTCATTTTCTGTTTGTCCACTTAGTTTAGAAATTTGTGATCAACTTACTTGGTGTTCAGTATTGGTGGAGCCTACACATTGTTGTGCTTAAGGAGTCCTTTGTCTTTGAATTCCCTTTCTTTGTTGTGATGCATCCTCTTGTTCCAATCTTCCTCATTGAGGCACTTAGTTTAAAGGAGGGGATTCTTTTGGTAATTCCTTGAGAGACTTTTCAAAGTTCAAAGGCTTCATTTATGAATTTATGTGATTTTGTGGTATTTTGCACCACCTTGTGATATCACACTATATATTTCACATTATAATGGAATTTTATTTTAGGGGGGGCTCTTCTACTTTTGAGGACATCTTGGAAACTTCCTTTTTTAAACTTAGCATAGAGGAAAATGCTAAAATTTTTGAAGCATGGTTTAAGGTACTTTGTTCATTATGTCAAAGTGAAGGTTTGAATCCTTTGTTCATAACTCCAAAACCAAAACCAATGGTGAAGGATAAGGAGTATAGGACATGGTTCATGAACAATTTAAGGATCTCTAGTATGCATTATTATTCAGTTTGTGAGGAGCTTAAAATTTTTATTGGAGTTCACAAGAACACACCTCACCTTGCTTATCATATGTTGAAAAGAAATTTTTTACCCAAGGCACCTTCTATTACAATTTCTTGCATGGAGAACATCATTTATGGCATTGCATCTTTGTTTTTGGAGTCACTATCTCATGATGTTTTGGATGATGATGTTGATGCTATAGTACCTGCTTCAAATATTTTACAAGATACATCTCCACACTTGTCTTATGTGGATGATCATGTTGATGTTGTAGCATATACATCAGATATTTCATGGCATATTACATCCTTACATATATATGACTTCTTGGATGGTGTTGTCTCTCTCTTCATTGAGAGACACATGTGATTTTCTTGAAATGTATGAGGAGCTCACTCATTTATTTGATGATGATGTATACATTGTATCTCCTCCATGTACTTCTTCCTTTGTGGACCCTTTTTTAGTGTGCTCTCCTTATTTGAGTGAGCCACCTTGTCCACCATTTTCTTCTCCTATTTCTTTCACATTGGATGATGTAATCCTAGAGGATTTGGATACAAAGATTTTGTGTTTGGCTAGAATCTCACTTGGAGATCCTGAAGACCATGTTGATTCTTTTGAGGCTTCTAAGCCTCCACTTATTTCTCTTGATACTTCCATGGGCTCATCATAACTTATGCAGCATGACATTGGTGATTCTTCCTTTATGGATGTTCTTCAAACATCTCTTCCACTTTTTCACACTCATGGTTTTATTCATATTGATATTTTGGATGATGATTGGGACTATATTCTACCATATTTTGGTGTTGGTTTGGGCTTCTATATTATTGGAGATTTATTTCATAATTAATTGGCGACATCTTCTTCACTTCAGCTCAGTTTGAAGGATTCTACATCATCATTCTACATTTTATTCCCATCTTCCCACACTCACTTGGAGTGGTAAGATAATTGGTGGATTCTTCATGGATACTTTCTTCCTCATGGGAGACACATTGTTCATCACAGAGGCATCCACTTCTTCATGGAGCTCATCGTCCTAGGGGGAGTTGGGACGACTCCTTAGCTTCATTCCTACTTTTTCTTCTCTCTTTCTAGCTGGATGGTTTTTTCCACATGGTGTTCCACCTTTTGGTTCAGGAGCTTCTGAATACACATTGTACATGAATACATAATCATACCTTATTGCTAGGACTTATATTGTGGATATGCCACTTTACTTTTTGGCACCTAGCTTCACTTGAGGGGGGGTGTTACAGTAGGTTGTTTACCTTAGCTCATGTTCACCTAGGTAATTTATTTTCATTTTATTTAGTTATTCCATGTATTTTCCCCACCCACTTATGTGTGGATATTTCATTTTTTTATTTAGATATTATGAGATGTTACATATTTATTTCTTAGATATTATGGGGATATTTTTAGGTTTGACTATTCCTAGGAGTTATGGGGATATTTTTAGGTATATTTGGAGGGTTGATATTCTTTCTCTCCATAGCGGTTATAGATCTATGGACCATATCACTTATTCCTTTTGTATGGTGGATATTTATCCTTAGCTTGATCCTACTGCTATGGTTGATCATCCTTACCTATATAAGCAAGACACCTTCATTGTACTTAGAGAGGAAGTTTATTATTCATGTATAATATATGATATCATTTCTCATTGTTTTGCATATCCATTTGTAAGATTATGCTATCAATTTGCTTTCAGATTCTTGTTTTGGTTGAATGTGGTGTTCTGTTAACACTTGAGATCCTTGCATCTTGGAATGATCTGATTATCATTCCTTTCAGATATCACTATTTTCATGGAAAAATGTTTAGAATACTAGAATGTCTATGTAGAACATTGAAACCCAGTAGGGAAATTATACCCACATGATATACCTACACAAAAATGGTAGGTAATATCTATGGATTTTATTGTGGATTTACCTAAGACTAGGTACTAGCATGATACAATCCTGGTAGTGGTTGATAAGTTGACCAAGGTTGAACATTTCATATAGGGTAATATCAAGGATGATGCATTAGAGGTGGTAAATAAGTTTGCTAAAGAATTTTTTAGGTTACATGGGTTTCCTAAGGTGATCATATCAAACAAGAATTCTAGGTTCACTTCATAGTTTTGGTAGGCTCTACATCATGTAGTGGGCACTAAGATAAATATCAGTTCTGCATATCATCCAAAAATATATGGTCAAATAGAGAGGATAAACCAAGTTTTAGAAGATATGCTTTGCATGTACTACATGGATAAAAAGTATAGGTGGAAAGAATTTTTGCATCTCATTGAATTTGCATATAATAATGGGTACCATGCATCCTTGGGTATGGCCTTGTTTGAAGCCTTGTATGGCAAAATATGTAGAATTCCTCTATACTAGGACAATATAGAATATCGGGTGGTAATTGGACCAGAAACTATCCAAAATATGGAGGAAGCTTAGAGCAATTTTTCTTAGGTTCAAGTAAGCAACCGATTGCCAGAAGATGCTGATCTAAAAAGATCACCAAGAGAATTTTATATGGGTGATAGAGTTTTATTATGAGTAAGACCCATGAAAAGTACCATCAAGTCAACTAAGCTGGATCCTCACTATGTTGGGCCCTTTGATATCATTGATAATATTAGTCCAGTAGCCTATAGGCTTACCTTGTTGCCCAACCTATCAAATATCCATGATACTTTCCACATATCCATGCTTAGGAAATATATTGTTGATCTTAATCATGTTTGGTGAAGAACATGTGCTTATACTGAGAGGGGGGTGAACAGTATAAGATAATTTTTTTTCTTTTTAATCCAAATGATAACATCAACAATATTAAAGCAGTAAACATCACACAAAGCATCACACACATGAGAGACATGATTTTACGTGGTTCACCCAATGTGGGCTACTCCACGGAGAAAATATTTCTTATAATTTTTTCTCAAATAAATTCTCTTGGGAATCCTTTCCCTACAATGTTTATGGACCTCTGTCCAAAGGAGACACCAATCCCCTAATCAAGTTCGTGGATCTCTATCCATAGGAGAACTCCTTTCTCCTCTAGCTCTGATCGATGATCTTCTAGAAGAACTATTGCCCCCACTACTCTGGCTAATGGATCTCTATCCACTGAAGACACCTGTCCTCACTACCCTAGCTAATGGATCTCTATCCACTAGAGACTATCATCCTCTATACTCTATCACCTCCAAAGCTCTGTCTCAAATATGCACTAAACACAGTCCTTCGGTCTAGCACAAATTTGTCAATCACTTTCAATAACTCTTTTAGAAACACACAGAGAATTGTTAGAGACTCAATATGCTTCACATTCACAAACTCTCAATCACTTCCAATCACTCTTTTAGAAACATATAGAGAATTGTTAGAGACTCAATATACTTCACATTCATCAACACTCAACCACTTTCTCAAATCAATTTAGAATATAGAACAATTTGTTTCATAGAACTTGAACTATCACTTCACACATCCACTTGACTAGGCTCAACCAACTCTACTCAACCAATCACTCAATGAAATAATCCTTGCTCACAAACCCTAGTCCAAGCATATGAAAACTCACTCAAAATATTTCCAACAATGCTTATCAACCAATCTCACATAACAATGATACTCATGTTCTTTGCAAACCCTAGTTCAAGTTCTTCACTCAACCAATCACTTCAACAACAATGCTTATCAAACAAGGTGCATAGCATTCACTTCACAATAGCTCAACAACTCAATAAGGAAACCTAATCAAGTCCTTTTCACTCCAAAGTTGTTTTCCAGAAAACCAACCAATCAACTCAACCAAGGAAGAATGTGCTCATACATTTTTCTTGATGAGGAGTAGACCATACAAATCTGCCACAATCATAAACACTTCTTTGCCAAACTCAAGGAGGTTAGAAGATAATAATTTCTCTCTCAAGGAATCACAATACTAAATAATATCAAACACAAATACACCTTATCACTCCATCTTTAAAATAACATCCAACACCTTAAAAATATTAGAACAATTACTTTCACAATAATCCCTTTGGCAAAAAGTCCTTTTAAAATAAAATCAACACCTTAAAAGGCTTACTCCTCCAATATGCAAATATAACAATTAAGACTTTATTTTAAAATTAAAATCAAACTCCTTATAACTCCCTTCACTATTTTACCATGAAAAATCACCACAAGAAATTAAACTTTAATTAATCCTTATGCCTCCCAACTACCTCACATCAAACCTTAGGGTAAATAAAAATTTAATTAAAATTGTACCTTTGCCCTTAGTGGGTTTTGAACCCACGATGCTGCCTCCCCAAGTGCCCTAGCCGCAGCCTTGGCTGCCATGTGAGCTAGGCGCTCACGTGGGAGCTAGAGTGCCCACACACTCTATTACCTCCTCTACTACCACCAAAATAGAGATGCAAAAGACAAACTTCCAAACTTGCTACCATCAGGTTTCGAACCCGTAACCACTCTACCACAAGTGCCAAGTCAAATGCCACCTGAGCTAGCCACCGGATGGTGCTAGAAACCAAGCACCTCAATGTCTTGAACACACAAAAATTTGGGTTTACACAGTGCATGAGATTTTTCAATAAAAATCACGGATGCATTAATCAAGACTCCAAGCTAAGGTTTGGCTAAGGTATAAATACCTTATGCCCTTGTTCCCATGCATGTCGATGGAGATGAATTAGTTGGGGGTCGATGCTTATGTTTTAACTTTGAAATATTTAATTTATAATTATTTAAATTCACTAGAATTTAAATATTATAAATTAATATTTAAATATTTTGGCTTTATTAAATATTAAACCTCCTTAGGTTTTACCACTTCGAATAAATAATATTTATTTATAAAATTTAAATTCAATTTGAATTTAAATATTTATAAATTAAATATTAAAACTTCCTTGGGCTTTCTAATTTGAAATTAAAAGCCTCCTTGGGTTTTTATAAAAACCTTTTATTTTTGCTCATCCATGGTTTTAATAAAAACCTTTTACTTATGCTTCACATAATATTAAAAATAAATATTATGAAGCTCTTTTGCCATCAACCTTTTGCATTGCTCCTTTTGACCTTTTGGCATCAATGGTAGCTTATTCCTTGACATCAATGACAACTTCATTCCTTGACATCAATGACAACTTTGACTCAAAATGTCCAACAATCTCCCCCTTTGTCATTGATGGCAACCCAAATTATTTTTACCAAACACTTGACCTTTTTCTTGTTCTGCTCCCCCTGGGACATTGCTCCCCTATCTCAATGCTCTCTCCTTAAACCAAATCTCTCCCCCTTACTCAAATATCTCCCCCTTTGACATCAATGGCAAAGGGTCACCTTTGGGGCTCGGGGCTAAGAATGAGTCTCTTAGCTTAGCCCCTCCCCCACCTCCTCTTGAGGTGGTTAATTCTGAGGTGGGAGTCTTACTCCCAGTTTTCCTCGAAGATACTCAAAGGTCTCCTTTGAAAGTGGCTTAGTGAAAATATCTGCTATCTGTTCCTTTGTAGTAACATATTCCAACTTGACTTGTTTATCTGTCACCTGTTCTCTCAAAAAATGATACTTAATCAGAATGTGCTTTGTCCTGGAGTGCATCACTAGATTTTTTGAGATACTTATAGCACTTGTATTATCACATAGTATGGGAATAGGATGATCATGTTTTATCTTGAAGTCTTCTAGAGTTCACTTCATCCATAATACCTATGTACAACTGGCTACTACTGCAATATATTCTACTTCTACTTGTAGATAAGGATACTGAAACTTGCTTCTTACTTAGCCAAGAGACTAAATAGTCTCCAAGAAAGAATGCTCCTCCACTTGTGCTTTTTCTATCATCAATGTTGCCAGCCCAATCTGCATCTGTATATGTTGTGAGTGTAAAACTATCACTTTTGGGATACCAAAGCCCAAAATCCATAGTCCCTTTTAGATACCTGAGAATTCTCTTTACTATTGCCACATGTGTTTCCTTAGGTGCTGCCTGAAACCTTGCCACTAATCCCACTGACTGTACTATGTCTGGTCTTGTAGTTGTAACATACAACAAGCTGCCAATCATAGATCTGTATAATCTCTGATCTACCTCTGGAGATTCATCATCCTTACTTAACTTGCATCCTGTGACCATGGGGGTACTTACCGGTTTGCAATCTTCTAACCTGAATTTCTTTAACATTTCTTTTATATACTTGGTTTGTGAGAGAAATACCCCTTTCTCTGATTGTGAAATCTGAAGTCCAAGAAAGAAGGACAACTCACCAAGCATAGACATCTCAAATTCATTCTACATGTTCTTAGCAAATTCTTTACACATCTTATCATTGTTTCCCCCAAAAATGATGTCATCAACATAAACAACCACAATTAGTAGATTATTCCCTTCATTTTTGATATATAAGTTGATGTCTGCTATTCCTTTTCTGAATCCCTGTTCCTGAAGATACTTATCCAATCTTGAGTACCATGCTCTAGGAGCCTGCTTTAGACCATACAATGCCTTTTTCAATCTGCATACATGATCTGGTTTATCTATTAATATGAATCCCTCTGGCTGTTCAATGTAGACTTCTTCTTCTAGAACACCATTTAGAAATGTTGACTTAACATCCATCTGGTATACCTTGAAGTTTTTAAAACTTGAGAAGGCTAAAAATATTCTTATGGCTTCAAGTCATGCAACTGGAGCAAATGTCTCATCAAAGTCAATTCCCTCTACCTGTGCATAACCTTTGCACACTAGCCTTGCTTTATTCCTTACTACCTGTCCATATTCATTTAGCTTGTTTTTGAATACCCATTTTGTGCCGATCACATTCTTGTCCTTTGGTCATGGAACAAGCTCCCAAGTCTTGCTTTTCTCTATCTGATCTAATTCCTCATCCATTGCCTTGATCCAGAACTCATCTCCACTTGCCTGATTGAAGTCCTTTGGCTCAATCTTAGATAACAAAGAGAAGTTTGCTTGTTGAGATGGTGTTATTATCCTTCTCCTTATCTGCCTTTCATCTGGATTCCCAATGATTAGATCTTTTGGATGATGCTTTTGTACATATCTGGATGGGGTTTTAGGAAGAAGTTTTTGTGTTTCTTCTTCTTCTTCATCTGATTCCTCTCGAAACTCTTCTTGACAACTTCCATCTTCCTGATACACAATTTGTTGAACTGGTTCTCTTGAATCTATCTTCTCATCAATTGTTACATTTATACTTTCTACAATAGTGCGAGTTCTCTTGTTGAAGCATCTATAAGCTTTACTCTTAGAGGAATAACCAAGGAAAATTCCCTCATCACATCTTGGGTCAAACTTGCCTAAGTTTTGATCTTCTCATCTTATATAGCACTTGCTTCCAAAAACCTTGAAGTGTTTTACAGTGGTCGGTCTTCCTTTCCACAGCTCATATGGAGTCTTGTGATGGTTTACCCTCATTTGAGCCCTAGTGATTATGTATACTATTGTGTTGACTGCTTCTCTCCAAAATCCATCTGAGAGCTTAGACTCATTTAACATAGCTCTAGCCATATTCTCAATAGTCCTATTTTTCCTTTCAACTACTCCATTTTGTTGAGGAGTTCTTGTTGTTGAGTATTCTCTCTTGATCCCATGTTGTTCACAAAATTCTACAAATTCATTTGAGGTAAATTCTCCTCCTCTATCAGATCTCAAACACTTAATTCTCTTGTCGATTTCATTTTCAACCAGTTCCTTAAATGCTTTGAATTTTTCAAAAGCATCTGACTTCTCTTTCAGGAAAGCTACCCAAACCATTCTGGAGTAATCATCTATAAACAATATAAAGTAACTCTCACCCTGAATACTTTATGTTCTGGTAGGACCACATAGATCAGTATGTATTAGACTCAATGGCTCAGATGACATATATCCTTTTGACTTAAAGCTTGTTCTAGTTTGCTTTCCATGTTGACAAGGTGCACAGATTGTGTTTTGTGGTCTTTTTATTTTGGGTAAATCTCTGACAACCTGCTTATTACTTATGTTGACTATGTTGTCAAAATTCAAGTGACCCAATCTTCTATGCCACAACCAACTCTCATCTTCTTGTGATAGAAAGCACTTTTCCCCTTTGATCTCACTAAGCATGTATAGATTGTTTGGGGTTCTTCTTGCATTGGCAATGACTTTTCTAGTTTTTGATTTTCTTATCTCACATCTATCTGGGTGGAAAGTAACCATATGCCCTTGATCACAAAGTTGACTTACACTTAGCAGATTATGTTTTAACCCCTTAACATACAACACATTTTCTGTTCTTGTTTTCCCATTATCTAAACTTAGAGTTCCTCTTCCACCAATCCTTGTTGATCCATTATCACCAAAACTTACTGATCCTCTATTGGTTTCTTTTAGTACAATGAATTTGTCTTTGTCTCCTGTCATGTGACTAGAGCAACCACTATCAAGATACCATTGTTCTTCTTTATCCTGAGCATGAAGGGTTGTTTGAACTAACATTGATCTAGCCTTTACATTTTCCCTTTCATATTTCCTAGTTGTTGAAATTGTTTTTCTAGACTCAGGAAGTATCATTTTACACCATCTAGCCTTGTGCCCAAAATTATTGCATTTGTAACATATAATATCATCATCCATAAGAGGTGCAAAAGAATTGAAATTTCTATTGACATTGTTTCTTGCATGACCAATACAATGTATAGCTCTATGACCATATTTATTACAAGAAAAGCAATGACCATGGAAGAAATTATGTAACCTATTTGGATGCCTTTGAGATTGTGGTGGAGTGCTTCTCCTCTTGTGATTAACTCTCATCCAAGGTTCTTCTTTGCTTTCTTCCTTTCTGATATCCTTAGCTTGCCTATCTTTGTTTGAAGTTTTTGCTTCTTGAAGACTTGATTCCTTTTTCTATTTCTCATACTCTACATCTTGTAGTGCCTTGGTCCTTTCAACTTCATTCCTTAGATAAATAATTTTTGCTTCCAATATTTCACATTCTGTTTCTCTTGTTCTTAATAGATCTATCATATCCTGCTCAATTTTCTTTCCTTCTTCTACCTTTATCTTGAGTTCTATGAGATTTTGTAGAAGTTCCATCCTTGCTTCTTCATCCTCTTGAATTTGTTCCTTCAAGCTTGAATTCTTCTCTCTAATTCTTTCCAAATTTTTGAGAGTAGTAAATAATTCTTCTTTTATATCAAACATGGTCTCTTCTTCATTTTCTGAAGTCATGTGTGTTTCTGATGGATCCTCCTCCAAGTTGTTAGTCTTTTCATGGAGAGACCCACTCTGATACCAATTGAAGAACATGTGCTTATACTGAGAAGGGGGGTGAACAGTATAAGATAAAACTTTTTGCTTTTTAATCCAAATGATAACATCAACAATATTAAAGTAGTAAACATCACACAAAGCATCACACACATGAGAGACATGATTTTACGTGGTTCACCCAATGTGGGCTACTCCACGGAGAAAATATTCCTTATAAATTTTTCTCAAATAAATTCTCTTGGGAATCCTTTCCCTACAATGTTTATGGACCTCTATCCAAAGGAGACACCAATCCCCTAATCAAGTTCGTGGATCTCTATCCATAGGAGAACTCCTTTCTCCTCTGCTCTGGCTGATGATCTTCTAGAAGAACTATTACCCCCACTACTCTAGCTAATGGATCTCTATCCACTAAAGACACCTATCCTCACTACCCTAGCTAATGGATCTCTATCCACTAGAGACTATCATCCTCTATACTCTATCACCTCCAAAGCTCTATCTCAAATCTACACTAAACATAGTCCTTTAGTCTAGCACAAATCTATCCTCAATATCTATCTCTGATCTAGCACAAACCTATCCTCAAATCTATACCAAATTCTATCCTCAAATATATCCTCAATATCTATCCTCAATTTCTCTATCCTTAAATCTGTCCTCAATCTCTGTCCTCAATCTATCCTCAATTTTGTAGTGTAATCTTCCACAAAAGCTCACACAAATCTATCCACAAGTCTTCTCAAAGACTTACCTCAAATATGTTCAACAAGTCAACACTAGAACTTGTCCAATATCATAAAAACATAAAGAGAATTGCTAGAGACTCAATATGCTTCACACTCTCCACTCATCACTTTCTTAAATTCATCACAATCAATTTCAGAATATAGAATAATTTGTTTCATAGAACTTGAACTATTACTTCACACATCCACTTGACTAGGCTCAACCAACTCTTACTCAACCAATCACTCAATGAAATAATCCTTGCTCACAAACCCTAGTCCAAGCATATGAACACTCACTCAAATATTTCCAACAATGCTTATCAACCAATCTCACATAACAATGATACTCATGTTCTTTGCAAACCCTAGTTCAAGTTCTTCACTCAACAAATCACTTCAACAACAATGCTTATAAAACAAGGTGCATAAGCATTCACTTCACATATAGCTCAACAACTCAATAAGGAAACTAATCAAGTCCTTTTCACTCCAAAGTTATTTTCCAGAAAACCAACCAATCAACTCAACCAAAGAAGAATGTGCTCATACCTTTTTCTTGATGAGGAGTAGACCATACAAATCTGCCACAATCATAAACACTTCTTTGCCAAACTCAAGGAGGTTAGAAGATAATAATTTCTCTCTCAAGGAATCACAATACAAAATAATATCAAACACAAATACACCTTATCACTCCATCTTTAAAATAATATCCAACACCTTAAAAATATTAGAACAATTACTTTCACAATAATCCCTTTGGAAAAAAGTCCTTTAAAATAAAATCAACACCTTAAAAGGCTTACTCCTCCAATATGCAAATATAACAATTAGGACTTTATTTTAAAATTAAAATCAAACTCCTTATAACTCCCTTCACTATTTTACCATGAAAAATCACCACAAGAAATTAACTTTAATTAATCCTTATGCCTCCCAACTACCTCACATCAAACCTTAGGGCAATAAAAATTAATTAAAATTGTACCTTTGCCCTTAGTGGGTTTTGAACCCACGACGTTGCCTCCCCAAGCGCCCTAGCTGCAGCCTTGGCTACCGCGTGAGCTAGGTGCTCACATGGGAGCTAGAGTGCCCATGCACTCTATTACCTCCTATGCTACCACAAAAACACAAAAGATAAACTTCCAAACTTGCTGCCATCGGGTTTCAAACCCGTAACCACTCTACCACAAGCGCCAAGTCAAATGCCACCTGAGCTAGCCACCAGATGGTGCTAGAAACCAAGCACCTCAATATCTTGAATACACCAAAATTTAGGTTTACATAACACATGAGCTTTTTCAACAAAAATGTGGATGCAATAATCGAGACTCCAAGCTAAGGTTTGGCTAAGGTATAAATACATTATGCCCTTGTTCCCATGCATGTCGATGGAGATGAATTCATTGGGGGTCAAAGCTTATGTTTTAACTCTAAAATATTTAATTTATAATTATTTAAATTCACTAGAATTTAAATATTATAAATTAATATTTAAATATTTTGGCTTTATTAAATATTAAAGCCTCCTTAGGTTTTACCACTTTGAATAAATAATATTTATTTATAAAATTTAAATTCAATTTGAATTTAAATATTTATAAATTAAATATTAAAACTTCCTTGGGCTTTCTAATTTGAAATTAAAAGCCTCCTTGGGTTTTTATAAAAACCTTTTATTTTTTCTCATCCATGGTTTTAATAAAAACCCTTCTACTTATGCTTCACATAATATTAAAAATAAATATTATGAAGCTCTTTTGCCATCAACCTTTTGCATTGCTCCTTTTGACCTTTTGGCATCAATGGTAGCTTATTCCTTGACATCAATGACAACTTCATTCCTTGACATCAATGACAACTTTGACTCAAAATGTCCAACATTTGGAATATTTCTAAATTGTATATGGCAGATCCCTCAACCATTGAGGTGAGACTAGTAAATATTCTAGGGTTTCATTCCAAGATGTTGAGGAAATGAACCCTAGATAAATGTAATGTCCAATGGGACTAGTACTCTAAAATTATGTAACATGGGAAGATGCTAAAGAAATGAGAAATCAATTTCCATATTTATTTAAAAAAAAAAATTATTTAATCACTTGCAAGAAACACAAGGGGCTATCTTTAGCCCAATAAGGGAGTATATAACAACCCTATTTGGCAAGATTCATTATTGACAATGAATTATGTATTGGTGTGGATGTCTAACGCATAGATTTTTTTTACAATGTTAATAAGATTGAGTAATTGCACTTTTTATATTCTAGGAATATGGTGTTGTTGATGTATTTATGGGTGCAAGACTAGGTGCTCTCACTGGTGTATATATGTATGGATGAATCACTTGAGTTGAGAGATATTTTAGGAAATGATGGTGATGACTTGTTCATCAAAAATTCTAAGGTAAAGATTTACCTTCATATAGATGCATTGCATTTGTGCTTGATTTGATAAATACAATGTTGGGCTAAGAGATCACTTTAGTGAAGGAGTCATATTTAATATGATGGGGATAATATTTTAGTTATCTTAAAAAGCCATCTACTTAAAGGTAAAGCAATGTTGTACAATTTTGAATGGTAAATCCTTGTCTTGATTGTGTTGGATATTTTGGATTAAGTGGTTGGTCAATAAAAGGTATTAATAGGGGTAATATCATTAATGCTTAATATTAATACCAATATCGATAATTCATATTGACATATGGTATTAATTAGCAAGTAATCGATCCTTCCACAATGTTAAGAGAAATTCTATCTTGGATTAATTGTTGTAATTAATTATTTGGTTTGCTTTTATAGCCATGCTTAATAATTATAGAAAAGGTGATAAAGGATAAATTAATCCAAGGGTTCCTAAGGTTGGAAAATTAATAATAATATTTGCATGAGGAATTTATTATGGCTTCATTAAGTTGCACAATCCATAACTCCCTAGCTTGACCTCGATGAGTCTTGATAGCACTCTTTGAAATGTTACCCATCGAGCTAGAGCATGAAGGCAATTATGACCATAAAATCCAAGAAGGAATGAGAAGAGACTTCCACCTATTACAAGGATTTGGATTTTTATTTGAGAGGCTTGACATATGGTTTTGAGGGTCACTAGAAAGTGAAGGAAAGTAGGGAGCTTGGAGGGTGCAAGGTTTAGTTTTGGAAGCTTTGCACTAATAGGTAGGCCTAGTTTCTACCTACATTGGAAGGAATGTGTTATCTATTATGATGCTAAACTATTTTGCTAGTTGGATGTACATATAATATTTTATTTTCTTGTTTGGATGGTTCTTCTATTATTTGAGTCTAGTCACTTGGTGAGAATTATAGTTGTACCGATTTTTTATTTTGTGAGAGGTCTCAGACTATGCTGTGTCAATTGATCCTTCAGTTGAAATCCACCCTTGTTATATTTACCTATAGTGCAAGTGTGTTTGTTTTCTCCTAATAAAGGATTTGGATGTAAGGTTGTGTAGATTGGCATGTTTTCTCAGATGTAGGGTGTTATTAGTTTCATTATCGAGAGGTTGTTGGTCATCCTAAGTGTGGTATTGATTTATTTTTATGTTATATTTTTATCCTTTCTTGATTTGTTTATACCTACCTGGGTTTAGTGCAACCCTTTATTTGGCTTAGGTAGCATTAAGGAGTCATCAGTGACCTTATCATCCTCTTATATAGTGGGGTACTATTGTTGTTCGTATCGCATTGCATAGCTTAGGTGGAGGTCATTTTTTGTTGTCCTTTCTTTTGAATGCATAGGGTTTGAGATTTTTGTTTTAAGGTTGTTGTGTGGTGCATTCTGGTGGCCATGCCTTTGTGGAGAATATTTTACCTTCACCCGAGGTTTATTGCTTGTGCATTTGAGTAGATTGTATCCAATGTTCCTTGGTTTCTTATTTGTATTAATTGAAATGTTATAGATGCCATGCTCTTCTAAAATCATTATTGTGCTAGGAAAATATTAAATATTTTAGATGCTTTAGTTTTTAATGTCCTTTATTGGAAGTATTATTTTATTTATAGGAAAATATTGTAGATATAATGTTCTATTGGATTCATTATTGTGATAAGAATAATGGTTAATAGAAAGTAAAGGGGTGTCATAGCTTGCATTATCTTTATTGGAAATTATTAAGAGCTTGGGTTATGATTGGGGAAGATAAGTAGTTGTTTTATAAGGTTTATTTTGGAATCCTATGAATAGTTTTAAGTGTGTATGTTAAAGAATTCATTAAACCTTTGGTTGGTGAAAGATCTAGTGCTTTTGTACTTTTTGTTGGATGATAGTTAAATAAGATAAAAAAGTACTTATTTATGAATGTTAACTTTGGATTTGAAAACTATAGTGGTCTCCTAAGACTTGAGTAGGTAAGGAGGCCATTATAGAGAGAAGTATGGGATTCTCTCCTTGCTATCTTAAGTTGTATGCTTATTCTTGTGTGGAGTATGCTTTAAAACTATAGTGGTCTCCTAAGACTTGAGTAGGTAAGGGGGCCATTATAGAGAGAAGTATGGGATTATCTCCTTGCTATATTAAGTTGTATGCTTATTCTTGTGTGGAGTATGCTTTAAAACTATAGTGGTCTCTTGAGACTTGAGTAGGTAAGGGGGCCATTATAGAGAGAATAATGGGATTCTCTCCTTGTTGCTTTGATATATTTTGTATGCATGGTTGCTTGCATCTTAGTTAGAGCATGTTAAATTACAATGCATAAAGATCTATCCTGATCCCTAAGTTTTCTTCAAGTTTACATGAAAAGTCCATTCATAAAGATGACCGTGAAAGGGATATGGTGTAGAAAACACTTAGGCAAAATGGATTTGATGTATCTTGGATTGAAAATTTATTATGTAAATGAGAAGTTGCTTTGGGTATCTTAGTTTAACTTCCAAAATTATTTTAAGAATATGAAAATTTTGTAAGAAGGATAATTGTTGATTTACTAAGATTATGCAAAGGATGTTTGGTCTGAAAACTTGTCTTGCCAATGTTTTTCTTTGTTGCAAAATAAATAAAGCTTTGAGGATATTTTTATGGAAAATTTTTATGTATGCATTTTTATGATGATGTGAGCATTATGAATTTGAGAGGAATGCTTCTTTTACATAGTTATGCTTTAATTCTTGAACCAATATAATTATGATGTTATGTTGCTTTATAGTGATGGCATTATGTTGAAGCTCATGCTAGATTAAGTTAAAATTTAATATTATGTTGACGCATTTATATCTATAGAGAAAGGATTTTTTTAACGCTTGAATGCTATCGCGGGTTAGGGAAGAGTTCTTGGGTTGGATTTAGAATTCTTCTTTTAGGACCTAAGTCTTTGAAATAGCCCAACCTTAGAAGGAGTTGCATTGATGCAATAACCATGTGAATGTGGTTCCTAGAAGGAGTTGCGAGAATGCAATAGCTAGGAATTCATGAATCTAGGAGTTGCATAGATGCAATAGCTACATTTATTGTGAAATGATACACATTAAAAACTAAGGATTGGATGTTCAATTTTTAGGAAGTTATGGAAATCATTCATAAGACAACAGTGGTGGTTCCTTGAATGTGTAGTATCTAAGCACCAAGGCTTTATGCATGCTTAACCTACCTAGATGCACTTAGGTTAAGCTTAGATAATAGGTGTCCTCCTTGAAGTGTTATGGGTCTTAAAGGATAAATCCTAAGCTATGGTTAAATTATCCTTTACCGATGAAGGTATAGGAAAGGTGGGGGGACCACATTGGCATCCTTCTAAATGATGATGTTTAGTAAGGTGAACCCCAAAAAACATAGGATGTGGGTCACTCCTGTCCACTAAGTATCATTTATAGTGACATAGAACTCAAATATGGTGAAATGTTGGTAATGCTAAAAAATATTTTAGGATTCCATTTTGTGAACCTTGATTAAAAAAAATTATATATATCTCTTGGGTTGGTTTTTGGTGGTTGTTACACACTTGCACCAATTAGGGAGGTCTTGTTTACTATGCCAACAAGATGATGTAACCTAGAAGAAGTGTAGTGGAAGATTTATGGTGCAATGACCCTGATGCAATAGTAGAGAGCCTAATTAACCATTATGATCATTCAAAGACCCAACGATTTTAGTATTTATGGCCCAAAATTTGAAGTTATAAAAGCTATTGTCCCATAAGTTGCAGAAGGATTTATTAGCTATAGGAATAGAATATTTCTATAGGCCTTCTATATAAAAATTTGGAGATAAGACACCCTCCTATTGGCTTATAAGTAGACCTAATTTTATTGTAAAAGGTATTTGAAGTTATTTGTTCATACCTGGTACTTGGCCTTGTGAGATCTTCCTTTCACCCTTATTTACTATTGTAACAAGGGGATCCAAAATATTATCTCATGCCTAGGGAAAATAAAACCCTCTAGGCCTCATTGTATTATAATCACTTAAGCATGTTACTAGAATTCATGGCTAATTTTGGCCTATCCTCCTTCTCTTATTCTATCTTGATTCTTGGTGGGGGCCTTTATCTAATTATATTTTTGAAGAAAAATATCCCCACCTAGTTATTTTTTTCTTAGAGTAAATATAAAGAGTTATATGAATAGAAGGCCTATGAACAAAGCCTTTGATAGAGATAATCAACAAGTGTTGGTACCACCTCTAAATTGAAGGTAAATAAGGAGGAGCCAACAAGGCAATAGGGAATCCATAGACCTTAATACTCCCATAGTTTTTTTTTATGTGGAATGATAGAGGTCCCCTGATTCCTCCAATTCCACCTAACATATGGGACATAATTCCTACCTTGACACTCAAATATTTACCCTACTTCGTAGGAGAGGCCTTGTAATCACTTAAGCATGTTAATGGAAGTCATGACTAATTTTTTTCTATCCTCCTATTGACCTATATTGATTCTTGGTGGGGGTATTTGTATCATAATATTATTGAAGCAAAATATCCCCACCTAGTGACTCAATTCTTAGAGGAAATATTTAGAGTTATACGAATAGAAGACCTATAACCAAAGCCATTTCCAGAGTTAATCAATAGGAGCTGATACCACCTCTAAATTAAAGGCAAATGAGGAGCCAACAAGGCAATAGGGAAGCCATAAACCTTAATCCTCCCATAATTCCTCCAATTCCACCTAACACATGGCACACAATTCCTACCTCAACACTCAAATATTTACCCTACATATTGGGAGAAGATGTTTTCACTCTGATAGAACATTTGCAACACTTGGTGAATAAAAGGTATTGGAAGTTGTTTGTTCATGCCTAGTACTTAGACTTTTAGGCTATTTATTTCCTCCTTATTTTATATTGTAACAAGGGGAGCACATACCTTCTCTCATTCCTAGGGGGCATCAGACCCTCTAGGCCTCAATGTCTTATAATTACTTAAGCATGTTAATAGAAGTCATGATTAATTTAGATATATCCTCCTCTTGACCTATCTTTATTCTTGGTGGGGTTATTTGTATCATCAATTTATTGAAGCAAAATATCCTTAGCTGGTGACTCTATTATTAAAGGAAATATATATATTTATATGAATATAAAGCTTATGACCATAGCCTTTCCCAAAGCTAATCAATAGGAGTTGGTACCACCTCTAAATTAAAGGAAAAGGAGGAACCAAAAAGGCAATAGGGAAGCCATGGCCCATAATACTTCCATGATATTTTTGATGTGGAATGATAGAGGTCCCTTGATTCCTCCAGTTCTACCTAATACATGGGATATAATTCTTGTCTCAACACTCAAATATTTATCCTACTTATTAGGTGAAGATGTTGTCACTCCAACAAAAAATTTACAACACCTGGTGAGCTTATGCATTGTACATTTCATTAAAAATTAATATATAGCATTCAGATTATTGGTGGCTTCTTTTTGAGGGAGACCTCATGAATGGTACCTCGATATCAACTAGCAATTAGTCAAAAGTTGGGATCAATTGGTAGAGATATTGATAAAGTAGTTCAAAGAGAAGGTCTATGAAGTTTCCCTACCAAAAAAACTCATGACTATCAAGAGAGTACCTAAGGAGATAATGGATGATTTTAATATTTTATTGCATAAGACTTGGTAGAGGATCCTTACGGAAATCTGCTTGCCTTTGGGTATGGCATTCATTTACTTTATAAAATATTTCAATTCTAAGGTTTCCATGATGGTAAAGTTTAAGGGTGGTAATTCACTATTAGAGGCCTATGGGATAGCAATTCAAGCTAAGAGATACATTATACAAATAGGAAGGCTAGATCCTAGACCACATTTGTCATTGTTTCCCTTGATTTAATACCCTTATCATTATTCTCTGACCATACGACCTACCACTAGTCCAATTCATCCTTTGACATACCAAGAATAAATTTAATATTCCTCTCCTCTAGATGCTAAGACGGAGAACATTTTCAAGACTATGAGGACCCTTACTAATGATGTCATAGCCCTCAAAATAAAATCCAACGTCTAAAGGTTTCCCTACCAAAGTTATTCAAATCCAGGAAACTTGGGTTTCTGATCACCCTCAGCTAGATATCATAAAACCCCATTTTTAGTCAATAAGAATATTGTTCATCCCTATAAATTGACTCTATAGATAGTACTTGTATTGATCCTAGCCCACCAAGTGCCTACAAGCTTAACTAGGAGTTTGGTCACTACTCAAAACAACTATGTTGAAGATACTAGTGGTTGGTACTATCCTGATCTTGACTATCCTCCCTCTGACTATTTTGTCAAAATAGAAACTCACAACATCAAAACTTACCATTCTAAACATAATAACACTCATCCTTCTTAGTTAAAAAATTCTTGATGCTTGGTCGAGATCCTATTACTTAGTATTTGATTGCACCATCAATTGTTAACTTATCAACCTTGACATAGACCTTTATCAACAAGGATGAAGTGAAAGTATACATTGTGTCAGATAAAGCAAACCCCTCATATGGGAGGCTACAAATATGATTGGAATATAATACATGGTCCAAAATAAGGGCCATTTAAGAACAATGAATACCTAGCTTGACTAAAGGTAAACCTCAAAGGAGAGAAGTGGACAATTGGACAACCCCTCCAATGTAAGTTGCACTAGTAAATCAAGGCCGAGTGATTCCAATAGTAATAAGAGTTAAACCTGAATTACCAAGGTAGCCTATTGTGACTCATTTAAGACCACCTCCATGGTATAAAAGACCAGGATCTTAACAATATTAACCACTCTAAGATCCCCTTCTACTAGAACATTTAATGTGGTGGAACACCTATGGAAGTCTATTATAGTCATGCCTCTTTGGGAAGTCCTCTCTATTCCAAAATAGATGAACTCATAAGAGGCCTTGAAGAGGAAGAAAGAGCTGAGCCTACAAGTGCCATTTATTGTGCTATAGATTTTAGGGCACAATAGGCCCAAGCCATGCTATTTTACCTAATCTTGATCTATGGAGATCAACTGATACACAACTATATAGTTGAATTAGGGTCCAACACATCAATAATGCCAAGAAATATGGTAGAATCACTTGGCCTATCATTAGAACATGCCAATAGCAATGTGGTGTTAGTATTTAGGGTCATTCAAGACCTTCCTTTTTCTCTCCATGCATACCTCAACTTGATCATTCATCAGGACATATAAGTTATTGATCTCCTAGCCTCATTTGGAATATGGCCTTTAAAGAGGCTTCATCACTAATATCAGAGTATACCTATTGCTTAACTAGACCCACATGCTACTTCAAACTAGATATAGGATCAAGTTTAAAATCCCATCAAAACCCCTCCACACATACCACATAGAGTCAATCCATTTCAAGAGGGACAAAAAGGAGCAACCCTACCTAATAGAGGAATAATTATTGGACTCCAATTACTTCATCAATGAGATGCACCCATACATTTCTTATGACTACCTGGAGTAGTGGACATCCAAAGCATGGAGACCAGATATCTAACAAGCATTCAAGTCATCTAACATGAGGTGATTTTTCACTAGGTATTTTCCTTTATAAATAGTGTACATAACAAAAAAAATAAATAAAAAGATAAAAAAGAAAAAAGAAATATTATATATACATAGATAATAATTTTTTGGGAAGAATGACAAGGGAGTTTTTGATGCCATGGGATTAAAGGATTATTGATAAAGAACTTCTAAACATTTCCAACCACACACCTGATTGAAGGATTGTGGCTTTGCATGATTTTGTAGGGTGGTGACATAAAGGATATATCCTTCCATGGATTGTCCACAAGGTAACATCTTGAATACCTATAGTGACACCAACCTAGACTTAATTGGTAGCCTTTTGATGCACTCTCTAAAAAGCATACCTTAATAAAAAAGGGTCATCATCTTCAACATGACATAATGCATATCAAATTTAATAATTATAAGGATATTAATGGTAGGATGGGTCCAAAAAAGTCTAAACATTTGCACAAGTTAACATTGCAATAATCCAGAGACATCTTGTCCAAAGGAATATCATGTACCATGTATAATAATCATAGACACTTAAGATAATCATACCTACACTGTTGTAACTACTTGGGATCACTAAATCCCATTAATAGGATAATAATAAACCAAATATTCTAAATAACATAAGGAGTATATATAAGAAATCCCTCTCTCACAGGATTTTGAAAGCCTTGAATTATCACCTGAGATAAATTATGATCAAAGGGCTGAAGGCATCTAGAAATCCATAATAAAATTTAAAGGAGTTTCCAAAGAGGTTTAAAAAGGAAGGATTTTGAAAGAATATATTAGCAAACCTAAAGCTCCCTAGGCCATGAAGCCATGCAAATCCATTCATTGAAGATTTGTAGACGTTCTAGTGGTAGCTAAGCTCAATCTTGCTAAGGATAATAGCCTTGAAGCCTTCATAATAACATCTAAAGAGGGTTTATACTTAAAAATATCCCTTCTTATCCCACATTTGTGAACCTTCCTACCATTTAGGAGGATAGATCCATAAACAAAATCCCCTCTCACTAGTGATTGGTTTCTCTATTTCGTAGGGCCACTACCAAGGCTATATCAGTAGGTCCCTAAGGAGAATGAGGATCAAGAGCAATTAAAAGGATAAGAAGGGATTAGGGTGGGTAATCAAGGGATTGGTATCATCCAAAGATACATACCATCTCATGGAAATATGAACATCCAAAGGACTGGGTGTAAATTTTTTGTTGATTGTATGGTCTTATTGGTGCATAAATGGGCCATCCCAGTCATGGATGATACATGAAAAATATTCCATACCCTATAAAATCCTAAATATTTCATAGGATATAGGGATACAAGTAAACATAATAATATGAAGAAAGCAACCAAGCTCACCTAAGCCTAGGGACCTTTGTTGCAGCACAAAAATGAGTGATAAATATAGGCAGAGTCCTTCTAGATCTTCCACATTAGAGGAATCCAAAAGTATTATCCTAGGCACAAATATAAATAAATATCATCAATAGGAACAAACCCCCCTAGAGGATATTATCAAAGTAGGATTAACCTCTTACCATCTTCAATTCCCCTAATTTTTGTATCATATGTTTCAACTTCTAAATTTTGACTCTATGTCCAATGGATAAGGCAAGAAAAGTTTAGGTTCACTCCTTCAATAGGATGAGGACCCTCGAGAGTTTCCAAAGCTATAGGGAAATTTTCCCTAAAAACCCTCTTCACTCAAAGCTAAACCAGTCAAAAGTTGAACAAGCCAAGGCTACGCTATTAGAAGGCACTTTCCACATTTAGTTAAAACAAAGGAGTTTCAAGAAATATGTGGATAAGCTAGAAGCCACACCAACTATTAGATCTCCCATGTATGGCTAGTGGTTTGTGTCCACCTAAATCTAGCCAAAGTAATGGCACCAAGGCCCATAGAACATTGATTTTCAATCCAATATCCTATGTAGTCCTTTCAACAGGGGAAAGTGCTAGCAAAGAAGGGAAGTTTTGACTAAAGCTAAAGTAGGGAATGTGGTGATCAATTAGGATCTCTAGAAAGAAAAAATCCAACATTCTAAGGAGAAGTCCTGCCATTGGATGAAGGAGGTTCCACCTTGTCCAAGGACACATGGAAGCCACACATGCAAAAAGGGATATTAGGTTGAGGAGCATTAAAGAAGGAATTCATCAATGGCCACAAAGCTTGAATTTCATAGCCAAGCTTGTTAAGCCAATCACATGCTAGCCATGACAACCACCCACCATATGTATGAGCCTACCCTATCCACCTACACTAGTTATGAAGGTAATGTCCACCATGTCAATAAAATAATATATCCAAAAAGAATCACGATGGAAGAGTTATGGTATAGCCACATTGATGCAGTACTAGAGAGCCCAATCAACCATGATGATCATATAAAGGTATAAAATATTTTAGTATCTATAGACCTAAATCTAGAGACCTCAAAGTTATTGTCACATAAGTTGTAGAAGAATTTTTTGATAGTAGGTATAGAATATATACATAGGCATTCTACATAAAACTTCAATGGGAAGGCACCATCCTCTTGACTTATAATAGGCCCAATTTTATTTTAAAAGGTATTGTAAGTTGTTTGCTCATGCTTAGTACCCAGCCTTGCAGGTTCTTCCTTTCACCCTTCTTTCCTACTATAACAAGAGGATATTTAACCTTATCTTGTGCCTAGGTGTATCGCTCCAAATTTTTCGCACCCCTACCTTCAGGCTATAGGATCCGTGCCCGGAAGGAGGATGGGAAAAGGATGGCACGGTACCTCGGACTGAGAGGCCTTGCGAAGGTCCCGCCTCTCGGGGGAGGTGTATTATGGTGATTTTTTGATGGATGGTGGGTTCACCAGGAAACGTTTGAATGGCAGTTTCCACGCCTAGGTTGGGAATGTGTTTGATGTGTTCAGTTTTAGCTTTAATCATCCAAGTCCTAGGTTTGGCCAAAATGCGTCTAAGCTATTCTATATGAAATGCAGATTTAAATGAAGACAAAAACAGATTTGGACAGAAAAATAGAAAGAACAAGATGGATTAAAGACCCATACCTGATCCGGATGTCTGATGAAGGTTCTAATTTTTGAAGTAGTCAGGATCGTCTGGAATTCGACAGGATCGTCTCCTATCTGACAAGATCGTCTGAGATCTGACGAATTCGTCAGAGACCTGCAAACAGAAAAATAGATGCAAAATACAGAGAATGCAACTATGATAACAGAGGGTAATGATGTAAAATGACAGTAAGAACATTAAAATGATAATAACAAACTAAGACACGAATGCATTATAACGATCTAATGACAATTTATGCTTTTATTATGCATTAAAGCTACATGGGTGAACTCCAAGATGCAGGATAATAAAGAATAACCATAGAATTAACTAAATGCAGAATAATGCAACGAAAAAGAGTGAAGAAAATGCAAACTCTGGGCACTGATTGCCCCCAATGTGGACTACGATCGAAATCGTCTCGAATTGGGTCGAGATCGTCCGAGATTGTACGAGATCGTCTGAGACGAATCGAGCTTGCTCCGGCTGAAAAACAATGAAGTTCCTGCAAACAAACTTGAAAAAATGCGAATGCAAACAGTGATTTAAGATGGTCTAGTGCGTGTAGAATTCGAGTTACAGGGAATTTCAGCCAGGGGGATGCTAAGGGGAGGGCCTAGGATTAAATAGGCTTAGGATAGAGGTTGGGAGGTTGGAGATCATCCCAATTTGGGAGATCTCCAACGGGGGAGGTCTCTAACGGCGCAGACACGCTTCTGCCCGGATTAGAGACGCCGTTGGAACAGAGTCCAACTATGCACAAATCAGTTTTGGGACGAGATCGTCCGGACGTCCTACGCCAGACGAAATCGTCCGATCTGAGGCGATATCGTCTTATCGGAGACGATATCGTCAAACGGTCAAAACAAACTCTAAAAATGGCATGGGAAAGGAGGAAACGGGTTAAACGACGGTTTGGGAGCGGTTTTGGAGGTTGAAATTTGAATTTGAATATTTACTAGAGTAATTGTAATTATTAAGGTTTTACTGCGCCAATTTTAGGGTGCTACATTTTGCCCCCTCTTTAGCGAATTTTTTGAAGAAAATGCGTTAAAGATGAGTTCTTCTCGATCTACGAGAAAGCAAAAATTATTCCCATTTTTAGGCGACGATTCTTGGTCGAATCGTACGACAACTTACTATGGTGCCCCCTCCGTGTTTTTACCCAAATCGAACGTTTGAGGTAAAAACGCGAAAAAGCAAAATTTTAAAATGTTTTTAATTGTGTTTTGAATAAAATTAAGAAAAATAGGGTAAAACCCTAATTCATTATTACTGTTCATTTTTCTGGTTTTTAGAGCTCTGTAAGCAAAATGGTCGAGACAACGCACAGATCGACAGAGGTCCGACGTGGGCTACGGGTAAGAGTCTAAACTTAGTTTAGAATGCTTTAAGTTGAATTTACATGCTTTTTAGATGAATTTTGAGCAATTTTTGAGCATCATGGCCATTTTTGGGCCGTCGACGTCATCGGGATGAAATCGTCCCGATTTCGACGAAATCGTCTCAAGTTCGCCGATTTCGTCTAAGGGCGAAATCGATGAAAGGGGGACGATTTCATCAAATTAGGGACGATTTCAGCTTGCAAAATCGGAGACGATTTTGCTCAAATTTGGGACGATATCGTCCAATAGTGGACGATATCATCATTTATATAAAATTGAACTGATTTTACTTGCATTATTAATTACTGAGTTTTTATTAATGATTTTTATTGTTTTGTTGTTTATGTTGCAGAGAGGATTACTAAAGAGCAGAGAATGGAAATATGGCGGGTTGAGAGATGACTTGGCCGCTCTATCTCAGGTAGAGCGAGATCAGCTGGCACAGGTCGGCTTGCAGCATGTGGCAGAGATGCCACAAGTTTCTATAGATATGGGGCTACTGACAGCCCTAGCAGAGAGGTGGTATCCGGGTTCTTCCTATTTTTGGTTACCGACAGGGGAGATGACTCCCACACTAGAGGATGTATGGAGGATTTTGAGGATCCCCATACAAGGATGATTGATCACTCCTACGGCCAATCAGGGCCATGCGATGATGCGGCTGTGTGGCGATCCGAGCTTCGCCCTGGAGAAGGGCAGAGTGAACATCGAGTCGCTGCGTCAGATGCCTGGGGCATCGAGACTCACACGGGTTTTGGCCGGAGTGGTAGGTGGACTTCTGCTGTGCCACCAGAGTGGATGCAGGGTACCATGGGTACTGGTAGATGTGGTCTGTGACATGAGAGACCATGGCTACAGGTTTGCTTGGGGCAGCTTTGTTCTATGCCGATTGTACAGGATCCTGCATGGGGTCGTGTACAAGGGCGGTCGATGTCTGGTTATGACATCGCTACTACAAGTTTGGTGCTGGGAGCACATTGCAGTGTGGAGGCCGGTAGGGCTCCCACTGATAGGGATTGATGGGGAGAGGCCCCGAGCTTTCTACTGGTGGCTCCGGAGAGGGTCACAATGATGGATAGATCTACCGATGTCCCGGAGACTACTTGATGACCTTGTCTTCGACCAGATCACCTGGAGGCCTTGGAGAGATCATCCAGGGTGGGCCGAGGATGGACAGGAGCTGGCTCGCATCAAGCGAGTCTGCTGGCTGAGGATGGAGAGGGGAGAGGTGGAGCTCCATCGCTACGACCGAGTTTTGAGATAGTTCGGTCTACAGCAGGGGATCCCATCTCTCAGGGATTACGAGTTTTCCTGGACTATCTGGGATAACACTACAGTTAGCGGGGCTCCAGATATGTAGTGATTCTAGAGTCAAGACGTAGATGATGCCCCCATTCAGCTAGTGGATGGGGACGACGCTGGAGTAGCTGACGGCTATGATGCCTGGTACACAGGCATCCGCCCTCCTCGGATGATGAGGGCTCAGGGTCCGATTCATGTAGTTGTGCGTCGGATGGGGAGGCGATGCTAGGTGGCCATTGAGGTGGCCTAGGGTCATGATGGGAGAGAGCAGAGGAGACCACAGGTGCAACAGAGGCCACGGTAGCGGGAGAGGAGGGAGGAGAGACCCCCTTCTCCATAGAGAGAGAGGCCACCATCGCTCGATAAGGGCAAGGGTGTTGACACTGGGGAGAGCAGTGAGACAATGACTCTCCGAGCGGAGATAGTCCATCTCCAGGCATAGGTGTAGACATTGCAGGAGGAGGCTGCATGCCATCGAGCTGAGGTGACACAGCTCAGAGATGAGATTGCATGCCTCAGAGCACGGGGTGGAGGAGCGAGCACTCGGGAGCTAGCACGGGCTATTGCCCAGATCACATTTTATCAGACACTATACCACCAGATGGTGCCAGAGGAGGAGAGATTACCACTGTCGGCTACCATCGTGGATCCGATCAGGATTGGGTCGTCAAGGACTTCATCTCGATCCATGACTAGGACTCGTAGTACCACACATACTACGATGGGGCCACCTCGTCCACCTCAGGGCGGGGGAGGAGATGAGGCTGAGAGCTCGAGGGGTTCTCGAGGCTAGCTACTACAGATTGCATTGCATAGATTGATATATAGTATTTATTATTTTTGATAGAGGATTGAGTATGCCGAGGTACAGATTGTGGCATACCGATTCGGTTTTGATATGATGTATATTATGGTTGATATATATATAGATGAGATATTTTTGATCATATGACTTGTGTCTTATGTATTTTTATGATGCTTTTAATGTTTTGATTGATTGATTTGATGATTCATGTAATTACGTCATTGGAAATATTATGGTTGAAATGTCATGCTTGAAAAATTTAAATGAAATAATCTGATAGAACAAATTGGTTGTTTGTGATGTGATGATTTGATAAAAAATAAAAGGGACTTTTAACAATAATTTCAAAGGACATTGTCGCTATTATAGACCATTTCATGGAGTCGCCGCTCACTCGGTCGTCAAGCTAATCCCAGTATAGAAATATTGTTAAAAAGTAAAAGAGTGCTTAAGAGACTGTCTTAAGACTTTGGTGCAATGGTGCAAATGATGATGATGATGGTTTGTTTTCAGAGTTTCATAAAAATAGTATGCATGAAATAATGTTAAAATGATTTTTTGCTAGGCATAAATTCCTAAGTGTGATAAAATTTTTGGATAATTCCCTAGGAATTATACCATCATTGCAAAATTGAAGGTTGACATAATGACATGAAATAGTGATAATGTGCATGCTTTTTGTTAAAAAGCATAATTGTATAACATAATGATTTAAGTCATATGGTTTTTATGATTTTTCAAATAAATGGGGAATAAAAATTGGTACAATGGTTTGCGCTAGGCATAGAATATGTAGGTATAGACTTATACCATCATCGCGAAAATCAAAGAAGAAAATAGATAGTTTTATTGCATGGTTGATTTTTAATAAATAGAAAATATGAAGATGAGGACTTGCGCTAGGCATAAAATTCCAATTTTGGTTTTGGAACTATACCATCGTCACGAAAGTCGACAATATATATATATATATATATATATATATATATATATTTTTTTTTTTTTTGTGTGTGTGTGTGTTTTGATTGTATGGTTTTGAAAGAAATTTTGATTTTTTCTATTATGTATGTAGTTGTCTTTATACTAAACAACTGTACTTTAAAGAAGAAAATGAATTATTCCAAACAATTTGCAAAAAATATTTCAAAGTATCTTAAAGACAAAAGTTAGATTTATAAGGAATCCCATGTGCATATGTGAGTTCATTTCCAATCTTGATTTATCATAATGATACACAAAATCTCTCAAATACAAATGTGTGTGCAATTGCTATGTTCATTTACCAGTTTTGAGCAAGATAATATGATACAAGTGATTTGAATGAACCAAATAAGTGTTCATTAACCATGATGTAGATGCATATAACCATACTAGACTACTATGTAAGTCGGATTATCAAGAGCTAGCTAATCCATAAGCAGACATAGGTCTATACAAAAGAAGGTCGCTAATGTGACAGACATATCGCCATGCTAGGATTTACCCAAGGCCAAGCGGGTTGGGCACAAACCACTTGTTATGGGGCTTACCTCACAGTTTTTGAATAATTGAGAATTCCAAGGATTCAAGCTCATCAACCCTTCTTTTCTTTTCAAAGGGTAGGGAAAGGGATTTTATTGCTTTTGCTTTTGCTTTCTTTTTTCTTTTGTATTTTTGCTTGATAATGCTGTAATGATATAAAATAATATTTTTCTTTTTCTCTTTTTCTTGAACTTTGCTTTTTCTTTTTGTTCTATGCTAGGGATACTTGCTCGGATTAGTCTGTAGAGCAAGGGATTTTTATTCTGGGTAGGGGTGAGCTTGTCCTTTTGCCAATTCTCAAAGATTCTAGACCATGTGCATGATAGGATAGCAGGGGAAACTTTTCGCTCAAGAAACCACTTCTACTATGTAGCATAGCATGGACATTACAAATATAATCATTTTATTGTGAAAGGATGTGCTTGGTTTAAGTAAATAACAAGATCAATTCTCTGTGCTCAAACTTTATTTAATTGAATTTTGTGGACTTTGATATAAGAGAGATTAGTAATCATGCCAGATAAAAATCAAGATATTTATTTTGTGTGAATGTGAAAGTGAGGGATTCCAAATAAATGCTAATTTATCCAAAATAATTTGAAAATATAACTGCAACATTTGTAAGAAATATTTTTTGAGTTTTTTTTTTTGAAAGAATTAACAAGTGCCATAAATAAATACAACAAATATTTTTGAAGATTTTGATGATTTTGATGTTTTTTGTATTTGATTTTAATTTATGAATTGAAAGAAATACAATGTGATTTTTTTTTGAAATTTTTATATTTTATATGAATTTTTAGATGATGGAATTGGTGGTATATACAAGATGATCTATATACACTATACAAGGTTATTTGAGTATAGCATGTCTAAGGTTGCTTCAAAATCAAAGGAGGTTTTGAAGGATAATTTGGTTGTGTTGAAGGTAAGAACAAAAGGTGATGAATAAAAGGTAGTGATAACAAAAGCTTTGTTATAATGTAGAATAATGTAGCAAAAGATTTGACTTTTATATGTGTAAAATTGATCATATTACAAAATAAAATGTAAGAAGGATAAGAAAGTTCTTCATTCTTATCACTATCTTCCAAGTCTTGATAAGATGGAGGGAGTATATGTGAAAGATATGCATGGGTGTTATTTGGTAAACAAGGATGATCATATATGGATGAAGAAAAGTGATGGATAGAAGATAATTGTGATAATAGAGAATGTATAGAACTTGATGTTTCAACCGTTAAATATTCTTCAAATGGTGTTGGGTCACCATGTATGGTAACAATTTTATTTGCAAGTTCAAACTTCAAACATTGGTGAAGAGTGGAAGGGACAACCCTCATCGTATGAATCCAAGGACTTCGAGAAGTAGGTTGTAAGGTGAAGGGCAATATGCTACATAAAACAAAGTATCCAGGATCTTGGATCCAATATTAAGGGGAAGAATTATAGTACCTTGAGCTTCTTGAATTTCATTGTTAAAAGATTTTATAATAACATTTGATTCATTAAGATCTTCTTCCTTTAATTTGAGTTTTTGGAATAATTGATAAGTGCATAAATTAAGAGAGGAGCCATTATCTACCATGATAGTTTTAACAGGTGTTTCTTTACTAGATCCTGTAATGTAAAGATAGTAGTCTTCTTGTGGAGTAGAGGAAGGAATCTCCTCATCATAGAATGAAATATGGTTAACCTCAAGAGGGTTTACACCATTAATTATGTTCTTAGAGAAAATATGATGAGGAACAAATTGTTGGCTAGGTATCTTGAACAAAGTTTCCTTATGAGAACTTTGTAATACTTCTAAAAGGGATATCTTTGCTTGAGGATTAATCACTTGTTGTTGGCTATCAAAGTGGATTTCAGATTGAGATTTTGATTCTAAAGATGAGCTTTCTATGCTTACATTCCATTTTGGATCATTCTCTAGAGCCAAAGATAGTTTTGAAGGTTGGTCAAATGAGGAATCCATATCTTGAATATCAGATTGAGTTGATTGAACTTGAGGTTGCTCATTTGTAGTTTTTGTTACAATATTAATAATATCATCATGATGGGACACATTAACATGCAATATTTGATTGGTTTCTTGTTGTTGATAATTGAATAGGGGTTCTTGGGAGATCCCCATGTCTTGATTGATTATTGGTATTTGTTGTGTAGGAGTTTGATTGTTTACTGGAGATTTATAATCAGTTGTAGATTGTAATTCCTTTATATTAAAAAGACCCTCATCAATCAAATCTTGAATTGCACATCTTAAATCTTTACAATTTTGTGTCATATGTCCATCTACTCTATGATATTCACAATGTAGCTCAGGTTTAAACCAATCTGCTGTGGTATCAAGTTGTCTTATGGAAGGGAGTTCAATCCTATTTGTGTCAAGTAAATACTTGAGAATTATATCCATTGGTTGATTGAGCTTAGTAAATTTACGTGATGAAGGTTTTCGAGAGGTTTTTGATACGTGCCTTAGGAATTCAGTCATAAAAGGACCTAATGGTTTCTCACCTCTACTTTCTTTATTATGGGTAGAATGATGATAGGAAGATTGCGAAGTATGAGGTGAGTGCATGGTAGAATTGGAAGAATAAGTATTTTCTTGTTGAAATGGATGTGTTGTATTGAAAGAAGAATATTGAAATGGTGGAGGAGGATTGTATGTGGATTGATAGACATAATATGGATATATGGGAGAATAGATAATATCGTTATGAAGAGGATTGGCAAAGGGATTGTCCTGTTGGGGTAAGGATGAAAAATGAGAAAAGTGTGATGGAGGTGATGTTGAATAGGGATGAGGTTGGTCATAATCAACAAATGTATTTGGCTGAATTCTTCCAACATTACTGATGGGCTCATATTGATTTGAGTAAAAACTCATGGTTTCTTTAGTACTTCTAAAAGTAATATTTAGTATCTACTATTTAGAATTGAATCTAAAACATACAAACTTGAAATGATGATTTTGTTTTTGTTTTTCTTGTATACATATATATATATATATATATATATATTTTTTGTTTTTTTATATTTTTGAATCAGAAAGATGCCTATGTTATTCACGTCGGGTTCACCAAAATGTATCGCTCCAAATTTTTCGCATCCTTACCTTCAGGCTATAGGATCCGTGCCCGGAAGGGGGATGGGAAAAGGATGGCGTGGTACCTCGGATTGAGAGGCCTTGCGAAGGTCCCGCCTCTCGGGGAGGTGTATTATGGTGATTTTTTGATGGATGGTGGGTTCACCAGGAAACGTTTGAATGGCAGTTTCCACGCCTAGGTTGGGAATGTGTTTGATGTGTTCAGTTTTAGCTTTAATCATCCAAGTCCTAGGTTTGGCCAAAATGCATCTAAGCTATTCTATATGAAATGCAGATTTAAATGAAGACAGAAATAGATTTGGACAGAAAAATAGAAAGAACAAGATGGATTAAAGACCCATACCTGATCCGGATGTCTGATGAAGGTTCTGATTTTTGAAGTAGTCAAGATCGTCTAGAATTCGACAGGATCGTCTCCTATCTGACAAGATCGTCTGAGATCTGACGAATTCGTCAGAGACCTGCAAATAGAAAAATAGATGCAAAATACAGAGAATGCAACTATGATAACAGAGGGTAATGATGTAAAATGGCAGTAAGAACATTAAAATGATGATAACAAGCTAAGACACGAATGCATTATAACGATCTAATGACAATTTATGCTTTTATTATGCATTAAAGCTACATGGGTGAACTCCAAGATGCAGGATAATAAAGAATAACCATAGAATTAACTAAATGCAGAATAATGCAACGAAAAAGAGTGGAGAAAATGCAAACTCTGGGCACTGATTGCCCCCAATGTGGACTGCAGTCGAAATCGTCTCGAATTGGGTCGAGATCGTCCGAGATTGTACGAGATCGTCTGAGACGAACTGAGCTTGCTCCGGCTGAAAAACAATGAAGTTCCTGCAAACAAACTTGGAAAAATACGAATGCAAACAGGTGATTTAAGATGGTCTAGTGCGTGTAGAATTCGAGTTACAGGGAATTTCAGCCAGGGGGATGCTAAGGGGAGGGCCTAGGATTAAATAGGCTTAGGATAGAGGTTGGGAGGTTGGAGATCATCCCAATTTGGGAGATCTCCAATGGGGAGGGTCTCTAACGGCGCAGACACGCTTCTGCCCGGATTAGAGACGTCGTTGGAACAGAGTCCAACTATGAAAAATTAGTTTTGGGACAAGATCGTCTGGACGTCCTAGCCCAGACGAAATCGTTCGATCTGAGGCGATATCGTCTTATCGGAGACGATATCGTCAAACGGACAAAACAAACTCTAAAAATGGCACGGGAAAGGAGGAAACGGGTTAAACGACGGTTTGGGAGCGGTTTTGGAGGTTGAAATTTGAATTTGAATATTTACTAGAGTAATTGTAATTATTAAGGTTTTACTGCGCCAATTTTAGGGTGCTACACTAGGGATCATCAAACTATCTAGGTCTTATTGTCTTGCAATCACTTAAGCATGTTAATGGAAGCCATGACTAGAATTTATTTGTTCTTCTTCTCTTTACTTGTCTTGATTCTTGGTGATGTGTTTTGCTTGGTTGTGTTCACTAGCCATAGGTGGAATTTTTTATGTTCAATTGCCACTTTTTGTAGTAAATAATTGGGGTCCTTTTAATTATTTGGAAAATTATCCCATGCTTAGGATTTAGTTTTCTACAAGCATTTAAATTATTCATTCTTTACTTTCATTGCACTTTATTATTTTCTCCTCTTGGTCTTAGCTCATAGAGGTCACTGCACTTCAAGGATAAATCCAAAAAGGAATTTACCTCAATTAAAAATTCTAGATGTTTCTGTTGAATATTTTGAATAATTATGTTGTCATTGATGTAAAAAGTTAGTTCATCTCAGTGCAAGAGAATTGATAAAAAGAGGGTTAAATATTTATATTTTAAGCCCAAGAGATTTGGTACAAAGCTCCACATGATTGGCCAAAATATTGTCTAAATATCCTGAAAGAAGGAAATACCTAGGACCAAATAAAATAATATTATAATATTTATTATTATAATATTAAAGTTGTTAAGATAAAGCCTAAGGTCAATTATAAAATAATTATAATATTTATATTATAATTTTTTATAACCCTAAGTGGGTTTGGTGCCAAAAATAATTTTAAATTATTGAACTCTGTTGACGTCCTAGCATGGAGATAAATTGGTATTTATATGATAAATTTTGGAGGCCAAACATATAAGTTTTCAATGCATGTTGTGAGTGATTAATGTTAATTGTTGATGCAAATTTTGTGAGCAAGGTGGATGAAGGTTTTTATTTAAAAAAAAAAGGAAGAGTGTGGATGAATAAAGGGATAAGGTTGTCTACCTCTATCACCAACTAAGCAATTGGTCTAGTAGTAGGCTTGGTAGGCTTAAGGTATTGGAAAACACTAGATCTTGTGTTCGAATCCCAATGGTAGTAGTTTATTTGTTTTGCTAGAAAGAAGGTTGAGCACTGGTTAGATATCACATTGTAGTATTTGGCCCTTATGTGGATGGTTGGCCTAGTGGCAACCCATAGGGTGCTAAGGTACTGGTGGATAGTAGATCCTATGTTCAAATCCTGATGGCAATATTTTGTTTGTTTTGTTGAAGGGTGAGTAGTGATTAAAGAGTACATCATGGTATTTTGTTCTTGTGTGGGCAGTTGGCCTAGCGATGGCCCAAGGGGTGCTAGTGCACTGGAAGGTGGCAGGAACTATGTTTGAATATCCATGGAAATATTTTAGTAAGCGCTAATTAAATTTGGTATTTTCTAAGGTTGACGTTAGGTGCATGTGGTTTAATTGATTATATTTGATAAGGAATCAACATAATCTAGAGGTTATATTGAAGTTGTATTTGGTCCATCCAATGCTTGAGTGTTGAGCTACAAATATTGGGTGTATGCCTAGAAAGAAAATTGGAATATAGATAGTTGTAGTGTCAAGTAAAACTTGATGTCAATTTGATGCCCAATAGTTTTTTGCACACCCAATAGGACAAGTTCACAAGGAACACAAAAATCCATCATATGATTTATTATTTTATCTCTACCTGAAGGAATTAATATTTGGTGAATTATCTTGACCTTGCTAAGCTAAGAATAACAAATTCACCTGGAAGGCATTTAAACCTAGAAAATAATTAACCCTATAGACCAATGTCCTTTCATGTATACCAAGTCTTTCAAAAGGAATAACCTTGAATCATATTTTTATTGTGAGCTACCTTATAGAGGGTCTACTATTATCAAAAATTTGAATCAAGATTTCCATTCAGAAGAAGAGCCTCCTGAGGAAAATCTTGTAGTTAATCCAATAGCTCCTTTAGTAGGACCTACACCTGGAAACATGGTAGGAAATGTAGCCCCAAATTAGGGAAATGTACCCCCAAATCAGCCTTTATAGAAATACCCCAATTGGAACATAGTTGGTCCCCTTAGATTAGCCCATATGAATGCCATTCCCTAGGCTGTGTCCAAGGCTATTCCCACTTATGATGGATCTAGGAAGATGACATATGAGCACTATCAGGATATTTTGAATCTGGTAGCAATCCACAACATAAAGGATGAGGATGTTATTGTGAGGATCCTAGCCCTGTCCTTTAGAGGGAATATTTTACATTGGTTTAGGACTCTTGAGGATAACACCATCACTTCATGGGAAGCATTGGGTGAGACTTTTATGGAAGAATTTAATGAATATGCTGACCCTTTCTCCTTGCTTAATTAGTTCACGTTCATGCAAAAATATCAGCAAGAGACTGTCTCAGATTTTAATTTGAGGTTTAGCAGAACATGGAAGATAATTCCTCCTGCATCTAGACCAGCTGCATGCCTTGCTTATATGTATTATATCAGAGCTCTTGGATCATAGCTAGGCTTGCAAACCCAACAATATGGGGTGGAAAATTTTCCACAAGTTTATAATGTAGTAGTTCATGCCAAAAATATCCTAATTAATGTGGGGATATTACCTCCCAAAGTTGTGCTACCTTATAGTTTAGAAACCACTAATAGCCAAAGCCAAGCTACTACTTCATCTTATATGGACCCCCTTTCCTTATCATCCCCATATCCACAAATGAATCCCATTCCTCAGCCAAAAGCACCATCTACTATAGTTCCTTTCCCTCCCCTTCCTTCTTAGACTCCTCAAGAGTTTTCTATCATCCTAGATATACAAAATACTTTGAAAACTTTGAGTAATAGAATGAATTCAATGGAAAAGAGAGATATGGAGAGGTCTCAACAAAGGAGATTCCCATATGTGAACAAAGATCAAATACCTGGTCCTAGTAATAGTACTAGGATTAGATTAAATGCAGCATATGAAGAGCCTGAGTGTTCTTCAGAGACAAGTCTAGTAAATATCTTGTGTTTGGTATGTAATGATCCTCATGATTCATAATCTTGTGTTATGTACCAATACCATGTTTAACAAGCTATGGATCAAGCAAAAAGAAATCAAAAGGGAAGAGTAAATATGCTATGGCAACCTGACCAAATCATGGTTGGAAAAGAGTTGGATGAGGATGGCCCAATTGTTGTTATGACAAGGTCAGGGAAGAAAACCTTGCAAGTAGATCCATAGAAGATGGGACAATTCTAGGTTCCTTCTTAGAAAAATAATGACCCACCTCCCCAAAGTAGTGATACTTTTCCTATTCCCCAAGCCAAAGGGAAAGAGAAGACAAACAGTCTCCCCAAGAGATTTGAGAAAGAAACTGAGGGAGATAGAATGAGGTCTAAGGATGAGGCTCAAGAGAGGCTTATATTCCCTTCTATTACCAAAAGACAAAGAATAGAAGCCACTCAACAATACAAAAGAAAATATGGTGAGCCAAAAATAAGGCCTAAGAGGACCACTTTGGCTAAGTCTGAATACAACATTATGGAAGAGATGAAGAGGATACCATCAAAATCTAGTTTATATGATACTCTTTTCATTCCTAGCCAGATAGACTTGCTTAAGGCTTCTCTCAACAAGTATCCATAGGATAGGCAGGCCACCACAATCCTTAGTATGCCCTCAAAAAAGAAAGAAATGTCCCCTACTATTTTAAATAATAAACCCCCTCCTTTCTATATATCTCTGAGGATGGAATGTTGGGTAGTCCAAAATTGTATGATAGACTCAGGAGCATCAACTACAGTTATGCCTAAAGCAGTTTGTGAAGATATGGGTATGGAGTATACCCGATCTTGCCCTGGAGTACTACAATTGGATGGAACACCTATAAAAATAGTGGGAGTAATAAAGGATGTTTTAATGAGGTTACATAGAGCCCCTGAGGTGACAATAGTACAAGAAATAGTAGTGGTTGATCTAGAGCCCTACTTTGGCTTATGTCTCTCGAGGGAGTTCATTGCAAAATTAGGTGGATGCATGTATATGGATTATTCCAGCATGGTCATTCCCTTCAAAGGGAAGAGGATAAGGATAACACCTAAAAAGCCTATGTCTTACCACATAGAAAAAATTGAAGAAGACATGTGCAACCTCACTCCTCTTGAAGAGTTTGAAATTGTGGATAAATTTGAAGAACTGGAATTAGAATATGAATTACCTTTTAGGGAGGATTACAGTTAGTTTGGGATAGGCATGGGCACATATAGTATTTCTACAGAATCAGAGAAGAAAATTCTTGCTATATCTAATCAGTATCTAAGAGAGATAGAGGTATGGACCATGCACTTTGATGGTGCCAGATGCAAAAATGGAGTTGGTGCTGGTGTGGTACTACAGTCCCAATCAGAAGGGACAAAGAGTTTTACCTATAGATTAACATGGTCATGTACCAATAATACTATAGAATATGAGGCTTTATACCTTGGGCTGATGCAAGCCAAAAATATGGGCATTAAGGTCCTAAACATATATGGTGACTCTGAGTTAATCATCCATCAGGTAAGAGAAAGGTGCAGCAGTAAGCACCATTACCTAAAAGCATACAGAAATAGGGTATGGGATATGATGGAATCCTTTGATGCCCTAAATATAAACTTTGTTCCTAGAGAAAGGAATACTTTGGTAGACTCCTTAGCAGAAAGGGGAGCTAACTTCAACCCTTCTGTAGACATTGGAGTCAAGAAAGACAAGGGAATCAAAATGATTTTTAGGCCTGTAGTGCCAGATAAGCAGATTTTCTGGTAGGTCTTTGAAAGTGATGAATAGATCATTGATTTTTTGGTAAGAGAAGCCTATCTCTCCACTATCCAAGAAGAAAATCCAGAGGAAATTGATCAATAGGAAGTTATTCAACTTAAGAACAATCACATACCTAGAGGTTTGGTTACTCTAGAGAGCCTGTTTGACAATGAAGATAGGAAAAGGATCAGATCCATGGAAGTCAATGACAAAATATATAAAGAAGTTGAAATAGAAAAATAAAAGAAGCTCAAGGTTGGAATCCGATGTTCACCAGAAGAAGAAGAGGATATTAAAGCTTTATGTATGAAGTACCAAGACATTGTGGCTTGGTCATATGAAGACCTCAAAGTATATGATAAAAGGATTATCCAACACACCATTGAGCTAGAGCCTAATGCCAAGCCATTCAGGTAGAAGCAAAGGCCTGTAAATCCAAGGATCAAATCCATAATGAGGGAAGATCTCTTGAAGTTATTAAAGGCTAAGATCATATATCCAATTAAACATTCTACCTGGGTAGCCAACTTGGTACTTGTGAGGAAGAAGAATGGTGATATTCGCTTGTGTGTGGATTTTAGAAATCTTAATCAGGCATCATTAAAGGATCACTACCCCCTTCCATAGATTGATCAAATCTTATAGATAGTGGTAGGGGAAAAAATGTTCTCACTATTGGATGGCTTCTTTGGATATAACCATATTTGGGTGAAGAATGAATATCAGTATAAAACAACATTCACCACAAAATGGGGCACATTTGCCTACCAGAGAATGCCTTTTGGGTTGTCCAATGTGGGAGCCACATTTTAGAGAGCCATGGATTATGCCTTTGGGGAACTTATTAATAAAGTCATTCTGATCTATTTAGATGACATGACTATGTTTTCCCACAACAAGCATGACCACTTAGCACACCTTGAGCAAGTTTTTCAAAAGTGTAGAGAATTTGGCATTTCCCTCAATCCTAAGAAATCATTTTTTGTAGTACATGAGGGAAAGTTGCTAGGTCATGTGGTCTCAAAATAAGGTATGGCCATAGATCCAGATATAATCTAATCCATTCTTGCTCTTCCACTACCTGCAAACAAGAAAGCCTTGCAGTCCTTCTTTGGTCAAATAAACTTTATCAGGAAATTCATTTCTGACTTTGCACAGAAGGTAAGGCCTATATTTGAACTACTGAAGAAATATGTAGAGTTCAAATGGACTGAAGTGAGGAAACAAGCCTTTAAAATAATCAAGCAATCCATTGCCACCACCCTAGTGCTAGTAAATCCAGATTTCAATAAGGATTTTATTCTTTACGCTTATGGAGCTGAAGAAAGTTATGCCTCAGTGCTCACCCAAAAGAACGATCAAGGCGAGGAGCACCCCATATTATTTTGGAGTTAGACTCTCCATGATTACCAGGTTAAGTATAATTTTATTGAGAAACAAGTATTTGTTGTGATGAAGTCATTGAAGAAGTTTAGGTAGTATTTGGTTCAAAGCAAGACCCTGGTATATGTTGTTCACCTGGATGTAAGAAGCTTTATTCTACAAGGTGAACTAGGAGATAAGAGAGCTGGTTGGATCACCAAGATCCAAGAATATGATGTGGAGATACATCCCACCAAGTTGGTGAGAGGTAGGGCCCTATGCCAAGGTCTAACAGAGGCAGTAGTATCAGCTGAAATAACATCTTGTCAAGCAATAGAAGATGATCAAATTGAAGGAATACAACTAGGTGACTCTGACTGGGTAGACCAGATGATCAAGTACTTTCAAACTGGAGTATGCCCTCCTGATCTTAATGCATCACAAAGAAGAAGATATAGACTTCAAGATTTGAAGTATGTCTTATTTCCAGAAGGGCTATACAAAAGGAACCTTGATGGAGTCCTCCTTAAGTGCTTAAAATATGATCAACAACAAAAGGTCATTGAGGAGTTCCATGGAGGGCCATCTGGAGGATATTTCTTAGGCAGAGTTATAACTTTGAAAATCATAAGAGTAGGCTATTACTAGCCTACTATATTTTTTGACACCTTCAAAGTCACTAGAGCCTATGACAAATATCAGCAGCATGTAGGGAGGACAAGGAATGCTTCATTCCCCCTCAAGCCAATACAAGTTGAAGAGCCCTTTCAACAATGGGGGCTAGAATTTATAGGGGTCATCAACCCTCATTCTTCAGTAGAGCACAAGTATATTCTAACTACCATAGACTACCTCACCATATGGGTAGAGGCTATTCCTACCAAGAAATCAGACCAGGAAGTTGTGATCAATTTTATGGAAATTTTGATTTCAAGGTTTGGTGTTTCGAAAGCCTTGGTGAGTGACAATGGACCAACATTTATAGGAGCCAAGTATATTGAGTTTGCTAGAAAGTATGGCATCACCATTAAGAATACTTCAAATTATTACCCTCAAGGGAATGGACTTGCAAAGTCTACCAACAAAAACCTATTAAGGATTTTGAGGAGATCACTAGAGGGGAATAAAAGAAGTTGGCACCTAATGCTAGAGCAAGCTTTGTGGGTAGACATAATTACTATTAAGAAGTCCATCAAGACTTATCCTTATGCTTTGGTGTATGGCAAGGAGGCAGTTTTACCTATCCATTTGGAAATTCCAACACTCAAACTGATAAATACAAAAGAGAAATCAAAGGAAAATCTAGTGGAAACAAGGCTGACACACCTACTATAGTTGGAAGAGAAAAGAGCTCAGGCCTATGAGAACTTTCAAAAGCATTCTATGGACATCAAGGCATGGTTCGATAAAAAGGTAAGGTTTAGAAAATTCTAGGTTGGAGACTCAGTTCTCAGGTGGAATGTCGAAAGAGCAAAACCAGGACACCATCAGAAGTTTGATTCCTTCTAGGATGGCCCTTTCAAGATAGTAGAGGTCAAAGAGACCAATATTTTCCAACTTGAAGATCTAGAGGGAAACATACAACCAATTCCGATTAATGGTTTTCATCTTAAACTCTATTTTATTTGAAATATAAGCTCATTGTAATATATGTACATACATTGTATCATATTTCCTTTTTGCACTTTGTATCAAGTTTTGTTTTAACATGTTATATAAAAAAAAAAATTTTTGCAAAATAAGCTAAGTGTTCCCAAGGATGCAGCAAGTTCCTATTCTACACTCAAATACACTAAGGAAGCGATGGAATGACGAGCGGACTCCAATCCGCACCTAAATGAACTACATTTTTATGGAAAACTACAGCATGTGTTATTTTCCATTCACTCAATAAAAACTAAGTGGTAGTGGAATAACGTGGAATGCTAATTTTCCAGATTTTGAGATTGCTATTGTGTGGAATGAGGAAGGTTCTAATCCATCGTAATTTAGAGTTATGTTGAGCAGAATAAAAGAAGGTCGCAATCCACCGGTTTCAAGTCTACTTTTGAGCAAAGAATAAATTCTGCATCGTATCACTTTGCAAAAGGTAAAAGGTCTGCATTAAATGCTAAAATTTCCCACGCTCGAAAGAGAGAACAGACAAAGTGACACCATGAGGGTATGAAGCATGTTTGAATTTTGGCCAATCAAAAATTAGAATACCACCTCTGAGATTCCAAAGGAAATGAGGGTGATTTGAGAAGTGTGCCATCAAATAATTCATGTAGTAGCCACATTAATGGTGGAGGATGTGCATGCAAAAAAAAATTAAAAGTGTTGAAGTATAGAATTCTACTCATTTGACAAAGAGAAACATTCACTAAGTGAAGGAGAGTAGAAATGATAGCTGAATATTATTGGTTATTTCCAAAGAGAATTTAAAATTGTTTGTGAAAAATAGCTCCAAATAAAATACTTACATAAGTACAAAAAATAGGAGCAGATTTGGATAGCCATGTAGAACAGACCAGGAAGTTGGCAGACATAGTAATGACCCAAGTGAGGAGAACCTTTTTGAGAAGGAATTTTGAATTCAGATACTTCGATGGGAGACCGATTCGACCACAAGGTATCATAGCTATAAAATCCTTCTTGTTTTCTTACATTTGTGATTCTGTTCACCATTGCCCTGAGTTGGTTTTTGCAATAATTAAACTTTACGACCCTAAGAAGAGAGTAGTGAAAACTCTCGATGGTATTCCACTATTCACTATTACCAAAGAGTTTTGTCATGAGTTGTTTTCCGTAGGGGTAGGCCCACCTTTGGAGCCTAAATCATTTGATGTAGCAGAACAAGCTAGGGTTTATGCTTCATTAATGGCTTTAGAAGAAAAGAAAGATGTAGAAAAATGGCTTTATTTCCAATTCAAAAGGATAAGAGAGGAAGATGAAATACCTGAAGTTCCAATACCCATCAATGAATTCACTAACCTAGAGCTATATTCAATGTTAGCCTGTATGGAGGGTTTGGACTCTGATAAAATGGTGCATGATTGGCAAATAGCCATTGCATATTGCATTTCAAATGAAAGGATGTATGAGGAAAATATGGCTGAGAAGGGCATTAGGGTTATCTATTTTGATTGGCTGACTTTCCTCACTCAGAGAATGCATGAGAAATTAGTAAGAATGAAAAGAAGCTCTGATGCACCTTATTTTTGACATTGCTCAAGCTTGGTCTGGATGTTTTATGCTACTGTAAGAGACATGATGCCCTAGATTCCAATCAAGGACAAGACTAGTGAAGGAGACCCCATTTCGGTTTATTATTGGACTAATCATCTAAGAAGCACTGAGTCTTTTTACAAATTCAACTTGGAATTCTTAGGGCCAGCATTAAAAATAATGTATGGGGAATGCCCTAGGCTACCACCTCTAGCCAAGAAAATATTGAGAACAAAAGGTGCAGAGGAAGGATATTGGTATCTCCTAATAGAGGGCATAGTCATTAGACTGTATGGATTTATGGGTAAGCCTTTTTTGCTGCCCCATTTTGTCATAGACAGGTTATTCACCTTAGAATACTTGAGGCAAGAAGAATTCATAGATTTGAACTATGGCTCTGGGAGAAAGAGGAGATCTATGTTGACCTACCATAGTGTTGATGATATAACTATTACTAAGAAGTGGTAGGGTGAACAAATTGACCAATATCTAGATAGGTTGGGTCTGTTTTACATTCCCCAGAGATGGATTTATGATCCAGATGATATATTCTATAAAAGGAACATAGCCCTAAATGGAGAAAAGGCTTACAAATTTGAAAAGAAATCCAGGCCTCATTTTGAACAGGGCAAAAATAACAAAGAAACTGCTCTTTTAGAGTGGAATGTTTCTAATATGGATCAACTTCCTCCATGGTTAGACTTTTATGAACAAATTGTTGATTTTGATCCAAACAATAATGTAAAACATCGGTTGAAGGAGTCTACCATCAAAGATATTGAGAAAAAATAGAAATGAAAGAAGACCCTCAGTCTCAAGAACCTACTGGTGATGAAGCAGAGAAAAAGGAGAAATGGAATGAGGCTAAAATATCGAACTGGTGGAGGATGAGAATTGAGATTGGTAAAGAAAAATCCAAGTTTGGGTTAAAAATTGATGGTGAATTTTCTAAAAGGTATGATGATAATGTCAAAACTTGGAAGCCCAAAGACCCAAGGAATATAGTGCTAATATACAAAAGGTCACAAAATGGGTCTGATTCCCCATCCCCACCTTCATAAGAAGAAGTTCAAGAAGAGGAACCTGATACTCCATTGACTGCTACCAAAGTTCTGAAGACTTTTCAGCCTTCAACTGAGCAAATAGAGCAATTTCCAAAAGGAGCGCAGTTGATGAGCAAGATGCACTATTATGATGAGAGGGCTATCAGTGTGCTAGTCATAGAGATAGTAAATAGGCCTAAGAACCTAGCCCTGGGTGGATAGCCTCTAGATATAGATATATACTAGAATAAAAAGGATGAGAACTTTAGGTTTACACCTCTGAGTTTCACCACTGCAACAATAGTGGAATTAAATCCTATTTCTGAATAGATATTACAGGAGGAAATAGTACAAGAAGGGTTATCTAAAGAAGATACAAAAAGTGAGAAAGTCACCTGGCAATTTTTTCAGAGAAAATCCAAAAGGGCACCAAAAAGAACTGAGAAAGATATTTCAAAGAAGTAGAGGTTGGATAAAGAGGACATAGTTGAGAAAACAATTGTTTCAGCTATGGAAGAATTGATACAAGTACAGCAATAAATCATAGAGACAACCCCTAAACACCCTACATAAGTAGGTGAAGGTATGGTCTCTAATCCCTCTTCTCCTCTTCCTCCAAATTCCCCAAGGAAATCTCCCTCCCTTTCTAAGCAAGAAATTGTAACAAAGGTGCCTTCTCCACCTCATAGTTCACCACCTGTTTCATCAGTCACGACTGAGGTGCAAACCAACCCATCTCCTCCAAGGTCACCTCAAATTCCACCTTCATCATTTGAGATTCCCCTTTCATCATCTCCCATAGTTCCCTTCTTGCCAATACAACCACCACCCTCATCTGAGAAGCAAACTATGTTGAGTACACCCACTCATCCATCTATGAGTCTCACTTCAGTTTCCATGAGTTTACCAATTGCAACAACGGTAGTGGTCATAGATTCCACTGTGGTCACAGATTCCATTGTAACTACTTCTGCACAGCTACTATCAACTATTGATTCTACGCTTGCATACCTTGTGTCTTCTTCTCCTCTTAATGCGAGTTACCCTACTCAAGAAACTTTGCAGAAGGAACATATATGAGATCAGAAGAAGAAAAATGAACAACAAGCTAAGGAAATATAGAGTCTTAAGCAACATATTCAAATTGAAAAGGCTAAATATTCTGGTTTTTCCAAGGTTAGACTAAAGAAAGTGATAAAGAAATTACTCTCCAAATTTCTAGAGAAATGCTCAAGGTTGTAGCTTATTATTGATTATTTAGATGATGCCAACCACCTACTCCAAAGCATTTAGAAGGATCTGGATAATTTCACTGGAGATCTACAACCTATGGTAATTCCAACTAAGAAAATTCAGAAGTTGGTGGATAGTAGACTCAGTGATTCTGCTAAGCCAATTCCTAATAAGGAGTGGAAAATTTCTAGAGTTGCTACTAGAATTGTAGTGAAGAAGCACAAAGAACTCCAAAAGGCTTGGCTATTGTTTGAAAAGATTGAAGGAGTGATCAAGGATGTAGTGGATGTTAATAAAGAAATGATTTAGATTGGTTTCAGAGGGTTATGGATGGAAGATCACAGCTTGATATCAGTTGAAGAAATTAAGAAGAGTACTGGTGAGAGCTTACAAGATGAGTCTGAAATTGATGCTCTAGAAGAACCAATTGACCAAGATCAAGCTTCACAAATGATTATTGATTTTACTAGGCTTATAGACCTCTGAGAGGATTTGGTAAACAAAGGAAGTGCTGCTAACCATGAAGATATTGATGAGCTATAGTACATTTATGAGCAACTAAAGGAAACTTCAAATCCCTTTGAAGCAAACTAGAAACAAGCCCTACATATTTTGAAAATGATGTTGCAATTGTTTGGTGATAGTGTAGAAGAGGAAAATAAAGAACAAACTTCACCTAAGGAAGAACTTGAGGAAGAAGCTGAGCAAGAACTAGAGGATAATGTTGAAGAAGAGGTCCAAAAAGAAGAAGAGACAAATAGAGCTGCGGACCCTAAAGGGACACAAACTTAGCAATTTTTATTTTGTACATATGTAGTCATAAGTTTTGTATTTTGTTTGATTCATTTTTACTCTGACATTGTCAGAAAGAGATAATAAAAGCATGAGTCCAGAAAGAGGCAGAAAATGAGTTTTGTGTGAAGGCATTTATATCATGTATTGTAAGAAGACTTTATAAGGAGAACATAGCTGTGTTTTTCTGGAGCATTGGAGTAGTTCTAAAAGAAACAGTAGAGATTTTTATGTTTCTAACATGATCTTCATTAGAACAAGTTATCCTCTAGGTTGTTCACAAAGTTTTTAGAGGATAATGTTCTTATGAAAATTATTCTTTGAAGCATTTTTGAAAAGAGTGGCACAGAGATAAATGTTTATGGCATAGTCTCCATGTGAACAATTATCCTCTTGGATGTATGAAGCATGGTCTCGATATGAACGTTTATCCTCTAGGGTGTTCATTTTCAGAGGGTAGTGTTCATATGGAAATTATTCTTTAAAGAATTTTCCTTGAAGATAAGCATTTTTTGACTCCTGATGCCCAATGGATAAGACTCTGAGTTCTATGGATTTGCAAGCAAATCCACCTGGGAGGCACCAAAATGTAGGCCCAAAATGGCCACATCCTTAGAAAACATGAAAATTTTATTCTAAGGTATGAAGTTTTCTTTTCGCACATTTCCTAATGTATTTTGGAGTGGATCCACAACAAGAGTTTCCCAATCCGCTCAACACTTAATGCATTTTTTGCCTTGAGCAATATAATTCCATTCCACTTAGTTTATAGTGTATTTGGAATTGGATTCCAAGCAAGTCCCGATTCTACAAAATTTTTGGATGATGATGACATCAATATAAGAAGAAGTGCAAAATGATGATCGTGTGTAATTTTTGTATGCTCCGAGCGGCTAAGTGTTGGTAAGATGCATTCTATCAAGTTTTAAGAGTATTTTTGTGTGGATTGGCAACATAAAGGTAGAAAGAACTACATTGGGTATAGAATTATGACAAAGAGTATTTGCACCAACTTCAGAGCGGAATGGTGATGAAGTCGGTTTTACACTACAAAGGGTGCATATTGGCGACAAAGTACTATTTGCACTAGCTTAGATGCGGATTGGTGATTCTGCATTTTGACCAAGGTGATAATGATGTTAGCATACTCTTTTGTGCAAATTGTGTTTTTATTAAATCCAAAGAAGAGAAAAGTAAATTTAGCAAGAGGATTGACAATAGAATGCATCTTTATTGCTATTTAACACATTTTATGCCAAAATTTGATTGCACAGAATTGAAGCCACAAAAGATGACATCAAAAATTAAAAGTGTATAATGGTGCTTTGGTATTTCCTTGCCAATTTGTAGGATTTTAATTGTAGTCATTTATGATGAAGATCGATGGTCAAGAGTTTTCTAACATTATTGAATTATTTAAAAGTAATTTCTCACTAGATCAGAGTGTAGTCAATTGAAGGGTAGGAAGATGAAGCATCGAAGGGTTTCAAGAACAAGAACTAGAAGTAGTTGCAAATAAATGGTGGATCAGAGCATTCAATAATGATCCACAAATCATACACGGTCTCTAACGTCTTTAATACCAACTACCATCAACAAACTAGCAATTTGTAGAGAGACAAGCTACCATGGCGAATTACTCATAGTGGATTTCCCAGAGGTTGTCAACCAGTAATATAATACCAGAAAAAATATTTTTTGAGCTATAAATATGTAATATTTGTAATGTTTCCTTAATATTATTTCATTTACAAACTATAAATAGAGGTCAAACCCTCATTTTCAAAGGTCGGCTCTAGTGCGTTTTCTTGCCCTGTTGTAAATATTCTTGTGAGCTAATGGAAGGAGCATTACTCTGATTTTTGACTCAAGTTTGTCATCTTCATCATCTTGTGCAAGAGGTTCAAAGCCTTGAGCTGCATTTCTATTAATACTTGAATGGTTGGTTCATTCTAGCTTATTGGATTATTTAGTTGTGAGAGTAGTTGAAATCTGTTCATGGTTAGATCTGTGTTGTTAGAAAGTTTATTTCTATTAAATCTAACTATTGGTCTATTCTGCTAATTTGGATTATCAATATTAGATGTTGGAATTACTTTATGCAATATATCTCTATTTATGATTTAATGTATGAATATTTCATGGGTTTGGGTGCTGCTAATCTTGAGTAATGAGACATTAGAAATAGCTTGTGGGAGCTTTTTACTATAGTTGCCTATGCTATTAGCCTATCCGACCACTGTTTTTTATAATACCTCTAACCCTAAACCTTTTCTAACCCTTATATCAAAACCCTATTTGAGCTTTAATTGTGTCAACACCATTTTAAGTTGACAAGGAACCAACCTACTCTAAAGGTTGGATTGAAGTTGTCTTTGGTCCATCCAATGCTTGAGTTTCGAGCCACGACTATCGGGTGCATGCCTGGATAGAAAATTGGAAGATAGACAGTTGTAGTATCAAGTAAAACTTGATGTCAATTCAATGCCCAACAATTATTATGAGAGCTATTGACTTGGGAGATATAAGATTAATTTTTATTATTACAGGAATTTGTTTTTGAAGGAAATCATAATGAAATATTTTTGAAAGTGAACTATTGGAGTAATAAGAATCCTTGTTAAATTAGTTATGAATGTGTTTAGAAGTTAAGATGGAGTTAAAAGGTGTATAAGGTATTTTAATTATTTGTAATTATGCATATATTTTTAAAGGTTTGATTTTATGAGTTTATGCTATAGTTTGAGAAACTAAGAGTGTTGATGTGGAATATTAATTGGGCACACATGTTGAAGGATTGCTAACTCATAAAGAGGTGTTGTGCTAACATTTTATAGTTGAAAAATATATTGTGTGAGAAATTTTTGAAGATATATCTCCACAAGAGCAAGAAAAAAGGTATGGGCATATCATTCCTTATTTAAGGTGTTTTGTTGAATGAATATTTCTAAAATATAAGGTGGAGTGAAAATGATTGTTTGATAAGAATTATTGGAAATATTTAAGTGTTGAGATCTACATAGTGTTATTTGTTGAAAGAAGTTGGAAAAACACTTGTTTAGGGTTTGTGAGCCAATTGTGCTTTATTGATTGGATGTATGTGTGAAGTTTTTGAGCATTGGTCTTGAGTGATATTGAAAGTGAATGGGTAAACATTACAAATCATATTTGTGAAAGCGACAGACTTAATGATTGAGTAGAACATATTGAGATATTTGTAAGTGCATATTATTATCTATATGTTCTAGAGGTTAAACGAATTATAAATAGAATATGTCTAAACTACTTCAAGTTAAAGAAATTTCTTTTAATATTAGACAAAGTATTTGATAGAATTGTGTGCAATATTTGATATTATTTGAGCATATCTTGTGAGTTGTTTTGAGAATGTGTTAGAGCAGGTTTGAGCATGTGTTAGATCAGGTTTTGTGAGAAGAATTGAAGGCATATTTGAGCAAGTATTTTGAGAAGACTTGAAGGTATATTTGAGGAAGTCTTGTGCAGATTTTAGAGTAGGTTTGATTGGTGATTTGTTTAAGCTTTGTGTTAAGGCTTGGGGAATATCTAAGTTGAGTTGATTGGTGATTTTTTCAAGCTTTGTATTAAGGCTTGAGGTAGATCTAATTTTATTTGATTGGTGATTTTATCAAGATTTGTGTTAAGGCTTAGGGATATATTTGAGATAAAGTTTAGTGTAGACTTATGTGTAAAGTTAGAGCATATTTATGCTAGATTTGGGATAGATTTTGGTGCATATTTGAGACAGAGTTGAGAGCAAGATTTGGAGGTGATAGAGTAAATATGACAATAGTCTCTAGTGGATAGATATCCATTAGCCAATGCAGTGGGGATAAAGGTCTCCTATGGAGAGAGATCCACAAGCTAGATCAGTGGGGGTAGAAGTCTTCTAGAATATCACCAGCCAGAGAAGAGGGGAAAGAGTTCTCCTATGGAGAGTGATCCATGAAACTAGAATAAAGTGGAGTGGTGTTCATAGAACCAAAGTAAGGGGAAATAGTTCTCCTATGGAATGTGATTCATGAACCAATTGGGAAGATACAGTTATTCTGTGGAGAGAGATCCACAAACCAGTTGAGGAGATAAAGTTCTCCTAGATCAAGTTCCATGAACTAGAGAAAAGGGGAAGGAGTTCTCCTATGGAGAGAGATCCACAAATTAGAGCACAGGGGATTTGTGTCTCCTTTAGACAGAGGTCTATAAATATTGTAATAGGGAATTGATTCCCAAGAGATTTTTTTAAGAAAATTTAGTGGAAATATTTTCTCCGTGGAGTAGCCCACATTGGGTGAACCACGTAAAATTTGTGTCTCTCTTGTGTGTGATGATTTTTACATTGATTTGATTACTGCTATTGATATTGCAATTTCTAATAATATTTGAGAAAGAAAAGTAAAATTTGGTCTTATACTATTCACCCCCCTCTCAGTATAAGCCTATGTTCTTCAGTTTTACCATAGACGGTTCTTCCCTTTCACCCATGGTGCTTCCTACTATTTTACTCTACATGAGGCATGGGCACATTATCCCCTCTTTGTGTTGGCTCTCCTTGGGCCTGGCCCCTAGGTGGTTGTGTTCAAATATGACAAAACTAATATTAATTCAATATCACCAAAGAATTGAAGTAGTTTAATACTTCTTTTTTTATACCATTTGGAGCCCAAGCACTAGAGCTTCCTATTCAAACTTGCTATTTGAAAAACTAAATTATAACTAATATGCTTATAACAAATGTGTTCCTTCAAATGAAACAATAAATACACCAAAACCAAATCCCTTTCTACTTATAGCATTATCAAAGTATAATTTCTATAAATTAGTGGGGTGCTCCTCTTTCTTTATGATTTTAGGAACAAGCATATTTTCTTCTTGAATCAAATAGGTCCCCATGCTAGTTTGATCATAGATTTCATATGGGTCTAAATTGCACCTATCAACAACCCATTGACTTATTTGATAATTTTGTATATAAGAATGAATCTCCTCAACATATGATTTTATCTTAGTTTATACTTTTTCTATGATACAAGACTGTTCAACATCGAATTTGATTATAGGAACTACTCTATATGATGAATATGGTGGGGTTTTGTTAGAGTATTCATATTAGCATTATGTTTGTTACTTACTAGAATATGTTTCCAGTCCAAGGATAGGTATCCTCCTATATTAGTAGTAAAATTTCTTGATAGATAGATACCAAAGGTATTTTAGAGCACAATGACTGCTAAGTCCTAGTGAACAATTAGATTTGGACATGCTTGTAATTTTAGAGGGATATCCTTGACCAACCCAAAGGTCTGATTAGTGTTCCATATAGCTAAACCACAACTTGATTGATGGGCTCATATATTATACCTAATGCATTTTCCACCCTTCTAGGTATGACTGAGGTACTTGCTCCAATTTTTTTTGATTAATTAGAATAAGGGGTTTTGAAAGTTGCCCTAAACCTTTTACAAAGAGAACCAGGTAGCATAATAATATAAAAACTAACTCATATTGAATATAATAGGATCAGCAAGATCTAGCAAAAAGACATCCAACAAACCAAATACAAGAAAAAACCCAAGTGAACATCAAATCCAATAGGGTCAAACAAACCAAAATCAAAGAAAAAAGAAACAAATATTTTAATCTTGAGAATTATCCTCTGAGAGATCCATCTCCAACTCTGGAATATTATGGTCTTTCTCATACTTCAGTCTCCAAGATATTTATTTCACATAAAATTAGACATATTAATAGATCTCTAAGAGATTTCACTAGGTCTTTGATAGAGTCTGAGGTCTTGCTTAGAGTCCCTTTAGTATTCGCATGGTAATTATGATTCACCATAGAAATTCTTGAAGTATTCAAATTCTTATTACTTCTTGGAGTAGGAATAGAATCCTCATAATCCTCTATTTCCTAAATAATATGCATAGTATTGTGCTTCTTCTTCATCTTAGATTTCAATCAGTTTGACCTCCTTGTCCCTTTCATATCCCACTTTGGGGTATTTAATATCTCCACTTTTTTCCTTGAATTTAGATCAGGTTTTTCTTCCTTTGAAGAAGAGGAATATCCATTTTTTGTAGGCCCAACAGGAATAGGAGAGGGGGTTCTAAGATATTTACTCTTAGAAACCAAAGCAACCTCACCTTCTTTCAAGTTTTTAGGATCATCATCTCCAATATTTTTTTTCCATTATATCACCAATTTCAATATTCATAATAACTTTATCCAAAGAATTCTTGGCAACCTAAGAATCCATAAGGGTAAGACTCTCTGGCTCAATACCAAAATTAGTTTTTTCTATACAATGTTTATCAAGCACAACCCCAACAATAGTTTTTTTCCAGGATACACTTTGCAATATCAACACTAGGGGAGGAGGTTTCGAAAGTCTTACCTAAACTAACTCTACTTTCTCCTAAAGCAAGAACTTTATTATTCAAGAAAAAATAATTAAAAATAGTCTTAAATAAGCCTTTATTATTAGGAAAATATGAATTACTTTGTTGAACATTCAACATCACTCTTTCTAGATATTTATAGAGGAAATCTACAATATTCATAATTTTTTCTTCTAGAGACGGTTCACCAGCATAAGATGAAATCTCCTCACCACTTCCTAGTTGCACTCAAGAGTAAAGTAGTACATGATAGCTAAAACAAATCTATCCTATGGGTCTTTGAAATACTTCCTCTAGTAACCATTATAAAATTTAATAAGACAACCACCTTTGCATCTAAACAACTCTAACTCCTTAGCTAGGGAATGCTTTTCCTATTAACACAATATCCATCAATAAGGGTACCAAAGATATCAGAAAGAAGTGGAATTGATATAGAAAACCTCAATACCTTTTGGCCATAACATTCTTATTTTTCTATGATAATGTAATCTCCTTAGCGAGCTCCAGGTCAGGTACTTACTCCAAAATTGACAAAATAATTATGAATCAATTTATCACCATAGATAAAGGTAGATTGGAATGACATTTGATTTGTTTTGGTTGCTTTAGGAGTAACACTTAAAGGAATATAGGTGATTTTGATCATCTAAAATTATTTATTTTTAATACCTCTTCTAAATATTTCATCTATTCTAGCATAGTGATCACTTCCCAAGGTAACACAACCATGGTAGATTTCTTAAGATGTTCGTCTACATTGAATGAATCCAAATAATATACCTTTTAAGTAGAAATTGAGGTCCATTGAGATTATATTCTTTCTCAAAGGTAGTTGAGAAACATTTTATTATATTGAAATGAGCTCTTGTTGATTGGGTACCCTGTTTGAATGTGCTAGTATATCCTAGATTCGTTCTACCCTTGGAATATAATTTCTCTCTAGATTCAATAGATTATCTTGTATCATAAGATTTAATTGATAGGTTCTCCCTTCTTCCAAGACTTTTATTATAGCCCTATTCATATAATATGATTGTACCTGAGGTCTTGTGATGCTATTTTTATTAGACATAATATATATGTCTTCCTCATCATATTTTACTAGAGCTTGTTTAGGTGAATTAGTATCTATAATTAGAGAAAAATTCTAGGCTTAAGTTTGAGATATTTGGGTTTGAGAAGTATATAACTATGCATAGGTAGGATTATCTTGGATTGATTTTTTGCCTTCAGTGTAAGCATTAAGAGAATATTAGTTAGGGGAGAACCCAATCTCTAAGTTTTCAAAATAGCTATTTTATATGGGAACTAAGTCTATAACAAGGCTTTGGAAGGGTATTTCTAATGAGGTTTGCATAGGGGCATTCAAATGATTTAATTTTGATGGCCATCCTGAGTTCTTATTGGGATTCTAATAGCCATTTGCAAAATTCTTGAATTCTTAATTGTTTGGCTAGGAACAAGGGATGAAGTTTCTCTAACACTCATTCTATTGTATCTTGAGGGATAATACTTCATTAACAACTATTTTGGGTAAATTATTCATTATCTATAACTCAAATTTACCTATAATAGAGTGCATTAAATAGGAAGGGAAATAGGAACTGTAGGTATAACTAGGGTTTGCTATAAAGTTATTCACTGAATTACTTGAGGTGGCTAATATGGCAATTGAATATTTGAAAACAAGGATATTAGAGGCCTAGGGGCTATCATTCTTATCTATATTAGGTTATTGTCAGCCTAGATAGCTATTCCATAAGTGTCTAACAGATAATTTCCTCCATTGGCATTTATCATCATAAATATTTTTGAATTTAAAACCTTCAAGTAATATATGAATGCCATACATGGGAAGGGATGAATCTTATTAGGAATTTTATGCCATGCTTTATAAAATCAATGCTAAAATCATCCATAGCCTCCATTGGTGCTCTCCTTATAATTGATAATTGTTCCAAAAGAGATATTCTATTTTATTTATCTTTGAATATATTAATAAATAGAGCAACAAGTTGGTCCTAATTAGTAATTGAATGTGGGGTACTGATACATAACACTCATGTGCTTTACTTCTAAATGATGTCATATTATTTTGCTCTATCACATTATGAAGTGGACATAGGCTAACCATGTGTTGTAGGTGCTTGGTTGACATTGTTGTATCTTACTCAATAAAGTATATGAGATATTTTAATGTAGATGTTGTAATATCACCCCATACTACAAGTGGGACCAAAAATTGTAATGGACCTCTATCATTCTAGGTAGGGAATTTTCTAGGTGGTTGGGTAGCCATGATTTGGCCTTGGTCTCTCCTTCTTGTAATTGTTTCGATAGGTGGCATCAATGCTTGTATATTAGAAACTACAAAGGATATGGTAATATATATTTGTAGACACAAAATAATGATCCATTAAAATGAGTTAATTCTTCCTTAGATCCCTAGCCAGCCACCCAAATTTGCTAAGTGTAAATTTGGGACCCTTTTTCCTTCTCCCTTTGCCTTGTTTCCTTAGCTTTACCAAATTTGTACCTTGTCCATACATGGCATGAATTTGGCTTGCCATGTTCATGCCCTATAATGACAAGGTACATATTTGGTGTTATAGGAGTTTTTCTCTCAAAAACCCCTCCCCTCATCGACTCGTTTTGAGGTTGGCCCTTTCCCACTATGAAATTTAATTTTCTTGCTTATTTTTCCCTCTAAACCTCTTATAAATAGAGGATTGGGTTCTATGTTTTTCCCAATGAATTATTTGGAGATTCTAATTCTTTACTCACTCATTTCTCATGCTAACAAGTACCATTTTTCTACAAGTTGATGCTTTGCTATTTTGTGCTTTGGTGTTTACTGCCCTTGGGGATTGAGTGGAGGAGTCTTGACAATTGAAGAGATAAACCATATTGGAGTGCTTATTCCACTTATTCATTGGTCCTTTATTTCTCCATAAACTCATCAGGTTTTGCATTTACATTAGTTGCTTTACAAGTATATTTTTTTCTATTTTGCACTCAATGTTTTGTTGTTTTGAGGCCTAAAAAGTGCATATGAACCAAATTCATTCTTTGCCCATACAAGGTGTAAATTTGGTAATCCAAATTAATTATCCCTATTTATAGGATACAAAACTAGTAAATTAGGACTTGGGGGCAAGTTTTAGACCCCAAAACCCTAATTTATAGTATTTTAGCATTCTATTGTCTCCATCATGTCTGCATTTTATTTTGTTGTTACACATCTATTTTACTCTATTTGTGCATGTTCCAAATGTCAAAAAATCACTTTAGTTTTGAATTATCAACCAAAAGGACCAAGGGGGTTTGACTACTGCACCTATAAGCTCAATCAAATAGCATTCTAAGTAGACCCCCAAATATTGATCAAATTTTCTAGGGTTTATGAAGTTATTTTGCAGGTCTAAAACCATTGAATATTTTGGACATAAGATAAATCTTGGATCAATATCTAGATTATATAAGTGCCCTAACAAATCTTTAGGTTACTTGGTATTTGCTTTTGTTAATTTCTACTTAAAACCTATATTACAAGTAAAGGAAAATATTTGGTTGAATTTATAGGCATTTGAAAGAATAAAAACATATAGTGTGCATATAGGGTTTTAATATTGTTTGTGAATTCCCTTGGACCCTTGCTCAAAGAATTTATTTTGAAATATTAGGGTTAGACATCATTGAATTATAGAATCATACTAGAGTTAGTTCTTGTATTTTTACATCTTGTGTGTCTTGCATTGTTCTTTCATTTTCATAGTTTAGTTTAGAAAGGCCAAACAATAGGTGTATGCTTAATTGAAACATCAAACACTTCCACCCTAGACTTGGAGTGAGTCGTAAAACTATTCCTAGTAAAACCATCCTTTTGTATCCTTGAGTGTAGAGAATATAACACACTCCATGGATCACCTTGGATCTCAATGGATCCAACTGAGAATCATATATGATAGGGTAGTTTCCCCCCTCTACATCTTTGGTGAACCCAACATGAACACATATTTTAGTGGCCAAGATAGGGAGCCTCTTATTTTATGTTTTCTTGAAAAATTTAAACAAGACCATTAATTCTATTTGTTTAGATCATAAAATATTTAAAAATATATTAAAAATATTTTATGTGTTTTCATTGGTTTTTAGTTTTCCTCCTTTTCCATATTATCCTCTCTCTCTCTCTCTCTCTCTCTCTCTATCTCTCTCTTTCATAATGCCTCCCAATATTAGGAGTGGATGAAGGTTTTCAGAGTCTGATGAATATTTTCAAGAAGATGATCATATTGATAGAGAGAATCATAACCTAGAAGAGGAAGAAAATGAAGAAACTGGTAATGACCTTGATTCTACTAAGGGTCCCAATAGAAACCTTATCTTAAAATCATTTGAACATGTCTATAATTTCTACAAGCATCATAAACATACCTTGGATAAATCTATAGAAGAAGAATCTTGACTCATGGAAGCTGGAACATCTCATAATCAAACCATTTCCCCTCAATATTTTCATAACAATCCATTATTTGAATCTTCACATCATGTTAATCCTTGTCCTAAACCAACATGTGTTACTATTGCAACCACCAATGTTGGAAGAATTTTGCAAATTCCTCCAACCAGTAGTTCCACTTAATATTATGTTCAATTTCCTTCTCATTCAGCTAATATCAATATTTATGCTTCTATCCCACCAAATATTAATTATCCTCCACAATAAGATACCACATATTACAACCCATACCATAACAGTGTCAATACCTCCAACATGAGCCAAGTTCCTTTCCAACAACCTACCTATACCCCTCCCATAGGGAACCTAACGACATTGCACAACAATAATATTGAAATATAAAGTTTAACTAATGTGGTGAAACAATTGGTTTCAAGAGTGGATATGATTTAGCCACCTAGTTTCACCTACAACTACAAAGAAATGTGCAACCAAACCTTATACCCTATCGTTACCTCTAGGCCCTACCCTAAGCATTTTCCAATGCCAATTTTGTCTATCTATAAAGGAATAAAATATCCAATTGTGCATTTAAGAATGTTTAGAAAAAAATGCCATGATATCATATATGATGATATTTTTTTGCTAAAGAAATTCCCTAAGAGCCTTGGTGGAATGGCATTAGAGTGGTATTATCAACTACCTAATCATTCTCTAAGGAATTTTGAAGAGATGACTAAAATATTTTTTCAACAATTTAGTGTTGTTGAAAAGAATGTGACTATGAAAGATATATATGTTGAAACAAGGTAAAGATGGAATTTTCTCAAAAAAATTGTCTCATTGGAGGAGTCTAGTTGGACACTTGAGATATACCTTACCTTCTTGATACATGCTTGAGATATTTAAAATATCATATGAATTGGAAACTACAACTATCACATTTTTTGATCAAACTATAGATCTAGCAAGAAGGGTAGAGCAAGCCCTTATCAAAAGAGGTTAGATCAAGATAAAAGAATATAGGTCCACTAAAGTATAGTATAAGAACAAACATGTGGTTGGTGATGGTGTAACAGATAGTAGGCCTATTAATAGTGTTGTTAACACCTTACAAAAGATGGTGCTTAGCCAACCTCAAAAACCCCCATAAAGAAATTTTACAAGACTCAACATGCCTATGAAAGTTATCCTAAAGTAAAATATAGAAGCTAACCTAATTGAGTTACCTCCCATAAGACAACGAGATACCATAGTTGATTGGTATAAGCCTGGGAAACATTATGAATATCATAGAGGGGAGGAGATATGAAAAACTCATGTAAGAGGTTGAAACATGTGGTCCAAGATCTAATTGATGAAGGATACCTTTTTATAGAAGGTTCTTGATCCAATACTCCAAAAAATAATCAACCTCCTACTCAAAAAGCACCCACAACTAATCAAGACATGGGAATATTCCAAGATACCCTCCTTTATCATAATAAACCAATAACTAATCAAGTGTCATATTGGAATGTGCCACCTCCCTATTATAATATGGTTAGTATTATAGCGATAACTATAAGGCAACAAGAGTAGAATAAATTGACTCAACACTCTTCGTAGGAGATGAGATCTTCATCCAACCCACCTCATTTTTGAAGAATACCAAAAAAAGTAGCACAAGAGTAGACAATCCATGTTTAGTGTTGAAGCCACAACATAAAGTTTCCTTTAATATTCAACATCAATTAGCTAGTACCCTAGACAAGATATATCTCTTATAAATTTTGCAAACTTCTCCTATTCATGGAGAAGCCTTGTTGAAGCAACTAAGACAACAATATGTTCCTTAATACATTTCCTCTAGTGCTATAGATGATGTTGTAAGTTCTCTTGGGGTACATCATATCACATTTTTGGATGATGATATTCTTTACTCAAACTTGTGAGGGGGATTATTCCCTCTATATTACAACATTTATTGGAGAAAATTATATCAAAAGGATTATGATTGATAATGTTTCTTCCCTCAATTTATGCACTTATCAATTTTTCCAAAAGTTTGAATTAAAAGAGGAAGATTTAACTAAGTCTGAAATTATCATCAAAGCTTTCAACAATGAGTTCCAAGAGGCTTTTGGCATTATGTCTCTCCACCTTAGGGTTGGACCTAAGATCTTAGATACCTTGTTCTATATGATGTCTTGCCCTACATATTTTAATATTCTTCTCAGATGCACTTGGATTCATGTGATGAGGGTTATCCCTTCTAATTTTTACCAATGTGTAAAGTTTAAATTTAAGGATCAATTTATCACCATTTATGGTGATCCTCACCCATTCAAATATTGCTTACTAGTTGAGCAAGCTCAATATAATCTTCATTTATGCCCATCAGTTTTCTCATCTCACATGACTAAGAAATTTGAAAGTATGAACGTGAGTGGGAAACCATTAATCATTGTTTCATCACAAGATCAAGTCAATCCTTTTATTCAAGAGCCTTTATTGAATATATGTCATCAAGGTTTAGAGTGGAGTATTGAGGATGAGGGAATATCCTCTCCCTCTCTATTAGTTGTGACCCCAAAGGATTATGTTGAAGGTGACACTCTTTATGATATAGTTCATGAGGATTTCCCTCAGAATGACTTCTCCCTTGATGGGTTAGTCCCTTACAGTTCAGGTTGATTATTCTAGTTCTCAAGAGGAGTTTGGTTCTTTGTCTCCCAAGGACCTTAATAAACTAGGAGTGATTCCTACCCTACCTCCTCTTGAGGATCAATTTTCCATTCTCACTGAGGAGACCATAAATGATAACATATGTTTTGAGGAGAGCCTTAGAATCCTTAAGCTAGGAAATCCCTATCCATAGATGAGTAGGAATAATTGACCAATTTTTTGAAAGAGTTTCATGATATTTTTGCTTGATCATATGTTGACATGCCAAGGCTTGATCCCTCCCTTGTTATGCATCATTTGGTAGTTCATTCTAGTGCTAAGCCTATTAAGAAAGAAACTAGGAAGATGCATCCTAAGGTTACCCTTTTGGTCAAGGAGGAGATCCAACAACTCCTTAACATTGATTTTATAAAAGCTATCGACTATTTTGATTGGATCTCCAATATTGTCCTTGTGGCTACAAATATGAGAACAATAAGGATATGTACCAAATTTTGGGATATTAACTTAGCATATCCCAAGGATTATTTTCCACTATCCAACATAGATCAGATCATAGATTTAATTTCTAGATGTGACATACTTTCGCTCATGGATGGTTTTTTAGGATATAACCAAATCATGGTTGCCCCTGAGGATGAGGCCAAGACAACTTTTATCACACCATAGGGTATCTTCTATTATAAAGTCATGCATTTCAGCTTGAAAAATATCGATGCCACATATTAGAGGGCTATGAATTATATTTTTCATGACAAGATGTATGATATCTTATAGGACTACATGGATGATCTTTTGGGTCACTCTATACATTGAAAAGATCATGTTCATGATATAAGATAAATTTTTGAAAGGTTTCGGCAATTTAGAGTTCATCCCAAGCCTTCCAAATGTGTGTTTGGAGTCACATATAACAAGTTGTTAGGTTTCATTATTTCTAGGTAAGGTATTGAAGTGGATGCCACTAAGATAGTGGCTATCACTGATATGCATCGTCCCTACACCATGATTGAGTTATGTAGCTTACAAGGTAGACTTCAAGCTATTCATTGGTTCATAGTCTAGTTAGTCAATAAGTGTCAACCCTTTCTTAAGATTCTTAAGAAATATGTTGTGTTACAGTGGGATTCTAAGTGTTAGCAAGATTTTTATGAACTCAAAAGGTATCTCACTTTCCACCTATACTATTTTTGCCTCTACTAGATAAGCATATGATGCTTTACATAGAAACCACAACTCATGCTTTGGGAGCCTTATTGGCTCAACATGATTATCAAAACAAAGAGTGAGCTATATAATATATTAGTAGAACCTTGGTCAAATATGAAACCTGATACACTCCCTTAGAGAAGATTTTCCTTGCTATGCTATTTGCTTCCCAAAATCTAAGACACTACATTCTTAGGCTTAAGATAATGGTAGTTGCAAACTTTGATTCTTTGCATTACTTAATGTCTAAGTCCCACCTTTCAAGTTGAGCTCCTAAGTGGGTTTTGGACCTTAGTGAGTTTGACCTTACTTTCACATATCATAAGGCTATCAAGAATAAGGTGATAATTGATCAGTTAGCCTTCGTTCCCCTAGAAGCTACCCGTACTTTGATCATTGAGTTTCTCAATGAGTGCTTTAGCATAGAGGCTAAATATCTAGAGTCCTAGAATTTTTTTTTATGGAGCTCAATGCATGAAGGGTGCTAGTACTAGAGTCATTCTAGTTACCCCATAAAAATAACCCATCCCCTTGTCCTTCAATATTTTCTTACATGAACAACACTACTGAGTATGAAGTCTTGATCCTTGGCCTTAGAGTAGCCTTAGCCTTGAAGGTTAGTGTTCTTTAAATCTTTGGTGACTCTCAACTTATGGTCAATTAGATTAATGATGTTTATCAGACTCATGATGATAAGCTAAAATCATACAAAGTGATTATCACCAAGATTTTATCTGTGTTCGATTAGGTAACCATAAAGTCTATCCCTAGATCCTCCAACCACCATGTGCATGCCATGGTTGCTGCTACATCCTTGTTTCCTTTGGAGTTGAATGATGATCAAGCATTATTTATTATTAGATAACTCTGGGAGCCCACGTCACTTAGTTTGAGTCTTATCCCATTAGATATTTTGACCATTAGAGTGTTCAGTGATATTTTTGTCCAATCATAAGAATATAATCATATTCAAGATTCTTCCCAGATATCCTCTCTTGCAAGGAAATACTTGTGATTTTTCCAAGGTTCTGTTTAATGTGTTAAACTTGCTTGCAATATTTAGTGAAAAATGTGAAATACCAAAGTTAATTGGATACCTCAGTGTTGCATATACATGTTAACAAGGGGCCTATTTTAGGTTGATTTGATTTGCAATGACTTTGTTGTTCATATAATTTGTGAAAATGTAAAATTATTGATCAACTAAAAACCTTCAAAATTTGATAAATATTTGATTTTAATTGATTTTATCTCAAATTGTTAATAAAATTTTATCTTTGTTTGTTAACCAAATTTTATCTTTGATTGTTAATCAAATTTTATATTCGATTGTTAATCAAATTTTACCTTCGTTTGTTAACCAAATTTTATCTTTGATTTTTAAACCAATTTTTATCTTTGATTGTTACATCAATTATTTATGTTCGATTGTTAAGCCAATTTTTATCTTCGATTGTTAAGATTTGCTTGAAAATAAAAATGAAGTGATTGAATCTAACTTTGCAATGTAAAAAATTTGGAATATCATATTAATTATTCACTTTAATGAAAAGTTGGAATTTATTGAAATTTTAATTTTCATAAAATGAAATTAATTTGATTATTTGAAAAAAATGTGCAAAGTTTGAAACCTCAAATTTTCATTAAAAATGTGAACTTACGTAAAATGAGAATTTGAATTTTAATTTTGAAATTCATGTATTTATTTTTTTAGGGTTTTAATTTTTTGTATTTTATGAAATTAAAAAATATGTAAAAGGCTAGGGTTAGAGAAAATAAAATAAGAGAACAAGTTGTCGTAACTTTTAAAATTTCAACCCGAATCTGCATAAACAAGTATTCTAAAACTAAATCAACATTAAATCGGTTAGTCTTCACACAACCTAGAATTAATGTGATGCAATCTTCTAAGGAAAAAAGGGCACAATATATTAAGAAAAAATAAATAAGTCTACCATCCACATGCATAAAACTTATTGAAATTTCCAATATATTGCCAACATGAAATATTTTTAATGAATACACTTGCAAAATACCTTGTTCCAATGGATTACAATGGTGAAATTTGGTGCAGTCCAGAAACCAGGGAGGAGATGCTTCTTCAAGAAAATTGAGTTTCCAACATGCACTAGCTTTGGAAATTCTCTGATCCTTTTTTTGTGTGTTTGAATTGATAAAAATAGGAAAGATTTGATTGCTTTGTTTCACATTTACCTCAATGGAAGACAATTCCACTTCATATTCCTTATTTTCCTCCATTTGTAACTACAATGGTCAATTATTTCCATTTATTTTAAAACTCCTTCAGTAACGTTTTTTCCATCCAATAGCGAACATGGTTCTAATTATCAAGCAAGCCATTTTGTTTTGAGAGCCCACCTTATCCTTAATAGATGCAAATAGAATTTGGGTCTTGTACCTAATGTGCCATCATTCCTCCCAAACTACTTCGATAATGATTTTGCCTATGGTACAAGCGTCACACCATTGTCCTTCCACACTATGTACACATTCTTCATGAGAATGTAACTTTATTTTACTAAATTTTTTTAGTGCATCCCCATAGCTCACCATTTGCAGTGAATAACTTCATGTCCATGACCTTGACCTTGAATTCAATGACCTATGCAAATAGCTTACCAAACTGGGCCTATGTTAAAAAAAAATGATAAATAATGATCCAAACATAATATCAAATTTATAATGATTCACATTGCTCGTCTCATCTGACAACAAGTTCAACGATATAATCACAGGGAATATATAGACATTTCTCAGAACAAATTTATCATGAAAGGTCATTTTAATGTGCAACAGTGATATCAACATAGATAGATATCCTACCAATGAGAAGATGAAGAAGACTACATTCGCATTGATTTTCTTCCACAAGTTTCATAAAGACATTGAAATATTGCTCAATTTCATTGTGCTCAATAGAATTTGATGAGAAACAATGTTGATATTTGTAAGAGCACTCTTAATAATTTTTTGTACAATAAATATTAAATATATTGAGCATTGGTGATAGATGACTTAATATTTCCTTGTTATTCTTTTGAAAAATCTATAGTTTTAGTGATAACATATTCATACAATGAATTCTTTCCCTCCACTCTATAGAAGAAGTAATGATGTATGCAATTGTCATGTATAAATTTACCAAACAAGATGGATTGGTTACACAGTTATCCATCAACCATATTTATTAATCTATAACCCTTCTACACGGTCATATTACAGAAGTAGCATGAGGTCCTATCATGTCTATGTGTGTCCTCTCTGTATTCAAATTCCAACTCTATATCCCTGATGAAAAGATCGGTAATTTAGTCATTTTCCAAAGAAAAATGTTCACACCATATCCATCCATCCTTTTGAAGAATTGACCAACATTTTGTTAAAAAAATTACATCTGGTCTTGTTGCTATCCTATCCATAGTTTCTTTATCATTGATACCAAGTGGAGTTGCGTTATCCATATCATTCCTGTGTTGTCCTTGGAAAACTATGAGGCCATATCTACCTAGCTCACTTGTATTACCAAATTGGCTATGATTTTAGTCCCACATGCATTTGAATACGATATGATGATGGTTTATTAACATAAATACACTATGTTCAAAGTGACTTAGCTAAGCCTTAGTGGCTCCTTGGTCTATGCATCTGTGTTGACCATGCTTCGATGCTACATTTTTTGGTTGGCCATGTTGGGGCTCACCTCAAAAATTATGCCCTGGTAGTACCTTGGAAACCATGTTGTTGACCACATTGATCGTGCTTCGATGCTGCATCCGTTTGTTGGAAATTTTGAGTAATTATGTTGTCATTGATGTCAAGTATATGATGCAAGGCAAAGTTCATTATGATACAATAAAATTGGTAAAAATGAATGGTTATAATATTTTTTATTATAAGCCAAAAAGGTTGGTTAAAAGGTTGAAGGTAAAATTTTACGCCAATGTAATAACCCTATCTCATAACCAACCAAAATTAGGGAGATTTTTTTTTTATATAAGCTCACATCATTATTGCTAGTTCACGTGTGAATTCAAATATCTTTGTGCGGTTCTCTTATAGATGAATATCTAAGTAAGTCCAAGGCTGCACTTCATAGGAATTCAACATGGTCAGTGTCTATCCTATGGATAGGAGTGGCCAACCCCTATAATGACCTGTAGGTAAGGTTTCTTTACCTTACAATTGGGAATTCTCCCATCTATTTCAATAGGAATGCCCTTTTCCCTTACTAGTTTAAATCAAACATTAAACTAGTCCTTATGTTAGGTTTATTTCAACCTATACATTAGGTGTATGTCTTTTTGATTAGCTTTTTCTTCCTTAAGGATAGAACACCAACCATTGTAATTCTTAACTTTACCACATCTACAATATTAAGTAGGGTTATGCGTAAGGGATCAGCTCCAAAATGTATTTATAAAAATTTGGCGAATCATTTTCAAAATCTAGGCGAATAGTGTCCAAATGCATGTAGAAGGTTCACTATTATTAGGGGTAATGTTGGAAATTTAAACTTAAAATGGTAAAATTATTATAAAATTGGGGCAAATCGACCCAAAAAAAATTGCATCCAAAATTTTTGGCTAATGGGCCCTAGTCAAGGGTCCCAAATATTAGCCAATTTCAAATTTTAAAAATCCCAATTTTAGCCAATTTGGCAATAAATAGATGCTATGCATAACCCTAATAGTAAGTTAAGGGAGCTATCACACAAACCTATGTAGACTTGTGAATGCCTACCATTAAACCTTACTTGAGTTATTCAACCATAATCTCCATGAAACTAGATAACATTCACATTCTCCCTTATGTTCACTTCATATTTTATTCACTAAAGATACATATTTAAGTGGCATGCATGGTTTATTCATTCTCTTTAATGTTAGGATTACTCTAGGTCATTTAGACACCATATTTAACTCTCATTTAAATATCTAAATCCAAACATACAATATATTTATTTCATGATACAAATTTATATTACTTTCCATGACTATTTACAATTGAGAACTACATCGCTTACAATCCTCTTAATGAGTGATACAAACCAATTACAAATTGATATCAAAGAGATACTTTACAATAATAGAGAACTTTTATTAAAGAGGCCTTGTTACAATACACAAATAGTTACAACAGAATTTGAGTAGATCCAATCTTCTTTTGAATTCATCCGAACCACCAGTAATTGATTAAAATATTTTTAGGATTAGGACAACCCATATAATGTATATGAAAATGCATTCTAGGAAAGCAATAACAAATAATAATTATTTTCAAATGAATGCAACTAAACACAATACATTTCTCATAATGTAGTTGTCTAAAGCATTCTATCATTCAAAGGAAGGAAATCCCATACTTTCCTAAGACTGAAAATCACATTTTCATCTCATATATTTTCCACAAAAATATGCCTTTGAAACAAATATTATTACAATCATATATTGCTAGTCCTTTTCAAAATAATGTACAGATCCATTTGTACTTTCACAAGTAATTCATATTTATTTCCACTAGAAATAGCATTTAAAACAAATCATACTTTCTCAAGTAACTCATATTCCTTTCAACTAGAAATAACATTTAAACAAATCATACTTTTTCAAGTAACTCATATTTCTATCAACTAGAAATAACATTTAACAAAACATACTCTCTCGAGTAACTCATATTTCTATCAACTAGAAATAGCATTTAAATAAATCTTTTAAAACAATGGATTCAATTATAGATCTTTAAATCCTTCCTAGGGTTTAGTCATAATCTGCTACGATATTCTAAACCAGATTTATTCTACAATCCATCATTATGATTTTAGTATAGTTCTTTCAGGAATATGTTTGCTAGTTTATCTTGAAATATATAGTTCTTCCAAAACTTTGGCTACCAAGTTGACTCAAGATCTACCCATGAGACCATTCTATAGTTCCAAGAGTTTAGCTAACATTTCTCTTGTAATCTACCAACAAGATTACTCAAAATTTAGCTACAACTCTACCCATAATCTATCACACAAGATTACACTATAGATTATAAGCTTGGACCTCAATTTGTTATAGGAATCATACTATAGACATATAATACTAACAAATAAGATTTATGAATCCTTCTCATGTCAAGGATAGACTATAGCTCTATAAGATATAATTTTCCTAAATATAAATTAATTTACTAGCTAACTAAAGTTATTTACTTTTAATTAGTCTAGCTAATTTTTTCCTCTCAACAAAAATAATAGTTTTATTTCATTTTATAAATAAAAATCCCATACCTTTGATTTAAAAAATGAACCATTTAATTTACTAACTAACTAAAGTTCTTTACCTTTAGTTAGTCTAGCTAAAATTTTCCTCTTAGCATAAACAATAATTTTCTTTCATTTTATAAATCGAAGTCCCATACCTCTGATTTACAAAAAAAACCATTCATATTTTCCATTTATAGACTACTTCAAGGATATATTAATTTATTACTCCCAAACTACCATAATTACGAGTTTATTAATAATACAAGACTCCCAAACTACCATAGCTACGAGTTTAATATTTCTCAAAACCCAACAGTCCTATCACTCAAATGTATAATAGATTACATTTGGTTTCACTTGACAGGGTCCAATGGTTAAGTTAACCCTTTATTAATATTTGAATAAAACGTGTAACGACTAGTTCTATTTTTATCCAATGGTTGTATCCTAGTCTACCTAACTAGGTGGATGGTCGGCTCTGCCCGACCATAAAACAAGCTCAATATAAAGCATACTTAGCCGCTAAACATTCTAGTACTAACTTCTAGTTGGGTGCAAATACTCAAGTCATAAAAATTGTATAAAGTTGACCACCACCTGTGGTTTCTAAAACGGAAGTTATTATCCCTTAAATATATCATGGAAGACTATGCATACTACATTTGGGATATTAGAGTTACCACAAAAGTCTTACTATGGCCTCCTCGAATGCCGCTGGCGATTCAAACTTTAGTTTACACAAAATAAGCAGTAGGACATACTATAGATGGTTTGGAAGTTTAATTTCACTTAGCCATATAGATGTGTATATTTATCCAACATTATATTCACTATATTTTTTGGTTGAAGGATGTAGATTGAATGCACAATCTCTTCATTCTGACACCCTCCAAACTAGGTTATCATGGTATACGAACAACCATCCCAGTCTCAAACCACAATTAGATATTTAACTGACTAATCCAGTGGCCATGAGGTTTAATTTTTCTTGACCTCGTTAGATATATTCAGCATCTCAATGATACATGTTATTTTATGGAGGTGTAATCTCTCACATAGACACCCACAACTTCCTATACAAGTTTTCTGACTACCTAATAGATCTTTGCTAGATACATTTTCCCCTCCTAACAATTGGAAGTCCAAAATCATCTACTAGGTGAATACAGAAAGAACCTATCGGTTGTTCACAAATGGAACAAAAAATTACTCACAACAAGATATCGAGTATTACACAAAGTGTTGCCTTATTTGGAAGGTTCTAATTATTACAGAGAAATTCAATGCTTCTACAAATTTAGATTCAATGCCAAACCCTAAAGTTTGTTGGTCTATTTTACACTTCTAAAGACATCTACCTTAGGTATATAATTGATAGATATTAAGTTGTTGTGATAAACATAAAATTAGGCCAGACGTAGGAAGGTATGAAAGGACGCATATAGTCCAAAATTGATTATATACCTACCTTTATTAGAAAAAGGCAAATTCTATGAAATATAGTTAGAAAGGGGTTCGACAAAAGTGTAAATCTATAATTGAATTTATAGCATAGTTCAATGACGAAATGAAATATCAATTAACATGTAATTAATATAAATAGCTTACTAGTTTCTAGAAGACATCTATTTATCTAGCGCACGCTGATCTTAGATGATAATACACTGAATTAAAATAGTTACACGATCTTCTATGCTTTCAAAGTAAAGAGTAAAAAGGTATAATTGAAGCAAATTGTAGAGATGATTCAATTCAAAATCAAACAAGATAAGCAAAGTTTTCCCCAACCTGAATCCTTTGCTTCAGTCTCGATTCTCTTCTATGATTACTCCTTGTTTTTCATAGCATCCCCAATACCAAAATCTATCCCCATTATTTCTTGACCAAATGCTATATTTATAGACTTCTATAAGTCTAACTACCTTAGTGGATTTATTTTAATAATATGCCACTTATCCATAAGTAGCTAAAGTGGTAATGATATTATAGTTATAGACTTCTATAAGTCTAAAGTCAGAATACACTACCTTAGTGGATTCATTTTAATAATATGCCACTTATCCGCAAGTAGCTAAAGTGGTCATGATATTATAGTTATAGACTTCTATAAGTCTAAAGTCAGAATACACTACCTTAGTGGATTCATTTTATAATATGCCACTACTCATGAGGAGTTTAAAGTGATAGTGGTATTACTTTTATAATATGCCACTTATCCACAAGTAGCTAAAGTGCTAAAGGTATTATTTTTATACTCTGTCACTAGCCCATAAGTGGCTTATTAGATTATTAATACAAGGTGCACATAGTGGGATGCCCACTCATCCCTTTCAGAGGGAATCTTCTAGATAATAAAAGAAGCTCCAAGTTGAGATATGGTGGATGACAAATGCATTACTGAAATTGTCAGAAACTACATCCCTTTAAATCCTCCAATAAACAAAAGTCATAATGGAGAGGTGAATAATAAAATGTTTCTTTTTATTATTCTTAAATGTTAGTGCCCCTCTTGGTCCAATAGGACTTTGACAAATCTTGTGAGCACTTGGTTGAGTTAAATTAGGTTAACTGAACCTAATTAATTTTTATTTTGTAAAAGATACTTTTGTTTACAAAAATCCTATTTTAGTTTCTTTTCTAAGGTGTATATATTTCAAAACACCAAACATGTCATCATAATTCACAAAACTCTATAAATAACCAATACCCCTTAGAGTTTCATAAAACTAAGCATTAGTCTCATAATCATCAAGCATAAGGATTCGGTCAAGACGGGATGTGACATACTCCCCCCTTAGACTAAACACAGTCCCTTGTGTTATCATGGTTAGTAAGCAATATAACATTAATGCATATCCAAAACATAGTAAAGGAAACAAATATCATAATGCTTTTACCAAATTGCAATCACAGGCAATCATGCAACCTCAGTATTCCACACCATTGTTTTATCCTGAGGATGGCTTTTAAGATAGTCTCGCTATCACCATCAAAACTAGGAAGCTAGTCATAGACATCATTGCCCAATGGTGTAGTCATGAGTATACCTATATGCGGGTAATTATCCATGTTACCCATGGGTTGCCTTTATCATCATTTCCTATTTTGGCTAGTTTCTCATTCCTAGTGGTCGAACAACTCCTCCTTCCTATGAGAAGGTCAGCTTCTTCCACTCACGAGAGCTCCTGGACCTGTGATGCAATAGAATATCAGTAGTACCATATTCTTCAAAAAATAAAGCATCTCTACTTCATAATTACTTTGCATGATAATGTCAAGCATAGAAAACATAAATATCATGAAATATAGATCAATGCATACAAACCATCATAGAGTTTTGCAGTATCTATCAGTGCATAAGTGTCTCAATAAAGCATCAGAGTATCTATCTATGCATCAAACATAGTCAAATTGAAACAATATTACACATTGTTTTCAAATAAATAAGGAAAGTGATTCCTCATGTCCTCCACCTTTTCCTAGGTGGCATTTCTTTCTGAATAAAGATCCCACTGGACCTTGCACTGCTCTATGTTTTGCTTCCTCATGGTCTTGGAACGAAAATCGAGGATCTTTACTGGTTTCACCTCAATGTACATTGGGTTCGCCATCTGTAACTTTGAGACATCCAAAACATGATTAGGATCATCAATGTATTTCCTAAGAAGGGACACATGGAAAGAATCATGGATCTTTGCCAAATTAGGTGGCAAGTCGAGTCTATAGGCAATAGGACTAATCCTTTCTAGGATGAAGAATGGTCCAACATATCTAGGGTCTAGCTTTGTTGACTTGATAGCACTTTTCATAGGCTTTACCCTCAAGAATACTCTATCTCCCACAGAGAATTCTTGAGGAGTTCTCTTCAAGTCAGCATAACTTTTCTGGCGATCCGAAGCTTCCTTAAGCCTTTGTCGGATTACCTTCAATTGTTCCTCCATTTCCTTGAGTGTATCGGGTCCAATGTTGACCCGATCCTCTAGATTATCCCATGATAATGGTGTTCTGCATCTTCGACCATATAGAGCTTCAAAAGGAGCCATTTTTAAAGAAGCATGGTATCCATTATTGTAGGCAAATTCCACTAATGGTAAGAAATATTCCCATCGAGACTTCTGATCCATGCAATACATGTGAAGCATATCTTCTAGGACTTGATTAACTCATTCTATTTGTCCATATATCTCTGGGTGATAAGCAGAACTTATATTAAGAGTAGTGCCAATTGCACGATGAAGGGCTCACCAAAAGTCAGATGTGAATATGGAATCTCGGTCAGAGATGATCACTTCAAGAAATCCATGTAACCTGAAGATCTCTTTGGTGAATCTATTAGCTACTACTACTACATCATCTTTAGTGCTTCCAGGAATGAAATGTGCTACCTTGGTTAGTTTATCCACCACAACAAGTATCGAATCATGTTGATACCTAGTCTTAGGTAACCCAACTATGAAATCCATAGATATCACTTGCCACTTTTGCGAGGGTACTTCATGTGGATACAACTTTCCAGCTGGATGTTTATGCTCTGCTTTTACCTTTTGGTATTCTAGACAACGAGCAAAAAATTTAGTAACATCCTTTTTCATTCTGGGCTAGTAGAAGGTTTTCTTCATGTTTTCTCTCATCTTGGCCCCTCCTGGATGAGCGGAATATGGAGATCTATGAGCTTCACTCATGATCGCCCTTCTCAAATTACTAGATTCGGGGATGACTACCCGATCCTTAAAACACAAAAGTCCCTCCTTGAGACCATAATCTTCAGCTATCTTAGGATCTTGTGTCATTTTGGCTTGTATTTCAATACAAAACTGATCCTGGGATTGAGCTTGTTTAACCTGATCCATGAGATTTATATGACTTCGAGTTAGCGCAGTAATGTGCCTTCTTCTGCTCAAAGCATCGATGACCTTATTTTCCTTACCCTTAATATATTCAATGCCAAAATCATATTCAACCAAGAACTCAATCCACCTTCTCTATCTTGCATTTAGCAAAGGTTGAGTAAAAATATATTTTAAACTCTGGTGATCAGTTCTTAATTCAAAGGGTCTACCCACAAGGTAGTGTCACCATATCTTCAGGGCATGAACAACTGTAGCTAGTTCTAGGTCATGTGTAGCATAGTTAACCTCATGTTTCTTGAGCTTTCTAGACTCATATGCCACTACTACTTTATCTTGGGATAACACACCACCCAATCCTTCCAAGGAAGCATCTGTGCATACTAAAAAATCACCTTGGGGTTCTAGAATTTTTAGTATAGGGGTAGATGTGAGCTTTTGTTTAAGCAACTGGAAGGTGGCTTCACATTTATCTGACCATATGAATGCCTTTCCTTTTCTTTGAATATTTTTTATCGGAAAGGCTATCTTAGAATAGTCCTTCACAAATATTTGATAATATCCTGCTAATCCCATGAAGCTTCTTACTTCTGTTACATTAGTCGGAGGTGGCCAATTCAAAATAGCCTCAATTTTCTTGGGATCCACTACAATCCCATTTGCAGAGATTATATGTCCCAAGTATTGTACTTGTGACACATAAAAATCACATTTTGAAATATTTTCGTAGAGTTGATTTCTCTTTAGTAAACCTAGCATGATTTTTAGGTGTCTATCATGCTCTTCTTTGTTGCGGGAATAAATTAGAATATCATCTAAGAATACCAATACAAATCGATCCAACTGATTTCTAAACACATTGTTCATCAAATTCATGAAAGCAATTGGTGCATTGGTCAACCCAAATGGTAGGACAATGAATTCATAATGTCCATACCAAGTCTTAAAAGCAGTTTTATGAGTATCCTCATCCCGGATTCTCAACTGATGATATCCTGATTTCAAATCAATCTTGGAGAAGATGGTCACCCCCTTGAGTTGATCAAAAAGGTCTTCTATCCTTGGTAAAGGATACCTATTTTTAATGGTAGCTTTGTTTAACATCCTATAGTCTATACAAAGCCTCAATGAACCATCCTTCTTCTTTACAAATAGTACTGGTGCACCCCATGGGGATACACTTGGTTTGATTAATCCTTTGTCTAGAAATTCTTGAAGTTGCACCTTCAATTCTTGCATCTCTATGGGATTCATCCTGTAAGGAGCTCTATGGATGGGTTCTGTACCAGGTACTAATTCAATGGTGAAGTCAAACTCATGCTTGGGAGGTATTCCAAGAAGTTCTAAAGTAAATACTTCCCTATATTCTTGCAGAATTGGGAATTTCTCGAATACTTCTTCCTTATTGTCCTCAACTTATTTCAGTTTAACTGCATAGACCATTTCTCTTTTCCTTATAGCCTTCTTTAATTGCATTGCCAACAATAGCACAGGCTCAAATGATCCTTGTTCACTAACCATTTTTACCCTTTCCTCCTTATCATTAGTGAACTCAATCCATCGATCTTGGAAATTGATCAAAGCTTTATGGGCTTTTAACCAATCCATGCCCAAGATGATGTCGAAGGCATGTAATGGTGCTACATAAAGGTGCCAAGTGATAGTACTAGTGGGTAGGGATATTTCAACTATGGGGAAACATTGATCCATGGAGTAGGTCTGTCCTGACCCATACTCCACTTTCCATCCTTGTGCCAAAGATCCAGGTTTCTCTGGTATGTCCCTTATTATGCTACTAGAAATAAAGTTATCTGTAGCTCCACTATCTATCAATATTTTAACATCTCTACCAAATATTTTACCTTTTATGAGAAAAGGAGTTGCTTGTCCTTCTAGGTTCTATTTCTCGATAGCTATGTAGATTTTGTGGTCCTTCCCCTTTGCCTTCTTGCTAGATTTTGCATGGAGGGGACAATTCCTTGCATAATGCGGACCTCCACAATCATAGCAACCAGATTTATAGTTTTGATTTACTCCTTGGACTGGCTTATCCTTCTCATTAGTAGAAGCTTGTCCTACCTGATTCAGAGGTTGGGGTCTTTCAACATTGTTGTTACTTTTATTCTTTGGCTGGAACTTCTTCTTAAAGTGTCCTGATTTCCCATTGTTCTTCTTTGCAAACTTGGGGTTTCCACTACCCTTATGATGTTGTTCAGGTTCCCACTTCCTCTTCGGCTGATGACGATATTCCTTCTTTGACCCATTTGAAGTGTTAACCATTTTTTGTTAGGATTCAGATTGTACTCTGCCTGACATGCCAGTTCGTAAGTTATTTCCAAATCACCAGGTTTGTGCATATTTTCTGAATTCTTGATATGATACTCAGTTCTTGAGAGGAATTTATGTACTTTCAACTTGTTATCCTTCTCATAAGATGGAACATATTTAAGCAATCTTATGAATTGCCTATAGTATGCTTCTACGGACTGGGTTCCTTGTTGAAGTTGGATGAACTCATCAAGTTTCTTCATATAGAATTATTCCATGAGGAACCTTTTTCTGAAGGCTTTAACAAAATCCTCCCATTTGAAGTGAATGACATTGATATTTTCTTCCTTACTATAGGTTTCCCACCATTCCAGACTTACTTCCATGAGAAGTCCTATGGTCTAGACCATCTTAGTTGTTGAGGAGTAGTTTCTCATAGAGAAATAGACCTCTAATTCATTCAACCAAGATTCTACTGAGTCACCCCCTTATTTTTCGAAGAATTTCCTAACCTTCACATGTTTCAAGTCCTTCTCCAACTCCCCATTAATGCGAGATTTTGCCACACGATCCACTTCATCTATGTCATTTGCCTGCTCTACCATAGGATTTGCTATTTCAGGACCCCTATTCCTAGATTTCTGTATTTCAGCCCTAATGGCCTCCAAAAAATTGCTCTGTTGGACCATTTGCTCTCTATATAAAGTCATCTCCCCTTGCATTGTCTGAACAATAGTTGTGAGATTTTCTACTCTGTTTGAGTTTCCTAAACTCTCTCCTATGGGTCTATCTTCAATACTATCAGTACTAATTGGTCCCTCTTTTTGAGTGACCCTCTTCCTTCCACTTCTCAACTTAGGTGGCATGTTTCCTGAATAGAGAATGGTGTCAGTTTTTTAACATACAAATTTATTTTTCTACAATGTTGTACTTTCAAATCAAGTTAAGCAAATTTAATATTCCTTTATCAATTCAAAGTTCCTCTAAAATTTTCGTGGAAGATTTGTGCCTAATCAACCTAGGCTCTGATACCAATTGTAATAACCCTATCTCATAACCAACCAAACTTAGGGAGATTTTATTTTTTTTATAAGCTCACATCATTATTGCTAGTTCATGTGTGAATTCAAGTATCTTCATGTGGTTCTCTTATAGATGAATATCTAAGTAAGTCCAAGGCTGCACTTCACATGAATTCAACATGGTCAGTGTCTATCCTATGGATAGGAGTGGCCAACCCCTATAATGACCTACAGGTAAGGTTTATTTACCTTACAATTGGGAATTCTCCTATCTATTTCAATAGGAACACCCTTTTAGCTAAATTTTTCCTCTTAGCATAAACAATAATTTTATTTCATTTTATAAATCGAAGTCCCATACCTTTGATTTACAAAACAAACCATTCATCTTTTCCATTTATACACTACTTCAAGGATATATTAATTTATTACTCCCAAACTACCATAACTATGTGTTTATTAATAATACAAGACTCCCAATCTACCATAGCTACGAGTTTAATATTGCTCAAAACCCAATGGTCCTATCACTCAAAGGTATAATGGATTACATTTGGTTTCACTTGACAGGGTCCAATGGTTAAGTTAACCCTTTCTTAATATTTGAATAAAATGTGTAATGACTATTTCTATTTTTATCCAATGGTTGTATCCTAGTCTACCTGACTAGGCAGATGACCAGCTCTTGCTTGACCATAAATTGAGGTCAACATAAAGCATACTTAGTCGATAAACATTCTGGTACTATCTTCTAGTTGGGCGTAATGACACCTATGGTTAATAAAATGGAAGTTATTATCCCTTAAATATATCATGGTAGACTATGCATACTGTGTTTGGAATATTAGAGTTCCCACAAAAGTCTTACTACGACCTCCTAGAATGTTGTCAATGAGTCAAACTATAGTTTACATAAAATAAGTAGTAGACCATACTGTAGATTGTTTGGAAGTTTAATTTCACTTAGACAAATATATGTGTCTTTATTTGATATTAAATTCACTGTATGGTTTGGTTGAAGGATGTAGATCGAACAAGTGACCTCTTCATCCTGATGCCCTCCAAACTATGTTATCAGTGTATACGAACAACCATCCCAGTATCAACCCATAATTAGGTATTTAACTGACTAATCCAGTGGACATGAGGTTTAAGTTTTCCTAAAATCATCAGATGCATTTGGCATCTCGATGATACATATCATTTTATGGAGGTGTAATATCTCATGCAGACACTCACAACTTCCTATACAAGCTTTCTGACTACTTGACAGATCTTTGCTAGATACATTTTTCCCTCCTAACGATTGGTATTCTACAATCATCTACCAGGTGCATATAGAAAGAACCTATCATTTTTTCTACATAAGCCTTGATCTAAAATAAAATACCATAGAATCCTTATTCTAAAAAAGGCCATATAAGCCTTAATCTAAAAAAATCCACAGAAGCCTTGATATTGAAAAAAACTCTAGAAGAGAGTACCTAATTCAAAAGTAGATTCAGATTTTAGTACTAATCATTTATTGTTGGGATTGGAGATCCAATGAGTTGGGAAACTTCTACAAGAAATTTAGGAAGATTATTTTCTTCAAAATCATCTAGCACCTGAAGCAAACTTGAAGATGAAGATATCAAGTGAAGATCTCATTGAATAAACTTCCATTATTGGAAGGATGAGAAGGACTAGGAGAGCCCTATTCAAATCCAAAAGTAGAAGAATAAAGAGATATAGGAAGGAGATATCAATTCCAAAAGTTGAAGAAGAAGGCCTCAAGGAAGGCCAAATTAGCTGTAGAATAAAATACCTAGGATAGGTCTCAAGGAAAAAGGCTTGGTGAGCCTTGTTGCTGAAGTAAGATCATCAAAAGAGTTCCTAGAAGAATTCATTAGAGAAATTGTCCATCAAGGAGAAAATTTATCATAAGAAAAATATTTAGGAGAATTATTACCATATGAAAACAAGCCCAATTAGGAGAAGAAGAATTGGCAAGGAGTGCCAAAGAAGATACATAAGACCTCAATACATTTAGAGTCTTGAGAAGAAGAAGATCCTACTTGAAGTTAGAATTTGACAAGAAGACTCAAAGACAAAAGGATTTTGTCAAAGCCAAGAGACTTGAGGATTGCCTAAATATTCATCTGAATCCACAAAAAAAAGGAGAAGATAAAATCACCAAACCCCAGGCTCATGAAAGGAAGTTTAGACCTCTTTTTGGTGAAGGAGGAACTTCTTGGAAAAGCTAACAAAAGCTGTAGAAAGCAACAAGTCTGATCTAAATTCTATTTAAAAGTTATCAAAAAGGTAAGCAATTATTGGTGCAAGTAAATTCATTATTTAGATTACTCAGTAGATTTGTTAAAGCACCTTATGTTAGATCAGAAATTGCAAATAGGAGGATTGCATTATAAGTCTTCAAAGAAGTGCAAAAAGGAAATTTCTTTTAAAGGTTCATTTGCACATTAATTTGGAGTTGATTTCATTATAAAATTACAACTATCTATCAACTACTTATCTTATATATTGGAAAGAATACTAGATCCTACAACTATGTTTGTAGTGAAATTTGCAGATTATATTTGAAAGGTTGCAATGGAATTGTTAAGAGCATATTTGAGAAATTAGTGGAGCAATAAGGTGAATTTATTATTACCAGTTATAGTGTATATTGTTGTGGAGTTTTTTTTCTTACCCTCAAAATATTTGTCACATCACGAAAAACTCTAGAGATCACAACCAACACTATGGATTCTGGCAGATCCACCTCATTAACCTAGGACAAGATTACTTTGGATAGCTCAAGATAGACTAGGTTGGGTAAGGAAACCCCAGATGGTGGGTTCATCTACTAATTCTATATGGTGCACATACCCACTATGCCAAAAAAAAAATTGTTATTTCATTGTTTTAATATTTTTGGTGATCAAACCTATCAATATTTAAAACCTATAAAACCTAGACCGATACCTTATCCATTACAGAGTCGTAGCAGTTTGATAGATGACTTTAGAAAGATAACAGAAAGAAGAACTAGTTCATCTTACTCCATTCAAATGATGTAATGTAAATAAGAAAATTAAACTAGTGAGGGAAGGCATTATTTATAGATTCTAATTATAGTAATACATAAACAAGATAACACAAGACAATCACACAAAATATGCCAGGGGAAGAGTTGAGATTTTCATTAATATAAGATATGCATTAATATAAGATATGCATAGAACAAATCAGTAGAGTGCTTGATCCTCATATGCCATTTAAGTGCAATAAACCCCTGGTTTTAATGTTCAAAACAAGGGGTATCTCCTCTCCGTCCTGATTGCAGTGACGTAAGAGTTCTCAACTCCAGCGCATTCCACAGGAAATAATCGTAGCGAATAACGTACCTTGGCAGTCCCTAGTAAATGACAAGATAAGGGTAGTAAGAAATAGACACATGAAACACAAAGGAAGATACAACTCAAACAGACAAGGCTATACCTAGATTTTCTCTCTCAGAGGTTCAATAAAAAAGTATTGGAGTAGTCTTCTCCTTCTTATAGCATGAGTTGCTTGATTTTTGTGACCGCCCACCTTGCTATAACGATCATGTTATACCCAAGATTAGGATGCACTTAAAAAAGGACACGTATCCCACAATCCCTTCATGTAGGTAGAGGTTGTGCACTCCCACTAGTACTACCTTGCACTGGAAGCTATGGTCTTTCTAGAGTGTGTGTAGTGGTAGCGGTGGGCCCTACTCCTGCCCTATGGTTTCGAATGGCTTGGTCAATAAATTACCAAGCCTCATCATGAAAGGTCAAAGAGAAGAGGAGTAGGTTCAAATATTGGGTGGCCTCAACTACTCGATATTTAGCCCATAGTACATTATTATTGGTAAACTCACATAGGTAGTCCACCATTTCCACCAAAGCTGTAAAATGTTTAGAGGACTTATTGCCAGACTCCAAATCAAAATTCTAGATTTTTTGAAAAAAAAATCCTTGATGATTAGTGCTTGCCCAAAATCCTCAATGGAGAGGCTAGAATTAGCCAACTCATCATTGGCCTCATATTCATATTCTACCACTTCTTGGCTCCACTGGCACCAATTTTGCTCATTTGGCAAAAACAGGGAGACCTTGATGTATTCTTCTACAAAGAAGCATATGGACTCATCTGCTAAAAAAACTGATAGCCCAGAAATAGGTATGTAGTCCTCCTAAAATCTCCTATAGATTGGCATGATTGCATCTATCATTTATCTCCCATGCTGTAATTTGTCCTAGATGAGGCCTACTGCTTGTATCATAGTGTAGATATCTATTAGGATGAAATCTAGATCTCCCATTTTAGCTTGGATTTTTTCCTTCATCTCCTGTTTGAACTCATCTGCCAACCTGAGTTGGACGTTAGCCTGTGTAGTGCAAGGAGCTGGCATCTTCATTTTATCAACTTCGGCCTTTAGTTGCTTGAATTTGAGTTGTAGTGGCTCAACTTCGATAGCCTTGGCTCTCCATAATTCCATTTCCTTTTCTACTACTTTGGCCACCTGTTCTTGAGTGGTCACCTATGATTTCATCATTTGGATAGGCACAAAAGATGCTCGGATGACACCTTTTCTGGTATCTATGGTGGACTCCCTCATGCTAGGTGTCAAGGGGATCTCAAAAGAGGCAATAGGTGTATTGGTGGTTTCTTGTCCAACTGCTCCCCTGTTCTTGACTATCCCATTACTTGGAGATATTTGTTCTTCTATATCCTGGATCTGATCTTCTTCATCAGCTATGAAATGGCAAGTGTCCGTGACCCTAGCCATCATAAAATTTTCCACTCCCTGATCTGAGGATTCAGTCCTTGAATTTTTATGGGTAGGGGACCATGTGGGACTTTGCACTTCATAACCCCTCAAAATATTTGATAACCCTCCAACTTGCACTATCTTCTTCATCACCCTTGGCTTAATTTGACGCTCCTCTTGATTTATCACCAGGGTGGCGGAATACCATGAGGGTTGAATTTTTGCCAATTGTCCTTGCTCATGTGGACTTATTAAAGCTAATGTTGATGGGGTAGTAGTATGTTTGGAAGAGCCAATGGCCAACTCATTTCCTTTTGAAGTGGCAATGAGGGAATTGGAAGAGGAGGGAAGCTTGGACTGCTCGTCAATGATTTTCATCATGGCCTCGAAGAGTTCAGAATCTTGTTGAGCTATTGGAGGGTGGAATCCTTGAATTCTTCAGGAGGAACTTTTGGAACTAATGGGGCCATCTTGTCCACCAGTAACCCCTAATGCAACTTAAGCTAGGCAATGTAATCACCAACAACCTCCAATATACTATAAGTACATTGATCCTTGTGCATCCTCCATATAAAATCTAGCGTTCAGTTATTTTTGAAGACCTCTTGCATTGCATATTCAAAATTTTCACCACTATGTATGACTTCCAGGAGGGCCAGCTTCTCGATAACCTCTCTCCTGTGGTGGTTGTTCATGTTGTAAGCTCTCCAAGCTACCTCGGGGAAGCAGTAAGTATCCATATTCCAAATGGCCTACAATGGAGAAAAGTGGCTGAGATAGGTGTAATGCCCCATTGTACAAGAAATGGGCAACCACTTTACTCGTCCTTTCTTCCTCAGGTGTCTAATATTCACTTCATCAGCCATTTGTCGAGTAATTTCAAGGATGGCGATGGAAGTCAGGTAGTACAAATATAGTGCCTTTGGGGGCAGTTTTGACTCATAAATTATGATATACGAGAATTCTTCTACGTAAAAGTAGTCTCCTACTTTTTCCTGGCACAAAAATTCCCTGACCCCTGTCCCGATTCTATTAGAAAAATTTGCACATAGTCGGAAATGTACCACAGGGAGGACCTTATCAAATAAGGTTGCATAGTTGGAACACCCCTCTTGGATGCATAACCACCTATCCTGTACGGTGGTCATGTTTACCCCCCCATTTGGACCACCAAGGTCTTTTATAGCTGTGCAATAAATAGATGAATGAAAAAGAATAGTATGAGAAGGGAGGCATCTCCCTTTTATTGGCCATCATGACCTCCTACAATAGTCGTAATTCCTCATCCATTTTGTCACTGATGACATCCTCCCATCGATAAAGAGGGGTCCTATTTGTTTTGTTACATTGGAGGATTAAAAACATCACCTCCTTAGTGATAGGCTCCAAATATTTCACTCCTAGGGCTATATTGATCATGTCAGCGTAATCTTGTACCCAAGGATAGAGCATGAATTTCCCGATGGGGAAATCTACTGGTATTATTTTCCCCCTCTTCAATAGGCTCTGGGAGAATTTTGTATTCATCATGTAATTGGCCTGAAGGACCAGTATTTTGAAAGCCACCACCCTAGAAGCGATGACCAAACCAAAAACCTACCAAATCCTGTCGATCGATATCCGGACTACTGCCTGACCATTTAAGTCATGGATGGTGCATGCTCTAGATTCATAGGAAACTATGAGGCACACCAACATATCAAATGAGTGGTACACCTTTGGAAAAGTCAGTCGGTTGAGATTTGTATTCTAAATGTTATAGACAAGAGCATGTCTATTACTGTTTCGATAATCCCATGCATAGATATCCCTCAAAATTTTTGAGTGGTACTGGTTATCCTCCTCTATGGGATTGAACAAGTATATGGTGACTCCTTCCACCTCATTTTGTTGTTCTTCAGTGATATCCCTGCTAGAGTCAGATAAATTTTTGAACACTTTGGGGTTTTGCACCCTCCCTATCCTCTTGTCAATCGGCCATGCTTTGATAATTTTGATGATTCTCTTCCAGACGAGTGACGCATCAGATACCAGGGACCTGGTAGATGCAATTTTTCTCAAATTGTTATGAATCCTTCACCCCCCTTGGCTATGATTTTTCTTTGCACTCTCTTCACTTCGTTTGACCTCATCGATAGGCAGTTCTGCATGCATGGATGGTGCAAAAAATGGTTGCCACCTTCATTTATAATAGGTATATTAAATATGGTAGATGGCACCTACACTTTTTCCCCTGTCATGAGCTGTTGGTATTGGTCGAGCATGCCATGTCGACCGTCACCTCTTTGCTTCAATGAACAAATTATGGCTGCCCAAAAAGAGCGGACACATGGCAATTTTCCAATGGTTGAGATGGGGTGCAGGTAGGTATGCGCTCACTTGAGGTGTTTTGGGTTTAATTTTTGCATGTGCACCCCTTTGGGGAGTGGGGTGCATGGATTTTGAGGTGGGTGCATAGGGTTGTGCACCTGTGCGACCTTAAATGAGGCAAAGCGCACTTGCCTCCATGGGATGCACATGTTGTATGCCCTATTTTGATATTGTGCGCTCTGCCATAGTAGATTGCATAACCCAGAGGTAGGCATGCAACCTTACATGCCCATATTGGACATTGGAATGCACCTCGAAGGGAGGGGTGTGCTAAATTGGGATGGGATGCACAATCTTGTGCACCCTGACTAAGGTAGTGTGCTCCAATCAAGAGTGAAGCACACTTGGCTAGGGTAGAGAACACAACCTTATGTGCTCCAACTGAGGTTGTGCACTCCACTCTAGAGTGGAGCGCACTCAGCTAGGGTGGAGCACACAACCTTGTGTGCTCTGGCTGGGGTTGTGCACTCCACTCTAGAGTGGAGCACACTCGACTAGGGTAGAGTGCCCAACCTTGTGTGCTCCAACTGGGGTTATGTGCTTCACTCTAGAGTGGAGTGTACTCAGCTGGATGGGGTGCACAACCTTGTGTGATTTGACTGAAGTTATGCACTCCAAGGTAGGGTGCACACTAGACTTCGGGGTGCACGACCTTGTGCACCCGAAGGGACTATCATGCTCTTCACTTCCTTGTGGAGCACATGGACTATTGGTGGGGTTCCATTCCTACCACACAATTTCACATCCCAATTTTTCTGAAGGATGGAAATATTAGTAGATATAAATTTTGATATGCTAGTCTATGATTGGTAGATATCCACAACTTATTGCATCTCAAATTATAAATACTATGACACATAGTTAATGGACAAGAACACAAATCCATTATTTTTTGATTGGTCCTCCTTCCTTTGCAAACAAGTGCATGAGCAGTTGACCAAAATGAAAAGGGATTCCCAAGATACCTTATTTAGACACTGATCCCACTTAGCTTGGTTATTTTTCAACTTTACCATGCAAGAGATATCATGGATAGCTATAGCCCCCAAGGATGAAAAGGGAAATTCCTTGCTAGTCTATGCATGGACCAATCTATTAACTAATATTGAGTCCGATTATAACTTCAATAGGGTATTTTTGGGACCAACACTTAGGATTATCTATGGAAAATTATCTAGATTATATCCCAAATCAAGGAAAGTGTTATAGACCACACCTGAAAAAGATGGAGACTGGTATATTTTAACTGAGGTTACAATGGTTAGATTATGCAAGTATACTGGGAAGCCATTTTTGTTGCCCAATTTTATCACATACTACCTATTTGCTATGGAATATTGTAGATAGACCGACTATATCAACTACACTTTTGGTAGAAGGGTTAATAAAAATGGTAATGTAGTTATCGTTTTTATTTAAAATATGTGACCATAACAAAGAAAGGCCAACATAAAAATATTTCTAAGGAAATGATAAAATTAGGGTTAAAAGAAATCCCTCAATGATGAAGGTATGATCCTATTGATAAATTTATAGCTAAATTGAATCTTATTAATTTAGGCAAGCCTCTAAAATTTGAAAAAATAGTGATGCCCCATATTAAAAGTTTAATAATAATAAAGATGATTTAGATTTAGAATGTAATATTAGCTAGATGTAGGAATTTCCCCCATGGAGATATTTTTACAATAAACTAGTGGATTATGATCCTAAAAATAAGCAATAACATGTATTGAAGGAGCCAAAGATCCAAGCCATGTAGAGTAAAACCAAGTGGGATGAAGCTAAAATATTATAGTGGTGGATCATGAGATTACTAAAAAATACCACCAACTCAAATTATGGTACTAATAATGATAAGGAATTCTCTAAAAGGTATGATGAGTCTTACCAATCATGGAAGGCCAACAATGGAAAGATATTAGCACCAAGCTTTTGTACCACAATGATATAGGGAAAATATAATAAAGTATAAGGAAAAGTAAAAGAGTTAGATGTATAAAAGGGAAAAGAATCCCAAATTCCTCCACCATATTCTCCTTCTCAAGCACAAGAGCAAGCCAGTATATAGGCATCTCCCTCTTCTATAGCTAAAAAAGCATAGCTTGTGTTTGACCCTACACATAAGCAATTGCAAATATATACAAAATATGCATAAATGATGAACATTGGGCTACACCAGAAAAGGATTGGGAAATTATGAAATAGGGTCTACAAAAGTGATCCAGGTTGATAAAGACCTACACATCTAGCCTTAGGAGTAGAAGCCATAGAGTAATAAAAGGTTGAAGGTAGGGTAAAATATAAACTTAATCCCTATATAATCAATTTTACTACTTCAACTACTTCTAAGACACCACCTTTACCAAATTAGGTAGTGGTAGTACCTCAACCTTAGCAACAAGATACAATTGTAAAAGCTAGCCCTTCTTCCCACGTAGTGTTTAAGTAGAAAGCAATGAATTCAATTATGAAAGTTGCCATGGAAGTTAGAAAGAAAATTAAATTGGATCAAGCACTACAAGTAACTGAGGAAGAACAACCTACAGACTTAGATCATCCAAATCTAGAGACCATAATGAGTAGTCTTCACTAAAATATAGGTATAATATCTATTATTTCTTCCCATTCTCCTCCTCAATTCCAAAACAAGATCCCTTCCCATTATCAACAATAAGTTGATAAAGTTCCATCACCTCCAACCCATAGTTTTCCTCCACCAATTTTCTCACCTCCTTCATCACACCCCCTATTTTCCTCACCTCTTACATCATTATTCCAAATATCATCCCCTTTGTTCCAAGTTTCTTCTCCCCCATTATTAACATATTCCCCTATCACAGTGGATAATTAAATGTTACTATCTCCTCCATAATATTCCATAGTAGAAAAATATATTTCAATTACTTACATGAGAAAAAATTCTACTATCATGACTATTCCATCCATTCTACCTTCTAAAATCCCATTTTTTCCATCACCACATCCACTCCTCCCACTCATACTACCATATCCACTATTTAGAAGATTAAGAAATTTTTAATAAGTTCTCAAGATTGGTGGGGAAAGAAACTTGCTAAGCCTTCTAAGAAAGTTGCCTGTCCAAGGTAAACAGTGATATTAGATCCAGCTGCTCACCAGTGGATAAAATTTACCATCACCCCTTTAGTAGATAAGCCAGAGAATGATATGACCTTAGAAGACTACCAAGTGTAGGAGAAAATAGTGGATATCACTTAGTTGTCCATGGAGGATGAGGTCATAGTTGCCAAAGCTCACCTAGATACTATTTATCTACAAAGAGATATTTACAAGGAAAAATATGAGAAGCTAGAGGAAAAAGTGAAGGAATTGGAAGCTATGATCAAAGAGTAAAATAATGTGGAGAAATATTTGATTAATGAAGTCAAGAAGTGGTAGGGCAAGTTTCAGAAGATTGCAAAGTATAAAAAAGAAGCTGAAGATGCTTAGACCTAGAATGAAACTCTAACTAAGCATATCAAGCATCTACAATAGAAACTTCAAGTGGAGAAGGCCACAGTTGTAGGATTCTCTAATGAGGAGTGAAATAGATAAGAAGGTAGATGTGGAATGAGATCCTATAAAAAAACTAAAGGCCAAACCTGAACTCCTCATTCTAGAGGAGGTCAGTCAAATGATAATAAAGGTAAAGGAAGATATTGATGCTTCTTAAGGAGAGGTAAAACCAAAAATGTTAACAATAGAAAGGATATACAAATTGGTTGAAGTAATATTTTATCTTGATGAACAAGTTATTCCTAGAAAAGAGTGGTATTCTTCAAGGATGATCGCCAAGAAAATCTTGAGAAATAATAAGCTAATATAAAAAGGGTGGCAACTAATTGATAAGTTAGAAGCTAGGGTTAATATATTTGTGCAATCTATGGAAGGAATTGTACAACATGGATTCCAAGGATTTTGGGATGAATATTTTCAAATTATAGGAGAAAAATAACTTCAATCTAACTTGACTACAATCATGGAGGATGAGTCTAAGATTTATGGTTGTCCAAACCCTATTCAGCAAGATCAGGTGGTCCAACTAGTCAAATACTTGACTAAAGTTAAGGATGTCATAGGAGAAATAGATGATAGAGAGTAGCATTTATCTTATGAGAAATTGGTCAAGTTGTAGTACATCCACCAATAGATAATGGAGATATTTAATACCACTAAGGTAACTTGGGATGAGGTTTGTAAATATTTGGATGACATGATTTATCTTTTGAAAGAAGAAAAAGATAATGATAGAGAGCAAGAAGAAGAAGAAGAAGAAGAAGAGGACAATAATGAAGAAGATAATTAAGGAGAGGAGAAAATACTAGTTAATAATAGCAAGGAATAACAAGACAAAAGAATAAGAACTAAAATATAAGGTTTAGCTGAAAGAAGAACAAAAATAAGAAGAATCACCTAAACAAAAGTAGACTGATGATATAGGAGTAGAACAATAAATATGAAATCAAAAACTAGTCTTTAACATGATTTTGATTTTGACATATATTTGGCATAGTAAAAAGGACATGAACTATGAGAACATGAGGAAAGCATGAAGTAGGATCCTATAAGAACTAGAGGCTAAGTGCATTTTTGAAGAAAAGAGACCTTGACTCTTGTTTTTCTTCCTTATGAACTATTTCCCTTTTAAAAATGCATAAAAAAATTTAAGAGGGTGATAGTCATAGGGAAGTAACATCAGAGATAAATTTTGAAGTTGGCCTTTATATTTTTGTCATGCTTTACCTCTCTCTTCATCCATTGATTCCATTTGTTCATAATTAATTAATTTATTTTTTCCATCTTACATCATTCATTTTTTTCCCGTATCAGTTTCATGCTTTCATTTATTTCATTTTATTTTTTACTCCATATATCCAATGAAAAAGGCTCTGATTTCTATAAATTTGCAAGAAAATTTACCCAAGAGGCACTAATAATGTAGGCCAAAATGGCTACATCACTAAAAAGCTACCAATTTTTTTCAAAAAATAGCTAATTATTGAGAAAATGGCTCAAAATCATGTTCAAATTTGGGTCAAAGTATCCTAGGAGATAAAATCATGGTCGTGAGACACTAGCCTATTCAAAGCTACAGTTAGTGTGGTCAAAAAAGGGCTTGAATAAAAAATGAATCATGGTCAAGAGCATTCTTGAATCCATAGTCAAAGTCAGGTCAAAGCAATCTAAGGGATGAAAGCTCATGGTCACATGACTAGAAAAGGAATCATGACCACAAGCAGCTTTATGCCATGGTTAGTGTGGTTAAAGGAAGTGTCTAGTCAAAAGTGAATTATGAACATGGGATGTCTTAATTTTATGGTCAACGTAGTCAAAATTCACCTAATGTAGATTCTAGCCATGACCTTGAGTTGGCCCAAAACCATGATCAACTTATTAAGAATATGTCCAAGTTAAAAGGGAATCACAACCCAAAGCATTCTCTATTCTATTATCAACATGGTCAAACTTGAAGTTTTTGATTTTTGGATTGTGACTATGAGATAACCCTTCTAACCTAGCAGTGGAAGGTGGATATCTCAAAATTATGGTCAACACGATCAAAATACCCATGAATAAAAAAGTCATAATGGCCATGAGCTAGCTCTATACCATAGTCAAAGCGATCAATGCAACAATTTCATGGATTCAAACCACGATCACGAGCCAGCTCAAAATTACAGTCAACACAGTCAATAAATGATGATATCAATATCAAATCATAGCTATGAGCTAGCCCTTCCCAAGCAAGTGATAAAAGGTCAATGCTCAAATCTATGGTAAAATGGGTTAAACATGATCAAACTCGAAAAGCTGACACAATTTTGAGAAAAGTTAGTGAGTTTTGATTAAACAATGTGCCAACTGTCATTTAAAACCAACAATGAAACTCGATGATGTCCATTCAAATAGATTGACAAATAATATTGAGACTTCTTAGTAAAATTAAATTAAAAAGATTCCCATCATGGTATTGAGATGGGCAAAAGGAGAAAGACAAAGTTGAAGTTGTTTGTTCAGATCTACTAGTGGAAAATGAAATATTATATTGGGAAGGTGATGTAGGAGCATCCAACGAAAGGCAAAATACCGAAAGAAGATAGGAAATTCCAGAGAAGAAAATGTCACGATTTTGCGACATGTCGTGAAATCGCGACCGAAGGAGTAGAAAGAAAGCAAGGAAGGAAACTGTCATGATATCGCGACATGTCGCAATTTCACGACCCGAAGCAGAGAGCAAAAGCAAAAGGCAAAGTTGTCACGATATCACGACATGTCATGATTTTGTGACCCAAAACAGAGAGAGAAAGCAGAGAGCAAAGCTATCGTGATATCGCGACATGTCACGATTTCATGACCCAAAGAGGCGAGAAGGAAGCAAAAGGAAGAATGTCGCGATATCGCGACATGTCACGATTTCGTGACCCAAAGAGGTGAGAAGGAAGCAAAAAGGAAGAATGTCATGATATCATGACATGTCACGATTTTGCAACCTGAGAGGCAAGGAGGAGGCAGAAAGGAAAGATGTCGCGATATTGTGACATGTCACGATTTTGCGACCAAAAAGGAGAAAGAAGATCCGAAAAGGAAAGATGTCGCGATATCGTGACATGTCATGATTTCATGATCAAAAAGGAGAAAGAAGATCTAGAAAGGAAAGATGTCGCGATATCGCGACATGTCGTGATATCACGACCCGAAGAAGAGAAAGGCAGCGAGGAAGAAAAATGTCGCAATATCATGACATACTGTTGGTTCACGATTCAAAAAGGCACGCGTTACTAGACGATGTTTTTTGAGGTGGTCAAAGGCCTCATTAATGCATGATTTCTTGCTTGGTAAGCTTGCTGAGCATGGCAGCCACTCGAATGCTACGCCCAGAGGTCAGAGGCATTCAGACGGCTCATCAATGCGTGTTCCCATGGCTGACCTGGTGGCAGTTTCCAGTTAGGGTAAAATATGTGAAGGTTCAGTCATGAAGGCCAAGGAAGAGCCAAATTTTGAGATTCATAGGATGGATTTCTTCTAGGTGGGTCATTAATGGCCTAGAGGGTCAGGACCTCAAAAAAAAAAAAACCCAGAGATTGTAATAGAAGCTGGTGGTGAGCTAGGGATGAAAGAGGGGGAGGAAAACAAGAAAGAAAAGAAAACTATGCCTGCGGGCTAGTTTTGTAATTTTATTTTGATGATCAAAGGAGAATATTACTTTGGATTTTTGGTTGTGAATCTCAGCTCCCCATCAAGTGGTTCAGTCACGAAGGCCGGGGAAGAGCCGACTTTTGAGATTCGGAGGATGGATTTCTTCTAGGTGGGTCATTAATGGCCTAGAGGGTCGGGACCTCGAAAAAAAAAAAACCCAGATATTGTAATAGAAGCTGGTGGTGAGCTAGGGATGAAAGAGGGGGAGGAAAACAAGAAAGAAAAGAAAACTATGCCTACGGGCTAGTGTTGTAATTTTTTTTCGGTGATCAAAGGAGAATATTACTCTGGATTTTCGGTTGTGAATCTCGGCTCCTCATCAGAAGGTGAAATGTCATGATCTAAGGGCTTCTAGAACAATTTGAGTAAAAATATGCTATTGGAAGATCTTCAATAATAAATGACTACAAGAATAGGGGACAACCTAGATTGAATCTTTACCAATTGATTTCTACTACTTCAAGATCCGTATAGTTGGAAGCCATGAAGTTTGAGAAAGTTGCAAGAAGTAGTTTCAACGAGAGTCTACAAAATAATGGAGTAAGAATAGTAATCAATTTCATTGATCAAATAGGAAGTTTCCACATTGGTATTTATCCATCCTGACCCTCTAACATCCTTGTAATGCTCATTTTCAAATGTTCATTGTAAAAACCTATAAATAGAAGTCATACCCTCATTTTAAAAGGTAGGCTCTAAAGTGTTTGTTTGCATTGCTATTGTAATTAGTAAAGGAGCATTACTTGGAATGTTTACCTCATATTTGGACATCTTCATTTTTCTGGTAACAAATCTATGAAGTCATTTTTATTAATGTTGCTAAGTTAGTCTATTTTTCTAATATTGGATTGCTAACTTAGGGCAATTGGAATGATTCACATTCAAATGTATACTTTGAGAATTTATTTCTGTTAGTTAGATTATTGGTCTATTATATTGATATTGGATTGCTAATACCCTAGATGTTTGGAATGATTCTTAAGTATGCAATTGTTCTTAACTTTGAGGATGACAAATTGTGAATGTTGTTAGTTTCATTTGATTTCTCTATATTTGATTTGTAAGAAGTTTTTAGTAGAAGCCTATGTTGTTAGCTTTATCTATCCACCTATCATTCATATTTATCTAACCCTTACTCTATCAAACCTTCTCATTTCTATCCCTATCCTTTTACCATTTTAATTGAGCTTAAAGAGTTAAAATTCAGTAAGTTGAAAAGGAACCAACCTACTTTGGAGGTTGGGTCAAAGTATCTTTGACTCATCCAATATTGGGCTTGGGCTGTAACTAGTGGGTGCTCATCTTTCAAATATTAATAGATAATAGTTATAGTATAATTTCATCTCAATGTAAATCTAAGCCACAACAGGTCCATTAGTATTACAATCTCTAATAATATTTATTAATAACTTTTGACATCATATATTTACTCATTTTTAGCTTATTTTATAGGTATAATGTATACTTTTTTTTTTATATTTTAAAATTAAAGTGGGTTTTTATCAAGGGTCCCAAATCTTGATTACAAGAGTTCTAAATAATTTTAAACAAGGTCACAAGAAAATAAAAGAAAATCTAGAGGAAAGACAAAAGGATTGCCTTTCAGGATAGGTTTAAGGATAGCCTTTTGGGACATGCTAAAGGATAGCCTTACAGGATAGTAATTTAAAAAAAAAAATGAAATCTAACATAGGGTCACCCCATTCGAATAATCCATACAACACATGCAAAAAGGATGGAGAAGAGGATCAAGGCCATCCCGCCCAAACAACACATGCAAGAAAAATTTAAAATAGGGCAAACTCACCCAAAACTATTTTGAAACAGGGCCATCCTGCCCACAACTAAAATTTAATAGTTATATTCAAAAATAAGGTGGGAAATACAGAATATGAAAATTTGAAAAAACATTCCCACCTAAGGATGTCTTGGGACATAGAAGGTGGATGCAGCAGTAGGACACATACCAAAAATAGCAGGCCAACACAAGGCCTGAAGTCACCAAACAAAAAACTTTCCATGAATATTGAAGTAGAGAAACTACCAAGATGAAACAAACCACATAAGGAAGAAAGTAGGAATGTAGAAAAGTAGGACCAAAATAGCATCCTACACAGGGCCTAGAAAATAGAGCAGAAAGACTAAGGATTTTCATAGGCCATGAAATCCTCTTGCCCATGAATAAGAACATCATACCACACCAGTCACAACTGGAGAACCATTGAAACCAGCACCAAGAATATCTCTATAGGAAAATGCATCCTAGAAGGAATATAGAAAACCCAAGTATGGACCCAAGATAATCCTTGAACATAGCCATAGAAATAAAACCCTTGAAGTGGCTGAAAAAGGGTAGACAAGTGAAGAAGTAACCTCCCACCTCAAGGAGATCATATGCAACCAAGGACAGCCAAGAGAGAAGGATGCAAGAAGTGCCAAGGAATAGGGATAAATATGAGCCACAACATGAAGAAAACCTAAAAAATACTGGGACAACCAAAGAGTAGAAGGGAAAAATTCCTAAAGAACAAAAAATAGACATAGGGATAGATCCAGGGATGTCCCAAAGAGCAGAAGAGACAAAAAGAGCACTGGGATGGACCCATGGACGTTACAGTCTAGAAGAAAAAGAAGGAAATCCTCAAACTAGTGAGTAAATGGGCAAACAAATGGAAAATAAACCTCCCACCCTAAGGAGATAATTTGCAACCATAGTCAGTCGAGAGGAGGATCCAAAAATACCTAAATATTGAGATAGAACCAGGGGAGGGGGAAGCAGGGAAGCGGATCAGGACATCCCACAGAATGTCCCCTGCTCCCCATGCCCTATCACTATACCCAGTATAATGTATACTTAATCACTACCCTAGATCTCCATTTTAGTAAAGCATAGATATTTTAATTCATCTTGCTAAGCATCACTATTACATTGCCCCTTCCATCATATATTTTCTCTAATCAAATTTTGAAATCATTGTGTAGTCATTTGTAGGTCTTTTAGAAACCTTATTTTGCTTCTTATACATCCTTAGATACTGTTTTATAGGCATATTACTATATGCTATCATTTTTCAATCCATTATAGCATATTTTGTCTTCAATGCAAGTTTTAGGAAATTTTGAGATCATTTGGTAAAATGTTGTAACTCTCTAAGCATCCATGCATCAAAAAATAGGGTTTCCTAGTACTTTAACAACTGAATCTCAAACATAGGTTTATTCAGACTAAATTTCTTCTGAAAAATCTTATATAAAAAAATGTAGTTATAAAAGTGCAACTATTTCTAGAAAATTAGTGCTTATGCCTCTCTATTTTACATAGAGCAAAAGTGCCACTAGCAAAATCTCTAACAACACTTTTGATTGTAATTCTTTTGCATGAGTCGGTCCTCTTTCCAACTTCAAGGAATAATTCAATTTTTTTATAAAAAGGGCATATGATCATCCTTACTAGATAGTTTACTATTAACCTATGATCAGATAGACCCCCTAAAATAGACTACATCTAATTTGTTCCCTTAGTTTTGTATGTCTAGCAAAAGCACCAAAACTAAGCAAACACATTGGAAACACTTCTACAACCTTTAACACTTCTATAAATTCATCCAAAAATAGGTACTTCAGCTTTTTGAATCTTTTTTTGCTCCTATTTTACTATTTTCTATATTTAGATTTTCTATTTTCTATAAATTTGGTAAAAATACACTTATTTTGGATAAATCAAGGAATCCTCTAAGTTAGCTTAAATATTTTATTTTCAAGTATTTAGACAAGGAATAAAAAAGGTATATAGTTGCATTTTAGGGTAATCTTGTATGTTGCATTTATAGATACATAAAATTGGGTCACCCAACTAAATAAATCTCATTGTATATCCACAAAGAAATTAAGACAACTATACTACACACCTCCAAACCCAAATTCTATAGCTAGATAAATCTCTTATAAATTTTCTACCTTAGGACAAATTCATTGAGAAATTTTTTTTCCATCTTAGATGGTGAATTTATAAAAATTATTTTTCTTGCCCAATTTTTTATCTCCCCATCGAATTTGACCTCTATTAGTCAAATGATATGAATTTGTTGTCTAATAAATTTTTTAATGATGGATTTGTTTTAGGTATGCAACAAATATTTTGGTCTATCTATAACTACTTATCATAGGTAGTTAGCCCCTTGGTTCCACAAATTAGCCTATACAACTCTCAATCTAGGAAACTAACTCATCAATCTAAACTCTCAATCAACTTCTTCTAATTGAAAATGTAGCGACCCCGGGACGCACGCACCACTTTACTCTACTTGCAATATTATTAAAAAACCCAAGATGAAATGGAAGACAATGAAAAAGCATATAACATGGAAATAACAAAGATGGATCTCTTTATTCATATTGAAACTCGATTACATGTCGGTCCCTCTTAGGGATACCCATTTCGATACAATAAGTTACAAATAGGCAAAGAGTGCCCCTTTCACGAAGAGGTGGTGTGCTTTCAAAAAGCTTCCTAGTTCTTCACACATAAATGTATGAGGGCTTATAGATGCCTCCTTCTCTAGGTCTGTTTCCTAGAGGGATCCCTTTTGCTCTCGTATGTTGCATATTCCGTTCGATGAACCTATGGCCCTATAAGCAATGAAACAACAACACACGCTTAGATGTCCGAGAATGCCTCCCCGAATGAGGTTGTTAGTACTAAATATAAAAAATGAAAGCAAATGCAAATTAGACTAATGCTATGGATGCAAATGAATGAAATGATGCTATGCTAATGATATGCTAAAATAATGAATCTAATGTCTAAAACCCTAAGCTAAGCCTGTGGGCCACTGTCCAAGACAGTGACCGCTAAGGTGATTCTCATCCTCTTTGCTCCAAAGCTATGGATCAAAGCTTGTATCCGATGTTGAAATAATGGTTGCTATGCTCTTCAATCCGTTAGGGCTTCTCCATACTCATGATCTCCAAGGGAACTCTCCAAGTCTCGAAAGCTCTCCTCAATGACCAAGATTGATAAAAGATTCGATTCTCTAATAAAAGGATATCTCTATATCTGCTAATAAATATCTCTCTTGGTGCTCTTAGGCTTGCACATTTTATAGTGTGAAACCCTAGGTCTATGTCCAAGCCCTAGAAATGAATTTCTCATGCGTAGTGTGAGTTAGCATGAGAAGCTTCTTGTATTTTCTATGTTTGGAAGCCAATTATCTGAAATATAACTACCAACTTGAGTCTCCTATGCGAACTGGTCGTTAGCATGAGAAGATTTTGTCCTTTTTTTATGCTTGGAGGTCAGTTAACTTAAGTCTAAATGCAAACTCAAGTCTCCTATGTGAACTGGTCATGAAAAGGAATGCAAAGTTACTCCCGCTCACCTTTATTGCATGCAGACTGCCACTTCCACCCGTGATTAGGCATTTTTGTTGGCAAAACTACTTTTATGGTTTAGCCACTATCTTGTATATAGTGGCTAAGGTTTGGCTACTCTAGGCTTGAGTGGCTAGGATCTGGCTGCTCTTGGCTTGAGCGGCTAGGCTTGGATGGCTTGAAAAGGCCCCAAATGAGTGGTGAGAACCACTATTGATGCTTGGAAAGTCCAATATTATGTCATTTGATCTTATGAATGTGTCTATGTGAGCAGCTCCCCTAAGCATGACACGATTTAGGTGTCTATAGATGCCCATTTTTGTGATGCATTGTGTGGAAAACACAATGCTGAGCAAAAATGTAGACTGATCTATTTGTAGGGTGTATGGTGATCAATGGTCTGATCAATGCTGGATGGCCCAATCATGCAAGATGGCATGCATCCCTTGAATCATTGCCTCAACATTCGGAGGACTTAGCTCAGTGGCTTTGGCATGTTAAATTGCACTCATTCCTCAAACTCAATCGGGTAGCTTTAGCTACTACAAAAATTTTGACTGATAGGAGAGCTACAATTGAAGATGTCATGTCTGCTTACGTTCCCAACAAACAAGGGAAATTTGTGATTGTTGTATGCAATGATTCGTAGGACGAACATGATTTTGCTATGATCGAGTGATCTTTTGTTGATTTTGATTATGATTATGTTGAAGTTTTGAACTACTTCCTCACACAATGAATTGGTGAAGAAATGACAATGAATGAAGCGACAAGTCGCTTGACCAATATGACTAATCTGGTTCCTTTCTAGCATTTGTTGCTTTTAATGGGCAATCCCACATCCAAGTGTGATTCCAATTATTTATGATAATCATCCATCCTTATCCCGAGGAGCGGTCTAGCTATCAATAGCCTTCTTAGGGAGTTAGGATGAGTGATTCTATTTATGTTTAGATTGTATCACTTTGGCTTAATGTTTTTGATGTCATAGGGGAATTAGGATGATCCTTTCGCACCCATGGAGCAGTCCGACCATCTTGGTCTTCTTCGGGATTGAAGGGTGGCACATCATAATTCCAAAATGAGTTGTTTTTTCCCCAAGTGGCCTTATGGTTATCTACTCATCTCACCGAAATACATGGAGTGTGAATCACTACAATCTCTAAGTTGATAGAGTAGGTGACTGAATATGAGGCCTACCTAAGATTGTGCTTTTATGTGATTTTTTTTGTTATTTTGAACATTATGATGATATTAAACCATCAAAGTGTGTATATTTGCTATTTTTGTGTGATTTCTCAAGGGGGAAACCTCTTGTTTTGATCTATGGATCTGGCCGTTGTCAGGTCCAACGGCCTCTAAGTTCTCGCTTGTGGCCATTATCACCTTGAGTGGCCACGAATTTTGGGCCGCTGACGTCAGCAGTGGCCAAGGCGTAATTAAAGAAATATAAAATTTGCATTTTCTAGGGTTTGACCTTTCATTTTCACTGTTGAAGATTCACTTTTTAGAGCTCTGGTGTGACAGCGACGGTTGCAACTTTGGAGTTTACTTGGCATCAAGGACATGGCTGCATAGGGTGAGACATCAGCTATTGGAGGAGCCAGAGCTTCTCGGGTATTTCTCTTTTTCAAAACCCTAGCTCTCTTTTCCTTTTCTGGGTAAAACTAAACCTCACTAAGTAATTGGCAAATGAACCTCACTAAACCTATTGGCAATGAATCAAAACCCGTAGCTAGGTTTAGCTTACTTTCTGCTTTGGTGGGTTAGTCCCCAATTTTTTATTTTGTTTTTTTGTTAGTGGCTTTAGCCTAGGGTTTTCTGAATTTTTATGTTATTCACCTATTGCTACCATTTTAAGCGTGCTTGAAATTAGATTTGTTTTGATTCCTGAGTGGGAATTTACCTTAAAATTTTTTGTTTTCCCTTCTATTTTGATTTGTTTATGTTATTTTGCAATATTTTGATTTTTTATTATTTTTTGGCCAAGGGTTCATGGGTTTGCCATGTCGCCCCTTGGCCGTTGTCACTCAGAGCGGCCGGTTCTGAGCCCTTGTCGCTCAGAGCGGCCAGGTTTGAACCCCAATGGTAAAAAATTTGACCATTGGGTCTTGGTCGCTGCTGTCTCCAACGGCCAGTTTTTGGCCACTATAGGTGACATCGGCTAAATCCCTTAGCCATTTTTTTGCATTTTTTGCTAGTTTTTGGATTTTTATGAGATATTTGTTTTTATTTGAATTTTTTGAATTTTTGATTTGTTTTATTAGGTGCAATCTTGTCCCTTTGCTTAGACTTAGAATAGCCCATCCTATTTTGCACCATTTTCATGTTTATTGTGAATTATGCCTTAGATGCATTGTAGTTATGTTTCATCTTTCTTTTGCTTTGCTTAGATCCTTACTGCTCGGGCTCGGGACCCAAAGCTCTTGCTTGACCTTCTTCCTCACTTGGATGACATGGACTAGGCATGGCTCAAGGCTCGTGGGCTCTAGTATGTTACCAGATTACCTCACCTCATGTCGAACCAGGCTTATCTTATGGCTTTGGCCCATCGCTGGGACCCTCGGACTAATACCTTCCACCTCCCGACCGACGAGATGACCATTATACCGGAGGATGTGTACAGGATCTTCTAGATCCCTTTTGATGGGGTGGCTATTGTTTCTTCGACCACTAATGATCAGGTGGCTATCTTCACTCGGGTGTTCGGGAGGCATTCTAAGAATGCTCTCAAGGACACCAGGTCTGGGGGAGTGTCTATCATCCGCTGGTATCGAGAGTAGGTTTTCACAGTGAGGCATGTAGTGCTGCTGATGGTCATCAACAATGTCCTCATCCCAAATTTCTCAGGCTTGAGGTTCCCTTGGAACCTCCTTGTGATGGTTCAGGACCTAATGGACAATGAGGAGCCTATCATATATGCATGGGGTAGGTCTCTATTGGCTCAGTGTTATGATGAGTTGTACCACATCCACTAGAGGGGTCGTGTCAGCATCGCCTACAGTTGGCTTCTACAGGTCTGGGGATGGGAGCACATTAGGGTAGATCACCCTAAGGGGCTTCCTATTGAGATCATAGTTATGGATGGGAGGATGCAGTGCTATGGTGCTAGGTGGGCCAGAGAGAGCGAGGAGCGCAAGAGCCACACATTTTTTGGGGAGCTGACTCATTACACTAACACTTTCACTGGACTCTAAGATGGAGATATCATATGGCACCCTTATCATGAGTGTCCTGCTTGGGATGACCCTGACAACTTTACTGCTAGGATGTGGTGCGAGCGATGGCTCATTGGCCATAAGGTCAACATCCGAGAGCACTTCTTCTACTCTCGGGTTCTTCATCAGTACGGGTTGCAGTAGGATGTGCCACTAGTACCATTTCTGTATAGGCGCATCAGAGTAGAGAGAGACCTCCCTCCTCGATAGGTTATAGAGCTGGATGATGAGGAGGATGCCCCAGCTGTTGATCCTGGAGTAGCTGGTGGAGTCACAGAGGCATTTGCATGGTGGTGGGGTGACCTGATGTGGTATGGTGAGGGTAGTCTAGGCCAAGAGGATGATGGAGGAGATGGGGCAGACCCAGCGGGGTGTAGGGTTCATGCTAGGACTACGACATGGGGCCAACAGGTAGAGCAGGTGGTAGCGAAGGAGCAGGAGGCTCCTGAGGAGGTGGAGGAGGAGATGGAGCCTAAGGAGAGAGATTCTCCTCTTAGGGCACAACTACATGATGTGGAGGTCGAGCTCCAGTCGGCCAAGATATAGGTACAGTAGTACGATGCCACCATAGCACAGAGGGATGCTACTATAGCTCAACTGTCAGACCAGATACGGGATTTATAGGCTGCTCTAGGAGGAGCTACCCAGATGTAGGTTTTTGTTGCCCCTCCTACTCCCAAGGATCCTTCGAGGGTAGCTCTCGAGATTGAGGTCCATCATCTATAGGGTTTTCTAGATGAGAGTGATGTACAGATTGCTGAGGATGCAACCTAGATTATCGCTCTCTCGAGGTAGATCATTAGGCTAGGTGCCATCCCTAGGGTGAGAGGAGCCACAGGTGGGTCACAGGTTAGCAGGAGTTCTACAACAGGGTAGTCTTCCATCCGACCTAGTCATGGGGCCCGACCTCGTACAGAGAGACCAGCAGGGTCTAGCTCACACCATTCTCCCAGAGATCCATCCATAGGGGGCGGTGCTGCAGGGGGTGCAAGCCCAGTATTTGATTGATGATACTCTTGGTTTTGATTCATTTTTGAGGTTAGGATGACCTATATGACTATCGCCCATGGGTATTTTTGTATATCCATGGACTTGACACACATAATTTTATGATATCTTTTCATTATGACTCATTATGTGTATCATTTATTGCTCATGTTTTTGTTGTTATTTTGTTTTATGATGTGATGTGATGATGGTATTATGATGATTTGATGTATATGTTAGATGATAGATGATATTGTAGATGCTTATATGGATGTGTAAATGCTTATATGATTTGATGATATGACGTGATGTATTTTGATGATGAATGATGAATTCATGATTGTATGCAAATGGATATTGCCTATGTGTTTTATGATGTGCTTTATGATGTGATGATGGATGATTCATGACTTGTGTTTGTGGATGTGATGTTATTGTTAAATGCATGTTTTAATTTTGCTTTAATTGTATGCATCTAACTTATGTGATGGGATGGTATAAACGAACCTGTATGCTCTAATCACTTAAAACATAAGGAATGCATATGACATTGACAATATTAATGGGTGATACCACAGAAAGTAAAAAAATAATCATGAATTTTAAATAATCACTCTTATCATAAGAATTGATTAAGTATTCATATATGAGATGTAATGGTGTGTAATGTATTTTCTTAATAAGTTTCTGTAAATTAAAAGATATAAAGTAGTCAGTGGTCGTCTATATACTATTTCTAATATATATGCGGTATCTGTCCTACTATGTTGATACCCCCTAATTTATAGAATCTTATAAATAAAGTGATGGTGTGAATGATGTTATGATTTGTTGCTATTTAAGAATTTTTGGGGCTTTTCGGAGATTCAAACACTCTAGTTACCCTATCAACAGTTGTCTACTGGCCACTTAGACTTTTGAAAAGTAAGGCTTTTACCATGGACCTGGTTTTTCATGATCTCTGTGTGTGCAAGTGATTGTATATTTTGAGGTAGAACTCAAGCATTTCCTTCGATGTCAGGAGGGATTCTTTCAGCCCATTGCTAAGATCGGGGATCCTCAAGTGTTCATCTCATCCTTATGTTGGACTTAGTTGGACTATACCACTAGGCAATATTGGGTTACCTAAGCTAGCTCATCCACATTCAAACATTGGTCTACACAAATGCATGAAGCAATTGTGGTAGACATATCGTCATGCATAAGGATTTCTCCTTCCAGTTTTGTACAATGCTAAGAATTCTAGGGATTCAAGCTTTATTCCCTTTTTGGCTTCTTTTTGGCTTTGGATATTTGCTCATATGTAGTGATGAAAATCACTGTTTATTTTTTATTGATTTTTCTTTGAGCGAGGATTTTTGTAGTGATGATAATCACTATTTATTTTGCTCATATGTAGTGATGAAAATCACTGTTTATTTTTTATTGATTTTTTTTGAGCTAGGATTTTTTGATTTTCTGATTTGATTATTGGATTATTGCTTTGAAATCTGGATTGTATGCTTGGCCTTTTGAATATGTACTTTTCTTTGGGATTTTGCTTATTTTGATTTAAGCAAGGGATTTGGATAGGGTAAAGCTTGTCCTTTTGCCAATTCTCAGCACCTTTAAACCGGTTGCACAGGGGGATAAGCAAGGAAGATCCTTTTCGCTTAAGGTAACCTAGACCACTTTTGGTAGCTTTCATATTTTCCTTGTACCAGCTAGGATTTTAGTGTTTCAATTAGTGACGGGATCTTGAATATCCAAGGCATTATCACAGCTAGACCTTACCTTCTACTAATCAAAGTTGTTTTCCACAAAAGTTGATAAGATCACTAGGTGTGGTTGATTAACCAAAAAACCTTAGTATATTATGTATAGCAACAAATAATGGTTGTGTTGAAAAACACAATTACACACATGTGTTGATGGAGGTATGGATTTGAATGATTTGTGCGACAAACTGTGGTATCACTTTTAAGGCTCTCATGACATATGCAATTGTAGTGGATATGAAAATGCAATGCAATGATGTGGATGCAAGATGTGAGATGCAATTGTTTTTGTATTTTTGATTTTTATGTTGTTTTTGTACTTTTGTTTAATTTTGACCAAAGGGCTTATTATACCTTTGGGGATTTTTTATTTTTGACCAAGTAGCATGAAGTACCCTTGGAGCTTTTTGATTTTGACCAAGTGGCATGAAGTACCCTTGGAGCATTTTGATTGAAGTTGACCAAGCGGTTTGAATACCCTTGGAGCTTTTTGAATTGATTTTGACCAAGCGGTTTGAATTACCCTTGGAGCTTTTTGATTGAATTTGACCAAGCGGCTTGAATTACCCTTGGAGATTTTTTATTGAAGTTGACCAAGCGGTTTGAATACCCTTGGAGCTTTTGAATTGATTTTGACCAAGCGACTTGAATACCCTTGGAGCATTTTGAATTGATTTTGACCAAGCGGCTTGGATACCCTTGGAGCCTTTGATTGTATTTTTGAAATTTTTATGTTTTTATGATTTGTTTGTATTTTTGACATATTTGAATGTTTTTGTGTTTTATGAAATATTTTAATGTTTTTTGTATTTTATGACATATTTGATTTTTTTGTATTTTATGACATATTTGAATGTTTTTGTATTTTATGACATATTTGAATTTTTTTGTATTTTATGACATATTTGAATTTTTTTGTATTTTATGTGTAGAATTGCTTTAAGTGAATGATATTGAGAGGCTCAGGCTCATCAAAACCATCTAATGATATAAGGCGATATGCTCCAGGCCCAAATCTCTGTGAAATCATGTATGGGCCTATCCAGTTTGTCATGAACTTATCTCGTAGGTGTCGTGACAAATTTGAATTATGCTGGTTTTCTTTGAGCACTAGATCTCCAACCTTGAATTCCCTTAGGTGGAATTTACTATTGTAAGCTCACGCAAGGTGATATTGGTAAACATGAATATGCTCTAAAGCATTGACTCAACATTCATAAAGAAGCATCAACTGATCAAGGTGGCCTTACTACATGACATCATCATCTATGAAGTCCTTTAATGCTATGCATAGAGTCAAAATTTCCAACTCTAGTGGCATGATGGCCTCAGTTCCATATACTAGTGAAAATAGTGTTGCCCCAGTGGGCGTCCGTATACTAGTCCTGTATGCCCATAGTGCAAGAGGTAACTGCATGTGCCAATACTTGTGATTGTCTTGCACCGTCTTCCTCAAGATGGAGACTATTATTTTGTTTGAGGCTTATGCTTACCCGTTTGCTTGTGGATAATAAGGCATTGAAAAACTATGCTGAATATGGTATTTGTTCATTAAAGCCCACACATTTTTGTTCTTGAAAGATGGCCCATTATCCGATATTATCTTAGAAGGGACCCCAAAATGACTTATGATATTGTGGAGTATAAACTCCATAATCCTTGGTCCAATTGTTGATGTTAAGGGGATCGCCTCCACCCATTTATTGAAGTATTCTGTGGCTATTATGATGAATGTGTGTCGGCATGAGGATGGGGTGAGATCTTCCCAATCAAGTCTAGTCCCCACTATGAGAATGGCCATGCTACCTGGATGGGTTGCAAGGCTTGCGATGGTAAGTGCATTAGATTTGCATGATGTTGGCACTTACTACATTTCTTGACATACTCATAGCAGTCCTTTTCCATGGTGGGCCAATAGTAACCCATTCTCAAGATGCGCTTAATGATGACCATGCCACTAAAATGCCCTCCACATGTACCATCGTGAGCTTGTGAAATTGCCTAGGATGCTTCTTGGGGCTCAAGACAACGGAGTAATACTCCATCATATCCTCTTCTATAGAGTATTTCTCCTAGCAAGATGTATCTTGTTGCTCTCTATTTGAATGTTTGCCTTTTAGTATGTGAAAAACCTTGAGGTACTATTCCAAGCTTCAAGAAGTCCCACAGTTGGGAAAGCCAATCTTGATAAGCCACAAATTCTATAGAAAATACAACTTGCTTTTCCTATATTTCTGAGCTGGTGAACACAAATTGAGGAACAACTCTATGGTGTATGGTTGTACCACACTCCACAGGTCCTTGGGAGATCAAATATCCCCAAGGTGCTATTTAAAAGAAATATTTGGTTGTTAAGGACCAATCCTGATTTGGCTCGATGTTGATCATGTTGACTGATTCTTTATTGTTAAAATCTTCATGGCATATTGCTGAGTGTGAAAGCACTTTTACATGAATAGTTATAAAATAAGTAGATTAATTCTAAGGGATTAAGGATCCCAAAGAGGCCATAGTGTCTACAAATCTATTCAACGTACGAGGGATTGCCTCGATGTCATACCATTCTAGTCGAGCTAGGTAGGTGTCAACAAGTTCCTTGTAAGTTTTCAGGAGTGGGCACCTGCATTGAAATAGTCCTTTGACCTAGTTTACTATGAGAAAGGAGTCACCAAATATATTCAATATTTTAATACCCATTTCTATGGATTTTTGGAGTCCCAGGATCAATGCTTCATATTATTTGTTGTTGTTTGTACAAGGGAAGTATAGTTTGAATGATAAGGGGCAATGGAGTGTCTTGCAGTGTGATAAAGACAATCCCTGCTCTGCCCCCTTGTTCACACTTTGAACAGTCGAAGAAAAATGATGTCTCTTTATTTATTTGGTTCTTCGAGTTCTGGCGGATCTGATAATGCAAAGACCGCATCATCAGGTAATTCTATAGTGAGAGGCTTGTTATCCTGAAGAGGCACCTCTACTAATTGACTTGCTATGAACTCTATATCGAATTCTATCAATAACATGATCCACTTTGCAGTACATGTATTGTGATATGTCTTGTTCATCATGTACTGCAAAGGATTTTGTTTTGATATGATGTAGGTCTTATGGCTCAACATGTAGTGTCACATGTTGGCAATTTTGGGTACCTTGGGTCCATTGCCTTTTCTCAAGTGTAGAAGTTGTCATTGATGTCAAGAAGCTCTTGAAGGAATTTGATTTAATGTCAGATTATTCAGAGCATGGACAGTGAGTTTCCAGGAAGATCATAGTAGCCCTTTTTGCAAAATATCAAAGAAAAAGACAAGTAAGAAAAGGTATGCAGCAGGCAAGAAAAACTGTCATGATTTCGCGACATGTTAGAGGAGAGAGAAAGTGCTGGAAAAACTGTCACGATTTCGTGACATGTTTGAGGAGAGAGAAAGAGCTGGCAAAACTGTCACGATTTCATGACATGTTGGCAGAGAAGAAGAGCAAGGTGGAAAGTGTCACGATTTCATGACATGTCGCATTTTCGTGACTCGAAAAGTGCAGGAAGGCAGAGAAGGAAAAGTGTCACGATTTCATGACATATTGCAAAGAAGATTGTACGGATGAAAAAGTGTCACGATTTCGTGACATGTTGCAGGAGAGGGAGTCCAAAAGAGAAAGTGTCACGATTTCATGACATGTTGCTGGAGAGAGAGTCCAAAAGGAAAAGTGTCATGATTTCACGACATAATGCTGAAAAGAGAGTCCGTAGTGTGAATTGTCATGATTTCACGACAAGTTCGAAGAGAGAGAAAGTAGCAAGACAAAGTGTCACGATTTCCATGACATCAACGATTTCTGTGACATGCAGCAAAGGGAAGAGTCGAAATCTGAAAGCGTCACGATTTCACGACAGGTTGCAAAGAAATCGTACGAATGCAAGAAGTGTCATGATTTCATGACAGGTTGAGATGGCAGCATTCAGTTGGAGAAAGTGTCATGATTTCATGACAGAAATAGGAAGCAAGTCTTCAACAGAAGAAGCGTCATGATTTCGCGATGAATTCAAGAAGGAAGAGCTCGAAGGTGAAAGTGTCACGATTTCATGACATGTTCCAGTTTCACGGGCGTAAGGCAGAGAAAAGCATAAGGCAACGAAAATGTCACGATTTCATGACATGTTCCATTTTTGCTAGTGCAAGCTGAGAAAAGGTTGAGAAAGCAAGAAGGGTCACGATTTCATGATAGAATTGAAGATGACATCAGCAGAGGCAGAAGTGTCATGATTTCATGACAAAAGTAGAGAAGAAGGCCATGAAGATAGAAGGGTCACGATTTCATGACAGGAGTGAAGATGACGTCAACAGAAGCAGAAAGTGTCGTGATATCATGACAAAAGCCATAAGATAGTGTACGATTGCAAAGGTGTCATGATATCATGACATGTTGTAGTTTCACGATAGAAGCTACAGAGGAGTTGCAGAGGTAGTGAAGTCGACAAAGTTAAATTTGGGTCGACGAAGTTTAGGGTTTGTAGCCGATGTAGTTTAGGGTGTGCAGCCGACTAAGATCAAGGTTTTAATCTTGAAAGTGTTAGTATAAAAGGAGGGCTGCTTGGAGAGTTAAGCATCGATCATGTGTGTGTTCGAAGTGCGACTTTCACAGATAGAGTGCGGGGGAGAAGTTCGATCGTCGAGTACAGAGTGCATTTCTTTCGAATCGTCTAAGTGAGAGAGATCGCAAGGAATCAGAGTGCGCGAAGACAGTGCTACTATGTTTTGTGCAGAGAAAGCAGAGGGCGTAGTAAGCGCAACAGGCAAAGATGAAAGAGGACATTTGTGCTAGACCGAAGGACTATGTTTAGTGCAAATTCGAGGACCAACTTTTGAGGTGATAGAGTTGAGGACAGAGGTCTCCAGCCAGAGCAGGGAAGACAGGTGTCTTCTATGGATAGAGTTCCATTTGCTAAGGGCAGTGGAGGCAGAGGTCTTCTAGAGGATCACCAGCTAGAACAGAGCTAGGGGATTGGTGTCTCCTTTGGGTTGGTGCCCATAAACTTTGTAATCGGGAAAGGTATTCCCAAAATTTGATTTGATAAAATTTAGTGAAATATTTTATCCGTGGAGTAGCCCACATTGGGTGAACCACGTAAATTGTTGTGTCTCTTTGTGGATGGTGTTTTGTGCATTGCTTTGATTACGGCTTTTGATACTGCTATCTTTACACTACATAATATTGAATTGAAAGTTGAATAGAAGGAAAAAGTAAAAAGTGGTCTTATACTGTTCACCCCCCTCTCAAGTATAAGCTTGTGTTCTTCAATTGGTATCAAAGCGGGTACCTTCGAAAAGTTTAACAACTTGAAGGAAAAGCTAGCAAAGAACACAATGGATTATTCAAGTGGCAATGCAGCACCTATTCTTGATGGATCAGATTTTGGTCTTTGGAGTGCAAGGATGAAGGTTCATCTAATGGCACTTGGGAATGAGGTTTGGGAAGTGATTGAAGACGGGTACACCATTCCTGAACATGGTCCTTATACTAAAGAAGACAGGCTCCTTCATCACAGCAACTCAAAAGCAATGAATGCAATCCTGAAAGGTTTACAGAAGGTAGATCTGACCAAGGTGATTCACTGCAAGACAACTAGTGAAATGTGGAAACAGTTGCAGGTGGTTCACACAGGTGATGTAAATGTCCGAAAGGCTAAGTTGAGACACTTCAAAGGTATGTTTGAACAACTCAAGATGAATGATGATGAAAATATTAGTGACTACATGCTTCGTATGGATGAGGTTGTTAACTCCATGAAAGACTTAGGTCTTGAGCTTGCTGAAAATGATGTTTGTGATAAGATTTTAAGATCTCTTCCTAATAGATTTAGTGAAAATATTTCTGCTATTGAGGAAGCTAAAGATTTGGATAAGTTGAAAAAGGATGAGCTCCATAGTATACTTGCAAGCATTTGAGTTGAGAACTCAAGTGAAGGTTGATGTCAAGAAAGAGGCAGCTTTCAAGGCTACCAAGAAATCCAAGGGTAAACAGCTTCAAGAGAGTGATGAGTCTTCCAGTGATGAAGAGGCATATTACAGCAAGAAAGGCAAGTTCTCTAGAAAGCTCAAAAGCATGAAAAATATAAGATGTTTCAATTGTGGAAAGTTCGGTCATTATGCTACTGACTGTACTGTTCCCAAGAACGAAAGTGATGAAGATATACAGGATTCTAAAAGCAAGGATTCTAAAAAGCACAAGCATCACAGGAAAAACAAAGATGAGCGCAACAATCAAGGAAAGAGGTATTCTCACAAGCACAAGAAGAGTTTATACCTAGACAAAGCAAGTAAGTGTTCTAGTAGTGATAGTGAAAGTTCTTCAAGTGATACTGAAAATGAGATGTTGTTCATATCAAAAAAAGAGGAAGAACCGAAACATAGATTCATTATCATGAAATGTCTTAGATGTGGAAATTTTGGTCACCTTGAGGATGATTGCACAAATGATGATCTGGTTTCTAGTATGTATGAGGATGCTTCAGAAAACTATAAGGAAGATGCATGTATGGTTTTTGAAAAAGGTAGCACCTCTAGTGATAGGAAATCTGAAAAAGGGTTTGATGATTCAGAAAGCAAACAAATAAAGGATCTAGAAAGTGAACTTACTAACGCTCTTAGTGTTTTGAAAAAGGAAAGAAAGAAGAATGCTAGACTCAAGGATAAGTTAGATGAATGTTGTATGGAGAGAGATGATCTTATAGAAAGTCTCGACGTCTCTATGGCTAAGACACAAGAACTCAAGGATGAGTTAGAGTCTAAGGTTCTTGAATACAGTGAGTTAGAACAAAAAATGGCTTCTTTGAAAGAGGAAACTAAAGAGTACAAGGATAAGCTTTACAGGTTTCAAGATAGCTCCAAAAAGGTTAAGTCACTCATCAAAGGTCAAAGAAAGACAACGGATAAAACAGGCCTTGGTTTTGTCAAGGAACAAGCTGGAGAATCTAGTAAGAGACTCCAAAAGGAAGAGAGTTCTGATAAGGAAAGTATTTCAGATTATGAGTCCTTGGATGATAGATGCGTAGAAATAGAAAACAAAATTCAGAATGAAAAGAAGAAGTTTTCAGGACCCAAGAGGTCGGATAAAGGTAAATTTCATGGCAGATGTTTTGCGTGTTACAGGTTTGGTCACATGGCTGCACATTGCATGGCTCAAGTGAAGAAGGTGAACGGCAATTTTAGAAGCGCTAGTTTCTTTCGAGGGTATTGCTACTCTTGTCAACAGTTCGGGCACAAGGCAGTCTATTGCAAGGTAAATAACAGGAACAGGTTTGATCAGAACAGGTTTAGGCAGAACTGGCGGATTCAAAGAACAGGTATGCCTAAAAGAAATAACATTGTTACTTGTTATAAGTGCAACAATGAAGGTCACACAACTAGACAGTGTAGAGCTAAACTTTCAAGGTACAAAAATAGGAACAGTGGTATAAACAGGTCCAAGGATCAAGGCATGAACAAAAATAGGGATGAGAACAAGAACAAGAACAGGAATGATAATAGGAAAAAGAACAGTGACAAGAACAAGAATACGGGCAAAGAATTCAAGAGAAGGCCCGACAAGGAAATTGTAGACGCTGATGATGATCAGTGCCTAATGGGAGTTTTACTCCCACCCCTATTTTAATCACCTCATCAGGAGGTGGGGGAGGGACTAAGCTAAGAGGCTCATTCTTAGTCCCGAGCCCCAAAGGTGACCCTTTGCCATTGATGACAAAGGGGGAGAGATATGAGTAAGGGGGAGAGCTTCAAGTGAAGAGAAGAGCTTCAAGTCAGGGGGAGCAAAACTTCAAAGGCAGATTCTCAGTTGTTAGCACAGTTGGTTTCAGTTTTGGCTCTTGAGATGAGTTTTCAGTGAAGGGTTGCCATCAATGACAAAGGGGGAGATTGTTGGCAATTTTGGGTACCTTGGGTCCATTGCCTTTGCTCAAGTGTAGAAGTTGTCATTGATGTCAAGAAGCTCTTGAAGGAATTTGATTTAATGTCAGATTATTCAGAGCATGGACAGTGAGTTTCCAGGAAGATCATAGTAGCCCTTTTTGCAAAAGATCAAAGAAAAAGACAAGTAAGAAAAGGTATGCAGCAGGCAAGAAAAATTGTCATGATTTCATGACATGTTAGAGGAGAGAGAAAGTGCTGGAAAAACTGTCATGATTTCATGACATGTTTGAGGAGAGAGAAAGAGCTGGCAAAACTGTCATGATTTCGTGACATGTTGGCAGAGAAGAAGAGCAAGGTGGAAAGTGTCACGATTTCATGACATGTCGCATTTTCGTGACTCAAAAAGTGCAGGAAGGCAGAGAAGGAAAAGTGTCGCGATTTCGTGACATATTGCAAAGAAGATTGTACGGATGAAAAAGTGTCACGATTTCGCGACATGTTGCAGGAGAGGGAGTCCGAAAGAAAAAGTGTCATGATTTCATGACATATTGCTGGAGAGAGAGTCCGAAAGGAAAAGTGTCATGATTTCGTGACATAATGCTGAAAAGAGAGTCCGTAGTGTGAATTGTCATGATTTCATGACAAGTTCGAAGAGAGAGAAAGTAGCAAGACAAAGTGTCACAATTTTATGACATGCTACAGAACTCAAAGTAAGAACTGTCACGATTTTGTGACATGCAGCAAAGGGAAGAGTCGGAAGCTGAAAGAATTGCGATTTCATGACAGGCTACAAAGAAATCATACGGATGTAGAAAGTGTCACGATTTCAGACAGGTTGAGATGGCAACATTCAGTTGGAGAAAGTGTCACGATTTCATGACAGAAATAGGAAGCAAGTCTTCAACAGAAGAAGCGTCACGATTTCATGACGAATTCAAGAAGGAAGAGCTCGAAGGCGAAAGTGTCACGATTTCACGACATGTTCTAGTTTCGTAGGCGTAAGGCAGAAAAGCATAAGGCACGAAAATGTCATGATTTCTGACATGTTCCATTTTTGCTAGTGCAAGCCGAGAAAAGGTTGAGAAAGCGAGAAGGGTCACGATTTCATGATAGAATTGAAGATGACATCAGCAGAGGTAGAAGTGTCATGATTTCATGACAAAAGCAGAGAAGAAGGCCATGAAGATAGAAGGGTCACGATTTCACGACAGAAGTGAAGATGACATCAGCAAAAGTAGAAAGTGTCATGATATCATGACAAAAGCCATAAGATAGTGTACGATTGCAAAGGTGTCATGATATCGTGACATGTTGTAGTTTCATGATAGAAGCTATAGAGGAGTTGCAGAGGCAGTGAAGCCGACAAAGTTAAATTTGGGCCGACGAAGTTTAGGGTTTGTAGTCGACGTAGTTTAGGGTGTGCAGCCGACTAAGATCAAGGTTTTAATCTTGAAAGTGTTAGTATAAAAGGAGGGCTGCTTGGAGAGTTAAGCATCGATCGTGTGTGTGTTCGAAGTGCGACTTTCATAGATAGAGTGCGGGGGAGAAGTTCGATCGTCGAGTACAGAGTGCATTTCTTTCGAATCGTCTAAGTGAGAGAGATCGCAAGGAATCAAAGTGCACGAAGACAGTGTTGCTGTGTTTTGTGCAGAGAAAGTAGAGGGCATAGTAAGCGCAACAAGCAAAGATGAAAGAGGACATTTGTGCTAGACCGAAGGACTGTGTTTAGTGCAAATTCGAGGACCAGCTTTTGAGGTGATAGAGTTGAGGACAGAGGTCTCCAACCAGAGCAGGGAAGACAGGTGTCTTCTATGGATAGAGTTCCATTTGCTAAGGGCAACGGAGGCAGAGGTCTTCTAGAGGATCACCAACTAGAACAGAGCTAGGGGATTGGTGTCTCCTTTGGGTTGGTGCCCATAAACTTTGTAATCGGGAAAGGTATTCCCAGAATTTGATTTGATAAAATTTAGTGAAATATTTTATCCGTGGAGTAGCCCACATTGGGTGAACCACGTAAATTGTTGTGTCTCTTTGTGGATGGTGTTTTGTGCATTGCTTTGATTACGGCTTTTGATATTGCTATCTTTACACTGCATAATATTGAATTGAAAGTTGAATAGAAGGAAAAGGTAAAAAGTGGTCTTATACTGTTCACCCCCCTCTCAATATAAGCTTGTGTTCTTTATCACAACTTTCTAGTTGCAAATACCACTGTTAAACACAACTTTTTAACATACGCATATCCTATCTCATAGCTCACCAAGGTGCGACTAATGTAATATACTAGTTGCCCTTTGTCTTGTGCATTATTTTGGGCTAAAATGGTACCCAATGTGAAATTAGTAGCCGATATATATAGTAAAAATGGTATGTCTGGCCTTGGTGGAGCCAATACTGATGACATTGCCAAATAAGTTTTTATATTTGCAAAGGCATGATGGTATTCTTCATCCCAATGAAATGGGACCTCATTGTGTAGCAATCAATTCATGGGTTGGCATTTTTTTGATAATTGCATGATGAATATTTTTATGGATGCTATTTTGCCTTGTAGGCTCCTTAGCTCCCTAATGTTGGTAGGGGTGGACATTTCCAATATAGCCTTTACCTTTGCAGGATCTACTTTGATGCCTCTCTTGGATATGATGAATCCCAAAATATTGCCAGAAGTTATGCCAAATAGGCACTTTGTAGTATTCAATTGGACGCTGTGTTCTATGAGGTGATCAAAGAAATGTCTAAGGACTTCAGCATGCTCTTGCCGCAATAGGGACTTGGCTAGTAAGTCATCTATGTAATCCTCTAAGATCTTATGCATATAGTCATGGAATATGTAAGTCATGGCCCGCTGATATGTGGCACCAACATTTTTTATACTGAATGGCATAAATTTGTAACATAATGTTCTCCATAGGATAATGAATGTAGTTTTATGTTGATCTTAAAGCTTAATCTGGATCTGGTTATATCTGGAAAAACCATCCATTAGAGAAAGCATCTCATGACCTACGATTGTATCTACAAGATCATCTATGTTTGGAAATGGGAATGAATCCTTTGGTGTTGCCCTATTTAAATATTTGAAATCCGTGCAAATACAAACTCTTCCATTGGGTTTCCCCATAGGTACCATGTTTGACACCCACTCAGGGTAGTCTATAGGAACTATGAATACTGCATTCGATAGTTTTTACAATTCATTCTTTACCATCAAAGTGATGGTTAGATGCATTTTCCTCAGCTTTTGCTTGACTGGCTTCTTCATGGGATCCAATGAAAGGTTGTGAACTACTAAATTTGGATTTATCCCTGGCATGTCTTTGTATGTCCAAGAAAAAATATTTGGCCTCTCTTTGAGGAGAGGAATTAGTATGGCTTGTTCCTCTAGAGATAGACATTCTCTGAACTTGACTTCTATTGGTTGGGTAGGATCATCACTGATGTCCACCTTGAAAGTCACTTCTATAGCCATATGTGACCCATCCTCTAGCTGATGAGGCATGGGTATCAAATGAATGTTATAGATGGGATTCATAGGACCTACTGACTTAGGTTACAAACCAACATGGAAAACATCATACGTATACCCTAATGCAAAATATAATGGTTGTAACATGTCTTTGTTGGGTAAGAGGTATTCAGGTTCTATGGGTGAATTGACATGATCCTAATCAATAGCAACTACATCAATATGCAATAATTTGGTAGGATCTACTGGAATGTGAAAAAAAGTGGTCAAATCAATGGAGATCATGTTGATGGATGGAATGAAGTCTCTAGGACCTCCTGGGTGTAATATTATCTTAGAGGTTTCCCTTCCATACTCACGATGAGGTTCTGGAGGAATGGGAATTTTTGGATCTGGCCTATGAGCAAGGTAGATAATAGGATCATTGGGCTCTAATCACTCTATGAATATAGGTAGAGGGGAATTGACCATCCGATGAATGTCAGCTAGGTCAATAGGTCTCCCAAAAATCATAGATGAGGATCTATAGCATAGAGTGCTGCCTCACTCTATACTATATTGTTTGCTTTTCACAAGTGGTGAGGTCCAAGATAAGCCATCTCGATCTCATCCTCAAAGTCATCATCACTTATCCAAAAATTGTTAGCATTGGTATGCAGCCCTAAGACAAGGGGCTCATGTATTGGCCCCAAGTAGGCCATATCTATTTCATCTTCATATTCTTCATCACTTATGAAGAATCCATTTGCATTTGTCTCTTGCCCCAAAGTTAAGGATTGATGGCTTAAGCCTAAGTAGGCTATTTATTTTGATTCTTCTAATTCATAGTCAATTTCATTTGATGCATACCCACTATCATCGTGGATGGAACATGTGAATATTTGTAAATAGCGAGGCCCCTAATAGGCTAAGCCAAGTTGTGTCTCATCATCACTTGCTTCATATCTATTCTCCTCATCCCATGAGTTGTACCCTATTGGGATAGAATCAATTGAGATGTTTGGATGGTAAATTTTAGGTGGTGGTATGTTTATCGTGGCCACTTGTTTGTTGCTCAAATTTCTTGTTCTTAGGGGGTGATAAGGAATGAAATCAATGTATTCTCATAACCCTAAGATTAATCTTTCCAATACCACTGCAAGAGAGTTATCTCGACCTCTGATATAATAGCCTAGGCCAAATATATCAAAAGGAAGCTAATATTGTGGCTCGTATGGCCACCTGCACCCCTAATCATATATGCTAAGGCCATAGCCATGCCAATGGCAATTCTCAAATTAGCTTAGAGCAAACTCGAGGTTAGATAGATAACAAACATTGAATATGAATAATTTATAACTATCCTCTTCTATGTTTGAATACTTATGGGCACAGTCCAGGTTGACATAGGCAAAATTAGTTTGGTTAGGAGGGATTCCAAGTGGAACCACTATTCCTACTGGTGGCCTCAAGTCCTTAGGCCTTCCCATTTTTTGTGCAGACTCAATGATAGGCATAAAGGTAATGTTCTACACAAGGTACTCCCCTATGCCTATGCTTGCCAAGTGTATTGATGCATGCGATGTAGATGACCCTACGGATGACACTGGCAAAGCAAGGTGATAATAACTATCTTCATATTGATATTGAAGATCTTCCTCTTCCATAGGACTTGGCATTTTGCCAATGGCTATAGTTGGCTCTTCCTTGGAATTTTCTTCCTTAACTAAGGGTACCTTTAGCTTTTGATTGTCTTTTGGTTTTGACGTTAATGGTACTTTATAAGCATTGACTACTTTGAGTGCACCAGGAGGTCTTGAAGTGCATGGGTATTTTCTTACCCCTTTGTCTTCGTTATCCAATTGTGTGGTTGGGGATGAAGGTGCCACGTACATGTGAGTAGAAGGGATTACAAATTCTCCTGGAATATCCACTTGATGGATGTATTTAAAAGGCTCTTCATTGGCCAGAACCACATAGACTTTGTTTTCATGCACATACTTGACACACTGGTGCAAGATCGAAGGCACACACTTCATGGCCCTTATCCAAGGATTCCCTAAGAGGATGTTGTACTACATAGCTCATTCCAAGACATGACACATCATAGGTATGGTATTGTGTCCCACCTTGATGGGTAGGACTATCATTCCCACAGTATTGCATAAAGTATCATTAAAAGCTCTCAATGTGTAAGGTCTTGGAATGATATTGGACTTGGACATCTTGAGGTTCTCTATTGCAGTTGTTGTAATGATGTTTATCGATGAACCTGTATCAACCAAGGCCCTTTTGAAAGGTAAGTTGTTGATTTTTTGCTATAATTTTTAGTGGAGGGTCTGGTAAGGTAGCAGGAATTGTCTTAATCTCATGATCATAGAATCGAATTATCGGCTCCTAGAATTCTTATATTTGTCCCACAAAGTGAGTGAATGCATTCGCATCTTGTGGTTGGAGCTCAATTGTCCTTAAAATCTCCATTAGAGTCTCCCTATGCTTTGGGGACTATTGTATGAGCTCATAGATAGATAAATTAGCTAGAGTCATCTATAGGTTTTACTTCAATCTACTCCGAATAGTTACCATAGGTTGCATTGGTGGACCTGGAAGGTTGTATTGCCTTTGCCTAGGAGCAGCTAGGATGTTCATGAAAGCTACAGGTGGTTGCGGTTGACCATACCGCCTATTCCTTGTTGTTATGTTAACAATCTTAACTATCCCAACACATCCGTGGGTAGGTATATCAGCTCAAACCTGATTGACTTGGGCCCCTTGATCTCTAGGGGCATCATTATTGGGCAATGGGTTTATGTATATGCCCATGTCTCTGTTATCAAGAGGTAATGGGTTGTCAAATTTGAGTTCTCTTGCCTCAATCATATTTTGCACTTGATGCTTAAACTCAACGTAAGCCTCAATGTCATGCCCCAGTATCCTGTGATAAGGGAAAAATTGATCTTCCCTATATCATTTTGGATTAGTATGGTTGGGATCTATAAGCGGTGTATCAGGAAATATGATCCCCCTGGCCTCACTCAACTGATTGAAGATTGATTGCATTGATTCTGTTAGAGGCATGAAATAACGAGGTGACTTGCATTCTCTATTTCTTACCTGGCAGGGGATGTGCTTGATAGTTCTAGGGTCATTGTGCACCCCCATCCTTAGGTGTAGCCAATATAATTTGATTTACTAGAGCATGATTTCCCTACTTCTACTTGTACTTGTTATTTTTACCATTCTTATTCCACTCCTTTTTATTTCAGAGTTTAATGGTTCCCTCATCTATTTTTATTTCTTTTATGAGCTTAGCCTGTGCCAAAGCTTCCTCAAACAAAGGATACCACTGAATTTGTAGCAAGAGGGAGATGTGTTTAGAGAAACTTTTGGTGAACATGCGAATGATCTCTTCTATGGGAATAGAGAATGATAATTTCACCATGATTTTACTCCATCTATTCCCATAATCCATTACTAGCTCATCATCATACTGTTTCAAGTTGGCCAGGTTTGAAAGGTTCACCTTATTATTAGCACCAAAGGAGAAATGCTTTAGGAATGTGTTTACTAGTTGTTCAAAGTTGGTTATGCTTTGCTTATATAGTTGATTGAACCATTGAGTGGCAGCATCTAAAAATGTCATTATGAATGTTATTAGCATGAGAGTGTCATTGTATTCAATATGAAAATAGGCATTGATAAAATTGGTGATGTGCTCTTGTGCATCCTCTTCACCCTTAAAATTTTCTAACCTAGGTATCTCAAAGTTATTAGGATATGAGGGCTAGGGATTTATGGGCACAATAGTTGGTTGTGTATTTTGCTCAATGTTGGCGAGTTCCCAACTGCCTCTTGTTTTTCAAAGGTTTTCATATTTTTAGTAAGATCTTGAAATACCTTTTATGCATGGATTTCCTCATCTTGTAAGCCTATTTATAGTGGCAATGGAGGTAACTCTCTATCCATTTGATTTGTTCCATTTTCCTCCCTCCTACGAGGGGAATCAAGGTTGTGATCCTGGTTTGTTGTGTTTGCCCTTCCCCCACTAGTTGGATTTCGTTCATGATTTGGTGGGGGATTTCATTATGGGCAATCTTGTCTAGTGCACCTCCCCTTAGGTGAGTTAGTGCATCTAGTTATTTTGTGGTCACCACCATTTTTTTGTAAATTGTTAAGAGCTAGCCGCTCAGCTTGCTCTCTTAAAAACTGCTCATGTTCACACAAGAGTCTTTCTATTTGTTTATCCTGTTTAAGATATTCCACTAGCTCTCGCTCCTCATGTAATGCATTTTCTAACCACTATATTTGGTTAGTTTGCATTTTTATAGAAGACTCATGTTTATCTAAATCTGTTCTTGTTGTATTGACTCAAAGATTCCTCGAGGAGGTTTTTGTTGTACCTGTACTCTTGCTAGCTAATGTGACTTGTTTAGTGTACTGTTGAGTATCCCTACAATCAGAATCTAGGCTTCTACTATGGGGTTGCTCTGAGGTACCCCCAAACTAAGGTATATGTTTAGAAGTCACAGTTCATGAGCTTCCAGATGCAGAGTTCTCAGTAGCTATAGTTATTTGAGTTGGTCGTGTAGGAAATCGATCAAACCTTTTTAGCTGTCTTGTTTTCCATGGCTGGTCCCACGGCGTGCCATTTACTCCTATGAGGTCATAGTATATGGGAATATTTACTTTTTTGTGAAGGGTTTCTTATATTTGATTCCCATGGCTATATGTAACTCTAGTTTCCTGCACTTCAATAGGATGACTCTTGCATGCCTTCTGGATGAAGAGGGCTTTGTGACATGTTTTCTTCATGTTGATGGAGATGTAGCAATATCGTCATACCTATGTGAAGAATGAGTTTTAGAACCTTCTTTATGCCCATGTGAGGAGGAGGCCCTTGAAGCTTCCTCCCATATTTGAGATGTTTCTATGTGTTTAGAGGAGGCCCTTGAGGTCTCCTCATGTCTCCTTGATGAGGATGGCTATGAAGCCTCTTTTTGTTTATGTAACTTTGTTCCATGATGTGAATACTTACTTGGGGTTTCTCGAGGAGATCCCCCAAGGGTTGAATTGTCACCCCTTAGGCTCGCAGAGCTATGTCTCATGATCTTACGGGTGAGTCATTCAATGTTACTATGACTCTACCTATGGGTATGAGTTGCTTTAGTCTCTCCCTCAGTATCATATCGAGGGTGTTTACTTATTGTTTAAACCATGTTGTTTATAAATTGATATTTTGAGTTGTAATTTAGGAATAGCCACACAATACCTAACAAATTTTTATCTTGATTACCGATTTAAGTGTGTCGTAAACTATTTGGTGTGTTTTTATGTGTTGTTCTTTCAATTTCTTGATCTTGTTCTTGGATTAAGAATGAGAAGACTCATCCATAGTGACAATCAAGTACACCCATGCCAAAAATGATTTTCTCAAAATAAGCTAGGGTACACCACTTAAGACCCAGTGGGGGTTTGCTTAGCTCTTCCACTCTGAACCAATAATTATTCCAACAGTGGGAGACAATTTGAGCACAAGTAACTTAGTGTCACTATAAGTAAGTTTATCAATCCATTTCTAGGAATATCTAGTGGGTAAACCAATGGAAGGAGATGAATTCCAATGTCACTGGATTGAATTGAAGGTTGGTGATGAAATCCAACTCCCCAATGTTTAAATGAGATGTGTGTGTGTGGTGTTCATTTTAAGCTTATGTAACATAGAATGCATCATATAGAAGCAATGAATATTTCCTATATGCCTAAGTGCAAAAATACATTTCAATATTCAAAAATATGCATGAACTACTATGATTTGTATGAGCGTACTTTATTTTGTGCATCTATGGCCTCTAGCAGGGCCTCAAATCAAGCAAACAACATACAATGTCTAGCATATTGGATTATAGGGTGAAATTTTTAGGCAGAAGTCATTGTTCCTAGCAACACCTAGTGGAAATTTAAAAGAAGACCTAAGCTATGCAAAATGCTTAATTCTTTCTTCTCTCATTCTTTCAATTTCCAAACATAAATAAGATTTAAGTTCTCTATTTTAGACACATAGAAGCAAATAGAAAGCTATAAAAATATTAGATAAGCTATACCAACCTTTGATCCAGCTTAGAGAGTTAGTGTTTTGACCTCTATTGCACTCTAGTTCTGGCCACTATTGACCAGAGCAGCTGGTTCTTGGCTGCTATAGCTCAGAGAGGCTAAAGCTCTATTGGCCACTATAGCTCAGAGTGGATAATTTTTGGTCATTGTAGCTCAGAGCAGCTAGATCTACACACAAAATTAAGTTAGTATTCTAGTAGAAAATTAAAAATCAGTGGAGGTCCCACTATGATCGCCATATATAGTGACCTTGGGATGCACGCACCACTTTAATCTACTTGCAATGTCATTAAAAAACTCAAGATGAAATGGAAGACAATGAAAAAGCATATAACACAAAAATAACAAATATGGATATTTTTATTCATATTGAAACTCAGTTACATATCGGTCCCTCTTAGGGATACCCATTTTGATACAATAAGTTTACAATAGACAGAATGCCCTTTCACGAAGAGGTGGTGCACTTTCAAAAAGCTCCTCAATTTTGCACATGAAAATGTATGAGGGCTTACATATGCCTCCTTCTCCAGGTATGTTTCCTAGAGGGATCCATTTTGCTCTCATATGTTGCAGATTCCATATGATGAAAATGTGGCCATGTAAGCAATAAAACAAAAACACACGCTTAGATGTCTGATAATTCCTCCTCGGATGAGGTTGTTAGTACTGAATGTAACAAATAAAAGCAAATGCAAATTAGACTAATGCTATAGATGCAAACGAATGAAATGATGTTATGCTAATGATATGCTAAAATAATGAATCTAATCTCTAAAACCCTAAGCTAATCTTGTGGGCCACTATCCAAGACAGTGGTCGCTAAGATGATTCTCATACTCTTTGCTCCAAAGCTATGGTTCAAAGCTTGTATCTGATGTTGAAACAATGGTTTATATGTTCTTAAATCTGTCAGGGTTTTGTCACACTCATGATCTCTAAGGAAACTCTCCAAGTCTTGAAAGCTCTCCTTTTGAAGCTTGTATTATTTGATAAAAGGATGTCTTTATCTTTGATTATAAAGATCTCTCTCGGTGCTCTTAGGCTTGCACCTTTTATAGTGTGAAACCCTAGGTCTCTGTCCAAGCCCTAGAAATGAATTTCTCATGCGTAGTGTGAGTTAGCATGAGAGGCTTCTTGTCTTTTATATGTTTGGAAGCTAGTTAACTATAATATCACTGCCAACTAACTCATCAATCTAAACTCTCAATCAACTTCTTCTAATTGAAAATGTAGCAACCTCGGGATGCACGCACCACTTTACTCTACTTGTAATGTCATTAAAAAAACTCAATATGAAATGGAAGACAATGATAAAGCATATAACATGGAAATAACAAAGATGAATGTATTTATTCGTATTGAAACTCGATTACATATCGGTCCCTCTTAGGGATACCCATTTCGATACAATAAGTTTACAAATAGGCAAAGAGTGCACCTTTCGTGAAGAGGTGGTGTGCTTTCAAAAATATCCCTGGTTCTGAACACATAAATGTATGAGGGTTTATAGATGCCTCCTTCTCTAGGTCTGTTTCCTAGAGGGATCCCTTTTGCTCTCGTATGTTGTAGATTATGTCAGATGAACCTATGGCCTTGTAAGCAATGAAACAACAACACATGCTTAGATGTACGAGAATGACTCCCCGAATGAGGTTGTTAGTACTAAATGTAACAAATAAAAGCAAATGCAAATTGGACTAATGCTATAGATAAAAATGAATGAAATGATGCTATGCTAATGATATGCTAAAATAATGAATCTAATCTCTAAAAACCTAAGCTAAGCCTGTGGGCCACTGTCCAGGACAATAGCCGCTAAGGTGATTCTCATCCTCTTTGCTCCAAAGCTATGGATCAAATATTGTATCCAATGTTGAAATAATGGTTTCTATGCTCTTCAATCCGTCAAGGTTTTGCCACACTCATGATCTCCAAGGGAACTCTCCAAGTATCGAAAGATCTCCTCAATGACCAAGATTGATAAATATTGATTCTCTAATAAAAGGATATCTCTATATCTGCTAATAAAGATCTCTCTTGGTGCTCTTAGGCTTGCACATTTTATAGTGTGAAACCCTAGATCTATGTCCAAGCCCTAGAAATGAATTTATCATGCTTAGTGTGAGTTATCATGAGAGAATTCTTGTCTTTTCTATGTTTGGAAGCCAATTAACTGTAATATAACTACCAACTTGAGTCTCCTATGTGAACTGGTTGTTAGCATGAGAAGTTGTTGTCCTTTGTTTATGCTTGGAGGTTAGTTAACTTAAGTCTAAATGCAAACTCAAGTATCCTATGTGAACTGGTCATGAAAAGGAAAGTTACTCCTGCTCACCTTTATTGCATGTAGACTACCACTTCCATTCATGATTAGGCATGTTTGCTGGTAAAACTACTTTTAGGGTTTAGCCGCTATCATATGTAGCAGCTAAGGTATGGCTACTCTAGGCTTGAGCGGCTAGGATTTGGCCACTCTTGGCTTGAGCGACTACGCTTAGATGGCTTGAAAAGGCCCCAAATGAATGGTGAGAACCACTGTTGATGCTTGGAATGTCCAATATTATGTCATTTGATCTTATGAATGTGTCTATGTGAGCAGCTCCCCTAAGCATGACACATTTAGGTGTCTACAGGAAATATGATTCTAACCACCTCCTTGACTACCAATAAACCCCTAGTGACTACTAATAAAGGTAGTTAAAATTAATCAACATATCCTAACTCACCTTATCCCCACCCCTTCCCTTGGTGGCTATAAATTTCTATAAATTGGCCCCTTGGGGTGGTATTTTATCATCACTTCCTCAAGTAACAAAGTGTTGCTCAGATTTAATTTGGAGATCCTTTCAAGATTTTGAAAATTTATTGCATCTTGGTTATCTATTTGTGAAGCTTATAGGGGAAGAATGAGTAACATGACATACTAATCTTAGAGAAGTGTCATTTACATTGTTTCTCTACCTTTATTTTTATCTCATTGTTAATCATTGTATATTTTTATGTTTACGTTGCATTATTTTATCTTATGCTTTTACCACTAAGAAATTATTTGCATAGTTTTATGTGTAAGATTATTTTTGTAGGATTTCCAAGGCATTTATGGGATAATACTTCTACTGTAGTATCTCATGGTAGTCTCAGTAGTAAGCACGTGTTTATTATTAGCCCCATTATTTTATTTTCCTCCATCTAATAAAAATCCTCCATATAAAACTTCTATAGGTATAGGATTCATTGTTAGTAGTCTTAGTTGAAGGGTTATAGGCTAAAAATATCCCTTATTACCCATTATATTTAGCTATTTTAGGTTCCTACATCCATTCTAGCTTCATTTTTTTATTTCCCTTCATCCAAGTAAAATTTACCACCTAAAATTTGTACAAGTGGCATATTTATTTTCTATATTTTTAGCCATAAGAACTCAAGCTAAAAAAACCTCTTGATGACTAAGCCACTCCTAGAACATTTTGGTCTAGTTCCCTCAACCTATATCATCATTTTTAGGCTTATCACCTTGCACAAATGAAATATATTGCCTACCACTATTTTAGGTGGAAAATTCATCCTTTATACTTTAGCACCATATTTATTGTAGCAAATTGATAACCCACTAGTTTGACCCACCCGTGTACCAATTTACTATCATCATTTTATAATTATCTCTTTGTTTTGGCCCTATATCATCTTATTTTATTATAGAAAGAAAATTTTCCACCCATCATACTTTTAGGTGGCAAATTCACAATAGGTAAAGGCAACATCCATTTCTAGGTATTTTGATTTTGTGTATATCAATTTGGGTGTTTGAATATGCCTACAAGATAGTTGGATATCTCTAGCTATTTGATTGACCCCCCAAAAGCTAATCCCTTTTTTAATTATTTTTTTATATATTTTTGGTGAATTAGCCATCTACAAGAGTTGTAGGTGATGATTTTGTGGAGGCGATAGATTTTTCTCAACCACCAGACTAGGTAGGTTCTCCCTTCTATTTTTCTTATCTCTATTTTTCCTATTGTTTTCTTTTTGTTTCTACTCTTTTTCATCATCTTAAGACATTATAAATAAATAAAAGATAAAGGAAAAAGAATATTAGTGTAGGATGTTATCTCTTTGCTTTAGGAATAAAGATTGAAAGTGCATGTAGCCTTGCATTCAAGATAAACTTTGTATGTGTGCATTTTTCTCCCACCTTTGACTTAAAATAAAAAAAAAAGTTTGCTTTCTATATTTATTTAGTATTAACAATCATTGAGGAAAAAATGCATGCTTAGGGAAGCTCTTGTATGACTACATATTTGTCTTATGCATTTAATTTTGTATTCATCAACATATCTTATTAAGAGTAGTATTTTTTAAAGAAAATAAGAGACTTCTTTGGTCCATCATTACAATTCCTCATGGTTTTTCAATTAGGCATTTGAAACAAAAATGCATGTAGATTGACATTAGGCTAGCTTGTTTGTCTACATATTATTCTTACATATTGTCTAAAATAAAGGAAAAATCTAACTTTCATTTCAAAAGGGCTTTCTTATAGATCCTAACTATAGATAAAAGAATCAAAATCATATATAGGACTTTGTTTAATGCATTTTATCTTCATCTACATTTCATTATCATCCTTGCATATTAGATATAGGTTAGCATAAATCTAGGTGTTTATAAAATTAACACATTCAACTAGATTTAGGGAAATAAATAAACTACCCTTGGTGAACCCATAAAGTTCTATTTTCACCAAATATTAAAGCTCAAACAACAAAACAACAAGTTAACAATAATACCCTCTTGTTCAAGTGTGGCATGGCCTTTGATGAAAGAGGACCTGTGAAGGCTAGTTCCTCTTGGAATCCTCTTTTTACTGGCCAACATATTTTTTGAATTTGACATGAAACATCATGTGGGTCCCTATAATTCCTTTTTGTCCAAGCCTTAATATTAATAAAAATAAATTTTATATCACTTTAATAAATACCACTTAACTTGTTTTCTTAGCATAAATCATATCAAATAAATATAATAATAACACAACCAAATTTTTAGTCCTATTAGGGGAAGGATAAAAACCCCTTGAGTAAACTAATGTATAAACATTGAGTGCTATATTTCTTAGCTATTATATTATGGTGGGCTAATGAGATTCATAAGGCAAGTTTCTTTTCCAAGGTGACATAAAGGTTACAAAACATCTTCTCTTTCTTCTCTAAAAACTCTAGAAACAAAATTTTAATAAATTGAAATCCCTTCCTTGACCATGGTTTATCCCCCTTACATAACTTTGAATATTACATGATAAATGGTGAAAATTTCAAATACCCTATCTGAGCCTCCAAAAAAGCAAAAGGTAATTAAAAATATAGTTTTTGAAGAGGAAGAGGAAGAAGAAAACCCTCCCTTTGGAACCCTCTTCCTTGTTCATAATGAATAAGAGGAAGTCAAATTTAGGTCTATGGACCACTTGGTTGCCTTCCTATGAGGGAATATGGAGGCAATGAAAAAAATATTAAAGGTTAAGGAAGAGTCATAGAAGTCCCTTCTAAATCTTCCACAACAACCTAAATCTAACCTCATTAACTCTCAAAGGGACTCTTCCCATGGGTATTTGTACCTATATGCAATTCCTTATAATATAAATAGAATAAGGTCCAATACCCCTATCATCATCACAACCATAGAAGGGAGGCCACCTAACATCCCATATTCTTCTTCTAGGACTAAAGGATCTATTTCTCTCAACATGAAACCATTTAAACTAAACCATCTTGTTTCTCAGCCTGCTAGTATTCCCCATATTCAAAATGTGGATATATTTTCTAGCATGCCTAACCTTTCAAATATCATATCTTCTAATATTTCATTAGTATACCTTCTTCATAGATTCCTATTCCCACTATTCCGTATACTAACCCTTTTCTCCTTAATAATTTTATAGCTAACAATATGGTTGTTCCTTTTGGATCAACCCATGCAAACTCTTAATATTATCCACTAACTTATTCCAAACCTCAATTTATAACACCACTAATACCCTATCCTAGATTCTAGTATTTAAACTCTAATCTAGAACTAGGAAAAGAAAATTTAGAATTTAAATAACAATTGGCTTATATTAAAGGAGCCACAACAAAGAAGTATTCTTATAGGGACTACTATAATGAACATGTAGATCCATCCATGATCAACATACCTTATCCTTTAAACTTTGTGATACCAAAGTTTCATATGTATAGGGAAGAAGATGAACCAATGGACCCCCTTCAAATATTTTAAGCTACATGCCATGACATCACCTATGATGAGGTATTGTTATTCAAAATTTTCCACATAATCCTTGGTGGTGAGGCCCTATAATTGTTCTTCTAGCTGCTTTGTCACTCAATAAAATGTTTTAATGATTTGGTAGAGATGTCCATTCAACACTATGTAACATACATCATACAAAAGTGTATAGTTGATAATTTATATTAGTTGAAACAATGTGAAAATGAATCTTCTAATGAATTTCTAACATAGTGGCATGCATTGGTTAGAAAAATATCTTTTTCACCAAGAGGCCTCTTGCCTATTTTCATACGTAAATTATAGGAGCATATTTCATATCCACTAGAGATGACCCTGTAGACACCCAAAAGTCACACATTGTTGTTTCTACATATCCATAGGTGATTCTATACATTCCTAGGCTATTTTAGGCTATTGTAGTCATGCATAGTCATGCGTAGTCATGTGTAGTTATGCGTAGTCATGTGTAGTTATGCGTAGTCATGCGTAGTCATACGTAGATTGTCGTAGTTCGCCATAGCAGCATGTAGACTTCCATATATGACACTTTATCAGCTTTCAGGTCCAAAACCCTGACAAGCCTTCAAAATCACATATCGAGCATTGGGATACTCTTCAATAGCTAATTTGCACTCAATTGAGGCCTCCACGGGGTATTAATTGACCAAAATAATTAACAAGTCAATTTCAAAAATCTAATTTAATGTTGACTTCACTTAAGTCACCTTTTTAGGGAAAATTTGATTAAAAGAACTCTTAATTATTGATTAACACTAATTACATCCTCCCACATGTGTGTAATTAGGGTTTGTTGAGATATTTTCCTAAGAAACCCTAATCATGTCCTAAACTGACTTAAGACCTAATCAGGATTAGCCTTAATCCATACTCACACATGTGTGAGGATGGAATATTTCCCATAAGGAATGTGATGTTGCCATATTGCATTTTCTAACCTAACCCTAGTAAAAATCAAACGTCTATCTAACTCCCACCCTACACCTTGCCATTGCCTATAAATAATGGGTCTTAAATCCCTAATTCCCTCTCTCTCCAAAAGTTAATAAAACACATAAAATCTATAGAAATGGAAAGCAAACATTGAACAGTTGGTTCTCGATGCACACAATCATATTTCAATAGCAAACAGAGGCACACCAACTACCTAGGAATTGATCCACTAAACGAAATTTGCAAAAGGTACCTCATAGATCATATCATCCCTTACCCCATGAATCCAACCCCAATTCATCCCTCGGGTGGCGAAGTGGGTCTAAAGTGTGCATATCAACCCAGATCTGGTAGGTAAGCTCCATTTTAGTGTTTTATATCCATTCTTACATTTTATTTCAGTTTTCCATATATATTATCAGTCGATTTGTATTCATAAATATGGGGCTTGACTAAGGCAAGCCCCTTACACACTAACACCATTTTGCAAGTTATCTAGTAGATCTGAAGAGAAAGAACAACCAAAAACAAGCAAAACCATGCGGTGGCCCACATACAAAGAAACCCATATTCTCTGAGGGATCACTGAAGAAGGCATCAAATTGATTATAACCTTTTTGGAAATAGAAATGGATAAATTGCAACACGTCCCTCTTGTAACACATTTTTATTAATATCAATAGAATATGGTTTCTCTATTTAATGCATATTTTATCTTGTGTTGAATTATCAAATTCCATTTTCTACCCGTTTCATTCTAGCATGCCCGGTGGGACCCCTACAACGGATAGTGCTAGATTAATTATTTTATAAAATTTAACATTTTCCTTTGTTTTTATGTCTTGCAGGTACCAAATTTTTCTACCATAGAGACCTCGAAAACCCTAGGAACCACCCTAGGTCATCAGAGCCCTGATTTGAAGCCTTTGTAACTAATTTACCCCCTGCCCAGAGAACTTGCTATCAATTTGCCTCCCAAGTGGTGAAGTGCACTTTAGAGCCCCAAAATCTTAATATCTTGCTATCTCAAACATCCTTGCCACCTACAAAGGCCCTCTGTATTAGTCAGATATCATATTTGAGCCTTCAAAACTGGATTCACCCCCTGGGTGGTGATTTGAGCATGAAAGCCTCAAAATCCCCCAAATCAACAGGGGTGATCCCTTCAGGGGCAAAGAAAACCCCCTTTAACATCATAATGTAGGTATTTTCACTTTTTCTACCTCTGTGGCAAGTTTTGTAAGAAAAAAATTTGTTACCTACTTTAATAGCCATTTCTAGGTGTAGTTTTGTTTTCATTACGAGTTTGTAAGATCATTAGGGTTTTCTGAAATTTCAAAACCTGCAACTTTCCAAAAACTTTCCTAAATTTATTTTTCAAATGAAATTGCATTTATATTTTATTTTTATATGTAGCATAATCCTATGTTGTTTCCTCCTATAGAGACCTGGGACGCACACATCGCTTTACTCTCCTTGCAATGTTATTAAAAAAACTTAAGATGAAATGGAAGACAATGAAAAAAAGCATATAACATGGAAATAAAAAATATGGATCTCTTTATTCATATTTAAACTCGGTTACATATCAGTCCCTCTTAGGAATACCCATTTTGATACAATAAGTTTAAATATAGGGAAAGAGTACCCCTTTCAAGAAGAGGTGGTGCACTTTCAAAAAGCTCCTCGGCTCTGCACACAAAAATGTATGAGGGCTTACAGATGCCTCCTCCAGGTTTGTTTCCTAGAGGGATCCCATTTGCTCTTGTATGTTGCATATTTTGTCCAATGTACCTATGGCTCTATAAGCAATGAAACAACAACACATGCTTAGATTTCCGAGAATGCCTCCCCAGATGAGGTTGTTAGTACCGAATGTAACAAATAAAAGTAAATGCAAATTAGACTAATGCTATATATGAAAATTAATGAAATGATGCTATGCTAATGATATGCTAATATAATGAATCTAATATCTAAAACCCTAAGCTAAGCCTGTGGGCCACTGTCCAGGACAATGGTCGCTAAGGTAACTCTCATCCTATTTGCTCCAAAGCTATGGATCAAAGCTTGTATCTGATTTTGAAACAATGGTTGCTATGCTCTTCAATCCGTCAGGGTTTTGTCACACTCGTGATCTCCAAGGGAACTCTCCAAGTCTCTAAAGCTCTCCTAAATGACCAATATTGATAAATATTGATCCTTTGATAAAAGGATGTCTCTATATCTGCTTATAAAAGATCTCTCTTGGTGCTCATAGGCTTGCACATTTTATAGTGTGAAATCCTAGGTCTATGTCCAAGCCATAGAAATGAATTTCTCATGTGTAGTGTGAGTTAGAGGCTTTTTGTATTTTCTATGTTTGGAAGCCAGTTAACTAAAATATAATTGCCAACTTGAGTCTCCTATGTGAACTGGTTGTTAGCATGAGAAGATTTTGTCCTTTGTTTATGCTTGGAGGTTAGTTAACTTAAGTCTAAATACAAACTCAAGTCTCCTATGTGAACTTGTCATGAAAAGGAATGCAAAGTTACTCCCGCTCACCTTTATTGCATGGAAACTGCCACTTCTGCCCGTGATTAGGCCTGTTTGTTAGCAAAATTTATTTTAGGGTTTATCCGCTATCGTCTATAGCGACTAAGGTCTGGCTACTCTAGGATTGAGTGGCTAGGATATAGCCACTCTTGGATTGAGCGGCTAGACTTGGATGGCTTGAAAAAATCCCAAATGAGTGGTGAGAACCACTATTGATGCTTGGAAAGGCCAATATTATATCGTTTGATCTTATGAATGTGTCTTTGTGAGCAGCTCCCCTAAGCATGACATGATTTAGGTGTCTACATATGCCCATTTTTGTGATGCGCTGTGTGGAAAACACAACACTGAGCAAAAACGTAGATTAATTTGTTTATAGGGTGTATGATGATCAATGGTCTAATCAATGCTAGATGGCCTAATCATGCAAGATGGTGTGCATCCCTTGAATCATTGCCTCAATGTTCAAAGGACTTAGCTCAGTGGCTTTTGCATGTTAAATTGCACTCATTCCTCAAACTCAATCAGGTAGCTTCAACTGCTACAATAATTTTGATCGGTAGGAGAGCTACAATTGAAGATGTCATGTCAGCTTACATTCCTAGTAAACAAGAAAAATTTGTGATTGTTGTATGCAATTATTCGTAGGACAAACATTATTTTGCTATGATCGAGTGATATTTTGTTGATTTTGATTATGATTATGTTAAATTTTGAACTACTTCCTCACACAATGGATTGGTGAAGAAATAACAATGAAGCGATAAGTCGCTTGACCAATGTGACTTATATGGTTCCTTTCTAGCATTTGTTGATTTTACTAGGCAATCCTACATCTAAGTGTGATTCCAATTGTTTATGATAATCATCTATCCCTATATCGAGGGGCAGTTCGACTATCAATAGCCTTCTTAGGGAGTTAGGATGAGTGATTCTATTTATGTTCATATTGTATCACTTTGGCTTAATGTTTTTGATGTCATAGGGGAATTAGGATGATCCTTTCACACCCATGGAGCAGTCCGACCATATTGGTCTTCTTTGGAATTGAAGGGTGGTACATCATAATTCCAAAATTAGTTGTTTTTGTCCCAAGTGGCCTTATGGTTATCTACTCATATCACTAAAATACATGGAGTGTGAATCATTGCAATCACCAAGTTTATAGAGTAGGTGATTGAATACAAGGCCTACCTAAGATTGTGCTTTTATGTGATTTTTTTTTGTTATTTTGAACATTCTGATGATATTAAACCATCAAAGTGTGTATATTTGTTATTTTTGTGTGATTTATCAAGGGGGAAACCTCTTGTTTTGATCTGTGGATCTGGCCACCATCAAGTATAGTGGCCTCTGATTTCTCACTTGTGGCCATTGTCACCTTGAGCGGCCATGAATTTTGGGTCACTGACGTCAATGGTGGCCAAGGCATAATTAAAGAAAAATAAAGTTTGCATTTCTAGGGTTTGAACTTTCATTTTCACTATTGAAGATTCACTTTTTAGAGCTCTGGTGTGACGACGATGGTTGAGACTTTGGAGTTTACTTAGCATCGAGGAAATGGTTGTGTAGGGTGAGACATCAGCTACTGGAGGAGTCGAAGCTTCTCAGGTATTTCTCTTTTTTAAAACCCTAGCTCTCTTTTCCTATTTTGGGTAAAACTAAACCTCACTAAGTAATTTGTAAATGAACCTCACTAAACCTATTGGCAACGAATCAAAACCCGTAGCTAGGTTTAGCTTACTTTCTGCTCTGGTGGGTTAGTCCCCAATTTTTTATTTTGTTTTTTGATTAGTGGCTTTAGGCTAGGGTTTTCTAAATTTTTATGTTATTCACCTACTGTTGCCATTTTAAGCGTGCTTGAATTAGCTTTCTTTTGATGCCTGAGTGGGAATTTATCTTAATTTTTTTTGTTTTCCCTTCTCTTTTGATCTATTTATGTTATTTTGCAATATTTTGATTTTTTTGTTCTTTTTTGGCTGAGGGTTCATGGGTTTGTCATGTCATCCCTTGGCCACTGTCGCTTAGAGCAGTCGGTTCTGAGTCGTTGTTGCTCAAAGCGTCCAGGTTTGAACCCCAATGGTAAAAAAATTGACCAGTGTGTCTTGGCCGCTGCTATCTCCAGCGGCCAGTTTTGGCCATTGTAGGGGACATCAGCTAAAATCCTTAGCCTTTTTTTGTATTTTTTTGCTTTTTATTGGATTTTTGAGATAGTTTTTTATTTTTATTTTTATTTTTGATTTATTTATTAGGTGCAACCTTGTCCTTTTTCTTAGACTTAGAATAGCCCATCCTCTTTTGCACCGTTTTCATGTTTAATGTGAATTATGGCTTATATGCATTGTATTTATATTTTGTCTTTATTTTACTTTACTTAGATCCTTACTGCTCAAGATCGGGACCCGAAGCTCTTGCTTGACCTTCTTCCTCACTTGGTCGACATGGACTGGGCATGGCTCAAAGCTCATGGGCTCCAGTATGTTACCAGATTACCTCACCTTATGTCGAACCATGCTTACCTTACAAATTTGGCTCATCGCTAGGACCCTAAAAATAATACCTTCCACCTCCTGACCTACGATATGACTATTACACCGAAGGATGTGTACAAAGATATTTTGGATCCTTTTTGATGGGGTAGCTATTCTTTCTTCAACCACTAATGATCAGGTGGCCATCTTCACTCGAGTGTTCGGGAGTTAAACCTAGCAGGGCGTAGGGTCCATGCTAGGACTATAGCATGGGACCAGTAGGCAGAGTAGGTGCTAGCAAAGGAGTAGGAGACTCCTAAGGAGGTAGAGGAGGATATGGAGCTTGAGGAGAGAGATTATCCTCTTAGGGAACAACTACATGATGTGGAGGTTGAGCTCCAATTTGCCAAGATATAGGTACAACAACATGATGCCACCATAGCATAAAGGGATGCTACTATAGCTTAGTTATCATACTAGATATAGGATTTGCAAGCCACTCTAGAGTAGCTACCCAGATGTAGGTTGTTGTTGCCCCTCTTGATCCTAAGGATCCTTTGAGGGTAGCCCTCGAGACTGAGATCAATCATTTATAGGGTTTGCTAGATGAGAGTGATGTACAGATTATTGAGGACGCAGTCCAGATTGCTGCTCTCTTGAGGTAGATCATTAGGCTAGGTGCCATTCATAGGGCAAGAGGAGCCATAGGTGGGTCATAGGTTAGTAAGAGTTCTACAGTAGGGAAGTCTTCCATTCGGCCTAGTCATGGGGCCCGACCTCTCATAGAGATACCAACAAGGTCTAGCTCGCACCATTCTCCCAGAGATCTAACCACAGGGGGTGGTGCTACAGGGGGCGCAGGCCCAGTAATTGATTGATGATACTCTTGGTTTTAATTCATTTTTGAGGTTAGGCTGACCTATATGACTGTCATCCATGGGCATTTTTGTATATCCATGGACTTGACACACATACTTTTATGATATATTTTCATTATGAGTCATTATGTGTATCATTTATTGATCATATTTTTGTTGTTATTTTGTTTTATGATGTGATGCGATGATGGTATTATGATGATTGGATGTATATGTTAGATGTTAGATGATATTGTAGATGTTTTTACAGATGTGTAAATGCTTATATGATTTTATGATATAACATGATGTATTTTGATGATGAATGACAAATTCATGATTGTATGCAAATGGATATTGCCTATATGTTTTTTGATGTGCTTTATGATGTGATGGTGGATTATTAATGACTTGTGTTTGTGGATGCGATGTTATTGTTAAATGCATGTTTAATTTTTCTTTAATTGTATGCATCTAACTTATGTTATGGGATGGTATAAATGAACCTGTATGCTCTAATAACTTAAAACATAAGGAATGCATATGACATTGACAATATTAATGGGTGATACCATAGAAAGTAAAAAAATAATCACTCTTATCATAAGAATTTATTAACTATTCATATATGAGATGTAATGGTGCATAATGTATTTTCTTGATAAGTTTTTATAAATTAAAAGATATAAAGTAGTTAGTGGTCGTCTTTATACTATTTCTAATATATATGCGGTATCTGTCCTACTATGTTGATACCCCTAATTTATAGAATATTATAAAGAAAGTGATGGTGTGAATGATGTTATGATTTGTTGCTATGTAATAATTTTTGGGGCTTTCTAGAGATTCAAACACTCTAGTTACCCTATCAACAACTCTCTACTGGCCACTTAAAATTTTGAAAAGTAAGGCTTTTACCTTGGACCTAGTTTTTCATGATCTCTCTATGTGCAAGTGATTGTATATTTTGAGGTAGAACTCAAGCATTTATTTCGATGTCAGGTAGGATTCCTTTAGCCCATTGCTAAGATCAGGGATCCTCAAGTGTTCATCTCATCCTTATGTTGGACTTTGTTGGACTATACCACTAGGAAATATTGGGTTACTTAAGCTAGCTCATCCACATTCAAACATTGGTCTACACAAATGCATGACGCAATTGTGGTAGACATATCGTTATGCATAAGGATTTTTCCTTCTAGTTTTGTACAATGCTAAGAATTCTAGGGATTCAAGTTTTATTCCCTTTTGGCTTCTTTTTGTCTTTGGATATTTGCTCATATGTAGTGATGAAAATCACTGTTTATTTTTTTTATTGATTTTTCTTTGAGAAAGAATTTTTGTAGTGATGATAATCACTATTTATTTTGCTCATATGTAGTGATGAAAATCATTGTTTATTTTTTATTGATTTTTCTTTGAGCTAGGATTTTTTGATTTGATTATTGGATTATTGCTTTGAAATTTGGACTGTATGCTTGGCCTTTTGACTATGTACTTTGATTTTGGATTTTTGTTTATTTTGATTTAAGAAAGGGATTTGGATAGGGTAAAGCTTGTCCTGTTGCCAATTCTCAGAACCTTTAAATCGGTTGCACAAGGGCATAAGCAAGGAAAATCCTTTTCACTTAAGGTAACCTAGACTGCTTTTGCAACTTTCATATTTTCCTTGTACTAGCAAGGATTTTAGTGTTTCAATTAGTGACGGGATCTTGAATATCCAAGGCATTATCACAGCTAGACCTTACCTTCTACTAATCAAAGTTGTTTTCCACAAAATTTGATAAGATCACTAGGTGTGTTTGATTAAAAAAAAAACCTTAGTATATTATGTATAGCAACAAATAATGTTTGTTTTAAAAAACACAATTACACACGTGTTAATGGAGGTACAAATTTGAATGATTTGTGCAAAAAATTGTGGTATCACTTTTAAGGCTCTCATGACATATGCAATTGTAGTGGATATGAAAATGCAATGCAATGATGTGGATGCAATTGTTTTTGTATTTTTTATTTTTGTGTTGTTTTTGTACTTTTGTTTAATTTTGACCAAAGGGCTTATTATGCCTTTGGGTTTTTTTGATTTTTGACCAAGTAGCATGAAGTACCCTTGGAGCTTTTTGATTTTGACCAAGTGGCATGAAGTTCCCTTGGAGCGTTTTAATTGAAGTTGACCAAGCGGTTTGTATACCCTTGGACCTTTTTGAATTGATGTTTGACCAAGCGGTTTGAATTACCCTTGGAGCTTTTTGATTGAATTTGACCAAGTGGCTTGAATTACCCTTGGAGATTTTTTATTGAATTTGATTTTGACCAAGCGACTTGGACACATTTGAAGAATTTTGAATTTGAATTTGACCAAGCGGCATGAAGTTCCCTTGGAGTGTTTTAATTGAAGTTGACCAAGCAGTTTGTATTCCCTTAGAGCTTTTTGAATTGATGTTTGACCAAGCGGTTTGAATAACCCTTGGAGCTTTTTGATTGAATTTGACCAAGTGGCTTGAATTACCCTTGGAGCTTTTTTATTTTTTACCAAGTAGGATGAAGTACCCTTGGAGCTTTTGATTTTGACCAAGTGGCACAAAGTTCCCTTGGAGCATTTTAATTGAAGTTGACCAAGCGATTTGTATACCCTTGGAGCTTTTTGAATTGATGTTTGACCAAGCGGTTTGAATTACCCTTGGAACTTTTTGATTGAATTTGACCAAGTGGCTTAAATTACCCTTGGAGCTTTTTGATTGAAGTTGACCAAGCGGTTTGTATACCCTTGGGGCTTTTTGAATTTATTTTGACCAAGTGTATTGAATACCCTTGGAGCATTTTGAATTGATTTTGACCAAGTGGCTTGGATACCCTTGGAGCCTTTGATTGTATTTTGAAATTTTTATGTTTTTATGATTTGTTTGTATTTTTTACATATTTGAATGTTTTTGTGTTTTATGACATATTTGAATGTTTTTGTATTTTATGACATATTTAAATTTTTTATATTTTATTTGTGGAATACCTTTAAGTGAATAATATTGAGAGTCTCAGGCTCCTCAATTCCATATAATGATATAAGGTGATATGCTCCAGGCCCAACTCTTTGTGAAATCATGTATGGGCCAATCCAGTTTACCATGAAATTATCTCGTAGTTGCGGTGGCAAATTAAAATTTTACTGGTTTTCTTTGAGTACTAGATCTCCAACCTTGAATTTCCTTAAGTGGAATTTACTATTGTAAGCTTGCGCAAGGCAATCTTGGTAAATGTGAAGATGCTCTAAATAATTGACTTGGCATTCATCAAGAAGCATCAACTGATCAAGGTGGCCTTACCGCATGGCATCATCATCTATGAAGTCCTTTAATGTTATGCATAGAGTCAAAATTTCCAACTCTAGTGGCATGATGGCCTGAGTCCCATATACTAATGAAAATGGTTTTGCCCTTCTGTATACTAGTCATGTATACCCATAGTGTAAGAGGCAACTGCATGTGCCAATCCTTGTGATTGTCTTGCACCATCTTCCTCAAGATGCAGACTATTATTTTGTTTGAGGCTTCTGCTTTCCTGTTTGCTTGCAGATAATAAGGCGTTGAAAAACTATGTTGAATATGGTATTTGTTCATTAAAGCCCACATATTTTTGTTCTTGAAGGATGGCCCATTATCCAATATTATCTTATAAGGGACCCCAAAATGACTTATAATATTGTGGAGTATAAACAACGTAATTCTTGGTCTAGTTGTTGATGTTAAGGGCATCGCCTCGACCCATTTAGTGAAGTATTTTGTGGCTATTATGATGAATGTGTGTTGGCCTAAGGATGGGGGTGAGATATTCCCAATCAATTCTAGTCCCCACTGCGAGAATGGCCATGCTCCCTAGATGGGTTGCAAGGCTTACAATGGTAAGTGCGTTAGATTTAAATGATGCTAGCACTTACTGCATTTCTTGACATACTCGCAGTAGTCCTTTTCCATGGTGGGCCAATAGTAACCCATTCTAAAGATGCACTTATCAATGGCCATGCCACTAAAATGCCCTCTACATGTGCCATTGTGACCTTGCAAAATTTCCTAGGATTCTTCTCGAGGCTCAAGACAACGTAGTAATACTCCATCATATCCTCGTTTATAGAGTATTTCTCCTAGCAAGATGTATTTTATTGCTCTTTGTTTGAACGTTTGCATTTCAATATACGACAAACCTTGAGGTACTATTCCAAGCTTCAGGAAGTCCTACAGTTGGGAAAGTCAATCCTGATAAGCCACGACTTCTATAGAAAATACGGCTTGCTTTTCCTATATTTTTGAGCTGGTGAACATGGATTGAGGAATAACTCTATGGTATATGGTTGTACCACACTCCATAGTTCCTTGGGAGATTAGATATCCCCAAGGTGTTGTTTTCAAGAAATATTTGGCTGTGAAGGACCAATCCTGATTTAGCTCGATGTTGATCATGTTGACTAATTCTTGATTGTTAAAAGCTTCACGACGTATTGCTAAGTGCAAAAACACTTTTACATTAACAGTTATAAAATTAGTAGACGGATTCTAAGGGATTAAGGATCCCAAAGAGGGCATAGTATCTACAAATCTATTCAACATACGAGGGATTGCCTTGATGTCATACAATTCCAGTCGGGCTAGGGAGGTGTCAACAAGTTCCCTGTAGGTTTTCAAGAGTGGGAACCTACATTGAAATAGTCCTTTGACCTGGTTTACTATGAGCAAGGAGTCACCAAATATATTCAATCTTTTAATTCCCATTGCTATGGTTGTTTGGATTCCCAGGATCAATGCTTCATATTTTGTGTTATTGTTTGTGTAAGGGAAGTCTAGTTTGAATTATAAGGGCAATGGAGCACCCTATAGTTTGATAAAGACAATCCCTGCTTTGCCCCCTTGTTCACACTTCAAACCATCGAAGAACAATGACATGTCTCTTTATTTCTTGGGTTCTTTGATTTTTGGTGGATCTGATAATGCAAAGACCGCATCATCAAGCAATTCTATAGTGAGAGGCTTGTTATCTGAAGAGGTGCCTCTGCTAATTGATCTGCTATGACTTGTCCCTTGATGGAATTTTTTCTTATGAACTCTAGATCAAATTCTGTCGATAGCATGATCCACTTTGTGGTACGTGTATTGTGATATGTCTTGCTCATCATGTACTGCAAAGGATTTTTTTTATATGACGTAGGTCTTATGGCTCAACATGTAGTGTCACAACTTTTGAGTTGCAAATACCACTGTTAAACACAACTTTTCAACATACGTATATCCTAGCTCATAGCTCACCAAGGTGCAACTAATGTAATATACATGTTGCTCTTTATCTTGTGCATTCTTTTGGGCTAACATGGTATCCAATGTGAAATCAATAGCCGATATAGTAAAAATAGTATGTCTGGCCTTGGTGGAGCCAATACTGGTGGTGTTGCTAGATAAGTTTTGATATTTGCAAAGGCCTAATGGCATTCTTCATCCCAATGAAAGGGGACCTTCTTGTGTAGCAATCAATTCATGGGTCGGTATTTGTATGATAATTGCACGATGAATCTTTTGATGGATGCTATTTTGCCTTGTAGGCTCCTTAGCTCCCTAATGTTGGTAGGGGCAGCCATTTCCAATATAGCCTTTACCTTTGTAGGATCTACTTTGATGCCTATGTTGGATATGATGAATCCCAAAAGCTTACTAGAAGTTATTCCAAATACACATTTCTTAGGATTCAATCAGATGTTGTATTCTATGAGGCGATCAAATATTTGTCTAAGCACTTTAGCATGCTCTTGCAAAAATAGAGACTTGGCCAGTAAGTCATCCATGTAATCCTCTAAGATATTATGCATATAGTTGTGGAATATGTATGTCATGGCCCACTGATATGTGGCACCAAAATTTTTGACACCGAATGGCATCACTTTGTAACATAATGTTCCCTATAGGGTAATGAAAGCAGTTTTATGTTGATCTTTAGGCTTAATCAGGATCTGATTGTATCTGGAGAAACCATCCATTAGGGATATCATCTCATGACCTACAGTTGTTTCTACAAGAGCATCTATATTTGGAAACAAGAATGAATCCTTTGGTGTTTCCCTATTTAAATCTCTAAATTTTTTGTAGATACAGACTCTTTCATTGGGTTTCCCCATGGGTACCATGTTTGACACCCACTCAAGGTAGTCAATAGGAACTATGAATACTGCATCCAGTAGTTTTTGCAATTCGTTCTTCACCATCAAAGCAATGGTTGGATGCATTTTCCTTAGCTTTTGCTTGATTGGATTCTTCATGGGATCCAATGAAAGGTTGTGAATGACTAACTTTGGATCTATCCCTGGCATATCTTTGTAAGTCCAAGCAAAAATATTTGGCCTCTCTTTGAGGAGAGGAATTAGGATGGCTTGTTCCTCTGGAGATAGAATTTCTTCGAACTTGACTTTTCTTGGTTGGGTAGGATCATCGCTGATGTCCACCTTGAAAGTTACTTCTATAGCCATATGTGACCCATACTCTAGCTGATGAGGCATGGGTATCAAATGAATGTCATAGACAGGATTCACAGACCTATTGACTTAGGTTCCAAACCAACATGGAAGATGTTATACGCATACCCTGATGCAAAATAGAATGGTTGTAACATCTCTTTTTTGGGAAAGAGGTCTTCAGGTTCTATGGGAAAATTGGTGTGATCCTAATCAATAGATTCTACATCAAGATGCAATGATTTGGTAGGACCTGCTAGATTATGAAGTGGAGTGGTCAAATCAATGAAGATCATGTTGATGGATGGAATGAAGTCTCTAGGACCACATGGGTGAAATATTATCTCAAATTTTTCCCTTCTATACTCATGATGAGGTTTTGGAGGAATGGGAATTTTTGGATCTGGACCATGAGTGAGGCATATAATAGGATCATTAGGCTCTAATCGCTCTTTGAATGTAGGCAGAGGGGAATTAACCATATAGTGAATGGAATCTAGGTCAATATGTATCCCCAAAAATCATAGATGAGGGTCTATAGCACAAAGTGCCACCTCTCTCTCTACTATCTTGTTTACTTGCCACAAGTGGTGAGGTCCAAGATAAGCCATTTCGGTCTCATCCTCAAAGTCATCATCACTTATCCAAAAACTATTAGCATTGGTATGCGGCCCTAATATAAGGGGCTCATGTCTTGGCCCTACATAGGCCATCTCTGTTTCATCTTCATATTCTTCATAACTTATGAAGAATCCATTTGCATTTGTCTCTTGCCCCAAAGTTAGGGGTTGATGTCTTAAGCCTAAGTAGGCTCTTTCTATTGAGTATTCTTATTCATATTCACTTTCATTTGATGCATACCCACTCTCATCATGGATGGAACATGTGAATATTTGTAAATAGTGAGGCCCCTGATAGGCTAAGCCAAGTTGCACCTCATCATCACTTGCTTCATATAAATTCTCCTCATCCCACGAGTTGTACTCTATTGGGGTAGAATCAATTGAGATGTTTGGATGATAATTTTTTTGTGGCGGTATGTTTACCATGGCCACTTGTTTGTTGCTCAAATTTCCTGTTCTTAGGGGGTTATAAGGAATGAAATCAATGTCTTCTCCTAACCCTAAGATTAATCAATCCAATTCCACTGCAAGAGAGTCATATCGACCTTCAATATAATAGCCTAGGCAAAATACATCGAAGGGAAGCTGATATTGTGACTTGTATGGCCGCTTACACCCTTGCTCATATATGCCAAGGTCATATCCATGCCAATGACAATACTCAAATTATCTTAGAGAAAACTCGAGGTTAGAGAGGTAATGAATATTAATTATGAATAATTCGTCACTATTCTCTTCTATTTTTTAAGACTTATGGGTGTAGTCCAGGCCAGCATAGAAAAAATTAGTTTGGTTGGGAGGGATTCCAAGTGGAACCATTTTTCCTACTAGTGGCCTCAAGTCCTTAGGCCTTCCCATGTTTTGTGCAGACTCAATGATAGGTGTAAAGGTAATATTCTATAAAAGGTACTCCCCTATGCATGTGCTTGCCAAGTGTATTGATGCATGCGATGTAGATGACCCTACAGATGACACTGGCGAAGTAGGGTGATAATCACTATCTTCATATTAATATTAAAGATATTCCTCTTCCATAGGACTTGGCATTTCATCAATGGCTATATTTGGCACTTTCTTGGAAATTTCTTCCTTAACTAAGGGTGCCTTTAGCTTCTGATTGTCTTTTGGTTTTGATGTTGATGGCACTTTAGAAGTATTGACTACTTTGAGTGCACTAGGAGGTGTTGAAGTGCATGGGTATTTTCTTACCCCTTTATCTTTGTTATCCATATGTGTGGTTGGGGATGACTGTGCCACATACAGGTGAGTAGAAGGGATTACAAATTATCCTAGAATATCCACTGAATGGCATCACTTTCTAATAGAATGTTCCCCATGGGATAATGAATGTAGTTTTATGTTGATCTTCGAGCTTAATCCAAATCTGGTTGTATATGGAAAAACCATCCATTAGGGAAAGCATCTCATGACCTATGGTTGTATCTACAAGATCATCTATGTTTGGAAACGGGAATAAATCCTTTGGTGTTGCCCTATTTAAATCTCTAAAATCCATGTAAATGCAAACTCTTCCATCGATTTTCCCCATGGGTACCATGTTTGACACTCACTCAAGGTAGTCTATAAGAACTATGAATACTACATCCAGTAGTTTTTACAATTTGTTCTTAACCATCAAAGTCATGGTTGGATTCATTTTCCTCAGATTTTGCTTGACTGGCTTCTTCATGGGATCCAATGAAAGGTTGTGAATGACTAACTTTGGATCTATCCCTGGCATATCTTTGTAAGTCCAAGCAAAAATATTTGGCCTCTCTTTGAGGAGAGGAATTAGGATGGCTTGTTCCTTTAGAGATAGAATTTCTCTAAACTTGAATTTTCTTGGTTTGGCAGGATCATCACTAATATCCACCTTGAAAGTCACTTCTATAGCCATATGTGACCCATCCTCTAGCTGATGAGGCATGGGTATAAAATGAATGTCATCGACGGGATTCACAAGACCTACTAACTCAGGTTCCAAACCAACATGGAAGATGTCATATGTATACCCTAATGCAAAATAGAATGGTTGTAACATCTCTTTGTTGGGGAAGAGGTCTTCAGGTTCTATGGGTGAATTGGTGCAATCCCAATCAATAGCTTCTACATAAAGATACAATTATTTGGTAGGATCTACTAGATTGTGAAGTGGAGTGGTCAAATCAATGGAGATCATGTTGATGGATAGAATGAAGTCTCCAGGACCACCTGGGTGCAATCTTATCTCAGAGGTTTCCCTTCCATACTCACGATGAGGTTATGGAGGAATGGGAATTTCTATATCTGGCCCATGAGCAGGATGGATAATAGGATCATTGGGCTCTAATCACTCTCTGAATGTATGTGGAGGGGAATTAACCATCCGGTGAATGTCAGCTAGCTCAACAAGTCTCCCAAAAGATTGTAGATGAGGGTCTAGAGAACGGAGTGCTGCCTATCTCTCTACTAGCTCGTTTACTTGCCACAAGTGGTGAGGTCCAAGATAAGCTATCCTAGTATCATCCTCAAAGTCATCATCACTTATTCAAAAACCGTTAGCATTGGTATGTGACCCTAAGACAAGGGGCTCATGTCTTGGCCCTACATAGGCCATCTCTATTTCATCTTCATATTCTTCATCACTTATGAAGAATCCATTTGTATTTGTATCTTTCCCCAAAGTTTGGGGTTGATGGCTTAAGCCTAAGTAGGCTATTTCTATTGATTCTTCTGAGTCATAGTCACTTTTATTTGATCCATACCCACTATCATCATGGATGGACGATGTGAATATTTGTAAATAGCCAGTTCCATGATAGGCTAATACAAGTTGTGTCTCATCGTCACTTGCTTCATATATATTCTCCTCATCCCATGAGTTGTACCCTATTGGGGTGGAATCAATTGAGATGTTTGGATGGTAAATTTTTGGTGATGGTATGTTTATCATGGCCACTTGTCTGTTGCTCAAATTTATTGTTATTAGGGGGTGATAAGGAATGAAATCAATATCTTCTCCTAACCCTAAGCTTAATTTATCCAATGCCACTACAATAGAGTCATCTCAATCTCTGATAAAATATCCTAGGCCAAATATATCAAAAGGAAGCTGATATTGTGGCTCATATGGCCACATGCACCCCTGATCATATATGCCAAGGCCATAGCCATGACAATGGCAATTCTCAAATTAGCTTAGAGAAAACTCGGGGTTAGAGAGGTAATGAACATTGACTATGAATAATTCATCACTATCTTCTTATATGTTTGAAGACTTATGGGCACAGTCCAGGCCGACATAGACAAAATTGGTTTGTTTGGGAGGGATTCCAAGTGGAACCACTATTCCTAATGGTGGCCTCAAGTCCTTAGGCCTTCCCATGTTTTGTGCAGACTCAATTATAGGCGTAAAGATAATGTTTTACATAAGGTACTCCCCTATGCCTATGCTTGCTGACCCTACGGATGACACTGGAAAAGCAGGGTGATAATCACTATCTTCATCTTGATCTTGAAGATATTCCTCTTCCATAGGACTTGGCATTTTTACAATGGCTATAGTTGGCACTTCCTTGGAATTTTCTTCCTTAACTAAGGGTGCATTTAGCTTCTGATTATATATATTTTTTGATGTTGATGGTACTTTAGAAGCATTGACTACTTTGAGTGCACCAGGAGGTTTTGAAGTGCATGGGTCTTTTCTTACCCCTTTGTCTTTGTTATCCACTTGTGTGGTTGGGGATGAAGGTGCCACGTATAGATGAGTAGAAGGGATTATAAATTCTCCTGAATGTCCACCTGATGGATGTATTTAAAAGGCTCTTCATTGGCCAGAACCACATAGACTTTGTTTTCATGCACATACTTGACACACTAGTGCAATATCGAAGGCACACACTTCATGGCCCTTATCCAAGGATGCCCTAAGAGGATGTACTACATATATCCTTCCAAGACAGACACATCATAGGTATGGTCTTGTGCCCCACCTTGATGGGTATGACTATCGTTCCCATAGTATTGGATAAAGCATCATTAAAATCTCTCAATGTGTAAGCTCCTGTAATGATATTGGGCTTGGGGATCTTGAGGTACTCTATTGCAATTGTTGTAATGATGTTTATTGATGAACCTGTATCAACCAAGACCCTCTTGAAAGGTAAGTTGTTGATTTCTGCTACAATGTTTAATGGAGGTTCTGGTAAGGTAGCAAGAACTGTCTTAATCTCATGATCGTAGAATCAAATTATAGGCTCCTAGCATTCTTGTACTTCTACCACAAAGTGAGTGAATGCATTCACATCTTGTGGTTGGAGCTCAATTGTCCTTAAAATCTCCATTAGGGTCTCCCTATGCTTTGGGTATTATTGTATGAGCTCATAGATGGATATCTTAGTTGGAGTTGTTTGTAGGTTTTACTCCAATCTACTCTGAATAGTTACCATAGGTCACATTTGTGGACCTAGAAGGTTGTCTTGCCTTTGCCTAGGAGTGGCTGGGATGTTCATGAGAGCTACAGGTATTTGTGGTTGACCATACCGCCTAGTCCGTGTTGCTATATTAACAATCTCAACCATCCTAATGCATTCGTGGGTAGGTATATCAGCTTGAACCTGATTGACTTGGGCCCTTTGCTCTCTAGGGACCTCATGATTGGGTAATGGGTTTTTGTATATGCCCATGTCTTTGTTATTGGGAGCTAGTGGGTTGTCAACTTTTAGTTCTTCAGCCTCAATCATGTTTTGCACTTGATGCTTAAAACCAACACAAGCCTCAATGTCATGCCTAGGTATCCTATGAAAAGGGTAAAATTGATCTTCCCTATATCCTTTTGGCTTAGGATGGTTGGGATCTATAAGTGGTATATAAAGAAATCTGATCCTCCTGACCTCGCTTAACTGATTAAATATTGATTGCATTGATTCTGTCAGAGGCATGAAATAATGAGGTGGCTTGCATTCTCTATTTTTTCCCTGATTATTCTTTTGGTCGTAATTGGCTAGCGAGGTATGTGATTGATAGTTCTAGGGTTGTTGTGCACCCCCATCCTTGGGTGTAGCCAATACAACTTTATTAACTAGAGTAGGATTGCCCTACTTCTGCTTGTACTTTTCATTCTTACCATTCTTGTTCCACTCTTTTTTGTTTTGGTGTTTAATGGTTTCCTCATCTACTTTTATTTCTTCAATGAGCTTGGCCTGTGCCAAATATTCCTCAAACAAAGGATACTATTGAAGTTATAGCAAGAGGGATATGTGTTTAGAGAAACTTTTGGTGAACATGCGAATGATATCTTCTGTGGAAATGGAGAATGATAATTTTACCATGAATTTTCTCCATCTATTCCCATAATCCATTATTGTCTCATCATCATACTGTTTCAAGTTGGCCAAGTCTAAAAGGTTCACCTTCTTCTTAGCACAAAATGAGAAACACTTTAGGAATGCATTTACTAGTTGTTAAAAGGTTGTTATGCTATGCCTAGGTAGTTGATTGAACCATTGAGTGGCAGCACCTGAAAATGTCATTATGAATGTTCTTAGCATGAGAGCGTCATTGTCTTTAAGATGAAAATAGGCATTGATAAAATTGGTGACATGCTCTTGTGCATCCTCTTCACCCTTAAAATTTTCTAACCTAGGCATATAAAATCGCTTAGGATATGGAGGGCTAGGGATTTATGGGCACAATGGTTGGTTGTGTATTTTTCTAAATTTTGGCGAGTTCCCAGCTTCCTCTTGTTTCTCAAAGGTTTTCATATTTTTAGCAAGCTCTTGAAATGCCTTTGATGTACGAATTTCATCCTCTTGTAAGCCTATTCATAGCGACAATGGAGGTAACTTTATATCCATTTGATTTGTTCTTTTTTCCTCCCTCCTACGAGGGGCCTCTAGATTGTGATCCTGGTTTGTTGTGTTTGCCCTTCTCCCACTAGTTATATTTCATTAATTATTTGGTGGGGGATTTCATTGTAGACTATATTGTCTAGTGTGCCTCTCCTTAGGTGAGTCGATGCATCTAGTTCTTTGGTGGTCACCACAATTTGTTTGTAAATTATTAAGAGCTAGCCGCTCAGCCTACTCTCTTAAACATTGCTCATGTTGGTGCAAGAGTCTTTCTCTTTGTTTATCGTATTTGAGAGCTTCCACTAGCTCTCGCTCCTTACATAATGAATTTTATAACTTCTACATTCGATTAGTTTATGCTATTACAAAAGACTAATGTTTATCTAAATCTATTCTTGTTGTCTTGACTCGAAGATTCCTCAAGGAGGTTTCTGCTATACTTATGCTCTTGCTAGCTAATGTGACTTGTTCAGTGTACTATTGAGTATCCCTACGATCAGACTCCAAGCATCTACTGTGAGGTTCCTCTGAGGTACCTCCAGACTGAGATATATATTTAGAAGTAACATTTCATGAGATTCCAAATGTAGAGTTCTCAATAGCTACAATTCTTTGAGTTGGTCATGTAGGAAACCGATCCAACCCGTCTAGCTATCTTGTTTTCCATGGCTGGTCTCGTGGGGTGCCATTCACTCCTATGAGGTCATAGTCTATTGGAATATTTCCTTTTGTATGAAGGGTTTTTTCTATTTGATTCCCATGGCTAGATGTAGCTCTAGTTTCCTACCCTTCAGTAGGTAGACCTGTTTCATATGTTTCTTATGAAACTTGGGGTGTTGTGACTCTTGCGTGCCTCCTTGATGAAGAAGGCTTTGTGAAATGTTTTCTCCATGTGGATGGAGATGTAGAAATCTTGTCATACCTATGTGAAGAATGAGTTTTAGAATCCTATTTATGTCCATGTGAGGAGGAGGCCCTTGAAGCTTCCTCACATCTTTGAGATGTTTCTATGTGTTTAGAGGAGGCTCTTGAGGTCTCCTCATGTCTCCTTGATGAGGATGGATATGAAGCCTCTCTTTTTTTGTGTGACTTTGTTCCATGATGCAGCTTCTTACTTGGGATTTCTCGAGGAGATATTCCAAGGGTTGAATTATCATCCCTTAGGCTTGTGGAGCTACATATCACGGTCTTACGAGTAGATCATTCAATGTTACTACGACTCTGCCTATGGGTATGAGTTGCTTCATTCTCTCTCTCGGTATTAGACCAAGGCTATTTACTTCTTGTTTTGACCATGTTTTCTATGAATTAATATTTTGAGTTGCAATTTAGGAATAGCCACACAATACCAATTTTTTTTTTAATCTTGATTACCGATTTAAGTGTGCCACACACTGTTTGGTGTGTTTTGATTTTTTTTTCTTTCAATTTCTTGCTCTTGTTATTGGATTAAGAATGAGAAGACTCATCCATAGTGACAATCATATATACCCATTCCAAACATGATTTTATCAAAAGAAGCTAGCGTACACCACTGAAGACCCAGTGGGGGGTTCACCTAGCTCTTCCACTCTAAACCAATGATTGTTCCAATAGTGGGAGATAGTTTGAGCACAAGTAACTTAGTATCACTATAAATAAGTTCCTCAATCTATTTCTAGGAAGCTATAGGGGGTAAACCAATGGAAGGAGATTAATTCCAATGTCACTTAACTAAATTGAAGGTTGGTGATGAAATCCAACTCCCCAATGTTTAAATGAGACGTGCATGTGTGGTGTTTATTTTAAGCTTGCATAACCTAAAGTGCATCATATAGCAGCAATGAATATTTCCTATATGCATAAGTGCAAAGATACATTTCAATATTTAGAAAGATGCATGAACTACTATGATTTGCATGAGCGCACTTTATTTTGTGCATCTATGGCCTCTAGCAGGGCCTCAAAGAAAGCAAACAACATACAATGTCTAGCACATTGGATTCTAGGGCAAAATTTTTAGGCATAAGCCGTTGTTCCTAGAAACACCTAGTGGAAATATAAAATAAGATCTAAGATATGCAAAATACTTAATTATTTCTCCTTTTATTCTTTCAATTTCCAAACATAAATGTGCTTTAAGTTCTCTATTTTAGACACACAGAAGTAGACAAAAAGCTATAAAAATATCAGGTAAGCTATAAAAACCTTTGTTCAAGCTCAAAGAGTTGGTGTTTTGACCTCTGCTGCACTCTAGTTCTGGCCATTTTTGACTAGAGCAGCTGGTTCTTGGTTGTTGTAGCTTAGAGTAGCTAAAGTTCTATTGGCTGATGTAGCTCAAAGTGACCAATTTTTGGCAACTATAGCTCAGAGCGACTAGACCTGCACAAAAAATTAAGTTAGAATTTCATAAGCAAATGAAAAATTAGTGGAGGTCCCATGATGATTTACATTTGTAGCGACCTTGAGACGCACGCACCACTTTACTCTACTTGCAATGTTATAAAAAAAAATCAATATAAAATGAAAGACAATGAAAAAACACATATTACATAGAAATAATAAATATGGATCTCTTGCCCCTCCTCAGGGGCCTCCGAGGGTCTCCTTTATTTGTGGGATCTGACAACTATTGAGGGGATATTCCTTTCAGTCTCTGACAGAACCATCAAAATTTTGTTCACTAACAAAGTCACCAACCTTCAATGGATTGCCACCAATGTCTATGGACCAAACAGTCCTGTCAATAGAATATTGTTGTGGGATAACATTACCGCAATGTGCAACAACTTTCCTGAATTTCCTTGGATGCTCTGTGGTGACTTCAATTCTCCCCTTCACCTGTTTTATAAGCAAGGAGGCAATCCGATCACTAGCCGCTGCATTGAATATTTCAGCGATTTTGTCAACCTCAATGAGCTTATGGACTTATCGCTCCAAGGATCCAACTATACATGGAGCAACAGACGGGTGGGAATTCATCACATCCAAATTTGGCTTGACATATTTCTCTTGTCCAAAGAACTCATTCCTATTTTTGGTGATGCCTGGCTACATAGCCACCCAAAAATTGGATCTGATCACAACCCTATAATTATAGATTGTTCCCGACCTCAGAAAACCTTTAAAACCCCTTTCAGGTTTGAAAAGATGTGGCGCACTCATCCAGATCTAGGTCGGTGTATTTGATAATGGTGGCAGCAAAACCTTTGTCCAAACCCCCTCTTGAATCTGTTCCTCAAACTCAAAGCAGTCAAACTCAAGCTAAAATGCTGGAACAGGGAGGTTTTCGGCAACCTTTTTAGTGAAAAAAATCTTCTGCTGGATGAGCTCAAAAGGGTGGAAAATTTGATTCAGGAAGGGGATCAGAGGGTTGAAACTTTCATGGAATAAAAATGCCTCCTTTCAAACCTTCACAATGTTTTGGCTAAGGAAGAGTCCTACTGGAGACAAAAATCCAGAAGCCTCTGGCTCAAATAAGGAGACACCAACATGAAGTTTTTCCATGCTTCCACCCTACACCACAAAGGTTCTAATAAAATCTTAGAGTTGAACAAGGCTGATGGTACCATTGTCTCTGATATCCATGCCATTAGATAGGAAGCTGTGCACCACTTCCAGGAAATCTTAGGTCCAAGTGTTGACTGCCACCCCCACACAACAAGTTCTCTACTTCAGAACATTCCAATGTTGGTGTCTAACGATGATAATGAGAAACTGCTCCAATCCTACATTGAAGAGGATATCAAAGATGCTCTGTTTGCAATGGAACCTGACAAGGCTCCTGGTCCTGATGGCTTTCCACCCAGGTTTTTTCAACACTTTTGGGATGTCGTGGGCCCTGATGTTGTTGCTACAGTTAAATTCTTCCAGAGAGCCAAAAATATGCTGAGAGAAGCCAATTCCACCTTCATTGTTCTAATTCCCAAGTCTAATGAGCATGCTTCCCTCTCCGACTTCAGACCTATAAGTCTCTGTAGTGTCATCTACAAACTTATCACCAAAGTCATGGTAAACAGGCTGAAAGACATCCTTCCATCCTTCATTGACCAGTGCCAAGGTAGCTCGATCAAAGGCAGATTCATTGCTGATGGAGTGATAACCGTCCATGAGTTGGCTCATTTAGCTTATAAAAACAAAAAACCCAGTATGTTCCTTAAGCTTGACATGAACAAGGCCTTTGATCGGGTTTCATGGAAATTCCTATTTGAGGTCCTTGAGAAGTTTGGGTTTCACAAAGAATGGGTTAAGATGGTTCAAGAATGTATCTCTACTTCTTGGTTCTCTGTTCTTATCAATGGTTCACCTGTCGGCTTCTTTCCAAGTTTTAAAGGCATTCATCAAGGGGACCCCCTGTCACCCTTCCTCTTCATCATTTTGGCTAAAACTCTTGAAGAACCCTTACTGTTGCCTGCAATAGTGGACTCGTCTCTGGGATCAAACCTGCCTCAACTACCAAGGCCATTTCCCATCAACAGTTTGTGGATGATACTATTCTTTCCTCTTTGGCTTATGTCCTCGAAGAAAAAATCATTAAGAACATCCTTGACTCTTATGAAGAGGCGGCGGGCCAGAAAGTCAATTACCACAAAAGCAAGCTATACTTCCTCAATACTCCCATCCATAGGCAAAACAGGATTGCTGAGATCCTTGGGTGTATCATTGGGAGCCTTCCAACTACTTATCTCGGATTACTACTTTTCCATGGCAAATCGGTCTCGACTATGTGGAACCCTGTTCTAGATCGTCTCAACAAGAAACTTGCAGGCTGGAAAAGTTCAATGCTCAGTTAGGTATCCGAAGCCACTCTGGTCCAGGCTTGCCTGCAAAGTATTCCTATTTTTTTCTTATCTATCTTCAAAGCTCCAGGTTCTATCTGCCAAAGAATTGAGAAAATACAACGTAGATTCCTTTGGGCAGGAAATGAAAACAAGAACAAATTTTCCCTTGTTGCCTGGGACAAGGTTTGTTCCAAGAAAAAGGATGGAGGTCTCGGTTTCAGGGACATCAAGCGGATGAACTTGGATCTCATTGCCAAACAGTCCTGGAGACTTACCATTAATGAAAAAGCCACCTGGATTGACATCATCAAAGCTAAGTACCTTCATCAGGTTCCCTTTCTTGGAGATCACAACCTTCCTGGCGGATCTCATTTCTGATGGTGTCACTAAATCAAGGAAGATCATCATGGAAGGTTTAAGGTGGTGTCTTGGAAATGGATTGGCCATTCATTTCTGGGATGATCCTTGGATCCATGATAAACCTCTCAATCAATATCCTCATCTTGCTTTGCTCAAGACGGTGACCGAATCTACCTTTGGAGATAAGGTGTGTCATTTCATCAACCCAAGTACTACAAGACCCGAATGGAAAAAATTGGCTTTGAATGGGCCTAGACTTATCATCGAGGTGCTTAGATGGCTTCAAAACTTACTGAGGAGCTGCATAATCCCCAGCTCTCACAAAGAAGACTCCATGGTTTGGAACCTTGAAGATTCTGGGCAGTTCACTGTTAAATCTACCTACTACAGCCAAGAAGCTCCCAGTGATGGTCGTGACTCCACTAATCTGGTCTGGGTTCCCAAGATCATTCCCAAGGTTAAATTATTCTGTTGGTTGGCCATCCAAAATAGAATCCTCACCACTGACAATCTGATAAATAGAGGGCTTCTCATCCCCAATTGGTGCATCCTATGTAAAAACACTTGTGAGTCTACTGAGCATGTTTTTCTGGAATGTCCCTTCTCCCTTGCAGTGCTCAACCAGGTTTTCAACACTTTCACCATCTTCGTAGCCCTCCCTCATTCCATTCCCCTCATTTTTCAATAGTGGCCCCGGCCCTTCAAAAGTAGTCAACTCAAATTCATGTGGCAAGCGTGCCTTCACATTTTCCTATGGCAGATTTGGCTTGAGAGAAATGCTAGAATTTTTCAAAACCTTGCCAAGGATAAGAAAATTGTTGTTGCCAAAATCTTGGCCCTTGCTGCGGAGAATGCCTCTCTCATCTCATTGTCCAAACCTCCCCCTCCTGGACTTGAATTGGATCTAGAAAATCATTTCAATCTTCTCAATTTTTCTGCAACAACCCGCACTTCTGTTGACAGGTCTATTATCAAGTGGGTCTTACCTCCTTCTGGGTGGCACAAGCTCAACTTCGATGGCGCAGCCAAAGGCAACCCTAGAGCGGCTGGAAGAGGTGGAATTCTTAGAAATCACAAAGGAGAAATAATTTTGGCCTTTTTTCAGAACTTAGGAATTCAGTCCAACAATATGGCCGAGGCTCGGGCCTTGTTCCAAAGCTTGATTCTCTTGGAAGGCTTGTCTATCAATAAACTCATCATAGAAGGATATTCATTGCATTGCATCAACTGGCTCAAAGGAACCTATGTGCCTCCTTGGGCCCTTGTTTCCATATTCGACGAATGCAAGACACTAATTGGGGTCTATCCAGAATTAATCATTCAACATCAATACCGATAAGGAAACAAAGCTGCGGACTGGCTTGCTAATAAGGGAGTTGATGCAACAGACATTCAGGTCTAGAGATATTCCTTTCCAATCGGCCTAAGGGACGTTTCTTCAAGTTCCAATGTTTGCACAATGTGAGTGGGTTACTGGTCTTCGGGTTTTTTGGCTACGTTTTGGCATCCTGGAGCGTTTTCGCATCATTTTTCTAAGTTGGTTGCAAAATCTCAGCTTGCTGCGTTATCCTTTTTGCTCAGGCCACGAGGTTGCTTTTTGTCATGATATCGTGACACTTTTCTCTCCCTCTGGTGTGGTCTTCCAACTTGTCATGATATTGCGACACCTTTTCTCTCTGAGTGCTTCTTTACAAACTTGTCGCGATATCGCGACACCTTTTCCCTTCGGGTACTTTTTCACAAACTTGTCGCGATATCGTGACACCTTTTCCCTTCGAGTGCTTTTTCACAAACTTGTTGCGATATCGCGACACTTTTGGCCTTCAGGCACGGTCTTGCTTTTTGTCGCGATATCGCGACACTTTTGGCCTTCAGACACGGTCTTGCTTTTTGTCGCGATATCGCGACACCTTTTATCTCTCCAACGGCGGTCTTCCATTCGGTCGCGATATCGCGACAGGTTTTCTCTCCAATGGCGGTCTTCCATTCTGTCGTGATTTCGTGACACTTTTTCTCTCCAGGTGCCTTTGCGCAAACTTGTCGCGATATCGTGACACTTTTTCTCTCCGGGTGCCTTTGCGCAAACTTGTCGCGATATCACGACATTTTTTTCTCTCCAAAGGCGGTCTTCATTTTTGTCGCGATTTCGCGATGCTTTTTCTCTCTCCAACGACGGGCTTCCAGGTTGTCACGATATCATGACCTTTTTTCTCTCCAATGGTGGACTTTCATTTTTGTCACGATATCACGGCATTTTTTCTCTCCAACGGTGGTCTTCCTTTTTGTCGCGATTTCGTGACACTTTTTATTCTTGGCAGTAGGCTTCCACTTTCGTCGCGATTTCGGGGCTCATTTTCTATTTCGGCTGCGGTCTACATTCTTGTCGTGATTTCACGACACCTTTTCTCTTCGGCAAAATTTTCAATTCTTGTAGCAATTTTGCGACTCCTTTTTCTTGTCATGATTTCGCGACTCTTCTTCTCGACCGGCTCCAACCCTGCAACTTGTCACGATATCGCGACACTTTGCAACTTGTCTTGATATCGTGACTTCTTCCCTTCTTCGGCTTTGATGGCAATTCTTGTCATGATTTCATGACTTCTTTTCTTCCTTCAGCTTCAACGGCGCTTCTTGTCACGATTTCATGACATCACCATTTTGGTCGTGATTTCGCGACACCTTTCCTAGGGTGGAGGTTTGCCAGCATTCTATTCCTTTTTTCTTGGACCACCTCGGTCGATTTGAATTTATTGTAATCTCTCTTGTACAAGGTTCAGGGACCTTTCAAAACCCTTTCTACCAATCAAAAAAAAAAAAAAAATAAATAAATATGGATCTCTTTATTCGTATTGAAACTCGGTTATATATTGGTCCCTCTTAGGGATACCCATTTCCATACAATAAGTTTAAAAATAGGCAAAGAGTGCCCCTTTCACGAAGAGATGGTGCACTTTCAAAAATCTCCCTGGTTCCACACATGGCAATGTATGAGGGCTTACAAATGCCTCCTTCTCCAGGTTTGTTTCCTAGAGGGATCCCTTTTGCTCTCGTATGTTGTAGATTTTTTTTGATGAACCTATGGTCCTGTAAGCAATGAAACAACAACACACGCTTAGATGTCCGAGAATGCCTCCCCAGATGAGGTTGTTAGTACTAAATGTAACAAATAAAAGCAAATGCAAATTAGAATAATTCTATAGATGCAAATGAATGAAATGATGTTATGCTAATTATATGCTAAAATAATGAATCTAATCTCTAAAACCCTAAGCTAAGCCTATAGGCCACTATATAGGATAGAAACCGCTAAGGTGACTCTCGTCCTCTTTGCTCCAAAGCTATGGATCAAATCTTGTATCTGATGTTGAAACAATGGTTGCTATGGTCTTAAATCCATCAGGGTTTCGTCACACTCATGATCTCCAAGGGAACTCTCCAAGTCTCGAAAGCTCTCCTCAATGACCAAGATTGATAAATATTGATTCTCTAATAAAAGGATACCTCTATCTCTGCTTATAAAATATCTCTCTTGGTGCTCTTAGGCTTGCACCTTTTATAGTGTGAAACCCTAGGTCTATGTCCAAGCCCTAGAAATGAATTTCTCATGCGTAGTGTGAGTTAGCATGAGAGGTTTCTTGTATTTTCTATGTTTGGAAGCCATTTAACTAAAATATAACTGCCAACTTGAGTCTCCTATGTGAATTGGTTGTTAGCATGAGAAGCTTTTGTCCTTTTTTTATGCTTGGATGCCAGTTAACTTAAGTCTAAATGCAAACTCAAGTCTCCTATGTGAACTGGTCATGAAAAGGAATGCAAAGTTACTCCCGCTCACCTTTATTGCATGTAGACTGCTACTTCTGCCCGTGATTGGTTGTAAGTGTGAGTTGTATGAGTGATGTTTCAAGTTTAGAAGTAGGGAGTTATGAGAAATCATGAGATACTTTGTATTTATATAATATGTGAGATTTATTATGTAAAATGGAAAATATGAAGAGTTAGTTCTCCCATGATTTTGAGGAGAGCAAAGTTCAAGAGTCATATAATATGAAGAGTCTCATGTATCTATATATTGAATAAAAATCCACATAATATGTAACTCGAAAAAGTATTGCATTTATGTATTGCTTTAGTAGTTTTAATAAATTTTTCTATGAGATTATTGTTCATTTGATATATGCATGTTATTGAGTTGATTTATGATCTTGAATATTATTATCTCATGAATATTACAATATTTTGCTGACACCTATTTGGGTGTTGGTTGAGTAGAGAATTGGCATAAAAACTAGTTTTTGAAGGTCATTCATCTTATTATTGATGTCAAGACAATGCCTATAATTAGGCATGGGGAAGAAAAGGTGGACATATTATCATGAATAATCAAAATAAATGCATGGCCTTAGAAAATAAATATATACCTAGGAATGATTATCTTGGAATTTATGCTCAATTTGGATATGATAACCATAACGTCCTAAAGAGTTTGAACAAAAAATAACTTAAAATAGCCATACCAAATTTAGTTCCATACAAAATTGAATAGCCAACTTCATAGGTAAGGATCTAAAATGGGTGGTTATCTCAACCAATTATAACATGTTCATTGTTAATATTGTTAAATTGAGGGAGACTCTAGATGTTGTCAAATATATGATGTTGTGTGGCTATTGTAGTGAAGTATCACTACAGTCCAACGAAAGAAGAAAAATTGCATTTAAATCTAACTCAAAATCTTGTGAAAAATGAAAAGCCCTCAAACCATTGTTGACCACCAAGTAGCCCATGCCAAAATATCACTAAGAAGATATCATCAAAGATATAAAATGGGTGTAAAAAAACTTATGCTATGTGGCCAAGTTAATCATCGAATCCTAATAGTTAATAGTCCACAAAAATTTTACACAACCTTTTTTTGAACCAAACTCTATTATTGGTAGCCACTCATGAGCCTTTTTGGTAACAATTGAAACAACTTTATCATTGTTAATGGTTTGATCCAAACAAAAATCACAAGCTAGCTAGCAAAGTTTGGCTATCATCTAAATTTGATTAAATTCATGGTTTTTGATCCCTCATCCATTATATCTCCACTATACATAGAGGAAATATTTATTAGGGATATTCAAATGAGGATAAATAAATACCTATTTTGAACAAATGAAAACTCATAGGAGCTAAACATTAAAAGCTCCTAGGAAACATTTACTCCATTGCATGTAGTCAAGGAAGACACATGGTGAAGCTTCTCTACACCAATGAATCCTCAAGAAGGAGACCAATGATCAAGGATAGTAGAGTTGTAGGCATATGAAATCATTTAAAGTTAGAGATATTATAGACTAAATAAATATCATAATCTATAGTTCACATCTAAGGGAGTTTTCAAAAAATATGCCTTAAAAGAGCTAAAAAGAGGATTACAAGTTAAAGGTAAAGCTAGTGGAAGGAAAATAAAAAGACATCAATCCTATAAGGTAAAATAAATAAAGGATTAGTCTATATGTGTTTAGGTGGAATATGTAATTTAGTCTTCAGAAAGGGAGAAAGTGGTCAAAAGTTACAAACAATGAAAAGAGAGGTTGAAGATCGAAGGTTCTCAAAAATTTTGATCAAAAAAGGGAGGCAAAAGTTCTGACAACCTATTTGGCCTAAGGATCTCAAAAAGTGAAAGACAATAAAATAATAATGATAGATACAAGAAAGAATATGTATTTTACAATTGGGGGTTTGAAAGTCTTGAAGGGGAAGAATGGAGAAAAAAGTTTTGAAAAGTGGGGTATGCTAAGAACTTTTAAAAAATGGAATATAAAAAAGATTCAATGGAAGGGAAAAAGAGGGGACTTCCTAAAATACTTTTTTTAGAGAATTTATAGTGAGCTCAAAATTTTTAAAAGTTTTTATTTAGGAGGATAAAGAGAAATTTTTGACAATTGAAGTTGGATGCATCCAACTTGGGGAGTAGAGTCAGAGTAAAGTCAGAATACAAGGTAATAATAATGATGCACAAGCTTCAATATAAGGTAGATTAGTCAAACCAATGTGCCATTATTATGTGAGGATGAGGATTACCTAGCAACATCACTTCAACTCAACAATACAAGAAAAGTAGGTGATCTACCGAAGGTAAATTCATGGTGCCTACTATAGCAATAATCCCAAAACTAACAAGAGTAATGGAATAAGATGTTTCCATTCAATTTTTAGCATCCCTAGAAGAATTAGTTAGTATTGTTAGATTATTATTTAAATTTTAGAGGGAAATTTTACCTTTTGTAATTTATATATAGTAGTTTTCTTAGCATTGTAAAGGATTGATAAGTTATATCTCTATAAGTCATATAAATTTCCCTTCACTTTATTTTTTATAGCAATATGTGGATCTATGGGTGGTATTGTGGCTAGTATGAACTCCCACTTCTAGAATAGTTTTGTAATATTCTTATATTCATATATGCATATTGGAGGTTTGTGACTATTTGGTTCCAATTTGTTCAGTTCTCCCTATCATGTTTCCTTTGTGTATGTATGTTTATGTTTTAGTCTATGCTTATATATGATTAGAGGAGGAAGTATTCAAAATATTAGCTATCCATTCATTAATAACAAATATATTATGTAGGAGGTTCTTATCTTGACCTTGGTGCATCTGTTAGCTTAGTTTTTTTCCTTTGTACTATCTTTGTTTTTCTATATTTCTCTAACCTTTTCTCCCTTGAATATGATAGGTTAGGATAGAGTACGATAAGTGTGCTCCACATCTAAAAGGATCTAGCCTTATAAAAATATTTGAAGACCTACAATTGAGCTAAATCCCATGCTCTTAGAAGTGGCCCTGTAGTGTCATTTCACTTGAGGTGTGATAGTCTTGACCATCTGTTCCAACCCATATGACAATTAGGACAATAATATAGGACAAAAATTTTAGGCACATCATGTGGGATTCCATTGATTCATTATTGGTCCCAAAATAAAAAGAACAAATTAGGCTCTAACTCTGGTGAGGGTCTCTACCTATCTACTTGTTGAAGCACCTTAATACTCACCTGGTAAATCTACTCAAAGAATAAATATCTATAAGAAGCCACACTAAAGGACATCAAATTGATAATTTGATAAAGATCTCAATCTATCTACTCATAAAGCACATGCTTTATTCACATGGTGACTCCACTCCAACCAAAGGATCCAAAAGTGTATGAACAAGATACCTATTACCAGGTCCTTTACTGTTGCAAATCTAAAAGAGTTACTTCCATCACTTGGCAGCATTCCATGAAGAAGAAGAGTTAGAGGTTAGAATATGGCTGCTCCATCACCACCTATAATATTCCCTACCTAGAATGATAGAGGTCCCTTGAGACCTTCTGCTCCACATGAATTATGGGAGGAGATACCAACATCTATTCTAAAGTCTCTCTTATATTTCATTAGGGAGGACCTGACTACTTTGATCAAGAAAATAATTTACATGGTGAGCCTATGCATGCTTCATAATATATTAGAGCAAAACATGGCTCTAATATTATTAGTAGCCTCATTCAAAGGTAGGGCTCAAGAATGATATGTTACACTTCAACCTAACTCTATAGCTAACTAGGACCAAATCATTGCTCTATTCATAGAAATATTCAGAGAGAAGATGGACAAGATGTTTTGAGATCCCATGGAGATGGTAGATGATTTCAACCTTAGATTTCACAAGATATGGCACAAAATAATAGAACTTCATCCTCCCTTATGTCTGACATTTAATTATTATCTAAGGCTTTAGATTCTAAAATATCATTAATGATTAAGTCTAGAGGTGGAAACTCCTTGCCACATGCTTATGGCATAACCATTCAAGCTAAATATGATTTGATTTATATTGGAAGTCTAGCTCCTAGTCCTCCCATGACTTTGTACCCTATCACAAAATCTCCATAATACCCTTCCCTAGTAATTTAGCTAACAACATTTCAACTAACCTCAATATTACCTATAATGAATCTTGTCTCACCTACTCTAGCACCCTCTACTTTAGATAACATAAAGCTTAAAGCAATGTAAAGCATGCTAAAACTAATTATCAATAAAATTCTAACCATTGTTGGAGAAAATTATATTATTTAGTACATGCTAATGCACCCCCATGGTACCTTCATGGTAGATCTTGTAAATATTAGATTAGATTGAGTCTTAGTTTAGAGTGTGAGTAATATTTTATGCAATGTGCAAGAAATGCACAAGTGTCATGTATGTGTGCAAAATAAAGAGTCATGTCTATGTGTGCATACTAGATAGAGTCGTGTGTATGCAAGTGTCAAGTAGAGAAGCCAAGAGTCATGAGACTTGGAATTAAAAAAATAATAGTCAAGTATCCAAATATTTATTCTATAATGGCTATATATTACTCCATGGAGGATCATCAAGATATATAGAGAACTAGTTATCAATATCATCATAGTAGTGATATATTTGTAAGAGAAAGAGAAGTAATAAATACTACACATATTTTGAGCAATTGATATTGTAAGTTATGCTACATTATTTGTACATGTATGATTTAGGCTATTACATTCATATTATTTCTCATTAACGAATGTTATTTAATAAATTATATGCCTTGATTTAAATATTAACAGGGTTATGCACAAGCACGAAATATCGCAAATTGGCTCTATTTAGGATTTTTAAAATTTTGAAAAGGCTAATTTTGGATCATTTCATTGGGGCCCATTCGCCCAAAATTTACGGGATGAAATTTTTTTGGGGGTAAATTCGCCTGCCGTTGATAATCAGGAACCTAACTTTATTTTAATTCGCCGACCTCAAATTACATATGATTTTGATTTTCCCGCCCAATTCGCCTTCAAATTATAAATGATTTTATATTTTCCGCCCAAATCGCCTTCAAATTATAAATGATTTTATTTTTCCCGCCCAAATCGCCTCATATACTACGCGTATATATACTATACTGGGTACCGATAAACATACATAAAAATACTCTAACTCAAAAATAGCTCTGAAACAACGAAAAACTTGAGAAGGTTGTAGAGGAGTGTCGATCGATGCAAGACGATCGGTTGCAGAGTCATGACTATCAAAATAAATTGATCGATTGCAGATGAGTGTCGATCGATGCAAGACGATCGGTTGTAGAGTCATGTCTATCAGTATAAGTCGATCGATTGTAGAGCCATGTCTATCGACATAAGTCGATCGGTTGTAGAGTCATGTCGATCGACATAAGTCGATCGGTTATAGAGTTATGTTTATTGGTAGAAGTCGATCGATTGTAGAGTCATGTCTATCGACATAAGTCGATCGGTTTCAGAGTCGTGTCTATCGATATAAGTCGATCGATTGTAGAGTCATGTCTATTGGCATAAGTCGATCGGTTGTAGAGCCATGTCTGTAGATATAAGTTGATCAGTTGTAGAGTTTGTTGATTGGCATTTGCCTATCGGTTGTAGAGGTGTCGCTCGACATTGGTCTATCGATTGTAGAACCATCTCGATCATCTTTAGTCGATCGATTGTAGAGGTGTCGATCGACATTCGTCTATCGGTTGTAGAGGTGTCGATCGGCCTTGGTAGGTCGGTTGCAGATGTGTCGATCGACATTAGTCTATCGGTTGTAGGGTCATGTCGATCGGCGTTAGGTTGTTGGTTGTAGTGTTGTCGGTATAACTCTATCGGTTGTAGGGACGTGTGGTCGGTATTCTATTGCTTGTAGTGACTGTCGATCGGTATAAGCCGATCGGTTGTAGGGAAGTGTTTATCGATAAAAGCGTATCGGTTGTAGAGGATTCATGACTAAAAATCGGTAGAGTATTCTTATTCCATTGTTCTTTTGTCCAAATCTCTTTTTCTATAGTTTCATAGGCACTGTAGGTGAACTATACGCAACAGTGGTAGACAACTATCAATGTCATCTGGTTGTGTGTCAGGAGCATTTCTTTTGTTAGAGACTGCTTCTTGTCTCTTAGAGTATGTTTCATACGCAGTGTAGAAGCACTATCTGCAACTCTGGTCGATAAGTATTCCCTGTCATGTTGTGTGTTAGGATCATATGTTCGTCTTGAGGGATGTTTGCTATTTTCCTTCAAATTCATATACATTTCCTAACATCTGAAGGTTTTTCTTTACAGATACAATGTCACCTACTGAATATGGAAAGAAGGGAGGCCAATATTCTTGTAAAAAGATAATTCTAAAATATTTTACACCAAAATGCAATGAGACATCAATCTCTACAGATTCTACACAAATTGCAGGTACAGACACCTTTTACCATCAGTTTTCTAAAATTTATGTTCTTCTTAAATGTAAAACCTTTCTCTATTAATAGATAAATGGTTTTCTGCTTATCTACCTCTTTTTAAATGCTTTCTAAAATTGTATTCTGTTAATTCTTTAAAATAGTGCCTTTTTTATAACAAAAAATGATAGAGAACACCAAACATTGAATGCAGTTAACATTGTCGACCCTGATGTGCGTTCACTCGAAGATATTCTAGAAGATGAGATGGGACCACATGATAATTTTCCTAATAACGACATTCAACAACCACTTCAGGAGATTTTAAATTCAGACACATCAACCAAAAAAGAAAATGATAGTACAGTTAAAATTCAGACCTCTGGGGAATCTTCTAGTCAAAAATCTAAACGTCAAAAGATAAGCGAATGGACTATTGGAAGGGATTTTAAAAATGAATGGGCACGATTATACCCCTTTATTGAGCGAGATGAGAAACTGAATGTGTGTAAATGTATTATTTGTACATGGAAGTTGGGAAAGGATCATTTATTACAAAATAAGAAAGACACAATAGAAAAACACTGTGGGAAAGTTTACATCAAAGAAATACGAAGTGATGGAACAATTAACAGAATTCATAGGTGGAAGGATGCAACAAAATGTGTGCATGTGAGATATGCTCTTGAATATGATAAAGCAATGAAACAAAAACAAACTCTCATTGAGAAGGGTGGAACAATCGAGGCACAATTTCAAAAAGTTAATAATACTTTATTAGCCTCAAAGAAATTGCAGTTTGCTATTGTATACAGTATTCTAAAAAAAGGTCGACCCATGTCTGATTTTGCTGATTTTAAGGAAATACTTCAACTAGCCAATGTACAAAACCTTACCAGTTCACATTGGTCAGATCGAAGTGGTTGGGAAATGGCAAAATGTCTATCACTGGTTGAGAAGGAAGACCTAAGAGAGAATGTGAAACAAGCCAAATTTATTTCACTTTCCATTGATGAGGTAACAACTGTTGACAACACATCTTGGATTTGCATACATGTTTACACATTCAAAAATCATTTGAGACAACCTCATTTACTAGCACTACATAAGATGATTGAAAATTGTAATGCGGAAAACATTTATAATGTTGTTGTAACCAGTTTAAAGGATATTGCCGAAATGGATGAAAAGGAAATTGCCACAAAGTTAATTTGTGTTGGAGCTGATGGTGCGGCTACAATGCAAGGACAAAGGAATGGTCTTTGTGTTAGGCTTCAGACTTCCATTGCCCCATATGTGATTCCTATTCATTGCATGGCTCATCGAATGAATCTTGCATACAAAATTGTGAGCAATTTTGATAATGTAGCTAGAGTGGAAGAACTCGTCCACGATATACACTCATACTTTTCATGCAGTCCAAAAAGGTTTGCAGAGTTTCAACAATTTTCTCTAGGTGTAACGGAAGGCAGAAAAATGTTAAAAGATGTGGAAACCAGGTGGATTTCACTGTTTCTTCCTGCAAAAAGGGTATTTTCAGAATATCAATCCTTGGTTGGGTTTATGTATGCACATCGTAGAGATGTTGACAAGGCAAAATATTTGCTTTTTCGTATGACTGACTTGGAAACTCTTCTCACATTATGTGGTATTCTACCAATGTTACAAGAAATGAATACTATGATTAAACTTGCACAGGAAAGGGCAATTTATATTGTCGATTTCATGAGGATGAGAAAACAAATATGTATGGTTATTGACAAGATTTATTTATCCAAAAAACATTTTGAGGATCCCAAGTTTGATAGTTGGAATACGTTAATTAATGTCAATGAACCGAACAACTTTTTAAAGTTCAACATCAACGATAATATTTGTATTGCTATCCATGGAAAGTTGATTCATGTATATCATTTTGAAAAGCGATTAAATACTCTGACAGATGATGTTGAACAAGTGCCCGTTACCCATTCCGGATTCGATGAGATTTTGGATAACACTAAGAATAAATTGAAAAGAATTGCAAATGCATTAACAAGTGAAATAAGAGATCGTTTTAAGAGAGATGAGACACTTGAGGCCATGGCTGTTGTTAATCCTAATTTTTGGAATCCTTGTGGTGACCAAAGTAGTAGAAGTGAGTTGTTTGTAAAATATATGGGTAATCTTATGAAACATTTCTCTAAAAGTGTGGAAATAAATGGCATTGAAATCAATGGTATTCTAAACAAAGATCTTTTGAGACATCAGTCAACCAATTTTGGAATAACAATGGATAATCAAATTGCACAATTCAAAAATCCACATGAGACTGGTTCAATCACGCGTTTCTGGCAAAAATTGTATCGAAGTAGTGTCTTGCAAGATACTATGAGTGAATACTTTGTTTTATATGAATTATGTCAGACAATGATTTTGGGATCTGTTGAAGACGAAAGGGTTTTCAGTGCATTAACTTTTGTTAAATCAAAAGTTCGTAACAAGTTGGACAAAAATTTGGAAAATTGTTTGAGAATGTATGTGTCATCGTACAAGGTGGGTAACTTTCCCTATGACAGAGCGTTGACATATTGGAAGTCCCTAGCAGAAAGAAGAGGTCTCTCTAATATGGTTGATAATGACGAAAATGATTCAGCTAGGAGTGATGATGAGATTATGGAAACGCAGAATTCATAGATTCTCAGTTCTTGTGGAGAAGTTGATAAAGCTTTGTATTACCTTCTAGAAATGTAAAAATTGCAATGATTATATGACAAATTCATATAATCTAAGATTTTTTTGGATTTGAAATCATTTTGTAAAATTTTAGTGATTTGAATAAATTCATATTAACAGTGATTTTTCGGATTTGAAATATTTCATATTATCAAAGATTTTTTGTATTTGATTTGTTGTAAAATCTTATAATAATTCAATTTTCAATGATTATGCATGTTTGCTTTTTAATGTTATGGATTGTCTATGTTTTCAAAATTTATGATGTATGCTATAGCTTTGAGTAAGTTGAAAATTTGAAAACCATGTATACGTAATGATGCTATGTTATTGAACTAAATGTATATGTTGACAAAAAATAGTTATTTTTCCTTTGAATTTAAATGTATGTATGTATCATTAGTATCATTAGTTGTATGATATGACAAAATATAGTGATTTTTTATGATTTATGCTTTGTCATTGAGTAAACCGTGTATGCATATTAAAAATTTATGTACATATGTATGAAAAATGCATGTAGTATATTACTCTAGATATGGAAAACGAAAATTTAAACCCATTCATAGATATATCCAAATTACCATATTCATTTTTATACAACTATAATGACTAACTATGAGTATGAATGCACTGAAAATTGAAACCCATTCATAGATATATCCTTCGTAAACTCACTTGAAAAATAAAAATAATATAGCTTAATAGAAATGAAAATACTCACTTTTATACTACAACAAGAATGAATATGAATAAACTGAAATTTAAACACATGCATAGATATATCATTCGTAAACTCATTTGAAAATTGAAATATAAAAACAACATAGCATAATATAGGGAAATTGAAATTTAACTCTTACATAAATATCTCCATCGTAAACTAACATTGAATATGAAAACAATATAGCATATTAAAAAAGAAAAAACACTTTTCTATACAAGAACAAGAATGAATATAAATAAACTCAAATTTAAACACATGCATAGATATATCATTCGTAAACTCATTTAAAAATTGAAATATAAAAACAACATAGCATATTTGAAACACCATAATACTTAAAAGATGAAAATAACACACAATTATAAAAGTGTATTTCTTAAAAGTAAAATAATAAAAGCAAGTATCTTGTTTTCATACGAAAACATATGAAATGTCATAAAATTGTCTTTCAAAATATCAAATTTTAAAATTCAATTTCTTGCTCCAGAATCTTTTCCCGTTGGCAGTGGACGTAATGCAGCCCCAGGTGGGGGTTGTCAAAGATCAGGAGAACTAGATGTTCTAGGTTTCCTTGTTGATCTTCTCCATACAGGTAGTGTTGTTTCCTTCGAAGGTGTTTCGGAGTCTCCTGATTCCTCTTGATTATAACCTCTGACAGCAGCACCCCGCTTTGAAGAGAAAGATGATGCCTTTTTCTATGTATATATAAAATGTCAAAATTACAAAAAGATAAATAATGGAAAAATAAAAATAATTATTTAAATATTGATTAAAAAATTACCTGAACCTGTTGTTCTCTCATGGCTGCATTGTCCAAGATTGAGTGCCATGATGTTGGTACTGGAGTGTTCTACAAATTGTAAAAAGATTCATAAAAAAAGCAATAATATAATTACATGTGCTAACTGTCGGTGAGGGTGAAGCGTGGGTTATCACGTTCTCTATTTCCAATCTGATCCGATGTGAGACATAGGTGGACCAGTCAAATTTTTGGTGTGAAAAACAATGGACCAAATACGCTAAGGCCCACATCAGAATTTCTATCGGCCTTCCTTGTAGAACAATTCTAGCAAGGAAGAATTTGCAACATGCTCGAAGAAATTTATTTTCAATCGCCAGTACGGTCAAACCCCTTCTAGACTTGGTGGAAGTAATTGCAAAAAAACAAAATCAGTAATACACCAATGACTAGAATTTAAATTCAATTAAATAAAAAAATAGTTATACCTTGAAAATATTCCAACTGCACATTGAAGTTGGTCTCCAGGTAGAGTTTATCTTCATTAGTTAATTGGTATTTGGAAGTGATAGGCTCAACACCAGCATGGGGCAATGTTGTCAATCTAGCGACATCTATGGCTGTGAAAGAAAGAACGATGTTTTTATTGTCGATGACAAGATTTACCTTGCCCGAATCCATATCATAAGTTGCAATGATCCTCTCCACCAGTTTAACATCTGTATCGAAATGGGGCATTGAAACAAGACCCCGAAGACCAGAGTCCATGACCCAAGACATGTCGTAACCCGATGTTGATAAAATTTTTGAAATCAAGGGGTAAACCAGGTTCTTATAATTAACTTTAAACATTCCAGGGGTTGCAGGGGATGCCATAGGGTGTACGGGTATGGATAAGAAGACATAGAGAATGGTACGTGACACTTGATAGAAAAGGATTCAAAATGGAGGAAAAGGGTTAAAACTGGCTTAAAACTTATGGTAAAAGGTTAAAACTAAGATAAATCTGGAGGAAAAGGGTTAAGAATGCATTAAAACGAGAGGAAAAGGGGTAAGAATGCGTTAAAAAGGGAAGAAAATGATTAATACTATGATAGAATAGAAAAAAAAATGACTGATAATCCCTTTATATAGAATTCTCTACATACAATCAGCTTCTGGATGGGTGACACATGGCCTCTGCATGCAATCATTTCATAGAGGGTTGACACGTGGCCTCTAAATGCAATCATTTCATAGATGGTTGACACGTGGCACAGATGCAACGCTATGCCTGCAACCGATCGACATGTCTACAGTCGATCGACATGTTTGCAACCGATCGGTATATCTGCAATCGATCATCTTGCCTACAACCGATCAGCATGCCTACAATCGATCGACATATCTGCAACCGATTGGCATGTCTGCAACTGATATACATGTCTGTAGTCGATCGATATTTCTGTAGTCGATCAACATGTTTGCAATCGATCGACATGTCTACAGTCGATCAACATGGCTGCAATCGATCGACATGGAAACCCATGCATAGATATATACAACTATAATACAAATGACCATATTCACTTGAAATATAAAAACAATATCGCAAAATAGAAATGAAATTACTCACTTTTATACTACAACAAGAATGAATATGAATAAACTAAAATTTAAACACATGCAACAATATGAAACAATATAGCATAATAAAAAAGACAAAACACATTTCTATACAACAACAAGAATGACTTTGAATAAACTAAAAATTCAAACTCATTTGAATATTGAAATATAAAAACAACATAGCAAAATCCACAAGACAAAACTCATTTTTATATCACAACATGAATAACATTGAATAACATGTAAATCTATACCTATGCATATATTCTACGTAAACTCAAGCATATTTGAAAGTTGAAACACCATAATACTTAAGAGATGAAAATAACACACAATTATAAATGTAAATAGTGTAATAGTAAAATAATAAAAGCAAGTATCTTGTTTTCCAATGAAAACATATGAAATGTCTTAAAATTATTTTTAAAATTCATTTTTTCCCCTCAGAATATTTTCCCCCTTCCTCCACTAATTTTGCCTTCTCATTGGCTTCCGCAGTCTCCATAGCAATGACCCCTCCCTCATCTTTCCCTTGTTCAGCTCCTTTTTCCACATCCACTACTTCCATGATTACCACATCCTGCATTTCGACAACTCTTTTCTCGGGCTGGGTAACAGTACTATCAATTGCTCCAGAATTGACAAGGATCATCTCAACATTTTGCATTCCATCGAGAAGGGTTTTTTCTTCTTTGCCAACATCTTCAGATGTTGGTCCTTGAACTTCTTTACCCTTCTCCTTAAGCAGAACATCAGGATCCAATCCATTGCGGATAATGATTTTCCGCAAAATGTTATTTTGTCGAACTGATTCCTGTGCTCTTTTTTTCATTGCCATGGAAGCGTTTAAGAACTCCTTTGCCATCCTGAGATAGTCTTGCAGGTTTTGAACCTGCTTCTTGAGATTTTCATACTTTACCTGCAAAAGGGAAAAAAGTTAATCAACATGAAAAGATAATTACATTTTAAAAAAGAGAACAACAAATTTTTGAACACAAAAGCGATTGAGTCAAACCTCAGCAACATTCTTTGCAGCTACAGCAACAACAACCTTTTTCTTATCATTTGCCCATTCATTGTAATAAGCTTGGGCCTCACCGTTTATATTCTCCAATCTGTTCATTATAAACTTTAAAATTTCATCTGTGTATGATGTATTCAACTTAAACATGCCAGATTTTACTTGCTGTAGCAGAGCCTCCATATTTTCTGGTTCATTTTCAACAATAGAAAATTTTCTTTCTCTTTTTGAAAAATTATTGTATCGGGCATTAATTTCCTTTATCAACACCTTAGCCCGATACTCCCATTTTTTCATTTCTGTTATATCTGGAAGTAGCAAATATTTAATTGTAGATTCAACGTTATCAGAAACCAAATATTTTTCTAAAAAAATTATTATATCATCCTCTTGTCGAGGAGGAGCTTGACGAGTGCTTCTTTCCCTTGGAGGAGATTTGCTTGAACATTCTGCACCTTCATTTACTTTGTCTTGAACCAATTCTTGATAGTTGAAATTGAGTGTGTATGTTATCTTGCAAAAAGTAATCTTTATCAAGTGGAACATCAGCCAACCCAGTAACAGAAGCTTTCGGTATATCCTTAAAAGTAAAATTATTACAGATATACTGATCGAAACTAGAAAAAGTCTTTGATGCTTCTCTCTCTAAAATTTGTTGTGTTGCTTCTCTCTCGTGGCCTAGATGGAAGAAAGTGTTTTCCAACTGGGAAGCATTGACCTCGCATTTGAGTTGGGCATTGTGGAGGAGGGGGCGGCATTTGTTGATTTTGTTGACGACATTGTTGCGAGGGACCTTAAAACATAAAAATAAAAATTAGTTAAAATTTTTGTGAAGGTAGAAAATAAAAACTAGTAATAAAATTACATTATGAAAATTGGTTGCAAACATTGTTATAACACTTACCGACAGAAGAAAAAACATCTTGCATAGATGTTGCTGCAAATGGAATGTGGTCATGTTGTACATCTGAAAAAAAAAACAAAATTAATTAAAAACAGTAAAAATATTGTAAAAAAATTGTTTCGATAGTAATTAAAACTTACTCCCAGAAGATGAAACCTCATGCGTAACTACGCCCGTTGGCAACGGACGTGCAACAACATGTGGAGATCATCGACAAACAGGAGAAATAGATCTTCTATGTTTCCTTGATGATATTTTCCTTATCAGTGGTGTTGCTTCCTCTGCAGGTGTTTCAGAGTCTCCTGATTCCTCTGGATTATAACCTCTGACAGCAGCATCCCGCTTTGAAGAGGAAGAGGATGCCCTTTTCTGTGTTTGGTATAAAATGTCAAAATTACAAAAAGATAAACAATGGAAAAATAATAAAAATTACTTAAATATTAAAAAAATTACCTGAACCTGTTGTTCTGTCATGGCTAAATTGACAAGGATTGAGTGCCAAGATGTTGGTACTGGAGTGTTCTGCAAATTATGAAAAGATTCATTAAAAAAAGCAATAATATAATTACATGTGCTAACTGTCGATGAGGGTGAAGCGTGGGTTTTCACATTCTCTATTTCCAATCTGATCCGATTTGAGACATAGGTGCACCAGTCGAATTTTTGGTGTCCTATACAACGGACCAAATACGCTAAGGCCCACATCAGAATTTCTGTCGGCCTTCCTTGCAGAACAAGTCTAGCAAGGAAGAATTTGCAACATGCCCGAAGAAATTTATTTTCAATCGTCGGTATGGTCAAACCCCTTCTGGACTTGGTGGAATTAACTGCAAAAAAACTAAAATTAGTAATTGTACGTTCAATCACTGATAAGAATTTAAAATCAATTAAATAAAAAAATAGTTATACCTTGAAAATATTTTGACTGCACTTTGAAGTTGGTCTCCAAGTAGAGTTTGTCATCATCAGTTAACTGGTATTTGGAAGTGATAGGCTCAACACCAGCGTGGGGCAATGCTGTCAATCTGGTGACATCAATGGCTGAGAAAGAAAGAATGATGTTTTTGTTGTCGGTGACAAGATTTACCTTACCCGAATCCATATCATAAGCTGCAATGATCCTCTCCACCAGTTTAACGTCCGTATCAAAATGGGGCATTGAAACAAGACCCCGAAGACCAGAGTTCGTGACCCAAGACATGTCGTAACCCGGTGTTGATAAAATTTTTGAAATCAAGGGGCAAACCAGGTTCTTATAATTAACTTTAAACATTCTAGGGGTTGTAGGGGATGCCATAGGGTGTACGGGTATGGATAAGAAGATACAATGGAAAAGGTTTCAAATGAGAGAAAAATGGTTAAAAACTGCTTAAAAATTAAGGTAAATTGTAAAAACCAAGATAAAAGTGGAGGAAGAGGGTTCAGATCGCGTTAAAACGAGAGGAAAAGGTGTAAGAAAGCATTAAAATGAGAGAAAAAGGGTTAAGAAAGTATTAAAATGAGAGAAAAAATGATTGTTAATTCCCTTTATATAGACTTTTTTACATGCAATCATTTAACGGATGGATGACACGTGGCCTCTACATGCAATAATTTAATGGATGGATGACACATGGCACAGAGCACCATTACTATCGATGGGAACTTGACTATTGTAGCACATCAGAATGGCTGCAACCGATCATCATGGTTACAACCGATCATCATGGTTGCAATCGATCGACATGGCTACAATAGATCGGCATGGCTATAACTGATCGACATGGCTACAAAAGATCATCATAGTTGCAATAGATCATCATGGCTACAACCAATCGATCATGGCTATAACCGATCATCATGGATGCAATCGATCATCATGGCTACAACTGATCATCATGGTTACAACCGATCATCATAACTACAACCGATCAGCATGGCTACAACCGATCGTCATGGTTGCAATCGATCATCATGTCTACAATCGATCAACATGGTTACAACTGATCGACATGGCTACAATCGATCGATATGGCTACAACCAATTGACATGGCTACAATCGATCGGCATGGTTGCAACCGATCGTCATGGCTGCAATCGATCATCATGGCTACAATGGATCGACATGTCTGCAATCGATCATCATGGCTACAACCGATCATCATGGTTGCAACCGATCATCATGACTACAATCGATCATCATGGCTGCAACTGATCGTCATGGCTGCAACCGGTCGACATGGCTGCAATTGATCGGTATGCTTGTAACCGATCATCATGACTACAACCGATCGACATTCCATTTGTCGTCATGTCGACCTGATGTCTTTCATATCGGCCTAAAGCTTTTAAGTATGTCGTACTTTTTTAGATTTTGCAAAACCGATATTCATGGCCCCAAAAACAAAAAAAATTGCCACGGTTTGAAATTTTTTGGAGAAAAATTATTGCAATTCGCCACGGTTTGAAATTTTTTGGAGAAAAATAATTGGAATTCGCCATGTATACTTCTCCATTTTTCATCGAGATTCCAAGACAATTCACCTTCAATTTATAAATAGATTTTGGGGCCGACCCCTTATGCATAACCACTGAATATTAATTTGCTCATATTATTCCATTTACATCATTTTCTTGATATTACTTTATTGTGGCTATATTATATTTGATCCTATGGAATTTAACCCATGAGTTTTATGTTAGTATTAAGGCTTAAAAATCCATTAGTGGTGCTATAGATCCTGTGAGTAGTTTCTTGTGCAAGTTGAATTTATTTATCTACATAGAAAATAATTTTTTTCTAGCTTGATAAAATTGGTTGAGTTTAGGTAGGTTTTGATAGCATCAAATGCGGCTTGACAATTATCATCCCATTTGAAGTGTACTCCTTTTTATAGGATATGATTGAATGGTTGGCATTTGTCTGATAATTTTGCTATAAATTTAAGGATAGAAGTAATATTGCCTTGAATGCTGTGCAATTGCTTTAGTGTAGTAGGAGGATGTAGCCAAGAAATCCACCTCCTAGAAGAATAAAAAGTGATTTGCTAGATTTTGACAGTTTTTGGGAATGATTTGCTCAAGTTTTGTAAAATTGTATAGTTGGAGAAAATCGTATAGTAGAAGGAAAAATTGTACAACTAGATTGGAAAACCGTACAGAGTAGTATCAAATCATACAGGGCACACTGAAATTCACTCAAATGCAAAGGAAATGTAATTTTGGGATGAAATATCGCATGGATTTGCTAAATTAAGGTGTAAACTTAGGAAAATGCCAAAATAATGTATTCAATTGTATATGGGAAGTTGTGAATAATGGATTGTCTTAGGAACCACTTTGGAATGGCCTAGGAAATGTTATATAAGGCCCCATTTTCAAATTTGTAGGTTTGGCTACTAGTTTACTGGTTATTAGTTGCTAGAATAGAGAGATAGACATATTTTTGAGTTATTGCAATTACCTTAAGAGAGTTTTCCACATTGTAATAGAATTTACAGCCATTAATGAGAATAAAAGACATTGTGGATGATAGTGTATGGTCTTTTTGTGAATGGATAATGCATTATGGATTAACATTGTGTAATTGAGTTTCTATCTTATTGTTATATGTTAGTTTTAGGCATTCTTGCAGCTTGTTGAGAAGATTGTCACTGGTGAATCATGGGGAATGATTTAGGAGCATGATGACATTGGCAAGGACATGGTGAAGCATACTATATGATTTCTATATGGAATTACTTATATGGAATCTCTCACTAGCCCGGTTTGGATGTTTTGCTTGTGGAAGAGATTGTCTTGTTTAGGTTGTTAAACCTTTACAAAACATCCCAAAGAGATATTGGAGTAGAAGAGCATAGAAAGAAATATATTTTTGTACCTTTATTTCATACAGATCCTACATCGTACATCGTACCAATCGTACAAAATATTGTTACCCAATTTGGTAAAACAGGCAATTGGAAGACACTTACCCGATTTGACAGTTTTGGTGAATCAGCTTGAATGATTACAAAATTGTGTACGACAACCTAAAGAAAAACATCTATCAGTTTTTATGAGTGTAATATTATACCATCTTGGACACTGTATTAATTGATATCGTATAGTTTATGTAATTAAGGTTCGTACAAAGAATTGACAGTTCGTATGAGGGTAGTTCGGGTGATTAGAATATTGTCCGATTTGGTAATTGAGATAGGATCAACCTAGAAATAATTATTACCTCTGGAAAACACCTCCCCACTAGGAATAATCCATCACTATGTTATATTAGGTGCCATTTCCTTATCGAATCTGGTATTCTTGTTAAAACTAATCAAATTTGACTAAAAACTAGCGGTGATTTTTATGGACACCAGTACACAAAGGCATGGTAGAAGGGAACCATGAGATAACATTACATTAATAATAATCACAAGGATTGATAAAAGAGGAAACATGAGTAACTCAGATCAAAGTACACACAAACTAGAGATAGAGCAAGTTTAGACATCTAAAGAGGGAGACTTTGAGACGTTGATTGAGATAGAAGATAAGGAGGAAGAACTACAAAACATAGAAGATATGGGTGACAAAGAGAAATAGCATGACAATGGAGAGTGGATGGTAAGACCTAAGGAATCAATAGTAGGGTTGTGAGAGGGTGTAGAGGATGGGAGTTAGGCACTAGGGCAATAGGATATGGGGACTTAGGAGGATAGACCAAGATCATCTCCATCACATCAGTGAAGAAGGTCATAGAGTGAGGACACATGAGAATTTGGTCACTGAGTGGCAGGACAAAACAAGATACCTTGAATTGACACTTCTAACAAAAATAAGAGTAAGAAACCCCCTAGGATGAATCCATCAGAGAATCCACAGGACACCTCAAGTGAGAGTGATGACTCCCCTAAGATGTCTAACAAAGTCGATGCGTTGTCATTATGCACATCATTAATTCTCAATGAATTTGTCAATACAGGGCAGTGTACAAGGCTATTTGCAGAAGAAGTGAATAGGGCTATAACTTAGGTCATTTGGGAGCAACATGTCTTATTGGTGAAACCGATTATGTGGGAGATTTAGGACATTTTTATCTCTAAATTGCATAAATTGAACTTTAATCTAATTGTAGGAATGGAAACTAATTACTAACTACAAAAATGAAATCCTAGTTATAATTACAAAATGAAATCTAATTATGTTGCAAAAATAACTCCCTAGTTACAGTTGCAGAATTAGAAATCTAATTATGATTGCAGAAAGGAAGTCTATTTAATTTTGCAGTAATGGAAACCTTATTATAACATGGAAATTAAGTCCTATCAATGCTTTGTAATAGAAGGTTGTCAATATTCTATGTAGGGGTTGACAGGAAAACACAAAATGCAGTAAATTATAGAAAATAGTAAATTCTGAAAATGACAATCTGTAATAATTTGAAATCTTGATAAAAATGAATATTACAACCAAACCGATCATTAATCACAAGATCATCCTAATCATAAAATAAACTAAGATTGCAAAGACTGTTAGCTATTTACAAGGAAATGAAATGACAAGTTTTACAACTTATTCTGTTGTAGCAAAATCAGAATAAAAACTTGTTAGTCCTCCTCCTAGGTCTGGAAGTGGCCAACCTCCTTGTCCAAAAGAAGGTATGAGTCTTTCTCTCTCTCTAGATCTTACTCACACTCATTCACAACAACATGAATAGAAAAAGTAGTGCACTTTATTGATTCAAGAACATAATTACAGTATTACTGCTAAAAATCCTATTACAGGACTGTACAGTCACTTTTCTACTATTTTCTTATTATTATACTTATTTCTTATTTTCCCCTACCTTACCTCAACCTGGATGGGAGATATCTATTTATAGATATCCTAAAATATCTTTACAAATTGAGAATATCTCATTCCTATCTTACAGATCTATTCCTATTATGCTACAATATTTCCTGGGTTTATTCTAGAAGAGGATCAAAATTGATCTTTTACATGAATGGTGGCTTTGGATGGCAAGGACAACAAAGTTAGATGGGAGATATTTTACTTTAACCTTTTCAACCTTCTTTCCCCTTTTCCATCGTTAGAAATCAATCAAAAAGTGCTTTCTATTCTCATTCCAAAGATAAGTGGCTCATTCTAAAGAGACTATATTTCTCATTCTGAAGATGTATGCTCATTTCAAAGAGACTGTATTTCTTATTCTGAAGATGTCTACTCATTCCAAAGAGACTGTATTTCTCATTCCAAATATGTTTGCTCATTCCTAAGATCTTCGGAATGAACAACTATGTGCTCTTCAAGTGATTTCATCTACATTTCTTAGGTGGGTTAGCTCTCAGGATCATATTGCAATAGCCTTCATCTCTCTCCATGTGTGAATTCCATGCCTTGCCATTCATTGGCAGCTGGCTGGAATTTACATTGGAAAACCATTTTCTACTGCACAGTAACAATTTGCTTGCACTATTTGCTATATTTAGATAAATAAATACTTGAAACATATCAAAACAAAACTAGTGAAGTGCTGCTATCAACATAAGCATACTTCTTATTTAGTAAGTCATGACAAAGTAACATAAAACTATGCAAAAAATGTAAAAATTAGAATAAAATATTTCTAAAACATTGATCATGCAAACAGTTAATACATAGCATATTAAATCAACTTAACTAGCATATCAGATTAAACACAAGAGTTTTTAGGTAGATTCAATGTTCAAAATATGCTATGATTGAGGCATTTCCAGGCCGCATCATTTTCCCCCCAACTTATATTAATGCATGTCCTCATGCATTCTATTGGGCTATAGAATCACATATATCCATATTCAAATTTCATGATTTGTAGAACAATTTGGTGCCTATATAATATTCTTTGTTCTCCTAAAGGTTTCTGAGCCATTCTTCAAACTGATCATTAGGTTGAGAATCTTCTTCAAAATAGAAGGGAACTAGAGAAATTATGGTTGGAGGCCTAAATATGAGACCTATCCAGTGATGTTGCATGATTTAAATCATCTGTATCACTCCTTCTGCCCTTCTTCTGGACCATTCTAGGTTAATGAGGGAGATAGGTTCCCTTTTCTGTAAAGAAATAGAAAGTTCTGCCCATCTATTTTTACAAAATGATAATGCTGGAACAAAATTGTTATTACAAAAATTATGGAATTGGTCACATTGTCCCTCAAATTGCTCAAGTACATCCTTTTTACATCTTCCATGTTCATCATGATGAAATGTTGTCTAGTGATAATTGGATGATTTGGCTGAACTACTCTGACTAACAATTCAGCTCTTAATTCAATTTCTTTATTTTGTCTTTTATCCTAGTCCCAGTAAAACTAATTTTGTAAAGTGGACATGAATGCTCTCAGTTGAACATATCCTATGCAAATTTGAGGGTGAAACTCTACCTCTTCTAGAATAAAGAAGCTGTGTAAATATAATTCACATAAGAGATTTTTCTGTTCAATAGGGCTATCAAAATAGGCTTCTAAGAAATATACAGTTGTGTCCAATTTGTATGGGAGACTTGAGCTAATCCTCATGACCTGCCATCTGAGATATTTATCCTTCAGAATGAGACTATAAAATCTGGCCGACCATCTGAATTGGACCAAAAACTCAGCAATCTGACATAAATCAATCACTTTTTCATTCAATGCCTTGATTTCTGTTTCTTTTGCTTCTAACTGTTTACCTTCCAATTTAAAATTTTCAACTTTAGTGGCAAGTTTTTCATATCTGATCACCCAACTAGCTATGTATGTATTATATTGCTCTAGGGATACAGTATTGGGTGGTCTAACTACAAGTGGAAATCTGGGTAGCAGATCTACCTAAACCCCTTTTTCTACTACTTCCATTGGTTGGTCATCTGATAATAATTCTACTTGTATCCTTTTTTTGCTATTTCCACTGGTTGGTCATCAGACAAAAATTCTACTTGTACCCCCTTATCCTCTATTGTTATTAAAGGTATAATAGTTTTAAATATAGAAATCTCATTTGAAGGAGTACTTACTTGAACAATTGCATGTTGCTGTTTAAACTGCTCTTGTGTTGGTGTTTCTTGCTATGACCCATCTCCAATATTCTTTTCTATGCTTTTTAGCAATTCTGGAGCATCTTCGAAATGAGAAGGCAATGCTTTAGAATGGAAGGGCACTTATTCATACTTTGTTATTAGGGAGTTAAGAGGGCAATGATGATATGGGAGGAAATAAGAAGTTTATGTTTCATTGATTTCTAATGGAAGCATATCCTGTATGGAACAATGAGAAGGGAAAATCAGGTGATGGTGCCACCCATGTGGTAGTGAAATAGATGTTTCCTATGGTAGTACAGATGGCTCACCTTCAGAATTTTGGTTCTCCTTATTCCCAAAAAATTGATGGATATTTACTGCTTCCTCTTCTAACTCGTGTTCATGCAGAACATTCATTAGGATAGTTTCATTCTCTAAAGTTTATGTCATGGAGGTCTTCTATGTGTTCTATTACTACCATGGTGGCTAGTGTGGAAATAACCTCTTTTGGTTCTTCATCTGAGTCAGGAAATCATAACTGGCCTAAAAAATTGTTAGAGGGTCTTGCAGGAGGATATAGAGAGATCTATTTTAGATCAATACCATTTGAAATGGTCATTTTTCCATATCTGCAGTCTATGAAGGTTGCTACAATTGCAAGCCAAGGTCTTCTTAGAATGATGGGATATCCATGTGTTGAATTTCTTGGCTATAAAACCAAAAAATCTGTAGGGAATTCCCAAGAAGAGACTTCTATAGGGACATCTTCAATGATACCTTCAGCTTTTGCAACTGACCTATCAGCCATTTCTAAAACTGTAAATGTGGGACTGAGATGTTTGAGCTGTAATTGTTCCATTACATCCTTGGTCATGACATTTATTGCAACACCTAGATATACTAAGACATTTGATATTGGTACTGAACCTATGGTAACTGTGATAACTGGACTCCCTAGGTCACTATACTTTGGAGGTACTAGTTTTTCGGACAAGAGATCAGCTATCTTTCCTTCAACCTGAATAGTCTTGGGAAATGCTTTCTTTTTTCTTCTTGCTCTTCTAATGCACAAATCTTGGATAGTACTTTTAATCACTGGTATATTCTTAATGGCTTGCAATAAGGGCAATTATATAGTTAAATTTCTAAGTTCCTTGACCAAGTCTGACTCAGAATTTTCTACTGTGGTATTGAATCTTTCAGGATATGGAATTATCCTTGATGAAGGTAATTGTTCTACCTGTGGTTCTATTTTTTCTTCTTCTTTATTTGTTGTTGGTTTAACTCTAACTGGTTTCAAAGATTATTGCTTTTCATTTTCCTTTATTTTAGTTGAAACAAGTTCAGGTACAACTTTTCTGAACGAAGTTGGATGTTACTACAATCAAGAACATTTATTTCAGCATTTTCTTCAACTTCAACCACATAGATAGGGGATGCCTGTCTCATGTTGTTTGGATTAGTGACTGGTTGAGTTGGAAGTTGAAGCTGTTTCACCTATTGTGTTTGCTGTGGTTGGTTCTATTTTTATTGAAAATTTTTATTAGGTGTAGGCAGCAAATGCTGAGTTTGAACTTGATTTCTTTGCTGCCTTGGATAGGACTGGTATTGCTAACTCCACTATGGTTGATTTTGCATCCAATGTGGATTATTCTGATTCTGATTCTATTAGCATAACTGTTATTATTTAATTATGTAGTTGGGATATTAGAGAAATAAATAGGTTACAATAGGTTATAATAAGCCCGTAGATATAGGATCTGCTAACCTATTAAAGCCAAGAATAAAACTAGTGCTAATAATAAGCTAACCTAATTTATTCCCTAATATCCCAACCACATAATGAAATAATACAGTTATGCTAATATACGCTAACATCCCCCCTTATTACATTATTTGGGTAATAATAGAACTACTATCTATGCTAACATCCCCCCATACAACAATATTTGGGTAAAGTATATAACTTCCCCAATACAGTGAAGAAGAAGAAGAAGAGAAATGAAATAATGGTGGCTTGTGCTTTGTCTTCGGCTCTGGCTCTAGCTCATGGCTTGGGCTTTGGATCTAAGCATACCTCTGGATTTGTACCTCTGGGTATATCTCTGGATCTGCCATTGAATCTGTATTTGGAACAGTGCCTATGGATCTGCCTATAGATCTGCCTCTGGAACTAATGGAGGCATTGTATTAAGTAAATTAAATAGATATTACAATGCCGAGAATAGCACCGACGTAAACATAACTGTTACAGGAGTTATAACAATAAGCTAAATAATGTAATATAGACAAAATACGCTAACAGATTCTAGGGTGGGTTGTTTTGATTCCATGATGGGTTATTCTGATTCTGATTCTAGGCTAGATTACTCCAACTTGTTTGTGGCTATTCTTGGGAATTTTTCCATTGAGAATAATTCCAAGGATGTTGGGGTGGTTCAGATTGTCCCCAAGGCATAGTCCAAGGATTATGCCCCCAATTTGTAGGAAAATTAGGGGGATTTTGGTACAGAGAGAAATTTCCCCCCTATTTTGGTCCAACATAGTTGAGTTCCTCAGTCCGAATCTCTAACATAATTTTGAGTTGCGGTAGCAAGTGGCATTTATCAGTCAAATGCTTCTTCGAATAGATACTACAAATGGTTGAGATAGACATTTTATTCAAAGGACACTCCTACAAAGCATGTTTATTTCTACATCTTAGGCAATAAATTGCCAAAGGTTCTGTGGTTTTTGCTTTTGCAAACATTTCTCCCAAAGTTGTGTTCAATTGCACCAGAATATCAGTTTTAAAATTTGCAAGTTCCTCTATTAGGTCCTTCACATCAGTGCCATTTGTACTTTTTTTTCTTCTTCCCTACTTAGTGCGAGAGTAATTCCTATAGAGATCCATAATTTCCTCAATTTTGAGAGTATTTACATCCCCTTTTCCCATAAAATCCAATACTTCTCTAGATTCATCTTGTAATCCTCTCAAAAATATGGTTTTGCATAACTCAGGTTCTACAAGTCCACATCTCCTTTGAACAAAGGAGAACCTATCAAGATAGTCTTCTAATGTTTCATCATATTCCTGCTTAATCCTGAATAACTCATCTTTCCTATTCCTTACACGAAAATACTCCTGATATTTATCTAAAAACATAGTTTCCATTTGATCCCAGGTTCAGATGGAATTTAGCTCTAAGCTCATGAACCAGCATAATGCTGAGTCCTTGAGTGTTGAGGGAAAACCTTAACTTTTTTATTGTCATTTACATAGTCATAGGTTTGACACACTACTTTGAATTCAAACAAAAATTGATCAGGATCTTTAGATACAACACCTCGAAAGGTTGGAAGTACTGAAGGTGAAATGGTTTTCATGGGGGATTTTTGTGTTGGATTCAAATGGATATGATATTCAAATGTTCTGGAAGGTTGGGGCATATCTTGATCATTTCCTTCATTATGGACATAGCCATGTTGGCCATCCCCATATAGATTGCCTCTCTCTGCCATAGTTTCTTGTTCCTTGGGAACAATTATAACTATCCAAATTTTACTCTTAAGAGGTCCAGAATCCTTTGTTGATGATGAGTCTGATGATTTTTCTTTCTCAGGATGTTCTAATGATGATGGAGCTGGTGATTTTTGTTTCAATTTTTTTGGTAGTTCAAACACAGGTGATTCACCCCTTAGGTGTGAAGATATTCATAATGGAACAAGCCAGGGATCCTTTTGAGTAATTATACCTTTTTCATCCCTTGGATTACTCATTCATGTTTACTCTTGAATGACATAAATTATAGGTCAATAGTTTTTACTTTAACCAGCTATTATATTCAAATTTTATCCTGAATTTTCATAGCTCAGTCTAATTAACAACTATTGGACTGTTTTCACCTTTTAGCAACACTATTCCCCGAAAACAGTGCCAAAATGATGTGTTGTTATGCACATCATTAATTCTCAATGAATTTGTCAATCCAGGGTAGTGTACAAGGCTATTTGCAAAAGGAGTGAATAGGGCTATAACTTAGGTCATTTGGGAGCAACAGGTATTATTGGTGAAACTAATAATGTGGGGGATTTAGGACATTTTTATCTCTAAATTGCATAAATTGAACATTAATATAATTGCAAGAATGGAAACTAATTACTAACTGCATAAATGAAATCCTAGTTATAATTACATAATGAAATCTAATTATGATTGTAGAAAGGAAGTCTATTTACTTTTGTAGTAATGGAAACCTGATTATAACATGGAGATTAAGTCCTGTCAATGCTCTGTAACAGAACGTTGTCAATATTCTATGCAGGGGTTGATAGCAAAACACAAAATGCAGTAAATTACAAAAAATAGTAAATCCTGGAAATGAAAATCTGAAGTAATTTGAAAGCTTGCTAAAAATGGAGATTACAACCAAACCTATAATTAATCACAAGATCATCATAATCATGAAATAAACTAAGATTGCAAAGACTGTTAGCTGTATACAAGGAAATGAAATGATAAGTTTTACAACTTATTCTATTGCAACAAAATTAGAATAAAAACCTGTTGTTAGTCCTCCTCCTAGGCCTGGAAGTGGCTAGCCTCCTTGTCCAAAAGAAGGTATGAGTATTTATATCTCTCTAGATCTTACTCAAACTCATTCACAACAACATGAATAGAAAAATTAGTGCACTTTATTTATTCAAGAACATAATTACAGTATTATTGCTAAAAATCTTGTTACAGGACTGTAACAGTCACTTTTCTACTATTTTCTTATTATTATACTTCTTGCTTATTTTCCCCTACCTTAGCTCAACCTGGATGGGAGCTATCTATTTATAGATATCCTAAAATATCTTTACAAACTAAGAATATCTCATTCCTATCTTACAGATCTATTCCTATTATGTCGCAACATTTCCTAGGTTTATCCTAGAAGAGGATCAAAATTGATCTTTTACATGAATGGTGGCTTTGGACGGCAAGGACGACAAAGTCAGATGGGATATATTTTCCTTTAACATTTTCAAACTTATTTCCCTTTTTCCATCATCAAAAATTAGTCAACAAGTCAAAAAGCACTTTCTATTCTCATTTCGAAGATAAGTGGCTCATTCCGAAGAGATTGTATTTCTCATTCCGAAGATGTTCGCTCATTTCGAAGAGACTATTTCTCATTCCAAAGATGTCTGCTCATTCCAAATATCTTTAGAATGAACAAATGTGTGCTCTTCAAGTGATTTCATCTGCATTTCTCAGGTGGGTTAGCTCTCAGGATCAGATTGCAATAGTCTTCATCTCTCTCCATGTATGAATTCCATGCCTTGGCATTTATTGGCAGCTGGCTAGAATTTACATTGGAAAACCAGTTTCTACTGCATAGTAATAGTTTGCTTACACTATTTGCTAGATTTAGATAAATAAATGCTTGAAACATATCAAAACAAAACTAGTGAAGTGTTGCTATCAACCTAAGCATACTTCTCATATAACAAGTCATGACAAAGTAACATAAAACTATGCAAAAAATGTAAAAATTAGAATATAGTATTTCTAACACATTGATCATGCAAACAGTTAATACACAAAATATTAAATCAACTTAAATAGCATATCAGATTAAACACAAGAGTTTTTAGGTAGTTTCAATGTTCAAAACATGATATCATTGAGGCATTTCCAGGCCTTATCAAAAGTATCCAAACAAATATGTCCACCATTTTCAAGTGATGGTAAGGAAGATCCCACATGGTACATAGGAAATTGCATAACTATGTGGAGAGCAAATGGTGTAGATAGATTGGAGGATTAGGTAGTCATCTTTCCTACCACATTGAGAGAATTGGCAATAGACTGGTACCTAAAGAGAGAAAACAACATTGATTTTCAGACTTGGAATTAGATAAAGGAGAAGTTCATTGAATAATTATGACCTTTAAAATATGATGGAGACATAGTCACCGAGATTTGTGTGATAAAACAGAAAGTAGACGAGGATGTGAAATCCTTCAACCATCGACTAAAGCAGTTAGTCAATAAGATGCAAATGCCATTGGCGTATATGCTAATAAAATGGTGGTTTTTATATGGGTTACTACCAAAATATAAGAAAAATATGAAGGGAGTGCCATTTGACACATATGAGGAAGTATTAAAATATGTAAATACTTTTGAGAGCGAATCAAAATAGACATACTTGGGAATCTTGTATCATCCCAAGTCAAAAGATTCAAATAGTGAAGAAGAAGACACTATCCAAAGGATGGTAGCATCATTTCATAAGGAGTTTGATAAGATGGTTAAAGAATAGAAGATCAAATGAGACAAGAAGGAACTATGGTGCATAGAATGCAAGACATAGGGACATAAAAATCTGAAGTGCCCGAAGAATGACTATTGCCATATTTGTAATGTGATGGGGCATGAAGTAATTCTCTATACCTACAATACAAGAATCCATTGACAGGTACTATAAATCCAAGAGTAGGAAGAAAAACCATAGGCCCAAGGGAGCGGCCAATAAGCAACAAGTGGTGGTTATAGAAATAGTAGAAGATATGGCAGACAGAATCAAGGTAATTGACAAGGAGGATAAAGTCGCTTATAGTATGACTCGAAAGGTATACCAATCATACAATGTCACAATTTCCAAGAGTGGGGGCATTTTGCAAAGAATTATCCTGCACCTCTGATGCAAGGAGCACCACAAAAAATCACTACACACATGTGTAGATGGTGTGGTCTAGGGAACCACAAGGAGAAGAATTTTCCAAAGCAGGCGAGTTCGAGCAACCTGTAAAATGTGAGCTATTTGGAAATTGAAGTTCCTCAAGTTAAAGAGGAAACTTAGGAAGTGTTAGTCATGACAAGGAATCAGGATAAAAAGGATAAGTATCCAAAGCCAACAAAAGAAAAGCAATATTGGAAAATAGCAAAGAAAATAGTGCAAGAAGAAACTAATAAAAATAAGCAAGGAGAGTCGAGCACTTGAAAGGAATTATGAAAACCATCAGAACAGGAGATAATTGTGCAGAATCTGGAAACTTAGGTGTTGGATACCATAATGGAACTTAAAGTATCTGAATTACGAGAAGCTATCCCAAAATTATAGAAAGCAACTGTGGAAGAAATACAACCACAAAAGGTGATGGAAGTAGAGAGCCAACCAATCTTAGAGGACAAACGAAAAGACCAATTTATGGATCCTACTATATTCATGATTGATATGGGAAATAATCTTGCATTAATACATATGGATATTTTAGGGCACAAATTGACACGATTGATCATGGACAGAGGATCTAGTGTTAATGTGCTACCATAAAGAACTTGGCTAGAACTAGATGCTCCATCCCTATGGGAACTAAGCTTCTGACTATATGGGCCTAACCAGAATGATATTAATATAAAAGGAGTTTTGACTGCATAACAAGTAATGATAGTTGAGAAAGAGTTTGTCTTGGAATTTTTTGTGATTACAATGCATAAACCTACATACGATGCCATCTTGGGGAGAGGATGGCTATGAGTAGCCAAAGTTAATCACAATTAGAGAAAGAATCAAATCACCTTAAATAATGGATAGCATAAATACATGATCAATTTAGCTAATCATTGAGTTAGTGAGGATATAGATACAACTAACGAATCAAAAAAATCATTAGGGGATGAAGGACACAAACCTGATGGAGAGTGAATGTTGTACATGGATGAATGTAGCAAGGATGAAGCTCAATCGCATAACAGACTCCTTCATTGGCAAATGGGGTATTACGAGATGTTTCAACCCAACTGCCTTTGTATTGAGTTAGAAGATATCAAGGAAAAACAAGACGAACCAAAAGCTAGTAAAGAAACTAAGAAGGAAATAGAAGAGAAGTGGACATTTCCAAAAAGCTTTATGGATTATACAGTAGGATATGCAAAGATTGATACAAGACCGAAATACCACGAGAATGTAATGAAAGCTACGAGTGAGCCAGAAAATATCAAATATGAAGGACCCAAGATAGTGGACATCAATCTAGGAACGAAGGAGGAACCTAGGATGGTCCATTGTGGCAATGATTGGAATCTCGTATTGAAGGCAACAACTTTCAAGATATTCTTGGAGTACAAGGATGTCTTCACATGGACATATAAGGATTTTAAAGGAATCCCACCTGAATTATGTGTCCATAAGATTAAACTAATACCTGGAACTCAACCTGTCAGGAGGAGGCCATATAGAATGAATCCAAAGTATGTGGCATTGGTAAATACAAATATAGAAAAGATGTTGGAAGCAGGAATTATATTCAGGGTGATGAATAGTGAATGGGTTTCACCTATAGTAATCACCTTGAAGAAGGAAGTCAATAAGATAAGGATATGCATAGACTTCAAGAGTCTAAATGTAGTGACCATTAAGGATCCTTTTCCTATTCCATTCACATATTCTATCTTGGAGGAAGTTGCAGGGCATGAGATCTATTCATTTTTGGATGGATTCTTGGGATATAATCATATCAGAATCACTAATGAGGATAAGATGAAAACCATATTTATTGTGGATAATGGCATCTACGCATATAATCAAATGCCATTTGGGCTCTGTAATACCCCAGCTACATTTTAGCGCATCATACTATATATTTGTGTAGACACCAAAATCCAGCCACTTGTAAGTCATCTATACCTTCCTACCAGCCACGTGTCAGTCATCCATCCTTCCCGCCATTATTTGGCCCAAATCCACACTTTCCCACCATTATTTGGCCCAATTTCACTTTTCCCACCATTTTTCATCCCCAAATTTATTTAAATTAATATTTATATATATATATATTTTTAATATTTTAATATATTTTAATATATATATAAATAAAGTTTAAGTGATTTAATCTGAGCCATCCATCCTTCATTTAATCTCATCCATCCATCCATCTTAATCCGTTTCACAACCTAGATTTATTCTCTACCCTTGGATCCACTTTAATCTTAGCCACACGTTCAAAGTGTCGTTAAAACCCTAAAGTGTGCCCTAAGAGTAGATTATAAATTGAGTCACCTTGATGGCTCAAACCCTATCTATCTCTTCGGCTAAACCTACTTATCTTCCCTATCTAAGTTTGGAGTTGGCTATTGCTGTTAATCCTGAGTCTTCTGAGTCTTCTATGGCCCTAAGTCTGAACTAAACCCTTTCGCCACATCCATCTTCGCCGCCTGGTCTCGCCGCATTAACATGAAAAGGTATAGATTCATCTAAAGCAAGTAATCTTTCTTTATGTATTAATCTGATGTTGAATTCTGCATTCTATTTATTTTTTATTTTATAAATCTAGGGTTTTAGACTATTTCTGAGGGCTCACACAGTGGAGCCCTTTTATTAGTTTCTAACTCTTTGATAATTTTAATGTGTGCAGGATTCTAGTGGTAGATCTTATTTGTTGATAGCAGCTGCTTAAGCTGGAGTGGTCCGAGCCAAAGGATACAACGAAGCCCACTCATTCTATTGAGGTTAAGGATACATTCTTCGGAGATGCCACCACATTATGCTAGATAGGGTTTCGGAGAACCCTAGCACAAATTGTAACTTTGTATCACGAAAAGGGTTACAGGCCCTGTTGTACTTAAAAGGAGTTTCTAAACTCCATTGATTAATAAAAATCATTCATTTTGTACAACTGTTTTGCATTCCTTTATTGTGATTTCTTTATTTTTGTTTGGCGTTGTATCTTTAATCTACAAATGGTGATCACGGTGGGACCCCCTAGGGTTTCATGTTTTTAATACTTGCTTTACTGATCTATTCCTGTTTTTGTTTTATTTTGCAGGTTTCGAAAATCATGAAATTCGCTGTTCCAGCGAACTAGGGTTTCTAAGGAGTTTGCAGAAAACACAGTAGACGTAGAGAGGCATCTGGAAGTCCGATCCGAAATGCAGAGGTGCGTTTCAGCCTGCGCAGACTCCCTTGGGCGTTTGAAGGCAGTTTCACAGAAAAAGCGTAGGCTTCCGAGTAAGTGCGTTTTTTTTTTCTTTGTTAAACTGTACTTTTTACGTTTTTGGTTTTTCTGTTGTATTCTGTTTCTTTTTCAGATCATTGCTTTAAAATGAACAAAAACTAAGTAATCTAGAAAAGAACAGTTAAGCTGTATATACATTTTTTTTGTTACATTTTTAGTTACATTTTTCTGCATTGCATTATTGGTTGTTGCTTGCATAAAAAAAAAAAATTGCATACCTAGCTGCATATTAGAATAGCTACGAATTATCTATTTTAGTTATCTAAGTAGGACTATTGATTGGATGTCAATAGTACTCCTGCCATTGGGTGATTCCAGGCAGAGAAGTGGACGAACCTTTCGGTTGCTCCTTTGATATCTGATATCATTGGTAGGCAGGGGGTTTTAAACGGTGTACTCCACTTCTTCGGAGGAAATGGCATATTTTCGGTGGCCTCTTGCTTAGATCATTAGAACTTTTGATTTATAGCTTTGTATGTATACATTAGACAACTAAAACACTTAAAATAAAATTCATCGCATTTCATATTGCATTTAAAATAGTAATATCTGGATTTCATCACCAGGTATTGCTTGAAGTTTAGTGACAGTGGAATTCATCTCCATCCATTAAAATTCTGCCTCAGACACCATAGGTCACCCTCGAGAAAACTTGCTGGATTTCATCACCGAGTAAGAATCTCGTTGTCCTTTCCTAGCCATAGTTTTTACCTTTTTTTGTGAATAATTCAAGATTAGATCACATGCAAAACTCATAAACCGGACACTCAAAATTTACTACAGATTAAGATCAGAAAATAAGTAATTAACCGCAGGTAAGACACATTGGTTGAAACCTAGGTTGTGACTATTTTCTGATAATTTCTTTAGTGTAAATTTATCATTCAAGTTTTGCATTCTTCTTTTCTGAATTTGTTTAGATTTATTGCATTATGGTCTTAACAAGGAATCAATCTAAAGTGTTAAATCTAAATAATCAAATGAATAATTCATAGAACATCCCCACCACCAACATGACCACTTATCCTAGTGAATTTCAGGCAGGTTCGCCTACAGGTCTTTCACGTCCTTCTACCGTCTATCGCATGGCCATGCCCATGGAGGAAGACAATTCCTGTCATATTACCCACATTGATATGGCCCAAGATTCCCCTATGCAAGATTCTATTTTTCAGCAGGATATTGCATCAACCATACCCGCTGGTTTCACTCAGGTCTACACTAACCCTTTTTTTGAGGCTAATGTTGTCTCTTCACCGCCATATCCGACTGATTTCACATTACCGAAGTTTGACAAATTTTGAGGAACTGAGGATCCTCATGAACATGTGAGCTCATTCATGCATGCCTGCTTTAGAATCCAAAATAATGACGCTCTTATGCTCAGAACTTTTCCTCAGACATTAGGAGGAGATGTTGTACAATGGTACAATCATTTACCTCACCATAGCATTTATGCTTACGAGCAATTGATTAATCTATTTTTAGAACGATTCTCCCTAAATGTACAAAGGAAAGTCTCATTGTCCGACTTATACAAGCTCAAGCAACATGACGATGAGACTATTTATGACTTTGGAAACCGTTGGAGGGCTATCATTAATAAATTGCCATTCTCCCTACCAATGGAGGAGTTAACCAAAATGTTCACCCAGAGTTGTCTAAAACCTATCTCTTGGTTACTCCAATTACAACAATACAGGACTTTTGAAGAGGCTTTGGCCCAAGCAAGTATCATAGAAGACATTAAAGTCCAAGAGGGTGTTTTAAAACCTCATAGAAAAGAATGGCAACAAAAGGGCCAACAATGAAATAATAATTATGGCCAAAATAAACAAGCACAGGCTAGTACAACCTCAAATGTTAACCAAGTTAATCAAGTTGTGGCGAGCCAGCCCGTAATGGCTCAACAAAAACAAGTAATGCAAATTCAACCGCAACCAATTGCTTATCATGCGGTACCCTCCCCTCCTCAACCAGCTCAAAATACTGGGCCAACCATGGAAACTCGACCTTGGCAAACAAATCATCCCAAGCGATAGTTCACACCTTTAGATGAACCATATGCGGTCATATTCAACAAGTTATATAGCACAAATCAATTAACTTTACCTGAGTTTAAACCTTTAGAACCATCTAGAAGGGGGAAGTATTACAAGGAGTACCTATTTTGTCCTTATCATAGGCAAAATGGACACGATATCAATAATTGTATAGCTTTCAAACATGTGATCCAAGATCTTATTGAGATTGGAGCCATTAAATTGGATAGCCCCTTAGCCCAACAAAATCAAAATCTTGGTGTATTTCAAACACCCCTTCCACATCGGGAGGAAGCTCCAACAACTTTAGGGGGAGTAACTCAGGTAACTCCTCCTAATCAAGTCAACCATGTACAACAATACCAAGGTTTTGTGGGTACTATTAACGTAGTAACCCGGGGTCAAAGGGCGAACCAACCAAATCAGGTTGAACCACAGCCACCTATACAAACCCCCAGTCCACCTCAGGTAACAGTGACCCAACGATGTGCTAGTACTTCTCAAAAACCGCTAAATCATTCTACTCAACGCCAATGACCCATCATGTCATTGAGTAGCCGATTAACTACCAGTTTAAAAATGGCTTCTGCCAAGTTATCGATCTATGACCTCATTCAACAATCTCCCCCGCATAGAGAGGCATTAATGGAAATATTAAAGTCAATCGAGCTTCAAACTCAAGATACTAATGCCTTCAACAACTTTGTGGGGAGTATTCAAACATGCATGGAGCCCTCCATCACTTTCTATGATTTTGAAATCAAACCTTTGTCAACAGAAAGTATAGATCCTCCACTGCATATCATGGCCAAGATCGATCACAAGCCATTCAAGAGAGTCTTAATTGACACCGGTTCCTCAATCAATATCATTACAACATCGGCGTTGAGTAATCTAGAGCTGTCGCCATCCCTTATCACCAAGTTGACTTTTACTCTTAAAGCATTCAATGATGCTTTATCTTCCACGGTTGGCACGGTTATCTTGCCCATTGAGGTAGGGGCCCAAACTTTGCATACCTTGTTTCACATCTTGGAAGGGTCCATGGCATACAATGTATTGCTTGGACGGCCTTGGCTTAGGGAGATGAGATGTGTCCCTTCTATACTGCATCAATGTCTAAAGTATGTATATGAGGGACAAGTTCATTGTGTACCTATTGACATTGAACCCTTCAAACATTGCAACTATGTCTCAAATCCTTATGAGATTGTGTTGCCATCCACTCATCTTTTCTTGACCCCATCTACTTCTTCTATACCATATTATTTTAAAGCTCCCATTCCTGAGGAGCTACCCATCATATCGCAACCATCTTCCTCTTTCGCTATTCCATCTCATTCACCACTTTCTTCATCTCCTAATCTTCCTTCTTCTTCATCAGTGACCACATGCACATGTGGCCATGACCAATCATCTCTTTCCACGTCATTACCCCCTTCTTCTACACCTTCTTCAACATCACCTATTATTCCTCCATCTTCCCAACCATCACCAGTGATGTTTCACAAGTCAGTGAAGCATCAACCCAACCAAATCCTTCCAATTCTTCTATCCCACATTCTTCTATTCCATCATCTAGTCCATCTCCCTCCCAAGTCAAGGTCCATCTAACTGATGCAGGTATTGGTGAGTATGCCATCCAAGATGTCCACATCACACCGTTCAATGTGCAAACAGTTAAATATTTTGGTCGTCCACATGACCAACATTTATCCATTGGATCGGTTTATAACATGGGTTCTATGCCAAATTCCATTAATTTTGTATATGGGGGAATAGAGTCATCTTCTAGTCCTACCACCATACTAGAACCCAAGCATCCAGTCCCTGCCAATATCGAAAGGATGGAGGGTTTTCCCTCTCGCTATTTCCATAGACATAATTGGCAGCAATTTGGCCTAGGTCGATACGAGCAAGGGGTAACTGAACGCATCGATATGCCATACCAGAGACCCATTGAGCATTTTGGTCTGGGCTACCAACCACTTCCATCCCTTTCTTCTTTTGAACAAGCTTTTCAAAGCATTAATCTTAATTCGGAAGAATAAATCCTCCACCCCGACGAATCCGAAGATGAAGCCTATGAAGAATTTGACGTCATGTCAAATGGTGATGAATCCGAAGAAGAGTCGGCGCCCATTGTTCCCCTCACTTGAACAAGACGAGTTTTATCTCCAATTGTTCCCTCTCCAAGAGGCCATCTTTCGCTTGCTTCTTCCACAAGAACGAGGTGAACCACCCCCTCCGCCACATCCATAAGCCATAATCCAAACCTGTATTATATGTATATACTAAAATAGTGGTTTTCACCACTACAAAAAAAAAAAAAATCAGAAAATTCCCAAAAAAAAAAAAAGAAATATCAAAATATATAAAAATACTTTATTGCTTTATGTATGTGTGTAATAGTGGTTTTCACCACTACAAAAAAAAAAAAAAAAACTCAAACTACAAAAAAAAAAAAAACTGAAAAACTATGTTGTTTTGCATTTCAGGTCTTCCGAGGTCTTCACCGGTATTCCCTTCCATTCCGCCCATCCTTTCTTTCATAAGTCGACAATGAATTTTGAAGACTTATTCACACCGCTCCATAATCCATATGATCCGGATAAGCCAATCCCGATCAACCCAAACCTGATTGACATGGATCGGATTTCATCTCCTCCATCTATTTCGAGTTCATCCTTTCCGAGGAATTGTTAAGGGCTTCCGCCAACTACATTCCTCCTTCACCTCCACATTCACCTTCATCTTCTAAGCCGGAGGTCTTCCGAGCGGACATAGACGAGAGCAAGGCACGGGAGCTTGATGACATTTTAGATGACATAAATCGAGCCCTACTCCCCATCGGCTTGAGGAAGGTTCCCACATGTCTATTGAAGAAACTATCGATGTAGACCTTAGTCCGGACCAAGATGGCACCCAAATTGTGAAGCTGGCTAAAAGTCTATCATCGGAGGAACAAGAGCAAATGATTGCTCTACTCAAGCGGAAGAAGGAGATATTTGCATGGTCTTACAAAGACATGCCGAGGCCTAGACCCTAATTTGGTTGTCCATAACCTCACCTTACAAAAAGATGCTAAACTTGTCAAACAGAAACTTAGGAAAATGCATCCTACCGTGGCCCTCATAGTTAAATCGGAGATTCAAAAACTTTTGGATGTTAAATTTGTCGTCCCGATTGATTATCCTGAGTGGCTTTCTAACATGGTACCCGTTCGCAAGCCTAACAGGGGGATACGTGTTTGCACCGATTTTTGAGATCTAAATAAAGCGTGTCCTAAGGATGACTTTCCTCTTCCAAACATTGATACTCTTGTCGATACTGCGCTGGTCATGAAATGCTTTCGTTCATGGATGGATTTTCGAGGATACAACCAGATTCGAATAAACCATGAAGATCAACACAAAACAACATTTACCACACCTTGGGGAACTTTTTGTTACCGGGTGATGCCCTTTGGCCTTAAGAACGCAGGTGCAACCTATCAACGAGCCATGACTTATATTTTCCATGATTATATGCATAAGATTATCGAAGATTATGTGGATGATTTATTGGCAAAATCTAAAACTCGACAAGAGCATTTTGATGTATTGGAAAAAGTTTTTGATAGACTTCTAGAGCATAAAGTAAGGTTGAACCCTAAGAAATGTGTCTTTGGTGTTACCTCAGGAAAACTCCTAGGTTTTATTATCTCTAAACGAGGTATTGAGGTGGACCCAAACAAGGTCAAAGCCATTATGGAAATGTGTCCCCCAACTAATTTGAAGGAGTTGCGTAGTTTGCAAGGAAAGATTAATTCAATCCGTCGCTTTATTGCACAACTTTATGATAAATGTAGGCCATTTTGCCACCTACTACAAAAGGGGGTACAATTTTCATGGACGAGATGAGTGTCGAGAAAGCCTTTGATGACATCAAGCGATACTTAGCGTCTCCGCCAGTCTTAGCTCCGCCTCGTCCAGGGGTCCCTTTCAATCTTTATATCTCAGCAACGGACTTTGCCTTAGGGACAATGCTTGCACAAAAGAATGAACAAAATCGTGAGCAAGTTGTCTATTATATTAGTCGAACATTGGTAAGCTATGAAACCCGATATGCTTATGTGGAAAAGTTGTGCTTAGCGGTGGTTTTTGCCACTAAGAAACTTCGTCATTATATGCTTAGCCATACAACATATGTCATAGCTAGAGAAAACCCTCTGCGTTATATGATGTCTCGCACTTATAATAACACTCGTACCGCTAAATGGATAATGTTGCTTACCGAATTCGATCTTGAATTCATTAGCCAAAAATCTGTTAAAGGTCAAGTTATAGCCGATCAACTTGCGGAAGCTCCACTACCTAGTGATCATCCTTTGATTATTGAGCTCCCGAGATGATTCGGTATTTGCTATCACTCGAACAAGAAGAGGACATCATTCCGGAGGAAGATGTTGACATCACGCTATTTTTTGATGGCTCTAAGTGCGCGAAAGGTCAAGGCGGCTGGAGTTGTGTTTCATACACCTCAAGGGATTCCCATCCCTTTATCATTCAAACTAGACTTCCAATGCACCAATAATACAGAAGAGTATGAAGCCTTAATTTTAGGTCTTCAATCAGCCATAGCTATGAGCATTAAGCGTATTCGGATATTTGGGGATTCTCAACTCGTGGTTAAACAAATTACGAGAGAATACCAAGCCAAAGAACCTACCATTAAGCTTTATCATGATGTAGCAATGAAGTTGCTCTCTAAGTTTGATTGGTATGAGATCACTAGTTTGCCTCGTTCGACTAATAGATTTGCGGATGCCATGGCCTCTCTTGGATCATTGATTCCAAAGGACTCCCTTGGAGAGGTACAACCCCTAATCATTTCCACAATCTCTAAGTCTGCAATTGTCCGTGCTGAGTCTAAGGATGAAAAAGATGTTTGCTTTATCCATTCGGATCCATATGAGCCTTGGTCTAGTGAGATAGTAGCCTTCCTCAAGTTTGGAACACTCCCATCTGATTTGTCTCGAACTGCTCACCGCTATTTTAAGCAAAAGGCAGCTCGTTTTGTTCTTTTGGGGGATGTGTTGTATAAACGTGGATATGATGGAGTACTCCTCCACTGTCTAGAAGCAGGTGAAACACATAGAGCTATTGCTGAAGCCCATGATGGTACTTGTGGTGGTCATTTTAGTGGAATGGCCATTGCGAAGCGTATTTTACGTATGGGGTATTATTGGCCCACTATGGAACAAGATTGTTGCAAATATGTTAAACAATGTAAAAAGTGTCAAGAACACGCTAATTTAACCCATATACCATCACAAGTTTTACAGCCCATCCAAAGCCTTTGGCCCTTCTCACAATGGGGTCTCGATTTAATTGGCAAGATTTCACTTGCCTCTTCAGGACAACATACTTTCATCATTACAGCCATTGAATACTTCACAAAGTGGGTTGAAGCTATTCCTCTAACCGATCTGACGAGGTCCTAGAATTGTGGAGTTTATACTTCACCATATCATTTGTCGTTTTGGTATTCCCTCTAAAATTATTTTTGATAACGGCAAGTCTTTTAAGAATAAGGATGTTCGAGCTCTTTGCGAAAAGTATAATATCCAACATAGTTTCTCAACTCCTTACTACCCACAAGCCAATGGACAAGCTGAAGCTTCCAATAAGACCATAATTGCTATTCTTAAGAAACTTGTTAAAGAAAATCATAAAGATTGGCATACACAAATCCCCTTAGCATTATGGGCTTACAGAACAAGCATCAGAACTCCCATTGGGGCAACGCCATTTTCTTTGGTCTATGGAGCTGAAGCAATCATGCCTCTTGAGCTCGAGATCCCTTCCTTGCGAATTTCTTTGCAGGAATTTATCGATGATGATATTGCTAGACAAGCACGTCTTGATCAACTCACACTCATAGATGAAAAACGAATCAATGCTTTAGAGCATTTGCGAGTTTATCAAGACCGATTGAAACGTGCTTACAATGCCAAAGTTCATCTAAGAGAATTTCAAGTAGGGGATCTTGTCCTTAAAGAGAATCAACAAAACACCAATGCATTGCCGCATCTTCGAGATAAATTCGCGGCTAATTGGTTAGGTCCATATATGGTCACTGAAAGAGTGGGTAATGGAACTTATAGACTTGCCTGTTTAGAGGGAGAGGAAGAACCCGAACCACTTAATGTTATACACTTGAGGGCATTCTACGCATAGTTTGAATTTTATATGTACATATATACATGGCTTGTACAACAAAAAAAAAAAAAAACAAATAAAATAAAAAGAATTTGCATTTCATTGTTAGTTGCATACATCTCATTCAAAAACATTGCATTTCATGTGCATACATCTCATTGAAAACCATAACATTTCATTTTCAGCCATAGTTGCATATCATGTTAGAGACCATTCTATCTTTTGGATATAAAATTTGGTCAAGCAAAAGTCATGTTGCCTTAATCAGGGGCACCTTCATAAAATCCATCAAACCGAATTGTCATTCGTACACCCATTTTCCATTTGCACATATTTACATTGCCAAAATGTTTTCAGTCACTCAGCCATTCCTAGTGTTTTAAGCAAACTTCGAAATGCATGTCAAAGTTCTCTAGGGCCATATCACAAATTACACTAAATAAAATCTTGAGTATTGGGAAATGATTTCAAAAGCGGTCTTGAACCTATCACATTTTCACATCTTAAAAACATCTTGTGTCAAAGAGAGATAACACCATCCTTGGGTTGTGCCTTGAAGTGAAAAGGGTAATCCTCGTTTGTCCTATCATGCAAACATAGTCCATAAAACAGTGGTTCTTACCACTATCACAAGCAATCACAAAATATAAATATAAACGGAGTAGTAAGGATAGGGTAAAATTCTCATCATACTTCGGTTGAGAATCCGATTCCCCAAAGCTCTAAGGAAATGAACATTTTTCACACACCACTGATCCCAAATAAGTTGTAAGGATCGTACTACTTGTCCGATCAGACGGATAGGTAGTCATCCCCAAGGCTTACAAAGGTCAAAAACAACATGGACTATGGAGTTAACCTTCATCGGGGCTATAGACGCTTGGTGGCGGTGGAGTATACTCATTGCGTGGCGACATGTCTCTCCTCAAAAAGAGACCTCCGAATGCTCATACGGACAAACTAGCTTCGGGGTCTTCTCCATAACGGGGTTACCTAATTTATGCAAGATGAGGTTAATGAACACACTTGCACACACACGAGTTTTTGATTGCCTAGAGTCACTACCATGCTTCGGATTTGGTTAATGAACTCGCATGCACACACATTTGGTCCTAGTTGAATTAGGCGAGTGTTAGTAAGTTTGTTTGATACCACTAGGATGTTTGAGTCTTTGTAAAACAGGTATTCTTCCATATCAACATCCATATCACCCTCCATATCTTCTTCCATATTCATGTCATTCCATACGTCATCCATTCACAAGCCACCAAGTTCGGTGCCCCTGATTAAACAATTATGATAACAGTTCGCTAAATCTAACTATCTAAAAGTATGAGTGCTTCTTAGTGCATATTTCATTTACTTAGTCTCGCATTAATCATCTATAAGTTTGCATTCCATTCCATCACATATGCATCAAAAACATTAAAACATATAAAAACATGCATCACAAAAACATAGGCATTCACACAAAAGAGAGTAAAACACCAAATAAATAAAAGCCATGTATATATATATGTATAAAGGTCAAAATGTACAATGAATGCCAAAAGGCTACAATATACAATAGAGCACCAAGGCTCATAAAGAGTGCATCTAAGCACTAAGCTAACCATCAAAAGAGGACCCATGAGACCTAGTAGGAGCCCTAGACCTAGTGGTGTGCCTAGACTCACTACGCCTAGAGACAGAGGAGGATGGAGGATGGGGCAACACAATGTGATGCCTAAACAATGTGTCCTCAAGCATCACCGTCATCTCCTCCGGTCGGAACGTCCCCGTCGGGTCCCACCTCTCGACCAAAGCTGAGAGGTACCCCTCATCCGCCCGAACTACCTCCAACCGGGCTGCCTCCGCTAGCCCCACTGCATCCAATATCTCCCAGTCTGCCTGGGACAATGACCTCCTCATCCCCGGAATGATAGGGGAGAATCGGTGTCGTGCCTCTAACACCCTAAGCTGCAAAACAACAAAACAAAAATTTGTTACAAATTTTTCCGAAAAAAAAAAAAAACACATAATAAGTACTTGCTTAAATGAACAAATACCTCAGTTGGCTGCACTGGCGCGTCCGCTCCCATCTCCGCCATAGCTCCCGCGTGCTTCACTTTCCCACACAACCTTTCACTCCACTTCACTCCACTCCCTCAGACGCACTTCTCTTAAGCTCGAACGCACAAATGAGCGAAATTCTCGTTGAAACTGTTTAAATAGCTGATTTTGGCGCCCTGAAACGTAGTAGGGCGTTTCATGGCGGATTCAGACGCAGTCCTGCGTCTGCAGAGCGCCTAAACACCGGCGGGCGTCTCTGCCAACCACAAACGCAGACCGGCGTTTGGTGTCAGTATTGAATAAAGGAACAAAACTTACAAAATTGAAGCTTACCTCCTCCAAATTTCATCAAATTGCATTCATCCATTCTTCTTATCATAATAAAACATTTTGTGAAGGTTACAACGAGTTTTGGACACAAATTTTGTCATTTCGCTCAAAAAGCGCATCATTCATCATTGTTTTACAAATTGGGTTAAAAATATTCAAAACCTTCACAAAATTAACCACATTCATCAATTCTTCTGATCTATCGTCAATTTCATTCATTCTTCTTTCATCATGCATATTTTTGCCAAATCAAATTAAAGTAAACCTCGTATCTAGTGGTATATTCTATCACCTTGGCGATTGCGGCGATTTGAATCCATGCAATTCGGTAAGAGGATTAAACCACCATAAGGACACTTACCATTTATCATCATCAATTATTTCATTGTTTGAAAATTGGAAATCAATTTTGGGTATTCTACTTTTCAAGTGACCTCATACCAAGATTAATTTGCTCAACGGTTGTCATTGATGGCCTAGTTCATGGGGCCTTAAACATGGACAATCTTTCATATCGTCATTATTTTAAGTCTTGCTAGAGATTGTGGCTACCTAGGTTGATTGGTTCCGACCCGAGGAATTATCCATACAGTCACTAGGAGCATCTCTGAGTTCTGGACTCTTTCATGCATCTTTCATCTCTGCATATCAATGGCGCCAACAAGGCAATTTCATCAACAGTATGGATTCACACACGGGAGTTGGGGCATCCGTTATCAATTTCTAATTTTCCTATAGTGGAATTCATCTTACATGATCATGGAATTTACTGTTTGGCAAAAATCCCTTTATAACCGTTGGGGCAGAAAACGGTCCATCTTTCACATCACTCATATCGTCTTCAATCATATTCTTTTCTGGTTTGTACACCAACCCCTTTTCTGTTGGGACATAAACAGATGGTGCATGCACCAACCCTTTTTTTCACCGTTGGGGCAAAAACGGTTCATTATCTTCGAATTTCTTCCAATTGGCTTGTGAGAACCATTCTCGCTCGCCAATTGAGGGGGTAAGCTGAAAAATTTTAAATATTCTTTTATTCTTTGGTCTTCAAAGTTGTGCTTTAGTCTTGAGAGAGAGTTGCGTCTGATCCAACTTTTCAGGTGTCTTAAGTTTTTGTGCTACATTGTGTCTTCACACAAAGCAGCTCAAAAAGGGGCATCTGTAGACACCAAAATCCAGCCACTTGTAAGTCATCTATACCTTCCTGCCAGCCACGTGTCAGTCATCCATCCTTCCCGCCATTATTTGGCCCAAATCCACACTTTCCCACCATTATTTGGCCCAATTTCACTTTTCCCGCCATTTTTCATCCCCAAATTTATTTAAATTAATATTTATATATATTTTTATATTTTAATATATTTTAATATATATATAAATAAAGTTTAAGTGATTTAATCTGAGCCGTCCATCCTTCATTTAATCTCATCCGTCCATCCATCTTAATCCGTTTCACAACCTAGATTTATTCTCTACCCTTGGATCCACTTTAATCTTAGCCACACGTTCAAAGTGTCGTTAAAACCCTAAAGTGTGCCCTAAGAGTAGATTATAAATTGAGTCACCTTGATGGCTCAAACCCTATCTATCTCTTCGGCTAAACCTACTTATCTTCCCTATCTAAGTATGGAGTTGGCTATTGCTGTTAATACTGAGTCTTCTGAGTCTTCTACGGCCCTAAGTCTGAACTAAACCCTTTCGCCGCATCCATCGCCACCGCTTGGTCTCGCCGCGTTAACAGGAAAAGGTATAGATTCGTCTAAAGCAAGTAATATTTCTTTATGTATTAATCTGCTGTTGAATTCTGCATTCTGTTTATTTTTTATTTCATAAATCTAGGGTTTTAGACTGTTTCTGAGGGCTCACACAGTGGAGCCCTCTTATTAGTTTCTAACTCTTTGATAATTTTAATGTGTGCAGGATTCTAGTGGTAGATCTGATTTGTTGATAGAGGCTTGCTTAAGGCTGGAGTGGTCCGAGCCAAAGGATACAACGAAGCCCACTCATTCTGTTGAGGTTAAGGATACATTCTTCGGAGACGCCACCACATTGTGCCAGCTAGGGTTTCGGAGAACCCTAGCACAAATTGTAACTTTGTATCACGAAAAGGGTTACGATGCCCTGTTGTACTTAAAAGGAGTTTCTAAACTCCATTGATTAATAAAAATCATTCATTTTTTACAACTGTTCTGCATTCCTTTATTGTGATTTCTTTATTTCTGTTTGGCGTTGTATCTTTAATCTACAATTTGACCAACTGGCAACAGGGAATTTCAAAGCATTTTTGGATTATTGATCCATTTATGGGAAGATCAAGGAGCATATTACATCTCTTAGTGAATGTATGATCAGGTGTAGAAATGCATAGATATCATTAAACCTAGCAAAGTATTTTTTTATGGTACCATATGGAAAATTGTTAGGACACATTGTGTGCAGCGAAGGATTGAATATAGATCCGGATAAAATTCGGGTGATATTATTCATGAAAGAACACTTTGACGTGAGTTCACTCAAAACCTTCAGTGGGTCAATAGGATATTACTGAAGGTTTATAAAAAATTATGCACATGTATCCTATCCATTAGATTCTTTGACAAAAAATAATATTCCTTTTAGATGAGGAGCATCAAGGAGCATTTGAGGAGTTAAAGGCTAAGTTGGTAAGTAGTCCGATTTTGGTGTTTCCTAGTTGGGATAAGGAATTCCATGTCCATGTCGATGCCTCAAAATTTGTAATTGGATGTGCATTGGCACAAGAAAGATAATTTAAGTTGGATCAACCGATTTTATTTGCTAGTCACCTTTTGTCAAGGCTGGAAAGAAATTATAGTACAATAGAAAGGGAAGCCTTGGGTATGGTATATGTAGTCCAAAAGTTTAGGCATTACCTATTGGCAAACCACTTTGCATTCTACGTTGATGATTGTGTGTTGTTTTACTTAATAAACAAACCAGTAATACAAGGACGAGTTAGTAGGTGGCTCGTTACACTCCAAGAGTTTGTATTCCGAGTTGTGGTGAGACCTGGAAAGAAGCAGGTGATTGTGGACTAGTTGTCTTGAATACGATTAGGGGAGCCAATAGGAACAAGAGTTCCTGATGCATTTATAGATGCACAATTATTTGCCATCAATGTTGTACCATAATGGTACAAGTTGGTTGGCTAGTACCTATCCACAGGAGAGTTTCCACAAGAGATTATGACAACCAAAAAGAAGAGGATAATTATGAAGTCAACACCTTTTTAGATAATAGCAGGATTGCTATACAAGATATGAAGTGATGGTATCTTATGAAGATGTGTAATAGATAAAGAAGTTAAGGTAGCATTGAAAGAAGCCCATGCAAGCTTAGCAGGGGGACACATGGGAGCAGATGCGACTGCGCAAAAAATATTGTTAACAAGTCTATGGTGGCCCACATTGTACAATGATGTAAAAGAACACGTGAAAGCTTGTGATACTTGCCAAAGAGCAAGTAAATTGGTCAAGAGGGACTTTATGCCCTTACACCCATCATAGCCATAGGAATTGTTTGAACATTGGGGATTAGACTTCATGGGACCATTGAAGACATCTCAAAGACAAAAATGTAGATATATCATAGTGGCAATGGAATACCTCACAAAATGGGTAGAAGCAAGAGCATTACCTGATAATTCTACAAAAATTACAACACAATTTTTGTGCGAGTAGGTAATCATAAGATTCGGTATTCTACTACAAATAACGAGTGACCAGGGAGGACACTTCGTGAATGAGATTATCAAGATGCTAAAAATAGAATTTAAGATTTTACACTCATTGTCTAGTCCATACTATCTAAGAGTGAATGGGTGGGTGGAAGCGACTAATAAAGTCTTAGTATCAACTTTGTATAAAACCTATAGGATAGAAGGAGCAGACTGGTAGGAAAGGTTACCATCCAGTTTGTGGATATAGAGTACAAATTTCAAACCAACAATGGAACATATCCCTTTCCAATTAATGTATGGTCAAGAAGTGGTGGTGCCAGTCGAGTTCTTGATACAAATTTTGAGAGTTGCAGTAGAGAATCACTTGGGGATCAATAAAGTTTGGAGTACTGACTGATGACACTGACGAAACTGGATGAAAGAAGAGTTATGGCATAGTGGGTGATTGAGATAGCTCAAAAAAGATGAAAGGTGTGGCATGACAAGCATTTGAGGAAGTTTGAACTTAGTCCAAAGGACTTGGTTCTAAAGTTTAATGGGAAGAGGGAGATCAAGCCAGGTAAAATGAATACATTATGGCTTGGCCCTTATAAAGTTATTGAAGTATTGAATAATTAAGTAGTCAGGCTACAGAACCTAAATGAGACAGAGGTACCCAACACTGTAAATGACTCAAATTTGAAGCCTTACAAAGTATAGTGTCTATTCATTACTTCAAAAGAGATTGAACAGAGAAGATGAGCAGATGCTCAAGATGAGGCTCATCGTGAGCCAGGTCCACCGCAAGAGGAGCAAAATTTGGGACTCACAAGGCTATTTTCCAAATGGGAGGAGTTGGCACCTAGACCCAGTGAAAGAAGAAGGGTGTGAGTACATATCAAATAGATGGATGAGACCATAAGAGAGGGAGAAGAGTGGATTTCGCCAGCAATAGAGGGCTATCAGGAGAGGTCACTGTTACCAAGAGCTTTGAATAGGAGGTACCCACAGATAGAACATAGGGAACTACCTCGACAGTCAAAAGAAAAAAGAAGGGTAAGGCTGACAGTGCGTAATGAGGATAGAGTGGACACATTTGAGATAGAAATTCTGGAAGATGCTAGGGAAGAAAGGATAGAAGAAGAAATAATGGAACTTTCCCCATTGGCTCAGATAGGGCTATTATAATAGAGGATGATAATGCAAACTCAATAATTGTAGGAAGAGTATCAAATAGTATGAGGTCACAATGCGAGATTGAGAGCGCAAGTAATCCAAGAATTGGATGGTACCATACAAATATTGGATGAATAGAGGGCAGTTAGATTACAAGAGATTGGAAGTGAACCTGAGGAGTTTGAAGACTTAACTCCAAGAAATGGTGGAGGAAATGAAGGCACAAGTACAAGTTTACCCACCCCACCAAGAAAGCAGCCTATGATAAAGAAGGGTGCAAAAGTACTTTGGCAATATATAGAGAAGACCACCACATCACTTGAATTGCACCACAAGTAGTAGGTATAGCAGATTCTAGTGATGAAGGGATTTGATGGTTGGTGAGAGAACCTAGTATAGATGATGATGAACCAGAGAATCCTCATAATCCTCAGAGGGATCAAAGTATTCCAATTAGAGCATTGAGACCAAGGCAAGGCGGGAGAGTTCAAGAGGATAGACCCGAGAATGATACATAGGTATATGCAATAGATCACCAACAACTGAGAAGACAAAGGAGGGAATTTCAATGATTGGAGAGTGATGAATTTGCCACATAACTAGGCAGAACAGAGAGAAGAGGGTCAGACTGACTCTAGCTCTGAAACATACTTTTCTAACAATTATAGATAAGTATTGGCATCTTCATCCCCCCAAATATCCTTTGAGGAAAGAATATGGAGACGTCACTTAGTATAGGCTGATAGAAGAGTCAGAACCTTACGACAGTTGTCACCAAATCAGATTCCACTGACTAATATCAAGTTGGTAGATATTACTCTTGATGACCAAAGAATAAGAGGAAGAATTGGACAAGGACCTCTAAGACTTCAATGAGGAAGAGGAAGAGGTAGACGACTAGAAAATGATGGAGACCTTGGTGATGTTGCAATTATAGGAGGTAGAGGATGAGGAAGATTCTGACCCTCTACTCCTATATGGCTAGGAGATAACATGTTAGCATGTATGAATTGGTTAAGAAACTAGCAAGATATACCCATATTAATAGGCATGTTATGAAACGTGCTACAACGGACCCAGAGGGAGGTGACCACCCCTAAATCGATAGGGACCCCAACAAGAAGGGGCTAATTGGAAATTACCTTGAATAAGATAAGATTCATCAATAGTACAGGGAGGTTTCATGCCTAGAAAAAATGGAAGGGGGAGATACCCATGTGGTCAAAACCTTGCTGGTAGAGGAAGGGTACACTTCATATATGGTGGAAACCTAGGCCAAAAATGAACCCGATCACCAATTTTGGAGCCAAAAATGATCCACGGAGATAGGCGAAGAAGTTGCTCAAATAATAGTAGAGTGGTGAGGACACCACCACCATAGGATCAATCACCTGCACAATGAGAAGAAGGCCTACTAGGGAACGAGACTCCAACTTTTCGATGTAAAATTTTGAACTATACACATTGTAGGAGGGGAAATGGATGGGCAACACCATCATAGGTAGAGCCTAGCCAAGTAGATGTACAAGAGGATACCACTAATCAAAAAGTTATGTTCAAACCTCGAGGTCAATATTGGGGTGGGATCATACATATAAATGTCATTGTGTGATTACCAAGGAGGTATGTATAATTAGACTAGGAAAAAAAATTGTGCCTTAGTTGTGAAAATCCATCGGGACGCAATTAGGAAGGGCGAAGTTGAAAATCGGAAACGACGGCCTCTCCAAAGAAAAAGAAAGCAAAATTTTCTCTAAGTAATGAAATCGTACAGATAAAAAGTAAAATATGGAAATCACACAAAATAGGGTCATAGAAAGCAAGATTTAAATGCAAATCATACATAATATGGTACTGTATGATTTAGATCATACAGTGTATGATTTTCCAACTAACTAGTTAATGTGATATGCGAAAAAGCAGTGGTTGAGGAAAAGAAGGGGGAAAAAGACAAAAAATTTAAACCAACTGCTAAGTTGGCAGTCATCTAGCAAGGGAGATGGAAAAAGCATGCAACATGGCATTTTTAATTTCTTTTGACAGTTAGGGTTTTTATAGGGTTTTTGAAAACTTGCTTTAAAAGGAAAGTTAATTGACCATTTTTTTAAATCACTATTGCGGGCCAAACAAGGTGAATGGTTTCCTATTTTTGTCACATGCCCGTGCATTTAATTATCAACCCAGGGAGCTTCGTAAACTTGCGAAGAGTCGGAATTAGGTTACTACAATACCATTGGAGGTGAATCTGCTAATCCTACATTTGGGGGGTGTTCTTGAAATGGTTGTCAATCATTCTCGCACTCCTCAATAAATTACGTAAGAAGAACAAAATTAAATCTACAAAAATAAATCATGTACACATTCTTGAAAATAAACCTACTGCAAATACTGGAACTAGCAAACTAATGAACATTCCTATGAAAGCAATAAACTAATTAAAATAAATAAATGAAAAGGAAATGGGGAAGAAATACTAGCTTGGAGTGGGCCCAGGCTCTAGTATCTTCTTCCCGATCGAACACGCACTTTAGAACTTCTGGAACTGGAATATATTTATCAACGTATTACAATCTATCTTCTGCAACTCTAAATGGATCTTTATTAATTATTTCTATATATCTTTCAGAATGATCTGCATGTGTTTATATAACACACCCGTAGAACTTCTATTATAGAAGTGGTTACAATAGTCGATTCTTCCTAGACTAAATTAGAACAGTCTGGAAAATGCAATCGACGTCTGGCATTCTGTTTTGATGGCGGCATGTTTGTTTCGGTTTGTGCTTTGCTTGGCATCAGTAAGACGTTTTGATACATTGGTGCTATCTCCAATTTAGCTCTGCATGACACAGAGCTGGAACTACACCATCGCTGCCGTCCACGTCGTTCAAATCTGGTCAACGGGCAAAGAATCAGTGGCACCTTCCTTATGAGGAAGGTACCTTGTTATCATGGCGCCTTCTGGTTGTAGGGAGGCACTTGCCTTCTATTAGCACCTTCTAGCTATGGGGAGGTGCTTGCCTTCTATTAGTGCCTTTCGGCTGTGGGGAGGCGCTTGTCTTTGGTTGGCACCTTTCGGTTGCAGGGAGGCGCTCGCATTTAGTTGGCGCCTTTCGACTGTAGGGAGGCACTCACATTTAGTTGGTGCCTTTCGATTGTAGGGAGGCACTCACATTCAGTTGGTGCCTTCCAACTACAGGGAGGCGCTTGCATTCAGTTGGCACCTTTCGACTATAGGGAGGCGCTCGTATTCAGTTGGCACCTTTTGACTGTAGGGAGGCGCTCATATTTGGTTTGGCACCTTTCGATTGCAGGGAGGTGCTTGTTCCCTTGGTGCCTTTCGGTTGCAGGGAGGCACCTATGTTCTCTACATTGACCCCCGATGAAATAAAGTGCCAGGTCCATCAAAAGACCTCGACCGTTCCAAATCTAACTAAATCAACTGCAATTCCACAAAACATACTAAAAGCACACAAATTAGATAACACACATAATTATATCAAATATCTATATAATCATTCATAAAAGTACGCAATCCTTATTATACATCCGCATATTGATCAAAGAAATATGTACAAAATATGAGCATTTTTGGTGCTCATCATCCCCCCACGCCTAACATATGCCACGCCCTCATGGCATCCAAGCTATAGGTAGCCCTCTAACTTTTCATCGTCGCCATCTCTTGGAGGATTCTGCTGCCCCTGCGGCCCGAGTTTGTCTTTTCGTGCTAACATTTGAAGGTGTGGTTCGCCTTTGCCTATGGGAAACTACGGCTATCAATTGTCCTCTTCTTGTTCTGGCCGCTACTGGTGGTGGTCTAGCCAGCGTTGTTCCTACTGATTGAAATGCAGCTTCGACAGCTTGCCAAAGGTCGACGTCTGGAGGTTTGACCACTACTAGAGGGATATCCGAGTTATCCCCTCTGGAAGGCACTACTTGGGCCTTGTATAATCCGGCCGCTTTAGGGGTAAGCCTTGCATTCTCCTTTGCAATCGCAGTGGCCTCCAATTGTGGGCCATATACTCCCCACCATTCCAAGTACCTCCTCATCATGGAAGGCCACCCTCGGGATGAACCATAGATGTCCCAAAACTGGCTATCTTCTGCTAGATTGACGTAGATGCCAGAATCTCATTTTACCCTCGAGGATGCCTTCCTGGCCTCCTTGGTTGCTTTCATTTTGTTGCACAACTTCTCAAAATATTTTTGCCTTTCGACGAATAGTTGCATGTCCCATTCATCCTCCTCTGACTCGGCGAAGGTCACTTTCACCTTCTGTCGAGCCGTCCTAGGCCTCTTTGCCTTGGCCTCTATAGAAAATATGGTGGCTCGGACCGGGGTCTCTTCTTTCTCCTTTGGGGACTTCTCTTTACTCCGAAGGATCGGTTGTGCTGCTATCTCCGGGGGTGATCCTTCATTCTCCTGTCTACCTGGTGTCGACCCCTCAGGCTCTTCTCCTTCTTCAGGCCTGGGGAGGTCCTCCTTATCCTCTAGTCCTATCTATTGCGGGAGACCTTCATCCTGCTCTGTGTCACTCAAGACAATGATAGGGGGAATCATAGGACTTCTTTCCTTTTCACCCCTAAAAATAGAGGAATCCTCCCCCCGGGGGGAAATCCCCAAAAGAACTCATCGACAAAGAAGTCATCAACTTCTTGCCAATTCGAGTGGAGCTCCTATCTGGCACAAAAAACCAACCAGGTAGGATCACCACCCAGGCTCCCAACTCGGCACAGAATGCCCTCTATCCTCTATGTCTTTGGGCACCGATGACTGCTTTGCTCCTCATGGAAAGTAGGGCAACACCAATTTCTTGATGTTTGTTATCTCCTCTGCAGGGGATGCTTCATCTTGCCCTAATTTGGAAACCACATTGTGTTGATCTATTTGGCTACCATCTCCCTCTGTGTCGCGGTTCTGTCCTTGTGCTTCTGCGTGGCGGACCAATGCCGATATCAGCCCATGGTGGGCTAAGGCGGATGGTGCCCCTTTTTGGTACCAAGCCACTTCATCTTTCAGAGCATTCACCAGGTAGAAAGGTATATTTAATTTCCTCCCATGCACTAGGTGATTGAGGAAGTGCACATGATTAATGTGTAGATGGGTATACTTCCCTGTGCATGTGAAGAATCGAGCAATATTCTCGAACATCTTCCGCATATTCATGGGGAGACTATTTTTGAGTAACCCCTCCCTGTCTATCTGCACATTTTCTCTCGACAGCAGTATTTTGACGTATAGTTTTAACACTCCGCCCTTGTATGTACATTCCCTCGTGAGAGGCAATCCAGTCGCCTATGAGATGAACTCAGGGGTGACTGGAATTTCCATCCCTCGTACTTGGGCCACATCGCCCCTCAAAGAGGCGGTGAATTCTCTAGCTGCCTCCATGTCCTGGCCCTGACTAACCAGGGTGTAGTATTCGAGCCACCCCTCGACTTCGAATTGGGTCTTCACTACCCCTCTGATCCCATCAGTATCACTGGGTTCATTCTTCTTGATCGCGTGGTTCTTGGACCTTCCTCCCATGGCACCTTCTACTGCTGTATTTTTTTCTGTCCTTCCTTCTTTAGGAAGGTGCCTTCTTATAGAAAATATGCCTAACCCTAGCAGTTATGGAAGATGCCCTATCATTGGCACATGATTTTGGATATGGGGGGATACGATCTCTATGACGATGGTATTTTTTTGGTATTGCGTATTTATAAATAATTATATAAATGATTTGATTTAGTATGCGCATACCTAATTTGGCATTCCAGTTATCGTGGTAGCCGCTGATTTGCTAACTTGTGACACAAGGGAGGGGTATGGTCATTTGATGTCGCTTATTCGTGCGATGCTTCGTTCCACTCGAGGCATCTGGTAGATGTAAATGTTGCACGCGGGAGGCGTTCTTTGGTACCTTCCCCATGTGGATGGTGCCCTTGTAGCGCCTTTCCAATGTTGTCGGTGCTCTTCATCGAATGAATGCGCCTTCCGGCTACAAGAAGTGCCTCTGATTGGCTATCATCTGGTGGTGGAAGGCACTTTTTTTTGTTTACAAGCATCTTCCCAATGTGGGAGGTGCCTCCTTCTGGTTCACGCCTTCCCGATGTTGGAAGGCATATTCAGCTGGATGAATGCGCCTTCCTGATGTTGGAAGGCATATTCGGCTGGATTTTTTTTTTTTTGATTTGGTGCCTTCCTACCACGGAAGGCGCCTACATATGTATATATATATTTATTTATTTTATTTTTATTTTTTTCATTTTATTTTTTATTTTTTATTTTTTATTTTTATTTTGAACTTCTGAATGGATGGAAGGCGTTGTCTTTCGATTTGGCACCTTTCGGATGCAGTAAGGTGCCTTCTTCTGGATGGGCGCCTTTTAGGTGTAGTAAGGCACCTTCTTGTGGACTTGGCGCCTTCTTCTAGATGCAGTAAGGTGCCTTCTTCTATATGGGCACCTTTCGGGTGTAGTAAGGCGCCTTCTTCTGGTCTTGGCGCCTTCTTCTGGATGTAGTAGGGTGCCTTATTGTGGACTTGGCACCTTTTGGATGCAGTAAGGCACCTTATTATGGACTTGGCACCTTTTGGATGTAGTAATGCACCTTCTTCTAGACTTGGTGCCTTCTTCTGGACGGCGATTTGACTAGAAAAAGGGTGATCAAGCCTTCCCAGTTTTTCACGCTGCCCAGATTCTACCTACGAGTCGGTGTCGGAATGCTAAGCCGAATCAGGCCTGGTTTCCTAGATACCTATCCCTCGTGCTGTCAAGTCCTCCACCTACAAAAAGAAACTAAAAAAGAAAGGAAAATAAAGGGATTTAGATGCGTTCCATGCCTGTTAGGCCTTGGATTAGGATGCTTGCAGCTTGCATGTGGGCGTCGTCCCTGCAAAAACACACATTACAAAAAAAAACTATATTAACTAAAAAATTTTGGGTGAGCACTTTCGTGCCCACCATTTCACCTATGAGAGTTCGGTCCAGATCTAGCAAGATGGGGTCTCCCCCATGCCTACTCTGGATTCCACCTGTAACATTTTGGACGTATTATAGGGGCGTAGTCGGTGGCCATTGACTGTGAACATGGTGTTGCTGCCATCAATTATCTTAACATGCACCGCCCCATTCCTAATGAGCTCTACCACCTCATACGACCCCATCCACCTCTACATAAGTTTGCCCTTCCTTTCTTGGAACTAGGAATCGTACAATAGTACCCATTCCCCTACCTGGAACTTCTTTAGCTTGATGTGGTTATCATGCCACTTCTTTCTTTGCTTCTGTATAATCTCTATCCTCTGCAAAGCATCCAGTCGGATTTCATCCAGCTGATCTAGCTAGCGAATCCTCTATTTTTGAGCTTCGTCCAAGCTCAAATTTAATTCTGAAGTCGTCCTTAGAGTTTTGATTTTGAACTCGATGGGCATCATCGCATTTTTCCCATAGACCAGTTGGAAAGGTGTGCATCTTGTGGTGGATTTCCATGTGGTGTTGTATGCCCAAACTGCCTCCGGCAATCGTGTGGCCCAATATTTCTTGTGTTGCTACACGGTTTTGGTCAGGATGTTTTCTATCTCCCTGTTTGTCACTTCTACTTTCCCGTTCGCCTATGGATGGTAGGGCATGGTTTTATTGTGCCGAACTCTATACTACTCCATCAACTCCTCAATCAATTTGGAGGTGAATTGGGGCCCTTGGTCTGTTGTTATCTCCCGAGGAACCCCAAATCATGTGAAAATATGGGCAAATAAGAAATTGACGACCGTTCTTTCCTTTGAGTCCCTTAATGCCTGCACTTCCACCCATTTGGTGACGTAATCCGTGCAGACTAGAATAAACCTCCTTCTCATCGAAGGTGGATTAAATGGTCCCATGAAGTCCATGCCCCATTTATCGAAAGGTTCCAGGTGTACCTAGGGCTGCAGGGGCATTTCATCTCGATGGGTTGGTCTACCCATCCTCTGGCACTCGTCACACTTGCTGGTATATGCTGCCGCGTCCTTGAATAGAGTGGGCCAAAAATACCCAGCCTGTAGGATTTTGTAGGCAGTTCATTTCCCTGCAAAGTGTCCTTCGCATGGCTCATCGTGACATGCCTTGAGAACTTCTGAAAACTCCTGTTCTGCTATGCATCTTCTTATAATTTGGTCCCATCCTATTTTAAATAGGAGACCATCCATCCAAAGGAATGATGCACTCTTCTCTATGACCGCCTGCTTTTCTTGGTAGGAGAGAGTAGGTGAGGTCCTTCCGGTGGCCAAGTAATTGGCTATGTCTGCATACCACGAGGTTTGTTCACTAATAGCGAACAGATGTTCATCCAAAAACTGATCTTCCACTGCTTGATGATCTGTTGGTATCAATCTGGATAGAAAATCTACCATGACATTGTCCTTGCCCGGTTTATCGACTATAGTGATGTCGAATTCCTGCAATAGCAACAACCATCTGATAATTCTACCACCAATGGTCGGCTTGCTCATCAGATACCTGATAGCCACGTGGTCCGTATGGATGAAGACCTTGTATCCCGTTATATAGTGGCAAAATTTGTTTATTGCATGGACAACTATGAGGAATTATTTTTCTATCACTGTATAGTTGAGCTCTACTCCCGCCAAGTTTTTACTGACATAATAGATGGCGTAAAATTCTTCACCATCTTTTTGCCCGAGGACTGCTCCGATCGCACCGTTAGATGCATCGCAATAAATATGGAACGGTATGGCCCAATTCGATCCTCTCAAGACCGGTGCAAATATCAAATTTTCTTTCAGCAATTGGAATGCTTCTTCGCAATCTCCCATCCAATTGAACTCTACGTCCTTAGAAAGTAGGGTGTGCAGTGGTTTGGCAATCTTACTAAATTCGGCGATAAATCACCGGTAGTACCCGGCTAATCCAAGGAAACTTCTTACCTCCTTCTGCATTCTAGGGCTAGGTAGGTCTCTGATGACCTCGATCTTCCTCTTGTCTACTTTTATTCCTTCCACAGAGAGGTGGTGTCCCAACACGATGCCTTCTTGCATCATCATAAAACATTTTTCATTACTTAGGGACAAATGATTTTCCTTGCTCCTATCGAGCACTCTTTCCAGATTTGTCATTGCCTCCTCGAAGGTTTCTCCATAGGCGGTGAAGTCGTCCATGTATACTTCCACCCCATCTCCTATCATATCAGAGAATATGCTAAGCACCACCCTTTGAAAGGTGGTCGGTGTGTTGCATAGTCCAAAAGGCAATACCTTATAGGCAAACGTTCCCCATGGACAGGTGAACGTTGTTTTATCTTGATCTTCTTCCCCTATCTGGATCTGGTTGTAACCACTAAAACCATCCAAAAAGGAGAAGTATTTTCTTCTTGAGAGTGTGTCCAAGACCTGATCGATGAACGGGAGTGGGAAGTGGTCTTTCTTAGTCGCCTTGTTCAACACCCGATAGTCCACGTAGATCCACCATTTCCCATTCTTTTTGGGGACCACCACTAATGGTGATACCCATTCACTATCAAAAATTGGATATATGAATTTGGCAGCCAGAAGTTTGTGCAGTTCTTCTCTGACAATGTCTTTCATTGCTGGGTTCATCCTTCTCTGTGGCTGTCGACTAGGAGTTGCCTGGTCATCTAAATAAATCCGATGGGTACATATTTCCGGGCTGATGCCATGCATATCTACATAGTCCCATGCAAATGCTTGCTGGTGTTTTACTAGAAGCTCTTCCAATTTTTCTAGCTGTGTGGGCGTCAACCTGCTATTGATGTTTAATATCCTCCCTGACCCAACGTGTATTTTTCATATGTATTGATCTTGGGTGCCATTCAACGGTGATCCAGGTGTGGGGGTGGACGATTCTCCATGGAGAAACTCCATGATAGCACCATCCTCGTCCTCTTCTGCCACCTCCTCCAAGGTCATCATCGGCTAGATTATGGACAACTTCGTAGTTCCATGCTCGGTGATCTTGGGTTCTTCTACCGAGTCCATAGACTGAGCTGGCGGTGAAATGGTCAACCTTTTGACATTTTTCCCATTGGAGATGGTCATTAGCCCATCCCGACAGCTGATGTAAGCATCAGCTATTGCCAGCCATGGCCTCCCCAAAATGAGCGGGTAACCACCCAGCCTGGTCTTGGTTTGCAAAACTAAAAAATTGGCTGGATATTCCCATGCACTGACTATTACGATCACATCTTCTAGCATCCCTTCTGGCGACACGGTTGATCGATCGGCTAACTGTAGCACTATCGTGGTTGGCTTCAGGTTCATGAGCTACAGCCTCTACATGGTCTCTTGAGGCATCACGTTGATGGCTGCCTCGAGGTCAACCAATGTGTTGGATAGGGAATGTCCTCCAATTTTTATGGTCAGCACTGGGCTACCTGGATCTGCATACTTTGGATGATGTGTTCCACCCATCATTAGATCTTCCAGTTTACCCATGACATTGATAGTCTGGGTAGCTTTTCATCCTAGCATCCTTAGACACATTTCTCTAATTGCCTTGGTGTAAATGGGGACATCTCGAATTGCTTGAAATAATGGGATTGTCACCATGAGATTCTTCAAGCTCGACAAGATGTCGAATTTTGGTTGTGTTGTTTTTCTTTGTTCCTGTAGTCGGCTAGGAAATGGAGCCTCCGCTCTCTCAAGTGCTTTTCCCTCTTCTACCAGAGGTGTCTCCTCTATTTCTTCCTCCTCTTCTACTAGTGGAGGTGTCTCTACTATTTCTTCCTCCTCTTCTACCAGATGCGGTGTCTCTACTCCTAGCTTCCTACCTGATCTAAGCTGAATATTGTACATATGATACATCTCACCTTCTACATTGTATGCCATTTGATTTACTCTATTGTTCGGGTTTGCTATCGATTGTGCTGGTAGCTATGCAGGTCTCACTGCTGGCAATGCTGGTAAGTTCTATTGGATGTGAGCAGGTGCTGCACTCTATGGAGTTTTATTCCATGCATTGTGGCCTCTCCACTGCTGCCCAGGATATGGATATGGCATCCATGGCTGCTGATTCGAAAATGTTGTTGGGGTGCGTTAGTCTAGGGTGATGGTCCCCACCACCCCATATTAGGTGGTTGAGGGGGTCCTTGGTGCATGTATGACCCTCCCCCATATGATGGCATTCTGGTTGGTATATTCCCCATGGGGGGATGTGGCCAACTCTTCCTATTGCCTATGAAGTAGGCCTCCGTGCTCTCAGCCGCTTCCTGGTTACTAGGCAGTTGTGGGCACAATCGAGTTTTATGATTCAGCCTACAAACTGTGCATACTCTGACCTTGTTTTCTGGACATGCATTCTTTGCGTGCCTTCCTCTACATTTTGGGCAGAAATAGGCTAATGTTGCGTCATTTTCTTGTTTCTTCTTTTCTAATAGCAGCATATCCATCTGCAATGCTAGAGATGAGAGCATTTCACTCTTCAAATCCTCTAACATGTTGCCTATTTCTATTTTGGTGACTGAAGCAGTCGCCTTCATGGTCCTAGCGGTGATTTTGCCTCACCTTCTCGAGTAGTTCTGACATAATTTCTGGATGTCATCCATAGCATGCTGATAGACATCACCTCCAGAGATCATGTTGAGAGCCTCCAGTGACTCATTGGTAAGTCCCCTCAAGAAGATGCTTTTAAGGGACTTATCAGATAGCTTCGAGTGAGGGGACCATTGAAGATTAAAGTTGAATCTCTCCCAATACTCCTCGAGAGACTCATATTCTCTTTGTGTCATGCTCAAGACCTCCTCCCTGGAGTCTCTTGCTCTCCCAAAATCTTGATATTGCTCTAGAAAGAGCTTCTTCATCTGGTCCCAGGTGGTGATGTGTTTGTCTCCCAGACTGATGAACCATCATAGAGCTGCATCGTCTAATGTAGAAGGAAATAATTTCAACTTCTGCGTGTTTTATTTGTAATCCATAGACCTGCACAAAACATCAAACTTGAATAAAAATAGGTCAGGGTCCTCATTCGGGTGTCCTCTGAAGGACGGAAGGTGAGCAGGGGATATATTTTTCATTTTGGTATCTCCTACTCCCTCCTCTATTGGGAAACTAAAGCCAGATGAGACTTCATCATTATCTACCATTTTTTTGGGAAATGTGGTTTCTAATGCAGCGTTTATGGCCTTTCGATCATTTAAAACTTTTTGAGTCAATGCTCTAAGGTTGTCTGGCGAGATCGTCTGATCCTCCATAGCCTTCCACAACAGGGCTTCCTCTAGAGGAGTCCTATTAAACAGGGGATTTATGATGATTCGTTCATCCCCTTGTTGATGGGATGAGGTGGCACTTTGCACAAAGTGTGGTTCCTCACTCCAATGGACTACGGGTAGGTCGGGTGAGTCTAACTCAAATCCAAGATGCTCAGCTGACTCAGGTCCTGATGGATTAGTTCTTATAAAGTGACCGTCAGGTCCTCTTCTTCTCAAAGAACTCATACAAGGTCAGATGGAAGGTTTCAGGGTATTGTAAGTAATCTAATTAAGACGCTTCCCCGACAATGACACCAAAATGTTGCGGGCCAAACAAGGTGAATGGTTTCCTATTTTTGTCACATGCCCGTGCATTTAATTATCAACCTAGGGAGCTTCATAAACTTGCGAAGAGTCAGAATTAGGTTACTACAATACCACTGGAGGTGAATCTGCTAATCCTACATTTGGGGGGTGTTCTTGAAATGGTTGTCAATCATTCCCACACTCCTCAATAAATTACGTAAGAAGAACATAATTAAATCTACAAAAATAAATCATGTACACATTCTTGAAGATAAACCTACTACAAATACTAGAACTAGCAAACTAATGAACGTTCCTATAAAAGCAATAAACTAATTAAAATAAATAAATGAAAAGGAAATGGGGAAGAAATACTAGCTTGGAGTGGGCCTAGGCTCCAGCAGCTTCTTCCCGATCGAACACGCGCTTTAGAACTTCTGGAACTGGAATATATTTATCAACGTATTACAATCTATCTTCTGTAACTCTAAATGGATCTTTATTAATTATTTCTATATATCTTTTAGAATGATCTACGTGTGTTTATATAACACACCCATAGAACTTCTATTACAGAAGTGGTTACAATAGTCGATTCTTCCCAGACTAAATTAGAATAGTCTGGCGAATGCAATCGACATCTGGCATTCTGTTTTGATGGTGGCGTGTTCATTTTGGTTCGTGCTTTTCCTGGCATCAGTAAGATGTTTTGATACATTGGTGCTATCTCCAATTTAGCTCTACATGATGCAGAGCTAGAACTACACCAACCGCTATTGTCCACATCGTTCAAATCTGGTCAACGGGCAAAGAATCAGTGGTGCCTTCCTTATGAGGAAGGTACCTTGTTATCATGATGCCTTCTGGTTGTAGGGAGGTGCTTGCCTTCTATTAGCACCTTTCAGCTGTGGGGAGGTGCTTGCCTTCTATTAGCACCTTTCGGCTGTGGGGAGGCACTTGTCTTTGGTTGGTGCCTTCCGATTGTAGGGAGGCGCTCGCATTCAGTTGGTGCCTTTCGACTGCAGGGAGGTGCTCACATTTAGTTGGTGCCTTTCGACTATAGGGAGGCACTCGCATTCAGTTGGTGCCTTCCAACTATAGGGAGGCGCTCATATTCAGTTGGCACCTTTTGACTGTAGGGAGGCACTCATATTTGGTTTGGCGCCTTTCAATTGCAGGGAGGCCCTTGTTCCCTTGGTGCCTTCCGGTTGCAGGAAGGCGCCTATGTTCTCTACATTGACCCTCGATGAAATAAAGTGCCAGGTCCATCAAAAGACCTCGATTGTTCCAAATCTAACTAAATCAATTGCAATTCCACAAAACATACTAAAAGCACACAAATTAGATAACACGCATAATTATATCAAATATCTATATAATCATTCATAAAAGTATGCAATCCTTATTATACAGCCGCATATTGATCAAAGAAATATGTACAAAATATGAGCATTTCTGGTGCTCATCAATCACCAAGTAGAATTCAAAATTTTTAGGAGATTTAAGGGGAAAAGTATACATTTGAGAAAGGAAGACTACATGGGTGATAAATATTCACCAATACTTTGAATTTACAGACCCATTTTTAAATTTGTACCAGGGAGTTCTTTTCAACTTCAAGGAATTAACTCGAGAAAGAGGAATTGGGGTTTTTCTCCACAAAAAGGGGGAATTTGATTTTTTTTTTAAGAAATATTACATCAATAGATGTTAGAATACATCATTGTATGGATTTAGGACTGTGGAATTGCTATTGGAGCTAGAGGAAGCAGAAATTGGTGGTTGGATTGGGTAAATTGCAAGAGTATGGAAGATTGAAACCCTAAGAACTAAAAAATTTGGCAAAAAGCGAGCAGGGAAATGTGAGGATAGAAAAGTATAGTTTGTACAACTGTACATTGTAGCCATAATTTTGTCAAATTGAAGAAAATTGCACCAGGAGGGAAGGAGTGAAAGATTGGTTGAGATAAAGCACTGAGGAGTAGATCGAGACAATCCGGTAACTGGGTCGGTGGTAGATTTGGAAAAGGAGATAAAAATCCTAATATTTTTTTTAGTGAGGGTTAGAGAAGTTGTATTATACGATCGGGGGACCGATTGTATGATTTCCAAGAAGAAAAGTGTCATCTAAGTGGGTGTTTTTTCTATTTTTGGTAGTTTTAAGAGATCGTACGAAATCATACAAATTTTAAAGGGGAGGGCAGCCAAAAAATAGTAGAGTACAAAGTATTGGCACCCTGTACAATTTTAGGTCACAGTTGTACGATTTGAAGGAGATTTGATCGTTTAAATATTGACGGGGTGAAGGGAAGAACTACCAAATAGTGTACAATCTAGAAGCAACAAAAGAAGGTAAAACCATACAAGGGACACAGAACCATACATTGTATGATTTTACAGGAGACTATACAATTTATGGTATGTTTCTAATTGTGGAGAAGGTTCAATTAATCAGTGATATGTTGGAGGAATGATCCCAACAGAAGAATTTGGACGTCGATTAAGGTGGATTACAACAAATCAGGTGGAGAGATCGCTAGGTCCGCTACATGAGAGAGAGGCATACCCACGGTAGCTCCATGAAAACCAGTTTTAGTCCTATAGAATGCATGGTAATCATCCATGGAGGAAAGGAGGATATAGTCCATGGAGAGGACAAAGCCATTGGTGGGCACACTTGGATAGAACACCACTGAGGCATAAAGAGGGAAGGATGGCCCAAGAAGCTACCTCATGGATGGAGTTGAGGAGTGAATTACATGTGCAAGAATAAGAAGAACGCCTGAGTAGTGGATAGGAGGAATGCCATGTGGAATAGTCAAACATCATATTTGTACATAATAGAGCAGAAGCATGCAAGAAATGGTGGAGTTACAAGAAGAATAGGTCTCATCCCTAGAGAAAGACATTAAAAAATCCATGTGTCAGTCATTGCATAAATCCCACTATTTCATTAGACATTATTCTAGAACTATCTTTTATAAATAGTTTAGGCATATAATGTAGCAACTCGAACAACCTACATCAATGTGGGCAAGAGGTCAGTGAAGGTGGAAGTTTTAGCGGAGGCGTTCCAAAGAACATTTGGGTTATCGATGGAAGGCATGGAGATAATCAAGAAATTGGTAGACCCAATAGAAGCACACTACCTGGTTACCACCATGACCACTGTCAAATCAATGATAGACATAAATATTTTTGGTGCAGGAACATGTGGAATAAAGCAGAGCCAGTTGTGAGGAGACTATTGGGCATGTGCAATGAACACAGTCATGGCTCAATTGTTAGGCAATACAATGGTGATAGAGATTCTAATGTGGATGGCATAGTACATAGAAGGTATGACCCAAGGAATTCCATATGATTGGGGTACCTTTCTAGAGATAAGGATGCATGAGGCATTGACCAAAATATTGAAGAACTTTAGGATGGTCTTTTAGGCAATTGGATTGCTACTGAATGTAGTCATAAAAGTGGGAATGCAATTCCCAGGGTTGATGTCACCTAGAGAGATTAGGCTAGACCAACTGATGATATTGATATGGGTAAAGGTTGTACCCATAGCAAAGATTACTCCAGATAAACCATGTACAAGAATTATGTGACATAGAAGTGAAGCTCATGGAGCTACCTATTCGAAGGAGGATGTCGATATACATCATTAGAGAAAGCATTATAGATGGTTGGAGCCAAAACTAGAACAACAAGTACCTGCACAAAGGTAGTAGGATAAACCTCTCAATAAAGAAAGGGAGAGTAGTCCAATACAAATAAGTATGAGAAGGTAGCAAAAAAGAATGGCAGATAAAATATTTTAGAAAGTACAGAGGAAGGAACAATAAAACTCAAAAGCAATGGAACTGGATGAGTTGTATTGGATAGAGGTAGATAAGATAGTGCAATCTCTAGACATATTTGATCATTTTGATAATATGGATGCCTCTGATTTATTTAGAGGAATTGAGGTAGGGAATGATGGAGTAGCCACTATCCAGGATGAAGTGAGAGTTGGACCAAGTATCATGATAGAAGAGCCCAAGAAGAAGACTCATTTTAGAATTATAATAGGAGGCTCTAGTAAGCAAGAGGTCCTGAAGAATAACGAAGTGCCATAAGAAAAATAAGCACTTGTTGCTCAACAAGTCACAGTTGGGGATGCACAACAAATTCAATAAGAAAGGGTGATGTAGAAACAACAAGTGGATGGCAAGGAACAGGAAGTAGCTTAGAAAAATATGGAGGAGCCATAGGGAGGCTCAACCAAAGCAGAAAAGACTCAGGAACAAGTTGAGCAACGATCTCAGAAGGAGATCATAAACATTATGGATAGCAAGGGGGAGGATAAAATAGTGAAACAATCCCTACCTCAGGAAAATATAGATACTGAGAGAGTACTTAGCAAGCTTAGAGGAATCTCTAGCCACCTTAGGTAAGAAGAAGACTTAAGAACTCCTACAGAAGAAGAACGGTGGGGAATGCAATCCAGTTATCTCTTGGAAATACCATGGTTTTAGAGAATCACAATGGAAGAGGAGGTAAGTGGAATTTAGGATAAGGTGGAACACTTCTTTGCTCAGTTAGGCCATATAATTAATAGTGTCAAAATGGAACTTTGCATTGGTTACATGGGAGAACTGAAGCTATGGGAGGAACACGTATCTCTTGAGTTAGAAAGGATAATAGAATGGGTGAGTAGTGAAGAGCACATAAGGAAGATAGTAGATATATATGCACAACATCTATGGAGATTACCCAGGGAAGAGGTAACAACAATGTTAGGAAGAGAAGACTTGCCAGAAGGGATGGTCACAAATTACAGGAAGGACTCCAGGATATATTTGGATCGAGTGAGTCATCTAAACTGCCCTATCAATAAGGTAGAAGTTGAATATAGAAGGGTCGCTACAAGAGTGTCCATTACCCTAAGGAATTTGAACTTCCTAACACACTGGATAGAGTGGTTGAGCATTGGATTGGAGGAAATCCATCGACTCAAGGAGGCATAGGAGGAAGAGACTACAGACACTCAAAATAAATTGGCCACAATGGAAGATGAACTGTAGAAAAGTAGAACTATGATAGAAGAGAAAATAAATAAGTTAGAGGAGGATTTGTCATGCCTCAGAGCAGATTCTAAAGCCAGAGTTACCATGCTTTAAGAGGAAAAGTGATAGATTTTCCAAATGATAGAGGACAAAATTAAGGATTTGGAGGCACAACTCAAAGCGAACAATGAGCAGATGATAGCTCAGTTGGCCGAAAAGAGTGAGCAAATGGCTACACAAGCCAAGAAGATAGAGGAGCTAAAAAAATATAGCAAGAATTTGAATGAGATGGTCTTGGAGAAGCAAGCTCAGATGAGGATCAAAGAAGACCAGGTTCAAGCTCTAGAAGCTGATATCAAACACCACTTGGAGATCATTGTAGAGAAGAATGAGGAACTCTAGGCAGTTGCTCGAGCAAAAGCTCACTAGAAGGAGAAATTGAATAAGAGTACCTCCGAATGGGAAAAAAAAATTATGGACTTCGTTAATGCTATTGAGGAGAATGATAACCTTCATGGAGCCAAATTTGTTGAAATGGGGAGCTATGCAGCCAAGCTAAAAAATGAACGAGAAATTTACAAGACACAAGTCAAGGACTTGGAGGCTAAATTAGCTAGACTAGAAGCCCAGCAGAAGAAGCAGAATGATTCATCGAGGACACTAACTAAAGTAAAGGGGAGGGCAGATGTAGGCAGCAAATCCACCTCCCAGAAGAAGCAAAAGTGATTTGCTAGATTTTTCTAGTTTTTGGGAATAATTTGCTCAAGTTTTGTAAAATTGTACAGTTGGATAAAATAATATAGTGGAAAGCAAAATCATACAACTATATTGGAAAACTGTATAGAGTAGTAGCAAATCATATAGGGTGCACCTAAATTCATTCAGATGCAAAGGAAATGTAATTTTGAGATGAAATGTCACATGGATTTTCTAAATTAAGGTGTAAACTTAGGAAAATGCCAAAATAATTTATTCAGTTGTATATGGGCAGTTGTGAATAATGGATTGTCTCAAAAACCACTTTGGAATGGCCTAGGAAATGTTTCCCCATTTTCAAATTTGTAGGTTTGGCTACTAGTTTACTGGTTATTAGTTGCTAGAATAGAGAGATAGACATATTTTTGAGTTATTGCAATTACCTTAAGAGAGTTTTCCACATTGTAATAGAATTGACAACCATTAATGAGAATAACAGACATTGTGGATGATAGTTTATGGTATTTTTTTAAATGGATAATGCATTGTGGATTAACATTGTGTAATTGAGTTTCTATCTTACTATTATATGTTAGTTTTAGGCATTGTTGTAGCTTGTTGAGAATATTGTCACTAGTGAATCATGGGGAATGATTTAGGAGCATGATGATGTTTTCAAGGATGTGGTGAAGTGTACTATACAATTTTTGGATGGAATTACTTATATGGAATCTCTCACCAACCCGGTTTGGATGTTTTGCTTGTGGAAGAGATTGTCTTTTTTAGGCTATTAAACCTTTACAAAACATCCCAGAGAGATATTGGAGTAGAAGATTATAGCAAGAAAACTTTGCTGTACCTTTATTTCATACATATCATACATCGTACATCATACAAATCGTACAAAATATTGTTACCCAATTTGGTAAAATAGGCGATTCGTAGGCACTCACCCGATTTGACAATTTTGGTGAATTGGCTTGAACGATTACAAAACTGTGTACGACAGCCTACAAAAAAACATCTGTCAATTTTACTGAGTGCAAGATCATACCATATTGTATAGTGTATGATTTGAGATCGTATAGTGTATGTAATTAAGGTTCATACAAAGAATTAACAGTTTGTATGAGGGTAGGTCGGGTGATTAGAATATTGTCTGATTTGGTAATTGAGATAGGCTCAACCTAGGAATCATTATTACCTCTAGAAAATACCTCCCCATCAGGAATACTCCAAAACTATGTTACAGAGGAGGCATCTTGATGATGGATTTCACCTTACTAGGATCTACCTCAATGCCTCATTGGGAGACAATGAACCATAGTATTTTTCCTGATGTAACCCCAAACACACACTTCTTAGGGTTGAGGCACACGTTGTGTTCTAATAATTGATCAAAAATATGATGAATATCTTTGATATGGTCAGCACGTTTCTTGGAATTAGTGATAAGATCATCCACATAGTCCAAATTTTTTTGTACATTAAATCGTGAAAGATTTAGGTCATGGCTCGTTGATAGGTTTCCCCAACATTTTTGATGCCAAAGGGCATGACCTTGTAAAATGTTCCCCAGGGTGTTGTAAATGAGGTTTTGTGTTGATCAGCTAGGTTGATCCTGATTTTATTGTATCTTGAAAAATCATCCATGAGGGAGATCATTTCATGACCTGTGATAGAGTCAACAAGGAAATCAATGTTGGGTAGAGGGAAGTTATCTTTAGGACAATATTTGTTTAGGTTGCAAAAATCTGTGCAAATGTGAACTTCATCAAATATCTTAGGTACATGGACCATGCTGGATACCCACTCGATATTGTCGATGGGTAAAATGAAGTTGACATCTAGTAGCTTTTGAAGCTTAGACTTTACTATCAATGCAATAGTTGGATGCATATGTTGCAACTTTTATCTTACCAGTTTGGCATTGGGATCTAGTATAATATTATGAACCACCATAGCAGGGTTGAGTCCTGGCATGTCTTTGTATGACCAAGCAAAAAAATTTATGTACTTGCACAAAATTTTTGTGAAGACCATGCACTCCTCGGGTGAGAGGCTAGCGGCTAATTTGAGGATGTATGGATTTTTTGGATCATCACTAATTTCAATGTTGATTGTGTTCTTGATGAGCATGTGAGATCCATATTACAATTATTTGGGAATAGGAATGAGTTTGAAGTCATCAATGGCCTCATTGAACTCATATTCATCATCTATGTAAATGCCCATATGATGGACCTGAGGGTCTTGGAATGATATGGATTAGGAAGGGGCATTTGCCACCCACAAGACATGATGAGAAATAAGGAAGTCTCCAGGTACTGGTATGTACGAGATATGTGCAAGATCGATAAATTTTGGGTTTGGGGTATTGTCTCGGATTACTTGGTGGCTATAGCGGAGGGGAGAGTGTAAGTCTACTTTGACCATGTTGACTAATGTTGTAAGTAAAGTAGGTGGGGAAGACTCTGGTGAGGGAGGTTCAATGATTTGTGCACATCCTAAGAGGGTCAAGGGAGGTCGTAGGATAATTTATAGTGAATACAGATGAGAGGTTGCTCTTTGGAGTTGCCTATGTATAGGCTGGAACATGACTATTTGTACTAGTGTTGGATCAAGAAGGATTGGATTAGGCTCTATTGGTGAAGCAGCCAAGGATAAGGGGACTATGACAGTGGAAGTGGGTGAATGCATGTCTTCTAATATATCCATATCAATATATTCTTCCAAGGTGTGTGTTGGGAATCAAGGAGGATGCAGGGATAAATCTTGGATCTCTTCTTCCAATGTATAAATGGTGGTTTGGTGATAACCTAGACCAATTTTTTTGGTAGGTGATCAAACACAAGGGTTAGTGGGTGTACGTAACCCTTTCTTATAGTGGCCAAGCCTGAATCCATGCCAATGGAAACACTTGAGGTAGCGTAAAGCAAAATGAGGGTTGGCTAGGTGAGTAAGTGCATCATCAGAGCTAGATTGTGGTGGTGGGGAAGTTTATGGGGGGATCGAAGAGTTGAATCCCATGTAAACAAAGTTGGTATGGTTGTTAGGACTTCCTAGTTGGACTATGGTTCCAATAGTCAACACCGATGTTGAGGGATAGCTAAAGTCTTGGGTAGATTGGATAGTGGGTCACATATGTGGGCATCATGTATATGACTGAGGTGGCATATTAGAATCATATGAGGAGGTTAAAATTTGAGATTCCCTAATGGTGGTGGCCGAAGGATGTGGAAGTTTTTCATCTGGATTGAGTTTTGGTTGTTCCTATTCATGGTGTTTGGTTGTTGTGTCTTGAACAGGTTGTTTGTTTTGTGTATCTTGTGAAGGAGAAGGTATATGCTTAGGCGTTGAGCTACATGGAGATGTTAATATCCTAGGCTTAGGTTGAAAGGGAAGGGGAGGTGTTTGTGGCATATGAAATATAGAGGCTTCCATAGGTAAGGATGGAGTAGGTAACATAATAGGTTGTATAATGGGTGGTGATGGTGGTTGCGGCACCACAGGTGGAAATTGGAACGATAGAGGTTGGGATGATTGTGGAGGCGATAAGGATGACGATGAGAAAGGCATGGTAGAGGTTTTGGGTCCTACTGAAGATGGTTCTAATGGTGTAGACATAAAGGCTTATGCTATTGATGAACACTGGGATATTGAGGTGGAAGTTGGGGAGGATATCGATGCTCCTACCGATTGATGTGAAGACACGAGGAATAATTGGGATGATGAGAATGATGGTGCAGGTGGAAGGTCTACCACATTGCAAAACTTAAATGGGTCTCCATCGGTTGGGACATAGTGAACTAGTCCATTGTGGACATACTTAAGGCAATGGTGTAATGTGGATGGGACACACTGCATGTCTCTAATACATGGGTGACCTAGGAGAATATTATATTGCATTTCTCCTTGAATGATTTGAAAGAGGATGGGAATGGTACATATGCATACATGGATTGGTAAGAATATGTATCCTAAGATAGGTCTCATGGAGCCATCAAAAGCATGCAGGTCAAGGGAAGGTGTGTAAAAATGCTCTTGAGGGATGTGCAAGCGATTTAGAGCTGCTATGGATATGATACTAATGGATAATCCCATATCAATGAGTACCCGCTTGTACGTGATATCATTTATCATGGCTTGTATGTGGAGATGGGGATCTGCTCCTTCTCCTACAAGTTATTTTATCTCATGGTCATGAAAACTAATTGAAGGTGGTAATGTCTATGACGTGCTAGGTATGGTCAACAACCCCATGCATTCACTTCACCCTCGATCGAGCTTAGTCAATAGCTATAGTTACCATGTCCATAAATTATATGATACTTGTGGACAAAGGCGTCTAATCCTATCCCACTCCATAGGTAACCATTGATGATAAAATCCTGGGCCCAGTCACAAAAGTGGGGGATTTTCTAGTGATGAATCCAGAAAACCACTCCTATGGGGCTGCTAGGTTTCTAGGGGGGTGAGCTAATGGAGAGTGAAACTTAGTCTACACTAGTCTTGAGTGATGGATTAGGGATGAAGTCCAATCTCACCACTTGTTTAAATACCATGTGAGTGTGTGTGGGTTTGTGTTTTTCTAATAGTGTATGCAAGGTAAGAAACTAACTAATTGCCTTTTCAAAAGAAAACTAGTCCTAATGCATTTTCAAAGCAAATGATTAGATAAAGAGTTCTTTTCAAAGAAATAGTCTAGCCCTAAATACCTTTTCAAAGCAAACTAATCTACTTTGTAAAGCATGGAAACATGCAATCCAAATGTGTGTAATAAAGGGCATTAGGAAGCCCTCATTTAACTTTGGAATGCAAATTTCTTTTTAGCAATGAAAGCTATCATTGAAGGAGGTGTAGACGCCTAAATTATGTCATGCTTAGGGAATATGCTCACATAGACACATTCATAAGATAAAAAAAAATAATCTTGGACTTTACAAGCATCAAAAATGGTTCTCACCACTTATTTTGAGCCTTTTAAAGCCATCCAAGCCTAGCTACTCAATCCAAGAGTGGCCAAATCCTAGCCGCTCAAGCTTAGAGCCACTAGACCTTAGCCATTGTAGATGAAAATGGCTAAAATCTAAAAGCAGTTTTACCAACAAACTACATAACTACCAGTCATGTCACCACTACACACATAATTACCACTGACTCTATACATATTAGCCATAGAACTTACACTAGGTACACTCCTAGCTCAAAAGAATGCTCTTGAAAAAGAGTATTCTATCTACTACATCAGTTGTACACTAGTTAGTTACGAAACGAGATATGGATACATGGAAAAGCTATGCCTAGCAGTAGTATTCACTACTCAAAATTTAGGACACTATATGTTAAACCACACAAATTTTGTCATCGCCCGAGATAATCCCCTTCGGTATATGATGAACACAAGTTATCACAATTCACGCACAACCAAATGTATCATCTCCTAACTGAATTCAACCTAGAATTCATCTCCCAAAAATCCATCAAAGGGTAAGTCATCGTCGACCAACTAGCCAAAGCCCCTCTAACTGACAATCAACCCCTCCTCATCCATCTTCCAGATGATTTCATATTTCATGTAACTAAAGCTAAAGAATATGTAGAACCTGAATTTCTAGCCGACCTCACCCTATTCTTCGATAGCTCCAGATGTCTCCATTTTGGGGGTTCATGCATTGTATTTGTCACATCTGAATGAGAGCCACTCTCATTTTCATTCAAACTTGACTTCCCTTGTACCAAAAACAACATAAAATATGAAGCCCTAATCCTAGGATTGAAACAAGCACACACTATGCACATCAAATGCCTCCACATCATAGGTGACTCACTCTTGATAGTAAATCAAGTGCAAGAACTCTGGCTATGCAACCACCTAATCCTCCATTAGTATAAGAAAATCACCCAACAAATCCTACCCCAATTTTAGTGGTATGACATCGAATCCGCTCTGCGATCATCAAATCATTTTGCAGACACTATGGCCTCCTTAGGATCCCTCATTCCACAAAACCCAACATCTAACATAATAACTGTATCCATTCATACACTTACAAAATCTGCTATATCACCCACATCTTCCACAAATGATGGTGGTGTGTATGTGGTAAACAACGAACCTCACGACCCATGGTTCTTATAGATCAAAGAGTATATCAAACTAGGACTCCTACCATGTGATTTGCCCCATGCCCAATGTTGAACCTTTAAATAAAGAGTGATCCATTACATCTTATTGGGGGACATCCTTTACCACTGCGGCTATGATGGCATGCTCTTGCATTGCCTAGAACCATAATAATTGTAATGGGTTGTACAAGAAACCCATGAAGGTACTTGTGGTGGCAATTTTAGTGGTATGGTGATCACCAAACGCATCCTCTATATGGGCTACTACTGGCCCAAAATGGAGCAAGACTACTATGAGTATGTCAAACATTGCATCAAATGCCAAAAACCTGCCAACCTAATGCATTTGCCTTCCTAAGTACTTCAACCAATCCAGTCCATGTGGCCCTTTTCCCAATGGGACCCAGATCTAACTAGACATATTACACCAAATTCCTCAAGCAATCACAAGTTCATCATTACTACCACAAAATATTTTACCAAGTGGGTCGAAGCCATCCCATTGGTCTAAACCATAGGAGCCAAAATAGCAAGATTCATCATAGAGCATATCATATACCGCTTTGGAATTCCCTCCCAAATTATTTTAGATAATGATAAATCATTTAAAAACAAGATTGTCCAAGCCTTGTGTGATAGATTTCAAATACACCATAGCTTTTCTACCCCATATTACCCTTAAGGAAATTTCCAAGTAGAAGCCATGAAAAAAACCATCTGCTCCATTCTCTATAAAATTATAACAGAGTCTCACCAGGACTGACATAATCAAATACCCTTGTTGGCAATTTTGGGTACCTTGGGTACATTGCCTTTGCTCAAGTGTAGAAGTTGTCATTGATGTCAAGAAGCTCTTGAAAGAATTTTATTTAATGTCAGATTATTCAGAGCATGGACAGTGGGTTTCCAAAAATATCATAGTATCCCTTTTGCAAAAGATCAAAGAAAAAAAAAGACAAGTTAGAAAAAAATTGCAGCAGTCTGGAAAAACTGTCACGATTTCATGACATGTTAGAGGAGAGAGAAAGTGCTAGAAAAACTGTCATGATTTTGTGACATTTTAGAGGAGAGAGAAAGTGCTGGAAAAATTGTCATGATTTTGCGACATGTCGAAAGAGAGAGAAGCTGGCAAAACTGTCACGATTTCGCGACATGTTGGCAGAGAAGGAGAGCAAGGTGGAAAGTGTCATGATTTCGCAACATGTCGTATTTTCATGACTCAGAAAGTGTAGGAAGGCAAAAACGGAAAAGTGTCACGATTTCACGACATATTGCAAAGAAGATTGTACGGACCGAAAAATGTCACGATTTCGTGACATGTTGCAGGAGGGGGAGTTCGAAAGGAAAAATGTCATGATTTCATGACATAATGTTGAAAAGAGAGTCCGCAGTGTGAACTGTCATGATTTTGTGACAAGTTCGAAGAGAGATAAAGTATCTCGAAAAGTGTCGCAATTTCGTGACATGCTGCAGAGTTCAAAGTGAGAACAGTCACGATTTTGTGACATGCTACAAAATACGAAGTGAGGACTGTCATGATTTCGTGACATGTTGAAAAGATCGAAGTGAGAACTGTCATGATTTTGTGACATGCAGCAAAGGGAAGATTCTAAAATGAGAAGCGTCGTGATTTCACGACAGGTTGTAAAGAAAGCTTTCAGAAGCTGAAAGTGTCACGATTTCACGACAGGCAAAAAATATAGTGTACGGATGCAAAAAGTGTCATGATTTTGTGATAGGGAGAAAAGATAGCAGACGACAGTAGAAGTGTCACGATTTCATGATAGAAACTGAAAGCATGTCTTCCATAGGTTAAGTGTCATGATTTTGCGACAAAAGCAGAGAGGAAGGCAATGAAGACAGAAGGATCACGATTTCACGACAGAATTGAAGATGACGTCAATAGAGGCAAAAGTGTCATGATTTCATGACAAAAGCAGAGAAGGCCATGAAGACAGAAGGGTTGCGATTTCATGATAGAATTGAAGATGATGTCAGCAGAGGCAAAAGTGTCACGATTTCGTGACAAAAGTAGAGAAGAAGGCCATGAAGACATAAGGGTCACGATTTCATGACAAAAGAGAAGATGACATCAGCAGAAGTAGAAAGTGTCGTGATATTGCAAAAAAATCCATAAGATAGTGTTCAGTTGCAAAGGTGTCACGATATCACAACATGTTGTAGTTTTGCAAGAAAAGCTACAAAACCAAAGAGGCGATTGAAGTCAATAGAGTTGAATTTAAGCCGACACAGTTTAGGGTTTTGCAACCGACGAAGTTAAGGGTAGTAGCCAACTAAGATCAAGTTTTTGATCTTGAAAGTTTTAGTATAAAAGTAGGGCTGCTTTTAGAGAAAAGGACATCGATCAAAGTGTGCATTTGAAGAGTAGCATTCACAGACTATGCGAAATAGAAGAAGTTCGATCGTCGAGAGTAGAGTGCATTCTATCAAATATTCCAAGTGAGAGAGATTGCAACGAAGCAGAGTGTGCGAAGACTATGCAGATGTAATTGTGTAGAGGTGCAAAGGTCAAGGGCAGCTGTGATTGCATAAAAAGAGCGAAGGACTGTGTTTTTGTGCAGACCAAAAAATGAGGACAAAAGACATCTATGCCAGACTGAAGGATTGTGTTCGATGTAAATTAGAGAAAGAGAAATCAAGGACATTTGTGCTAGACCGAAGGACTGTGTTTAGTGCAATTTTGAGGACCAGCTTTAGAGGTGATAGAGTTGAGGACAAAGGTTTCCAGCCAGAGCAGGGAAGACAAGTGTCTTCTGTGGATAGAGTTCCATTTTCTAAGGTCAGAGGAGGTAGAGGTCTTCTAGAGGATCACCAGCTAGAACAGAGCTAGGGTATTGGTGTCTCCTTTGGGTTGATGCCCATAAATATTGTAATCAAGAAAGGTATTCCCAGATTTTGAGTCGATAAAATTTAGTGAGAGTTTTATCCGTGGAGTAGCCCGCTTTGGGTGAACCATGTAAATTGTTGTTTCTCTATTGTGGATGGTGTTTTTTGCATTGCTTTAATTACTGCTATTGATATTGCTTACTATACTCTGCATAATATTGATATGAAAGTTGATTTGGAAGAAAAAAAGTAAAAAACGGTCTTATACTGTTCACCCCCCTCTTAGTATAAGCTTGTGTTCTTCAACCCCTAGCATTGTGGGCATATTGTACGAGCATCCGTATGCCTATTGGGGCAACCCATTTTTCACTTGTATATGGGGTAGAAGCTATCATGCCCCTTGAGCTTGAGATACCCTCCTTAAGGATATCTATGAAGGATTTCATTGACGATGACACTTCTCGCCAAGCTCACTTAGATCAATTAACACTTCTCAATGAGCATAACATTCATGAAATCGAGCACACATGAGTCTATCAAGATCACCTTCATTGTGCCTACAATAATAAGGTACATCAACATGAGTTCACAATCGATGACTTGGTTCTCAAAGAAAACCAACAAATCACAAGTCAACCTCGCCAACAATGCGACAAATTTACCCCAAACTGGTTAGGGCCATTCATTATCACACACAAATATGGTTCAGGAGCATATCATCTGGCCAATATTGAAGGCCTTAATGAACTTGAACCCATCAACATCTTGCACCTTCATGCATTCAATGCATGATGCACAAACACATGCACCATCACGAGTGCCACACATCATTAGCATAAATCACTAAACACATCACCACGTAGATATGTTATTTTGTTTTATTATTTCACTATACATGTACTTTCACCTTTCTACCATTTTTATGCTCTGGGTATTTGTTTTTCCTTTTGTAGGACTTACACCATCAGTAGGAGAGTACTACAATATCCTCACTCACCACCATGCAAGACCATCCGTAGCCACAACATACACCCATTACATCGACTGATCTAGCCCGAACACCACCCATCCTTCATACTAGGTGCTCTCCACATTCATCCCATTCAAGCCATCATACCCCACCTCGACACCATTCCCCTCACTAACGAGGTTCATCCTATTCACCCCACTCTAGAGACAACCTAGGTCACCCTATCCTCTTTTGATGAAAAAGAGGAATCCACCCAACCCCAAGAATAAGGGTCACCCTCCCATCCGTCTGATGATCTTAGACATCGCTATTCACCCACAAATCATCCCCATCACCCCCTAGGAGACTATCATCCTCCTAATAGAGGATACACCCCTCACCCATCTCACCTTGCATCCCTACCTACCTCGCTTCCCAATGGTGAGTCCACCTACTCCTAAGATTTGCAAGCCTGCATATCCCAAGCTACTCAAGCTGGTCATGCAAACATGCCCCCTTCCCATTTGCATCATCACTTAGAGCCATCGCCTATGCCATCGGTCCTCAAGATGCCACCTTCCCCCTATGAGGCTTGTCTTTCCAAAAAGCTCTCCAATCCCTGAGGCCTTTTCATTCCTCCCCTTCATCCTTGAGACCTCATCCATCCTCTCATGCCTACCAAGCCACGCCACACACATCCCAACCTCCATCACCACCATCACCAACACCATTGCTCCCACACCATGAGATACAACATCTCTTCTCTCATGTCGAGGCTCTAGAGCTGCAGATGAGCCACTACCATTGCCATGTTCACCCACGATAGTCTCCCATGACCCATACACCTTCGCCCTCACACAGATCCACACTTCGATCTCATGCCCAACCTACACTGGACCCTCGACCTACGCGACCATAGGTAGACCGACCTTCATCACCTCTAGTGGAGCCCTACATTTACCCCATGCTAGTCCCATTCACACCATTGTCCAAAATGTTCTACCATCTCGTGCATCAGGGCATCATTGATTTACCTAAGATTCGACCCATGGATCCCTCATATCCTAAACCGCATAACTATCATGAGAACCAATATTGCATTTACCATCACCAACCAGGCCATGACATTGAAGAATGTAGAACATTCAAAAACCTGGTAAACAACATGCTACATGGTGATCGGACCCCATCACCAGAATGTCTCACCCCACTAAGCCGACTTGTCAGTCCTCCACATCGCACCACTCCTAGGACCTTGCCACCTCGTAGCACCCTGATAGTGCCCACCCGCTACATTCATAACATTTCCAACTATAGCTCCAATCGAAATCCTAGCCGCATCAGCACTTCACCATCCCACTCTCGACCTGACCCATGCCACTTCGCTCGATAGTAGTCCTAGTAGTGCTTCCTTCTTCTTTCCTGCTTCTTCTACTTCTTACAATAGTTGACTCACTTCTTCTCTTCTTTCTCTTGGCTTTAGGTAATCCCCTTTTCTTTTTGGTTACCAAAGTCTATTTCTTCTCACTTCTTCCATCTGTACATTCTATGCTTACATCCTTCCTCGCTTGATGACTATTACACATATTTTTGCAGCTCATAGCTTATACACCCACTACACACACACACCCCACACGTTGGGGCAACCATGATCATAGCATCATGCTTTTTGTCATCATAACACACTCTACTCATCTGTAGATAAATTCACCACAAAATCCTTCATCTTCATGTCACAAACTTCTTCTTGTAGATATTGCATTCCCCCACTTGCATCATTTACATTTACATCCATTGCACATATTCATATGCTTTACATTTAAACTTTTAATTCATGTTTGTACATTCTTTCCCAAAATGCACCTTAGTAGGAGTAACAAACGCACTTGTTAGCATCACCACCTGGATGTCCATTCCTCCTTTTTAGGGTCAGGGTATACATAGGTGTCATGTTCGACTTTGACTACTCTTTAGTTCAATCAATCCAATGTCACCCATAGCTACCAAGGCTTGTACATTCTTCTTATGGATCTTTAGGCTGGTTCAACTTCTCTCATGGACCATACACAAACATGTTATACATTAAACAATTTTGAGTCTAGGGAAGAAAACATCTAGAGTAGATATCGCCATCTAGCGAACGGTATCCCCTGCTCATCCTATCGCTTGCATGGTCAACATACGACCTAGGGATAAACAAAGGGATCAAGCATAAGCAAAAATAAAATATTGGGTAGAAAACAAACGTCATCGCCCATACAAAAAGAGCACCACGAGAAAATACAAAAAGAGCACCAATAAAAAAAAAAAAAAAAGAGAAAGAAAAGAGCACCACAATCATTAGGTCAACACTAGAAGAGGGGCAGAAAACAAAAGGAAACACCTCTTGATATCACCCATGTTATGCTTATTGCCTTTGGTCCTTAGGTTCAACATAACACCATGGGATGATTTCCATCGCTAGCAATAGGCTCCAAGAGCCTGCCTACCAGTGGAATAGTCTTACAGGTGGCAACATATCTATAACATTAGCATCTCGCTTTTGTATAGATCACTATTATGGATGGATGAGCTAGCTAGTCCGGTAGCATCTACAACGGGTTAATCCTACCTCCCTCAAAATGGATAAATGAACCTTACACATGCACACACATAGGTCCATGATAGATTTTGAACCAGCCCGATTAATTATAAGTTGCCACAATACTTGTATAGCTAAGGGTCTGAGATTTGATTGTCACAACTATGTTGGTCAAAGCCATTACACATGCCTTACATTATCCAACTTCCCTGAAATCATGGGATGGATAGCATCCATACAGGTAAATGTCATGATACAAGTGCTTCCTTGGTGCATTTCAGTACATCCATACATGCATCCATGCATCTATGTCATATATATTTAGTACACATTATAGCTATGCATTCATCCTACATACATTTAAATAGCAAATCACATCATTGCATTCATACTACATGCATTCACTACAAAATCACATTTGATATGACATCATACCGCATTCAAAATACAATCATCATACTATTCTACAAGTTCATTCATACCACAAAACGATAATAGATCTAAACCATGTCACACATGTATATCTATTTATCATACATACCTACAAACTATGTTACGCTATCTATGCAAACATAAAAAGAACACATTTCAAACCATCAAAATGACACATGTATATAAATAACCAAAATCAAATATATATATATATCATCAATACAAAATGCTCGAAGGCTACAATCTGGGACCATGCCCATCATCATCTAGCATCAAAAATGCCAATAGGCTACAATACATAGAAAGCCTAACTACCACCATGAGTCTCCCCATGGCCCTCATGGCTCACTCGCCTCTTCGTAGCCCTGCTCGACTCTGCCTTGAACTCTAGAACTGGATCCATGGTAGGTTGATCCTGCACCTCAGCCCTAGCACCCACCTGGCCCACTATAGCAGCACTACACTGGCTATGATGTGAGGAGGCCCTCACCCATGATCGAGTCTTTGACTGTGACACCACCTGATCATAATCAGGAAGAGGAATCCCATGCACCGATAGAGTAGTCTCACATAGTATCTTCCTAGCAGTCTCCACAACCAACTGACTAGACAACCTCGCAATAGTCTGAGCCTGCCTCGCCATCGTGGCCCTCATCTGATCCATCTCAACCACTACCCTAGAATATCTAATCTAAGTAGCCTCCTCCTACCTATGGAGCTTAGCCTCCAACTATCGAACCCTATCCTATAGCTCCCGTACCTCCTCCTCAACATCCCACCTCTTTGGGAGATCAATAGGAATCTACAGGGCCACACCAACAAAAACACCAACATCAATGGTATCATCCATACCACCTATATCAAGAGCCTCATCCCTCTCCTCCTGTACTCCAATGGCCTGCTCCATCATCACATCAACACCCATCGCTACCTCCTCCACTCTCACTCCTTGGGTGCTCACTACCTCACCCAAGCGTCATCATGACCATCATAGAGGAACCTCCTCCTCATCACCAACTACACCCTCTACCCTAGCTCAAGCCTCCCTACTGGCTCTCCTCTCTAGTGGAGGTGCCCCAACATCAAGTGCCACCCATCGATCAACCATACCTCTACCAAGCTCCCAACTCTGCCATGCCCACCAGGCATCAAACATCATAGTCATCCCAACATCCCCAACATCTGAGATATCCATAGGAGGGTCCCTCTCCCCAACCCAAGGCAAGACCATAGGATGCTCTCCTCTATCACCTCGTCACCTAAAGTAAATCATAGGAGCCCCGAGAACATCCTATCGTAAACCAAACTATCGCCTCACCTGATCAAACTAAAAATACTTGGTCTATTGAGTATATCTCCCTACAATCCATCGACCCTATCGGATGGCTCATAGCTGCTCATCATCCTCATCCCAACTCACCCCACCCAACCAAGGCCTCCATCTAATATCACTAGGAGTCAGGTCTCCAAACTTACCCCTCCAAAATAGTGGGTCACCCTCATGTGGTCTCTTGATACCCTACTCTATCATCGTACTCCATCTCAAAGCATAGGGTAAATACTCCTTGCCCTCAACATGCATAGGGTGAGGCAACAAAGATGGTCTCTCGATAGCTATATGCTCCCATGCCCACACCTGTAACAAGGGGATCACACTCAATCCTATCCTCCTACCACGAATAGCCTCATACAACTCTCGATAAACTTGGGCCAATAGTGCAGGTGCCCATGCAAATACAACCCTCCACTCCACCATATCACTCACCACATCTAACATATTCTAGGTGAACAAAACCCCAAAACTATCAAGTAGTGCATACGTAGAGATCATCATCATGGCTACACACTGTCGATCAGATATCTTCTTCTGCAACCACAACCACTCATAATCCATCTTCGAGATATCTATGGCCCTCCACTCCACCCCAAAGAACCACTCCAACACAACCTCCTTGCTCTCATCAACTGTCGCTCTCACAAGAACACCCTCAATCGATAACCTATAAATCTGATAAACATCCTCTAAAGTGATAGTCATTTCCCTAGTAGGAAAATGAAATGTGTTCCTGTTAGCATCCCACCGCTCACACAGTGCAGATACATATGCCCTATTGGTGTGTATACTGGTACACTCCCACACACCTCAAAACCATATATCATCTAACCACTTCAACTCATCCTCTTGACTCATCACATTGTCAATAGCACCCTTCATTTTTCACACCCGATGATGGGGCTCGAGCATCTTCACCTGTTCATCCACAACAAAACACAATAAAACATATGTTAGACATCCACATAACAATGCAATCAAATCAAACTTCATCAATCAAAATTTACAAATTAAAACCTATTTAATTTGACATGCACTTCAAGAAAAAATAGTGCACAAACCAAATGACAAAACACATCAACATAATAGTCACATATTTGGATACCCATTTTGTCATTTTATGGCAAAAGTTCGAACAAATGTGACAAACAATACATATTTGGCTTCCAACAACCAAAAACAAAGTCACCCATGTGGCACGAAATTCAAAACATGATCAATTCATTCAACATACAAAAACAAAATGCATTTTCGAATACCCATTTGCCAATTTAGTGGTAAAATTTTCAACAAAATTCGAAAACAATGCACAAATCAACACGAAATTCAAAGTCAACTTTACCATAAATACACCAAAATTGAAAACACATCAGAAGACACAATTCAAAAATAACAGTCACATTTTTGAATACCCATTTGTCCATTTAGCGGTAAAAGTTCAAACAGATGTTGAATACAGTCTAAATCGGGCTCCCTACAGCTCATTTTCAGTTTAACATTACCTACACTTTGGCATGCAAATCAAAGGTAGGTCAAATGAAGTCATCCACAAAAACAACCAATATTTTTGGATACCCATTTTGCCCTTCTAAGGTGAAAGTTTCATCGATTTCCAAAAATACTACCTCTAAAATAGTAAATCTAACAATTAAAGTTTACTACTTTACACCTACAAAACAACAAATTTCAAAATCACACCAAACGAAATCAAAAAAATAAAACAGTCGCATAATGGGATACCCATTTCCCACTTTAGCAGACAAAATGCAATAATATGTCAATGTCAGTACACCGTTACTTCAAAAACTAACGGTCAAACCTCACACCTACTCTACCCTTCACCCGGTCAAATTGGCAATAAAACAAGTCCAATTCAGAAATCGATCACATTTTTGGGTACCCATTTGGCTCGTTTATCACTATGTGTTCAAATTTTAATTAAAAATTACTAAATTTTTTAAAACAGGATGAAAACCTCCCCCCTCATTCACATTTCTCGAGAAAAACAAAACAAAACTAAAACAAGAACAAAGGACACTTACCGGTGGATCCCCGTGCCTACTGCTAGCCACTCTGCATCCCCTCATCATCGTCGCCTCCAAAGTCATCAACCACATTTTCCTCGCATCATCAAATGCTCCCATGAGTCACTTTCCCATGCTTCGCACCATCAAAATGAACCCATCACAAGCAAATTAGGGCTTAAATAGACCTTAATCACCGATTCACCCCTCGAGGGGTGAACCTAGATCCAATTCACCCCTCGGGTGGCGATTTAGGTCAAAATCACCCCTCGGGTGGCGAATTCACTCAAAACACCCCAAAATCAACCAAGTTGCCCCCAAAACCCTAGGAAAGTAGGCAAACTTCTTACAAAACCCTAGGAACCCCACAAAACTTGCTTCTACTTTGTTTTTCTTTATCATTTTCATCATGCATTGGTATTTTATCAATCGTTGCATCATCAACTCACCACACTTCATTCACCTCATTGTTGATTCCTCGTTTGAGGGGGTATTCATATCCAATGTCAGCTTTGCATGCAACCACAAAATCAAAAATCCAAAAGTGTGATTAGCACATTTGTCTATGAAATTTTTTGCTAAATATTATCATACGAAATAATCTCAATTACAACCAGACATGGGTTATATCACGAGAGTTATGCATAACAATGGAAAGGTCACCTTGGCATTCATGGAGCACAATGAATGACACGGGTGACTAATCCAGTGCAGCATTTGAAGGACTTCACTCTGGCATTCATGGAGCACAATGAATGACACGTTTGAATAATTCAAATGTTAACTAACTCAAATGGTTTGACACTTGTCGCCATGTTCTCATCAATCAATCAACAACAAAAATTTAGATAGGCTTTTGTCCTATTCATACTTTTGGACCATGCTGATCTGGTCACAAAAGCAAAGCAGTCAAAATTTGTCATTCTCAAGCAACTGGTATGGCATCGTAAATGTCATACGGACTCAACAAAATCACATCATTGCATTCACAATCATTCATTTTCATTTTTCAGCATTGTTTTTATTTCTTTCCTCTTCTCCTTCTTTCCTTCTTCTCTTCTTTCCCTTGGACATCTCATTAATTTGTATGGTCATGCTTCGAGTGGCTACATACTCTTTGATTGGATTCCATTCCCCTTCTATCCCTTTTCCTTCTGCACAAACCCTTCACATTTTTGTATTAAACTATGTTCTACACAGTATAGTACAAAAAGGGGCAAATGTAGACACCCAAAAGTCACACATTGCTATTTCTACGTATCCATAGGTGATTCCAGACATCCCTAGGCTATTGTAGGCTATCGTAGTCATGCGTAGTCATGCGTAGTCATGCATAGTCATACGTAGATTGCCATAGTTCGCCATAGCAACATGTAGACTTCCATATATGACACTTTATAGCTTTTAGGTCCAAAACCCTAATAAGCCTTCAAAATCACATCCCAAGCATTGGGATATCCTTCAACAACCTATTTGCACTCAATTGAGGCCCCCATAGGGCATTAATTGACCAAAACAATTAACAAGTCAATTCCAAAAATCTAATTTAATGTTGACTTCACTTAAGTCACCTTCTTAGGGCAAAATTGATTAAAAGAACTCTTAATTCTTGATTAACACTAATTACATCCTCCCACATGTGTGTAATTAGGGTTTGTTGAGATATTTTCCTAAGAAACCCTAATCATGTCCTAAACTGACTTAAGACCTCCTAATCAAGATTAGCCCTAATCCATCCTCACACATGTGTGAGGATGGGATATTTCCCATAAGGAATGTGATGTTGCCACATTGCATTTTCTAACCTAACCCTAGTCAGAATCAAACCTAGGTTTAGTCTATCTAACTCCCCCTGCACCTTGCCATTGCCTATAAATAGTGGGTCCTAAACCCCTAATTACCTCTCTCTCCAAAAAGTTAACAAAGCATAGAAACTCTACAGAAATAGAAAGTGAACATTGAACAGTCTGTTCTCGGCGCACACAGTTGGATTTCAACAACAAACAGAGGCACACCAGCTGCCTAGGAATCGATCCACCAAAGGAAATTTGCAAAAGGGACCTCATGGCTCAAATCGCCCCTTGCCCCATGAATCCAGCCCCAATTCGCCCCTCAGGTGGCGAAGTGGGTCTACAGTGTTCAGATCGACCTAGATCTGGCAGGTAAGCTCCATTTTAGTGTTTTATGTCCATTCTTATAGTTTATTTCAGTTTTCCATATATATTATCAGTCGATTTGTCTTCATAAATATGGGGCCTGACTAAGGCAAGCCCCTCTACGCACTAACACCCTTTTGCAGGTTATCTAGTAGATCTGAAGAGGAAGAACAACAGCAAACAAGCAAACCATGTAGTGGCCCACATACAAAGAAGCCCACCTTCATTGAGGGATGACTGAAGAAGGCATCAGATTGATTGTAACATTGTTAGAAAAAGAAATGGATAAAGGGCATCATGTCCCTCTTGTAACACATATCTTTTAATATCAATGAAATATGGTTTCTCCGTTTGATGCATCATTTTCTTATGTGTTGAATTATCAAATGTCATTTTCTGCCGTTTCAGACCCATGTCTTCTACTTTGAATATGTAGTAGACCTTTATAAAAAAATAGAAGCTACCCTCCAATGTAGGGGGAAATTAAAAACCAAAAGGAAGAAGATAAACCCTCTTGTTCTAACACTAAAATACAATAACAAAATAAGCATGTTTTGGTCAATGGGGTCATTGAATATTTCCCCATTAATAATTGTAAGGCAGGTCATGTGAGCATTGCCACTACCCTACAAAATATTTTCCTAGAAAAAACTCAAGAGAAACCTCAAAGAAAATTCACTAAGTTAAATCAATCCTTGTCTTTGGTAATAGGGTAATTGATGGAAGCTAAGGTGATAGAATTTCCTCCCATAAATCAACACAATTATGAAAGAGAAAATCTTACATGGTTTAAAGCTAATGAATAGTGTGGTTACCATAACACAAATGATCATCACACAAATAAATGTAGAACCCTCAAAAACCTTGTATAAGACCTCATTGATGTGTTAATAGTATAATATTATTATCATAGGTTTAAGAAAATTCTAGGATAAATAAATAAATCAATATAATCAATGTCAATATCAATATAATTCATCAAATTAACATCAATATTCTTATAAAATCACACAAAAATTCTTATTTATAAACTCAAGTAGTCCATAAATAAAGCTTATTCAAGTTAGATTTTACAAAGCTTTGTATCAAATATAAAGATACATCAGACCTTTCACTTTATATGACTCTTGGATTTTTTCCTTCTCAAACTCATTAGAGAACTTAAATCTTCATATGCCTTTCTTAAATAATTAGTCCCACATATTACATAAATATAAAGTATATCATGATTGCATATAACTCTCTACGTCTAAATGAGACACATCATACTTGTAACTCTTCACTTCCTAATAATACACCTCATAAACTTAAATACATGACACATGCACACTCCTACTAACTTGAAACATGCTTTATACATAAAATCAAACTTATACTCTAATATAAATATTTACAATGAGATCAAATAATGTAATACCTCCAACATGATGAAGGCTACCTTATGGTAGGAAGTCCTGAAAAAGCAAATTCCTCTAACCAAGACTTCAGGATATTTCAAGACTCCTTGCCTAAGCATGGTAAAAATGATGCTAATAACGTTTCATATAGAAGTGTTCTCCAACCATATCAAAATTTTGTGGGGATGATATAGATTAGTTTGTTCATTGGGAAATAAGCTAAGGAAAATAGTCAACCTTTAGAACCATCCTCTAATCCTCCTTTAGTTTTGTAGCCTAGGAACCCATCTACTCTTGAAGTTCCACTTTTAGTCCTATATCCTTAGGACAAAGGCAAAATACCTTCAACCTCCAATAATAATTGGAGGAAACCCCAACCAAAATCTCTATACTTGAGTTACTAAAAAAAAATTAAAAATCATAGATAAATCTTGTTTAAATTATTAAGTGAGCAAATTGTCTCTAAAGTTGTTAGCCCTAGTAATTTTGCTAACATAGTAGGGTCTCTTACGGTGAACCATGCAACAATATCCTTATTAAAGGATGACCTTCTCTCTCATTTGATGTTAGGGGATCTCCCATTATACATTACATTCCATATTGGTGAACAATATATTAAAATAATCCTTATAAATAATGACTCAACTAAAAATATATGTAGCCTAAAATTCATTCATGAGATAGGCATTAAAAAATAAGACCTATAGAAAATAGATATTGTCATAAAAGCTTATGATAATAAAGAGTGCAAATTTATTGGATGTGTAGTCCTTTCAATAAATTTAGGGCCTCACATACTATACACTCTACTTTATGTGTTTCCCTATGACCTAAACTATAACATCCTCTTAGGGAGGCATTGTATTCATGCTATGTAAGCATTCCCCTCAACCTATCACCAATGTGTAAACTTGAATATCAAGGAAAATTGTATAACATTGTGTCTGACAAATATCCTTTCACTTACTAACTATCAAGCCATCCAAGTATAAAACCCTAAGGATAGTATTTTCCCTTCCTTAAATACTTCTTTTCCTTTTATCAATGATTCCTTAAGGCTTTCTCCACCTAAGGAGACAAAGGATAGCCAAGAAATTGGGACAAGTAGTAAAATTTCAACAAAAGGTAAAGATAAGGTTGAGGTACAAGACATAAATCATATAAACTTCAACAATCAACATGAGTTCCTAGCACTAGACTTAGCTAGACTACCCTTGTCACCTCAAACCTTAGGGCTATCTTCAAGAGAAGAGGAATAATGGTAAATATTAGAAGTACTTTAATTTATACTAGAACAACTAACAAAGAGATAATCCATGGAAGAAATCCATGACCAATAGAATGAAAGTATGCTTCCTACTATTTATTAAATATTTACCCCATACCTAAGAAAATCCTTTGCAACTTTGGTTATAAGGGAAAAGGCTTAGGACCTCATGAGAAAGGCATTAAAGAGCCTATAGAATCTAAAGCTTGACCTAGGTGTTGGGGATTAGGATACTTCCCCAATCCTAATGAAAGGATACCTTACTCCTCTTTAGAAATTAGTGATGATGAGGAGGTATACCTTTTCTCACTTGAACCCCAAAGAGAAGTCACCTTGATAGAGGGTTTGGATTGGGATGAAGAGGAGGATAATGAACCTTCCCCTTCTCTCTTTTTGACCTATTTTAACAATATGCACAAATAAACACCCTAAGTATCAAAATCATTGAGTAACCTAAAAAAAAGTCCAACATAACACTTGAGAGTATCCTTGACAGTGAGGATAGGTGAACTCTACCCTAAATAGACAATAGTGTATCATACTAGTCAATACAAAACCTCTTATCAAATCTAGACATAAATGACTATGGGGTGAAAGCTTCATCTTGCATCTCTTCTAGGGATAATTATAATTATTTTTGTCATCAATAAAACATCTTTACTAAAGAGTATCTTCCATTTATTACACATTTCTCATAGTCATTAAATGTTGATAAATGGACTTTAGATGATAATTAACTTGAAATACTAGGGGTATTTCCTACCTCTCCATAATATGAAGATGAGTCTCACATCCTAAAATATGAAACCATTAATATCAACATAGGTTCTTAAGATAATATAAGAATGATAAAGTTAGGAAATGTTCTAACTTTAGAATAACCTAAAGAGTATAAAAAAATCTTGAGTAAAATTTATGATATTTTTAGATAGTCTTATGTAGATATTCTAGGACTAGACCCATCCTTAGTAGTTCACCATTTGGTAGTCAAGCCTGATGCTAAATTGGTAAAGAAAAATTTAATAAAGTTGCATCCTAAAGATGATTTACACATTAAATAGGAGATCTAAAAGCTTTTGAAGTTCAAGTTTATTAAAGATTCTGACTATTCTAATTGGATCTCCAACATCATTCTTGTAGCCAAGAAAGGAGTTGTGTGAGTTTACACAAACTTTTGGGATAAACAAAGCTTATCCCAAAGATGATTTTCCTCTACCCAACATAGACATGATTGTAGAATTTTCATTGAATGCAAAATTCTATCCTTTATGGATGGATTTTTTGGGTATAATCAAATTTAAATTATGCCAGAAGACCAAGCTAAAACAACATTCATTACTCCTTGGGGTACCTTTTGCTATGAGGTCATACCCTTTGGTTTGAAGAACACCAATGCAACCTACCAATATGCAATGACATACATCTTCCATGATATGATGCATGACATTGTTAAAGACTATGTTGATGATATTCTTGGGTGATCCATGAAATAGAAAGATCATGTTAGAGACTTAAGGCATATTTTTGAATAACTTAGAGAGTACAAGGTTCACCTAAAACCCTCCAAATGCATATTTGGAGTCACATATGGAAAATTATTAGGCTTCATCATGTATATATATGTGGAATTGAGGTATATTTTGATAAAATATCTTCTATAACTAATATACCACCCCCTAAGAATCTAATTTAGCTTCAGAGTCTAAAAGGAAGATTACAAGCTATTAGGAGTATTCATATCCCAATTGGTAGATAAATATCAACCCTTTATTAAAATTTTAAGGAAAGGGGTCAAGTTTAATTGAGTCAAAGAATATCAAAAGGTCTTTAATGCCTTGAAAACATACCTTCTATATCTACTAATGCTTATCCCACCATATCCCCTTAAGCCATTGTTGTTATACATTGCAATAATAATCCATGCCTTAGGTGCCATTTTGGCATAATATGATGATCAACATAGGGAAAGGGTCATCTACTATATTAGTAGAACCCTTATTAGTTATGAGACTAGATATACTCCCTTAGAAAAATTATGCTTAGCAATGGTCTTTTCTTCTCAAAATTTGAGATATTACATGCTAAGCCATAAAACTTATGTTATAGCTAAGGTCAATCCATTGAGGTACCTTATATCTAAACCTTACCTTTTGTGTAGGACAATGAAAGGGTAATGGAACTTAATGAATTTGACCTTAAGTTCATTAGCCAAAATTTGATAAAGGGATAAGTGATAGCTGATCAGCTAGAAGTAACCCCTTTACCAACTAGCCATCCTCTAGTAATCGAATATCTTGATGAGATAGTGTGCACTCTTGAAGTATCACAATAAGATTATTAGACTCTTTTCTTTGATGGTGCAAGATGTGTTAAAGGTGTAGGGGAAGGAATAATTCTAGCATCACCTTAGCAAATTGTCATCCCCTTATCCTTCAAGCTTCAATTCTCATGTACCAATAACATGACTGAATATGAAGCACTTATTCTTGGGTTTTGGGCAGCCCTAGCCCTAAAAGTAATCTCACTCTCCATATTTGGAGAATCATAGTCAATCATTAATTAGGTGAGCAAAGTTTATCAAACCAAATATGATAAAATCAAACCATATAAAGTTATTATTGATAAGTTCATGGCTACTTTTAAAAATGTCACTACTAATACTATTCCACACTCTAGAAATTAATAAGCAAATGCAATTTCTATGACCACCTCACTCATGCCTCTAAATTTGTAGGATGAACAAGTTATAATTATCATTTGACAAATAAGGCATCCTACAAACTTGCAATCTAATCAATATCCCTTAGCCAAATTCACCATTGAACAAGTCCCAATCCTTGACTATTGGTACAAAGAAATTTATGACTTCCTTAAAAGTGGCCCTTTGCATGAAGGTAAAAATTGTAATGAGAGAAAAAACCTAAGGCAACAATATTTTGGATACATAATAATTAGAGGTGTCTTTTATAGGAAATTTTTTATGGTATTATTTTAATATGCCTTAATGAGGATGAAGCCAAAAGAGTTGTTCAATATTCCCTTAAGAGGGCATTTGGTGGTCACTTCAATGGAAGTGTTATTTCTTATTCACATGGGATAGTACTAACCATGGAAAGGGATACATGCATTTTTATTCAAAAATATGATGGGTGTCAAAAACAAGATAACCTTATCCATAATTCTAGCCAAGAGATCTAATATATGACATATCCTTGGCTCTTATCCCCTTGGGGGTTGGATATAATTGGTAAAATAAACCCTATCTTTTGATGGGCATAAGTTCATAATCACTACTGAGTACTTCACCAAGTGGGTAGAGGCTATGTCCTTATCCTCTTGCACTAGAGCTCAGGTATCAAAATTTATCTTAAATCAAATCCTATCTAGATATGATATTCATAATATAATCATCTCTTACAATGACCCATATTTCAAGAATAAATATATTGCAAATTTTTTTGCTAAGTTTAAAATTCAACATAAATGGTCAACCCCATATTACCCACAAGGTAATGGTTAGGTTGAAGCTTCAAGTAAAACTTTAATATATATATTAAAGAAACTTGTTAGAAAAACTAATAGGTATTAGTATTTGTAGCTATATCTTAATTTTTTGGAATATCACACTAGTGTTAGAACTCCAATTGGTGCTACACCCTATGCCTTGGTTTATGGAACTAAGGCTATCTTCCCCTTTTAATTAGAAGTCTCATCACTTCAAATCCTTCTCAAGGATGCATATGTTGGTGATGAGTATCACCATGCACACCTTAGTCAATTGGAACAACTTGACAAAAATTATATCCATGTCCTAGAGCACCTACGAGTCTATCACCAAAGACTCAAAACAACCTATGGAAAGAGGGTACAACATCATTCCTTTGAACTAGGTGAATTAGTGCTTAAATAAAATCAAAAGAACAAAAATGTAAAAGAAGATTAAAAAGGTAAAGTTAAACCTAATTGGTTAGGTCCATTCATAGTAACTACCAAATATGGGTCAGGTGCATACCACTTGGCCATGTTAGATGGTAAGGAACATAAAGAAACTATAAACATAATGCATTTGAAAAGGTATAATGATTGAATTTGCATGTTTTTCCTACTCATGTGATTGATGGAATGGATGATTGCATGCTTGAATGCCTATAAAATATTTTATCTTGCTTTCATGTACTTGCTTGCATGATTTCCTGAGGCTTCTTGTTCATCCTATAACATCTTAAGGATAGATACTATGATGAGGTGATGATTATCCTAGCTAGAAAATAGAGTCACTTGCATTATATTTATAGTAGGTCATTGACTAGCAGACCTCCCTGATGACTCAAAATTTGTTTTTCTTGCTTCTTACAAATGCATGATTGCCTATCATATTTAACATGATTGCTTGACATTCTTTATACATTTGCTTGTTATAATTTCATAAATGACTATAATGATATAATGCATGATTTTTGAGACAAAAGAGATCATAAGGAAGGCCATATTAGAAGGGGACTTTGAATATTCTTAGGGATCTTAAGAAAGAGAAAGTTGATAACTGGTCGATGTCAAGTTTAATTTAGGATACCTCATCCCTATTAAAATAAATGGCAGAGGTGAAGATATTACATATATATCGGGAATGAAATGTTGTAGTTGATTTTTTAGAAACATTGGAGTTCATTTTGATCAAAGGAAGATATGGAAAAATAATTTTATCTTTTCTTTTAAGGATTACCTCATCAAGGGTAGAAGAAAATTATATTCCATAGGGTGTTATCTTTTGATGTTGTTGATATTTTTGTTGCTTCTAGGGTATTTTGGTGCTATTTATGTGACCGTATGTTGTTGTTATTACAACATTTGTAGTTCTAGCGAATGCTACTATAATGTGATTATGCTTTTGTTTCCACTAATTCTATTACCTGTTATTTATAATTGAAGTGATTGCTACTACTATTAGTGTGGAAGGGAGGAATAAAAAATAGTCAGGTCAACCTTTGCTCCCTTGCTAGAAATAGATTTAGATATCAGCTAGAGTGTTGTTTTTATTTTATTTTATTATTATGGGATTTTTGCTACAACTTTATTTTGTCTCACGTTATCTAGAAGGGAGGTTGATTTTTATATTGTAACCTTGGATAAATTAATTTTGTAATAGGTTTTGGACCCTCAAAAACCCATTTTTTTCACTATTACCAAAAACAATATGGTCTACTTGTGAAAAAACATGGTCATACCTTTTGTAGGATGTAAGGTGAGAATTATTCCTTACTCAATAGTTTTCATACGATATTGAAAATATTTATGAGATATAATTCCCCTCTTCTCTCCCACAAAATCCTTGAACTATTCATATGCATCATTTCATTCTTACTATCATGGTTGCATTTTACATATATGCATGACTCTTGTGCATTTAGAATTAGGAGACTTTGAAATGAGGCAATAATGACAACCAGTTAGGTTAGCTCATATGCATTACACTTACACTAGGTCATTGATGCTAGAATATCCCTGCCATTAGGACTTTGGATTAATTTTTTTATATTATTTTTATTTCTTTTTTGGGATGCAATGATTACCTTTTTATATCTAGAATTGTGTGCTAGTAGATTCTATTATTTTTTGGTTTGATTTCTTGTATTGCATAAAACTTCCAGCCTATGATTTTTGAGGAGGGGATGATAAGGGTAATTTATTACTTGATGAATTTCCCTCATTAGCACAAAATATTAACAAGGAATAACCTTTTCATCATATTCATTTCTCAAAAGGACATAAACTCACTGTAGACCAAAAAATTTTGCCCCATTTCCTTTAGGATAATGGATCCATGCTTGAAAGGGGAGGGAAAATGATGTATATACACCTCAGACGAGAAGCAATTGAGTTGTGCTCTCCTTGGTTATTGTCGATGAATTAGGTGGGGTTCACCAAGAAACACTTTAATGGAAGTTTCCATGCCTAGGTAAGGTGGGTGTTTGATGGATTCTTTGAAGCATACACCTAAATTTTGGCCAAAATGCAACTATACCTAACTATATGCACTTCAAATTTCCATGAAAATAATTGTATACAGTTCTAGCTAGAAAGCTTATAAATTTAACTAAGATGCAAAGATTTCTTTATATGTACTGAAAGAAAAAAGTATATTTTATGCTAACATGTATATTTTTTTCTTTTGTGTTTTTCTTTCATGTTTTCCAACTAGTATGATAGATGCAAATTATAATGCAACTAAGTCTATGTATTTGATATTTTCTTTTGAGTTTTTTAACTAATGCAATTGATGCAAAATATAATGCAACTAAGTTTATGTTTTGATCTTTCTTTTCTTTTTTGTTTTATGAAAAATGCTTTTTAGAACATAATAATACAAAATTAAGTATAAAAAAGTTGAGAAGAAACCATAATTAGATCCTTACTTGGTCTGAATGTTTACTATCATATGCATTCATATTTGACAGGTGAATTTGGATTTGTTTGAACTAAATTCGGATCCATCCAAATCTATTAGACAAAGCTGGATCTATTTGAATTTGTTCAAAACTTGCAACTTCATAACAAAACACTAAAAATTGTAGTTAGGGTTGGGGGATCTACTTAGGCCATAGTAGATCATGATCTGTGATAGTCATATCCCCTTGAATATTTTAGAAAACCATAAGAAAAGTAATGGATCTCTAGATCTAATGTAGAGTATGTAATTCTAATGAAAAAATTGTAGTAAAAACAAAAATGCATAAACATGAATCAATATGATAAAACCTGATATTGAGATCTTACCCCCAACATAGGTCTATGCAATTTTGAATATCTATAACAAATTTGGATTTCCATGAATACATTCAAAACTGCAACAATTAGATCTATAAGTCTGCAATGGTTAAATTAGAACAATTTTAGGTTTCATCAATGGATTTGAACACATGAATTCGTAAAAAATTACAAAATGATAAATATATGCCAAGGAAAAAATAAATCTGAATTAAAAATACTCATAACCATCTCTGGTAGCTTATGAAATTATGATATGATGTCAATATCTCTTTTGAAACCTGCAACAAAGCATAAGAAAGACTATTCTGCACTTGAATTTTCCTACAAAATCATCATTCAAATTCATTTGGAGGTAGCCAACAACATTAAACATCCAAGGCTAATTGAAAAAATAAGGATAAGGATGAATATAGACCATATTGGTTAGGAAAATATAAAAATTTCCCAATCTAGGCAAATTCGGACAGTTTTGAATTCATGAAAAATATGGGTTTGCCCAGGTTGGAGGTAAAATCCAAATAATCCACTAATTTTAGGCACACGTTGGATTTGACAAATTCATATGGATCCAAATTTTCTAAATAAGGTGAGAAAGACAAGAATAGTGCTTAATAGGTACAAAAATCAAGGTAAAAGGCTCATATCATATTTTGTTGGAAAGCTCTTTTTCGAGCCTAATCCAATAGTATAGATTTTGGGAAATTTGGGAGGGATTTGTTTAGGTAAAAGTAAGCTCAAAGATGACCTTACTTTTCTAAGAGAAAAAATAGGGAAAATGACTCATCTTAATGGGTCAAATTTTCATGTCTACATTTTGCCCCCTATTTGGCATATTTATGAACAATAAATGCATCAAAAAAAGGTGTAGACATCTTTAGTAGAAGTGATCATTATTGACATGGGCAAAAAGGATTATATAGTTTAGAATGAATGGTTCATGTGGAATTTATGTTTAGCAAAAAATATTGTTGATTTACTGGCTAGGATGTCCCCTTGAGTTTCATGAGGAATGCAATATTCCTAATGGAACTCAAAATGACTGATAAAGAGATAATGATGGAGTAGCTAAGAGGATCCAGCTAAATGGTAAATTGCTTTGTGTGTACAAATTTTTGCTTCTTGATGTATGTTGTAAATGATCTAGATGGTAATGCATGTTGATTTTGATGTATGTTTTGAATGATCTAAATATATGATGATTGCATATGTACTTTTTCTCGAGAGTAATACCACCTACTATTTTGGTTTTTGTTTGGATTTTTTTTATGTGTTATGTGTAATGCAAGATATTTTTGTTGTTTTTGATGATTCTACATAATCATGCTTATGGTCATGTTTGATTGCTAATGTTTCTTTTATCATGCTTAATCAAGATATTGTTGTAGGAAAGTGTAGTGTGATTGAAATTTTTGTAGAAGAAATATTATTTGGAAAAATGTACCCTTACAATTTTGATCAGTTAGCAATAAACCTCAAGGATGTGTGCTTGTATATGACCATTTATGGAGGTTGCCCTTTGTATTGGTCATGAAGTGGATCTTGTATGAGGTTTTTATTGTATTACTAGCTTTGAAGGGTTATTATCCAAGAATAATTGGATATTTGTTGATTTAAAATGATATAGTTGATGATAAGTAATGTATGATCTTAAGATTACTTTTGATTAACATTAAGAGAAGTATGATGCAATATACGTGATTAAGCATGAAAAATGGGATAGAAGACTTGTGCTAAGTATAAGGTTCCTAGTTTGAAATTAAATGGAGAAATTTTATTAGGATTATCTCATGCCATCATTGTAAAGTCTATATGCAACTACATGACTTAGGCAATCATGTCTGATCGATGCAAATTTTTGTATATGACAAGCAATCATGCACTATGATGAAATAAATGCATTGCAATAGGTGGTAGATATAAGATGTAATATTAATTAGTTTTAGGGCCAATTTCTTATGCTAACAGTCATACAAATCCATGAGGATATAGTGACTCCAATTAATAAAATTCAAGGAGAATCTTGGTCATTTTAGAAGAAAGTCAAGTTTATCAAGAACCAGTGTGTGATATGTGTATTCATTTTCCATATTGATCTTAATTATGATACAAAATTTCTCAAGGATCAAATGTGTGTGCTTATGAATTTCATTTACCAATTTGAGTAAGGTAATGATGCAAACCAACTTTAAGAATCAATGTGTGTGCAAATGATGAATTCATTTACCATGATTTTTGTACGTGATTAGACTTAACTACTTTGTAATACAAGCCACCAAAAGCTAGCTTATTCATAAGTGGACATTGGTATGTACAAAAGAATGTTGCTAATGTAATAGAAATGTCACCACACAGAAGACTACCCCATTGCCAGGTGGGTTTCATTCAGTCCATTGTTGTAATCGGGATCATCCCACAATTTTTGAATAACTAAGGAATTCCAGGGATTCAAGCTCATTACCCCTTTATTTTCTTTTGATTTATTTTAGTAGGGATTCTTGCTCATTTTTTGAACAAGGGAATTTATTTCGTTTGTAGTAAAATTATTTTATTCTCTTTTTTTATATATTTTATTCTCTTTATCGGGATACTTGCTCACTTTTGTGTAAGAGCAAAGGATTTATTCAGGTAGGGGAGAGCTTGTCCTTTTATCAATTCTCATCATTCTATACCATGTGCATAATAGGATAGCAAGGGAAAAATTTCACTTAAGGGACAAGGACTACTATGTAGCATCATTTTTCCTAGTGGTTTTTTTTTTTTAAATATGTGTAAGTGTGTTATGGTTCATAAAGTGGCAGAATCAGATCCCAAAGCTTAAAATTTATTAATGTAGAAGTAGTGATTTTGGCTCAAGAGAGATTTATAACCAATATTTAAAATCAATATTTTATTTAAATGTAAATTTTTTTGAGTGGTTCAGGATAAATTCTGAATTTTGTCAAAGAAAACCAATATTAACTATGAATATTGACAATATCAGTCTAATATTTAGGTATGATAGTAACTAGATGTGACCATTGTAGAAACCCCGGGAACACGTGCACCGGTCCCTTTTCTGAAAACCCTACTTGCAATGCTATTTAAAATACCAAAGATGAAATGGAAAGACAAGAGGAAAAAGCATATAACACGAAATAACAAAAGATGGATCTCTTTATTGATATTGAAGCTCGGTTACATGTCGGTCCCTCTTAGGGATACCCATTTTGATACTATAAATTACAAGTGGGCAAGGAGTGCCCCTTTCGCGAAGAGGTGGTGCACTTATAAAAGCTTCTCGGTTCCACACACGGAAATGTATGAGGGCTTACAGATGCCTCCTTCTCCAGGTCTGTTTCCTAGAGGGATCCCTTTTGCTCTCGTATGTTGTAATCTTCATCCGATGTACCTGTGGCCCTGCAAGCAATGAAACAACAACACACTTTTAGGTGTCCGAGATTGCCTCCCTGGATGAGGTTGTTAGTAATCAAAGAATGTAATGGAAATATGATAAAACAATGCCATGAAATCATGTAAATCTATGCTAATGATATAAGAAAACAAAATAAAAGATGCTATGTCTATCTAAGCTAAGCCTGTGGGCCACTGTCCAAGACAATGACCGCTAAAGTAAACCTTGCCCTCTTTGCCCCAAAGCTATGGGTCAAAGACTATGATATGATGTTGAAGAAAGTAGGTGTTATGCTCTTTAATTTGTCAAAGCTCCACCGCACACGTGATCTCAAAGAGAACTCTCCAAGTCTTGAAAGCTCTCCTCAAGAAGATGTCTCTCTCCCTAATGTGATAAAAGATTTCTGTATGTCATAATGATATCTTGGTGCTCTTAGGCTTGCACCTTTTATAGTGTGAAACCCTAGGTCTATGTCCAAGCCCTAGAAATGAATTTCTCATGCGTAGTGCAAGTTAGCATGAGAATATTTTGTCCATTGTCTATATTTGAAGGCCAGTTAACTAAAATCTAACTGCCCACTTGAGTCTTCTATGCGAACTGGTCATTAGCATGAGAAGCTTTTGTCCTTTGTTTATGCTTGGAGGTCAGTTAACTTAAGTCTAAATGCAAACTCAAGCCTCCTATGTGAACTGGTCATGAAAAGGAATGCAAAGTCACTCCCGCTCACCTTTATTGCATGCAGACTACCACTTCCACCCGAGATTGGGCCTGTTTGTCGATAAACTACTTCTTATGGCTTAGCCGTTGTCATATGCAGTGGCTAAGATCTGGCCGCTATCATATGTAGTGGCTAAGGTCTAGCTACTCTAGGCTTGAGCGGCTAGGATCTGGTCACTCTTGGCTTGAGCGGCCAAGCTTGGATGGCTTGAAAAGGCCCCAAATGAGTGGTGAGAACCACTATTGATGCTTGGAAAGTCCAATATTATGTCTTATGATCTTATGAGTGTGTCTATGTAAGTAGCTCCCCTAAGCATGACATGATTTAGGTGTCTACAGATGCCCCTTTTTATGATGCATTGTGTGGAAAACACAACGTTGAGCAAAAATGTAGACTGATCTATTTGTAGGGTGTATGGTGATCAATGGTTTGATCAACGCCGGATGGCCCAATCATGCAAGATGGCACGCATCCCTTGAATCATTGCCTCAACGTTCGGAGGACTTAGCCTAGTGGCTTTTGCATGTTAAATTGCACTCATTCCTCAAACTCAATCGGGTAGCTTCAGCTGCTACAACAATTCCGACCGGTAGGAGAGCTACAATTGAAGATGTCATGTCTGCTTACGTTCCCAAAAAACAAGGGAAATTTGTGATTGTTGTATGCAATGATTCATAGGATGAACATGATTTTGCTATGATCGAGTGATATTTTGTTGATTTTGATTATGATTAAGTTGAAGTTTTGAACTACCTCTTCACACAATGAATTGGTGAAGAAATGACAATGATTGAAGCGACAAGTCGCTTGACCAATATGACTAATCTGGTTCCTTTCTAGCATTTGCTGCTTTTAATGGGCAATCCCACATCCAAGTGTGATTCCAATTGCTTATGATAATCATCCATCCCTATCCCGAGGAGCGGTCCGGATATCAATAGCCTTCTTAGGGAGTTAGGATGAGTGATTATGTTCATGCCTAGATTGTATCACTTTGACTTAATATTTTTATTCATGTTTATTGTGAATTATGCCTTAGATGCACTGTAGTTATGTTTTTCTTTCTTCTACTTTGTTTAGATCCTCACTGCTTGGGCTCGAGACCCAAAGCTCCTGCTTGACTTGCTTCCTAGATTTGATGACACTAACTGGGAGTGGTTTAAGGCCCATGGGCTATAGTACGTTATCAAGTTGCCCCACATTATGGCCGACCAGGCTTATCTTATAACCTTAGCCCATCATTGGGACCCATGGACCAACACCTTCCACCTTCCACCCGATGAGATGACTATCACATCAGAGGATGTTTACAAGATCTTTCAGATCCCATTCGATGGGGTGCCCATTGTTTCATCGACCACTAATGATCAGGTGGTCGTCTATGCTTAGGTGTTTGGAGCACGCTCTACATAGGCCCTCGAGAGACTAGGTCCAGGGAGTATCTATCAAGACTTGGTATGATGCTCATGTTTTCATAGTGAGGCATGTCATGTTGTTGATGGTGATCAACAATATTCTTATCCCAGACTACTCGAGTTTGAGGTTCCCTTGGAACCTCCTAGCGATGGTGTAGGACCTACTAGATAGCGAGGAGCCTATCATCTATGCATGGGGTAGATCGCTATTGGCTCAGTGCTATGATGAGTTGTACCACATCCATCGATGGGGACGCATCAACATTGCTTGTAGTTTGCTCTTATAGGTTTGGGGATGGGAGCACATTAAGGTAGATCACCCTAAGGGGCTCCCAACTGAGATTACATCTATTGAGGCTCGAACATAGTGCTATGCTACCAGATGGGCTCGAGAGCATGAGGAGCATAAGAGCCACACTTTTGTAGGGGAGCTGTCCCACTATACTGATGCTTTCACTAGACTATTGGTCGGAGATGTCATGTGGTGGCCTTACTATGAGTGTCCTACTTGGGATGATCCAACTAGTTTTACTGCTAGGACACGATGCGAGTGATGGCTCATTGGTCATAAGATTGCCATCCAAGAGTATTTCTTCTACTCTCAAGTTCTTCATCAGTACGGATTACAGTAGGATGTGCCCTTGATACCATTCTTGTATAGGCACCTCATAGTAGAGAAGGACCTACCTCCATGATAGATCACAGAGCTTGCAGATGAGGAGGATGCCCCAATCATAGACCCTACAGTGGTTAGGGGAGTTATAGAGGCCTACTCTCAGTGGTGGGGTGATCGGATGTGGCATGGCATCGATAGTCTAGGGTGTGAGGATGATGGTGGGGGTGATGGCATAGATCCGATAGGATGTAGGGTTCGAGCTAGGACCGAGGTATGGGGCTAGCCGATAGAGCAGGTGGTAGTAGAGGATCCTAATGTTCCTAAGGAGGAGGAGGAGTTAGAGCCCGAGGAGAGAGACTCTCCTCTGAGAGCATAGTTGCATGAGGTCGAGGCTGAGCTCCAGGCTACTAAGATCTAGGTACAATGGTGAGATGCTATGATTGAGTAGCTCACAACATAGATATAGGCTCTATAGGCTACTATTGGGGGTGGCGATGTCAGGATGTAGTTTGTTGTTCCTCCTTCTACACCATAGGAGGTTCCAATAGTAGGCTTAGGGGTAGATGTGGGATAGCTTTAGTCCTTGTTGGATGAGCATGAGGAGTGGATCCGGGGACTTATGGATCATGTTACCATCCTTCAGATGTAGCTCAAGAGGCATGGGATTGTCCCTAAGGATCCAATAGGTGTAGGTGGTTCGTAGGTCAGTGGGCGCTCTACCTCGGGGTAGTCTTCCACCCATCCTAGCCAGTGGACCCAGACTCAGATAGAGAGACCTACAGGCTCACATCACTCGACTCATGACACCACCACAGGGGGAGGTGGCACTAGAGGAGGTGATGTAGGGGGCTCAGGCCCGATATTTGATTGATGCTCTACTTGGTTCTTGATCCATTTTTGAGGTCGAATGACCTACATGACTATAGCCCATGGGCATTTTTGTATATCCATTGGACTTGACACACATACTTTTATGATAGATTTGCTTTTTATGACTCATTATGTGTATCATTTATTGCTTATGTTTTTGTTATTATTTTATTTTATGATATGATGCGATGATGGTATTATGATGATTTGATGAATATGCTAGATGATAGATGATATTTGAAGATGCTTAGATGGATGTGTAGATGCTTATATGATTTGATGATATGATGTGATGTATTTTGATGATGAATGATGAATTTATGATTTGTATGTAAATGGATATTGCCTATATGTTTTATGATGTGGTTTATGGATGATTAATGACTTGTTTTTGTGGATGCAAATGTTATTGTTAAATGCATGTTTAATTTTTGCTTTAATTATATGCATCTAACTTATGTGATGGAATGGTATAAATGAACTCGTATGCTCTAATCACTTAAAACATACGGAATGCATATGACATTGACAATCTTAATGGGTGATACCATAGAAAGTAAAAAAATAATCATGAATTTAAATAATCACTCCTATCATAAGAATTGATTAAGTATTCATATATGAGATGTAATGGTGTGTAATGTATTTTCTTAATAAGTTTCTATAAATTAAAAGATATAAAGTAGTCGATGGTCGTCTATATACTATTTCTAATATATATGCGGTATCTGTCCTACTATGTTGATACCCCCTAATTTATAGAATCTTATAAAGAAAAGTGATGGTGTGAATGATGTTATGATTTGTTGCTATGTAAAAATTTTTGGGGCTTTTCGGAGATTCAAACACTCTAGTTCCCCTATCAACAGCTGTCTACTTACCACTTAGACTTTTGAAAAGTAAGGCTTTTACCATGGACCTGGTTTTTCATGATCTCTGTGTGTGCATGTGATTGTATATTTTGAGATAGAACTCAAGCATTTCCTTCGATGTCAAGCGGGATTCTTTCAGCCCATTGCTAAGATCAGGGATCCTCAAGTGTTCATCTCATCCTTATGTTGGACTTAGTTGGACTATACCACTAGGCAATATTTGGTTACCTAAGCTAGCTCATCCACATTCAAACATTGGTCTACACAAATGCATGAAGCAATTGTAATAGACATATCATCATGCATAAGGATTTCTCCTTCCAATTTTGTACAATGTTGAGAATTCCAGGGATTCAAGCTTTATTCCCTTCTTTTTGCTTCTTTTGGCTTTGGATTTTTGCTCATATGTAGTGATGAAAATCACTATTTATTTTGATTTTTTTCTTTGAGCAGGGATTTTTTTGTAGTGATGATAATCACTGTTTATTTTGCTCATACGTAGTGATGAAAATCATTATTTATTTTTATTGATTTTTTTTAGCTTGATTTTTTTGTAATTTCTGAATTTATGATTTGTGTATCGGATTTTTGCTTTGAAATATGGACTGTATGCTTGGCCTTTTGAATATGTACTTTGCTTTGGGATTTTTGCTTATTTTGATTTAAGCAAGGGATTTTGATAGGGTAAAGCTTGTCCTTTTGCCAATTCTCAGCACCTTTAAACCAGTTGCACAGGGGGATAAGCAAGGATAATCCTTTTCGCTTAAGGTAACCTAGACCGCTTTGCAGCTTTCATCTTTTCCTTATACCAGCTAGGATTTTAGTGTTTCAATTAGTGATGGGATCTTGAATATCCAAGGCTTTATCATAGCTAGGCCTTACCTTCTACTAATCAAAGTTGTTTTCCTCAAAAGTTGATAAGATTACTAGGTGTGGTTGACTAACCAAAAAACCTTAGTATATTATGTATAGCAACAAATAATGGTTGTGTTGAAAAACACAATTACACACATGTGGATGGAGGTATGGATATGAATGACTTGTGTGACAAACTGTGGTATCACTTTTAAGGCTCTCATGACATATACAATTGTAATGTATGTGAAAATGTAATGCAATGATGTGGATGCAAAATGTGAAGTGCAATTGTTTTTGTATTTTTGATTTTATGTTGTTTTTGTATTTTTTGATTAATTTGACCAAAGGGCTTATTATGCCTTTGGGGCTTTTGTTATTGATTTTGACCAAGCGGTTTGAATTACCCTTGGAGCTTTTGATTTGATGGGATTTGACCAAGCGGTATGAATTACCCTTGGAGCCTTTTTAATTGATTTTGACCAAGCGGTATGAATTACCCTTGGAGCTTTTGAATTGATTTTTGACCAAGCGGTATGAATTACCCTTGGAGCTTTTGAATTGATTTTTGACCAAGCGATATGAATTACCCTTGGAGCCTTTGATTGATTTTTGAATTTTATGTTTTTATGATTTGTTTTGAATTTTGACATATTTGAATGTTTTTGAATTTTATGACATATTTGAATGTTTTTGTGTTTTATGACATATTTGAATGTTTTTGTGTTTTATGTATAAAATGCCTTTAAATGAATGATATTGAGAGGTTCAGGCTCTTCAACACCATCTAATGATATAAGGTGATATGCTCCAGGCCCAACTCTCTGTGAAATCATATATGGACCTATCCAGTTTACCATGAACTTATCTCGTAGATGCGGTGGCAGATTTGAATTCTACTAGTTTTCTTTGAGCACTAGATCTCCAACCTTGAATTCCCTTAGGTGGACTTTACTATTGTAAGCTCACGCAAGGTGATCTTGGTAAACATGAAGATGCTCTAAAGCATTGACTCGACGTTCATCAAGAAGCATCAATTGATCAAGGTGGCCTTGCCATGCAACTTCATCATCTATGAAGTCCTTTAATGCTATGCGTAGAGTCAAGATTTCCAACTCTAGAGGCATGATGGCTTCAGTGCCATATACTAGTGAAAATGGTGTTGCCCTAGTGGGCATCCGTATACTAGTCCTGTATGCCCATAGTGCAAGAGGCAATTGCATGTGCCAATCCTTGTGATTTTCTTGCACTGTCTTCCTCAAAATGGAGACTATTATTTTGTTTGAGGCTTCTGCTTGCCCGTTTGCTTGTGGATAATAAGGCATTGAAAAACTATGTTGAATATGGTATTTGTTCATTAAAGCACGCACATTTTTGTTCTTGAAAGATGGCCCATTATCCGATATTATCTTAGAAGGGACCCCAAAATGACTTATGATATTGTGGAGTATAAACTCCGCAATCCTTGGTCCAGTTGTTGATGTTAAGGGGATCGCTTCTACCCATTTAGTGAAGTATTATATGGCCATTATGATGAATGTATGTCAGCCTGAGGATGGGGGTGAGATCTTCCCAATCAAGTCTAGTCCCCATTGCGAGAATGGCCATGCTGCCTGGATGGGCTGCAAAGCTTGCGATGGTAAGTGCGTTAGGTTTGCATGATGCTGGCACTTACTACATTTCTTGACATACTCGTAGTAGTCCTTTTCCATTATGGGCCAATAGTAACCCATTCTCAAGATGCGCTTAATGATGGCCATGCCACTGAAATGGCCTCCACATGTTCCATCGTGAGCTTGCAAAATTGCCCAAGATGCTTCCTAGGGCTCAAGACAATGGAGTAATACTCCATCATATCCTCATCTGTAGAGGATTTCTCCTAGAAAAATGTATCTTGTTGCTCTCTATTTGAATGTTCACCTTTCAGTATGTGACAAACCTTGAGGTATTATTCCAAGCTTCAGGAAGTCCCATAGTTGGGAAAGCCAATCCTGATAGGCCACAACTTCTATAGAATAGACAACTTGCTCTTCCTACATTTTTGAGGTAGTGAACATGGATTGAGGAACAACTCTATGGTATATGGTCGCACCACACTCTACAAGTCCTTGGGAGATCAAAGACCCCCAAGGTGTTGTTTGCAAGAAATCTTTAGCTATGAAGGACCAATCCTGATTTGGTTCGATGTTGATCATGTTGACTGATTCTTGATTGTCAAAAGCCTCACGATGTATTGCTGAGTGTGAAAGCACTTTCACATGAATGGTTGTAAAATTAGTAGATGGATTCTGAGGGATTAAGGATCCCAAAGAGGCCATGGTGTCTACAAATCTATTCGATGTACGAGGGATTGCCTCGATGTCGTACCATTCCAACTGGGCTAAGTAATTGTCAACAAGTTCCTTGTAAGTCTTCAGGAGTGGGCACCTACATTGGAAGAGTCCTTTGACCTGGTTTACTATGAGCAAGGAGTCACCAAAGATATTCAATATTTTAATGCCCATTGCTATGGCTGTTTGGAGTCCCAAGATCAATGCTTCATATTCTATATTGTTGTTTGTGCATGAGAAGTCTAGTTTGAATGATAAGGGCAATGGAGCACCCTACGGTGTGATAAAGACAATCCCTGCTCCACCTCCTTGTTCACACTTTGAACCATCGAAGAACAATGACATGTCTCTTTCTTTCTTAGGTTCTTCGAGTTCTGGTGGATCTGATAATGCAAAGACCGCATCATCAGGCAATTCTATGGTGAGAGGCTTGTTATCCTGAAGAGGCGCCTCTGCTAATTGATCTGCTATGACTTGTCCCTTGATGGACTTTTGGCTTATGAACTCTAGATCAAATTCTATCAATAGCATGATCCACTTTGTGGTACGTGTATTGTGATATGTCTTGCTCATCATGTACTGCAAAGGATTTTGTTTTGATATGACGTAGGTCGTATGGCTCAACATGTAGTGTCACAACTTTCGAGTTGCAAAGACCACTGCTAAACACAACTTTTTGACATACGCATATCCTAGCTCATAGCTCACCAAGGTGTGACTAATGTAATATATGGCTTGCTCTTTATCTTGTGCATTCTTTTGGGCTAACATGGTGCCCAATGCAAAATCAGTAGCCGATATATATAGTAAAAATGGTATGTCTGGCCTTGGTGGAGCCAATACTGGTGGTGTTGCCAGATAAGTTTTGATCTCTACAAAGGCTTGATGGCATTCTTCATCCCAATGAAAGGGGACTTCCTTGCATAGCAACCTATTCATAGGTCTGCATTTGTCTGATAATTGCATGATGAATATTTTGATGGATGCTATCTTGCCTTGTAGGCTCCTCAACTCCCTAATGTTGGTAGGGGCGGCCATTTCCTATATAGCCTTTACCTTTGTAGGATCTACTTCGATGCCTCTCTTGGATACGATGAATCCCAAAAGCTTGCCAGAAGTTATGCCAAATACACACTTCTTAGGATTCAATCGGACATTGTGTTCTATGAGGTGATCGAAGACTTGTCTAAGGACTTCGGCATGCTCTTGCCGCAATAGGGACTTGGCTAGTAAGTCATCCATGTAATCTTCCAAGATCTTATGCATATAGTCATGGAATATGTATGTCATGGCCCATTGATATGTGGCACCAACATTTTTGAGACCGAATGGCATCACTTTGTAACAGAATGTTCCCCATGGAGTAATGAAAGTAGTTTTATGTTGATCTTTGAGCTTAATCTGGATTTGGTTGTATCCAAAAAAACCATCCATTAAGGAGAGCATTTCATGACCTACGGTTGCATCTACAAGAGCATCTATGTTTGGCAATGGGAATGAATCCTTTGGTGTTGCCCTATTCAAATCTCTAAAATCCATGCAGATACAGACTCTTCCATCAGGTTTCCCTATGGGTACCATGTTTGACACCCACTCAGGGTAGTCGATAGGAACTATGAATACTGCATCCAGTAGTTTTTGCAATTCATTCTTTACCATCAAAGCGATGGTTGGATGCATTTTCCTCAATTTTTGCTTGACTGGCTTCTTCATGGGATCCAATGAAAGGTTGTGAATGACTAACTTTGGATCTATCCCTGGCATGTCTTTGTAAGTCCAAGAAAAAATATTTGGCCTCTCCTTGAGGAGAGGAATCAAGATGGCTTGTTCCTCTGGAGATAGACTTTCTCTGAACTTGACTTTCCTTGGTTGGGTAGGATCATCACTGATGTCCACCTCGAAAGTTGCTTCTATAGCCATATGTGACCCATCCTCTAGCTGATGAGGCATGGGTATCAAATGAATGTCATCGATAGGATTCACAGGACCTACTGACTCAGGTTCCAAACCAACATGGAAGATGTCATACGCACAACCTGATGCAAAATGGAATGGTTGTAACATCTCTTCATTGGGGAAGAGGTCTTCTAGCTCTATGGGTGAACTAGCATGATCCCAATCAATAGCCTCTACATCAAGATGCAATGATTTGGTAGGATCTACTGGATTATGAAGTGGAGTGGTCAAATCAATGGAGATCATGTTGATGGATGGGATGAAATCTCCAGGACCACATGGGTGCAATCTTGTCTCAGGGGTTTCCCTTCCATACTCACGATGAGGTTCTGGAGGAATGGGAATTTTTGGATCTGGCCCATGAGTAGGGTGGACAATAGGATCATTGGGCTCTAACTACTCTCTGAATGTAGGCAGAGGGGGATTGACCATCCGATGAATGGCAGCTAGGTCAATAGGTCTCCCCAAAAATTAGAGATGAGGGTCTATGGCATGAAGTGCCACCTCTCTCTCTACTAGCTCGTTGACTTGCCGCAAGTGGTGAGGTCCAAGATAAGCCATCTCGGTCTCATCCTCAAAGTCATCATCACTTATCCAAAAACCATTAGCATTGGTATGCGGCCCTAAGACAAGGGGCTCATGTCTTGGCCCCAAGTAGGCCATCTCTATTTCATCTTCATATTCTTCATCACTTATGAAGAATCCATTTGCATTTGTCTCTTGCCCCAAAGTCAGGGGTTGATGGCTTAGGCCTAAGTAAGCTCTTTCTATTGAGTCTTCTGATTCATAGTCACTTTCATCTGATGTATATCCAATCTCATCATGGATGGACCATGTGAACCTTTGTAAATAGTGAGGCCCTTGATAGGCTAAGCCAAGTTGTGCCTCATCATCACTTGCTTCATATCCATTCTCCTCATCCCATGAGTTGTACCCTATTGGGGTGGAATCAATTGAGGTGTTTGGATGATAAGTTTCTGGAGGTGGTATGTTTACCATGGCCACTTGTCTATTGCTCAAATTTTCTATTCTTAGGGGGTGATAAGGAATGAAATCAATGTCTTCTCCCAACCCTATGCTTAATCTTTCCAATGCCACTGCAAGAGAGTCATCTCGACCTCCGCTATAATAGCCTAAGCCAAATCTATCAGAGGGAAGCTGATATAGTGGCTCGTAAGGCCTCCTGCACCCCTGCTCATATACGCCAAGGCCATAGCCATGCCAATGGCAATGCTCAAAGTAGCTTAGAGCAAACTCAAGATTAGAGAGGTAACGAACATTGACTATGAATAATTCATCACCATCCTCTTCTATATCTGAAGACTTATGAGCGCAGTCCAGGTCGACATAGACAAAATTGGTTTGGTTGGGAGGGATTCCAAGTGGAACCACTATTCCTACTAGTGGCCTCAAGTCTTTAGGCCTCCCTATGTCTTGTGTAGACTCAATGATAGGTGTAAAGGTAATGTTCTACACAAGGTACTCCCCTATGCCTATACTTGCCAAGTGTATTGATGCATGCGATGTGGATGACCCCACGGATGATACTGGTGAAGCAAGGTGATAATCACTATCTTCATATTGATCTTGAGGATCTTCCTCTTCCATAGGACTTGGCATTTCAGCAATGGCTATAGTTGGCACTTCTTTGGGCCTTTCTTCCTTAACTAAGGGTGCCTTTAGCTTCTGATTGTCTTTTGGTTTTGATGTTGATGGTACTTTAGAAGCATTGATTATCTTGAGTGCACCAGGAGGTGTTGATGTGCATGGGTCTTTTCTTACCCCTTTGTCTTTGTTATCCACTTGTGTGGTTGGGGATGAAGGTGCCACGTATAGGTGAGTAGAAGGGATCATGAATTCTCCTAGAATGTCCACCTGATTAACGTATTTAAAAGGCTCTTCATCGGCCAGAACCACATAGACTTTGTTTTCGTGCACATACTTGACACACTGGTGCAAGATCGAAGGCACACACTTCATGGCCCTTATCCAAGGGTGCCCTAAGAGGATGTTATACTACATAGCTCCTTCCAAGACATGACACATCATGGGGATGGTCTTGTGCCCCACCTTGATGGGTAGGACTATCATTCCCATAGTATTGCATAAAGCATCATTAAAAGCTCTCAATGTGTAAGCTCCTAGAATGATATTGGTCTTGGGTATCTTGAGGTGCTCTATTGCAGTTGTTGTGATGATGTTTATCGATGAACCTGTATCGACCAAAACCCTCTTGAAAGGTAAGTCATTGATGGCCACTACAATGTTTAGCGGAGGGTCTAGTAAGGCAGCAAAAACTGTCTTAATCTCATGATCATAGAATCAGATTACAGGTTCCTGGCATTCTTGCACTTGTCCCACAAAGTGAGTGAATGCATTCAGCATCTTGCGGTTGAAGCTCAATTGTTCTTAAAATCTCCATTAGAGTCTCCCTATGCTTTGGGGACTATTGTATGAGCTCATAGATGGATAACTTAGCTGGAGTCATCTGTAGGTTTTGCTCCAATCTACTCCGAATAGTTACCATAGGTCTCATTGGTGGACCTGGAAGGTTGTCTTACCTTTGCCTAGGAGTGGCTGGGATGTTCATGGGAGCTACAGGTGGTTGTGGTTGACCATACCACCTAGTCCTTGTTGCTATGTTAATAATCTCAACCATCCCAATGCATCCATGGGTAGGTATGTCAGCTCGAACTTGATTGACTTGGGCCCCTTGCTCTTGAGGGGCCTCATGATTGGGCAATGGGTTTCTGTATATGCCCATGTCTCTATTATCGGGAGCTAGTGGGTTGTCAACTTTGAGTTCTCCCACCTCAATCATGTTTTGCACTTGATGCTTAAACCCGATGCAAGCCTCAATGTCATGCCCCGGTATCCTATGATAAGGGCAAAATTGATCTTCCCTATATCCTTTTGGCTTAGGATGGTTGGGATCTATAAGAGGTATATCAAGAAATCTGATCCTCCTGGCCTCGCTCAATTGATTAAATATTGATTGCATTGATTCTGTCAGAGGCATGAAATAATGAGGTGGCTTGCATTCTCGATTTCTTCCCTGATTGTTCTTTTGGTCGTAGTTGGCTGGTGGGGGATGTGCTTGATAGTTCTATGGTTGTTGTGCACCCCCATCCTTGGGTGTAGCCAATACGACTTGATTGACTAGAGTAGGGTTGCCCCTGCTTCTACTTGTACTTGTCATTCTTACCATTCTTGTTCCACTCCTTTTTGTTTTGGAGCTTAATGGTTCCCTCATCTACTTTTATCTCTTCGATGAGCTTGGCCTATGCCAAAGCTTCCTCAAATGAAGGATACTATTGGAGTTGTAGCAAGAGGGAGATATGTTTAGAACAAATTTTGGTAAACATGTGAATGATCTCTTCTATGGGAATGGAGAATGATAATTTTGCCATGATTTTTCTCCATCTATTCCCATAATCCATTACTGGCTCATCATCATATTGTTTCAAGTTAGCCAGGTCTGAAAGGTTCACCTTCTTCTTAGCACCAAAGGAGAAATGCTTCAAGAATGCATTTACTAGTTGTTCAAAGTTGGTTATGCTATGCTTAGGTAGTTGGTTGAACCATTGAGTGGCAGCACCTAAAAATGTCATTATGAATGTTCTTAGCATGAGAGCGTCATTGTCTTCAAGATGAAAATAGGCATTGATAAAATTGGTGACATGCTCTTGTGCATCCTCTTCACCTTTAAAATTTTCTAACCTAGGCATCTCAAAGTGCTTAGGATATGGAGGGCTAGGGATTGATGGGCACAATGGTTGATTGTGTATCTTGCTCAATGTTGGTGAGTTCCCAGATGCCTCTTGTTTCTCAAAGGTTTTCATCTTTTTAGCAAGCTCTTGAAATACCTTTGATGCACGGATTTCCTCCTCTTGTAAGCCTATTCACATTGGCAATGGAGGTAACTCTCTATCCATTTGATTTGTTCCATTTTCCTCCCTCCTACGAGGGGACTCAGGATTGTGATCTTGGTTTGTTATGTTTGCCCTCCCCCCATTAGTTGGATTTTGTTCATGATTTGGTGGGGGGTTTCATTGTGGGCTATCTTGTCTAGTGCGCCTTTCCTTAGGTGAGTCAGCGTGTCTTGTTCTTTGGTGGTCACCACCATTTATCTATAAATTGTTAAGAGCTAGCTGCTCAGCTTCCTCTCTTAAATGTTGCTCATGTTGGTGCAAGAGTCTTTCTCTTTGTTTCTCTTGTTTGAGAGCTTCCACTAGCTCTCGCTCTTTACGTAATGCATTTTCTAACCACCTCATTCGGTCAGTTTGTGCTGTCATAGAAGACTCATGTTTATCTGACTCTATTCTTGTTGTCTTGACTCGCAGATTCCTCGAGGGGGTTTCTGTTGTATCTGTACTCTTGCTAGTTAATGTGACTTGTTCAGTGTACTATTGAATATCCCTATGATCAGACTCCATGCATCTTCTATGGGGTCACTCTGAGGTACCCCTAGACTGGGAGGTATGTTTAGAAGTCACAGTTCATGAGCTTCCAGATGCAGAGTTCTCAGTAGCTATAGTTCTTTGGGTTGGTTGAGTAGGAAATCGATCCAACCTATCTAGCTGTCTTGTTTTCCATGGCTGGTCCCATGGGGTGCCATTTACTCCTATGAGGTCATAGTCTATGGGAATATTTCCTTTTGTGTGAAGGGTTTCTTCTATATGATTCCCATGACTAGATGTAGCTCTAGTTTCCTGCCCTTCAATGGGTAGACCTATTTCATATGTTTCTTGTGAGTCTTGAGGTGTTGCAATTCTTGTTTGCCTTCTTGATGAAGAGGGCTTGGTGGTAACATGCTTCCTCCATGTGGATGGAGATGTGGCAGTCTCATCATCCCTATGTGAAGAATGGGTTTTAGAACCTTCTTTATGTCCATGTGAGGAGGAAGCCCTTGAAGCTTCCTCATGTCTTTGAGATGTTTCTGTGTGTTTAGAGGAGGCCCTTGAGGTCTCCTCATGTCTCCTTGATGAGGATGGTTATGAAGCCTCTTTTTGTTTATGTGAATTTGTTCCATGATGTGGTTCCTTACTTGGGGTTTCTCGAGGAGATCCCCCAAGAGTTGAGTTATCACCCCTTAGGCTCGTGGAGCTACGTCTCACGGTCTTACGGGTAGGTCATTCAACATTACTATGACTCCGCCTATGGGTATGAATTGCTTCTGTCTCTCCCTCGACATCAGACTGAGGGTGTTTACTTCTTGTTTTGACCATGTTGTTTTATGACTTGATCTTTTGAGTTTGCAATTTAGGAATGACCACACAATTCCAAACAAATGTTTATCTTGATTACCGATTTGAGTGTGCCCTAAACTATTTGATGTGTTTTGATGTGTTGTTCTCTTGATTTCTTCACTCTTGTTCTTGGATTAAGAATGAGAAGACTCATCCATAGTGACAATCAAGTACACTCATGCCAAACATGATTTTCTCAAAAGAAGCTAGGGTACACCGTTGAAGACCCAATGGGGGGTTCGCCTAGCTCTTCCACTCTGAACCAATGATTGTTCCAATAGTGGGAGACAGTTTGAACACAAGTAACTTAGTGTCACTATAAGTAAGTTTCCCAATCTATTTCTAGGAAGCTCTAGGGGGTAAACCAGTGGAAGGAGATGAATTCCAACGTCACTGGACTGAATTGAAGGTTGGTGATGAAATCCAACTCTCCAATGTTTAAATGAGACGTGCGTGTGTGGTGTTCATTTTAAGCTTGCGTAACATAAAGTGCATCATATAGCAGCAATGAGTCTTTCCTATATGCCTAAGTGCAAAAATACATTTCAATATTCAGAAAGATGCATGAACTACTATGATTTGTATGAGCGCACTTTATCTCATGCAACTATGGCCTCTAGCAGGGCCTCAAAGCAAGCAAACAACATACAATGTCTAGCACGTTGGATTCTAGGGTGAACTTTTTAGGCATAAGCCATTGTTCCTAGCAACGCCTAGTGGAAAATTTAAAAGAAGATCTAAGATATGCGAAATGCTTAATTCTTTCTTCTTTATTATTTCAATTTCCAAACATAAATGTGCTTTAAGTTCTCTATTTTAAACACACAGAAGCAGACAGAAAGTTGTAAAATATCAGAGAAGCTATACCAACCTTTGATCCAGCTCAGAGAGTCTATGTTTTGACCTCTGTTGCACTCCAGCTCTGGCCATTGTTGACCAGAGCGGCTGGTTCTTGGCCGTTGTAGCTCAGAGCGGCTAGTTTCTAGCCACTGTAGCTCAGAGCGGCTAGTTTCTAGCCATTGTAGCTCAGAGCGGCTAGACCTGCACACAAAATTAAGTTAGTATTCTAGAAAAAAATGAAAAATTAGTGGTGGTCCCACCATGATCGCCATCTGTAGTGACCCCAGGAATGCACGCACCGGTCCCTTTTCTAAAACCCTACTTGCAATGCTTATTTAAAATACCAAAGATGAAATGGAAAGACAAGAGGAAAAAGCATATAACATGAAATAACAAAATATGGATCTCTTTATTGATATTGAAGCTCGGTTACATGTCGGTCCCTCTTAGGGATACCCATTTTGATACTATAAATTACAAGTGGGCAAGGAGTGCCCCTTCCATGAAGAGGTGGTGCGCTTATAAAAGCTTCTCGATTCTACACATAAAAATGTATGAGGGCTTACAGATGCCTCCTTCTCTAGGTCTATTTCCTAGAGGGATCCCTTTTGCTCTCGTATGTTGTAATCTTCATCCGATGTACCTATGGCCCTACAAGCAATGAAACAACAACACACTTTTAGGTGTCCGAGATTGCCTCCCTGGATGAGGTTGTTAGTAATCAAAGAATGTAATGGAAATATGATAAAACTATGCCATGAAATCATGTAAATCTATGCTAATGATATAAGAAAATAGAATAAAAGATGCTATGTCTATCTAAGCTAAGCCTACGGGCCACTTTCCAAGACAGCGGTCGCTAAAGTAAACCTTGCCCTCTTTGCCCCAAAGCTATGGGTCAAAGACTATGATCTGATGTTGAAGAAAGTAGGTATTATGCTCTTCGATTTGTCAAAGCTCCATCGCACACGTGATCTCAAAGAGAACTCTCCAAGTCTTGAAAGCTCTCCTCAAGAAGATGTCTCTCTCCCTGATGTGATAAAAGATTTCCTGTATGTCATATATGATGATCCTTTGGTGCTCTTAGGCTTGCACCTTTTATAGTGTGAAACCCTAGGTCTATGTCCAAGCCCTAGAAATGAATTTCTCATGCGTAGTGCAAGTTAGCATGAGAAGATTTTGTCCATTGTCTATATTTGAAGGCCAGTTAACTAAAATCTAACTGCCCACTTGAGTCTTCTATGCGAACTGGTCATTAGCATGAGAAGATTTTGTCCTTTGTTTATGCTTGGAGGTCAGTTAACTTAAGTCTAAATGCAAACTCAAGCCTCCCATGTGAACTGGTCATGAAAAGGAATGCAAAGTCACTCCCGCTCACCTTTATTGCATGCAGACTACCACTTCCACCCGAGATTGGGCCTGTTTGTCGGCAAACCACTTCTTATGGCTTAGCCATTGTCATCTGCAGTGGCTAAGATCTGGTCACTGTCATCTACAGTGGCTAAGGTCTGGCCGCTCTAGGCTTGAGCGGCTAGGATCTGGTCACTCTTGGCTTGAGCGACCAAGCTTGGATGGCTTGAAAAGGCCCCAAATGAGTGGTGAGAACCACTGTTGATGCTTGGAAAGTCCAATATTATGTCTTATGATCTTATGAGTGTGTCTATGTAAGTAGCTCCCCTAAGCATGACATGATTTAGGTGTCTACAACCATATGCCATATGCAATTAGACTAAATAAACTTTGGGAAGTGTAAAAAATGCAACTACATAATAGATGGTGTATGGTTTATGTAATGTAATGTGGGGATGATAGTTGTGCCAGATAAACTATATGTAAACCTAAATGACATGCATAGGTGAATGAAAAAAAAATTCCAAAAGGTAAAATAAATATGATAAGGTGTGTTGAACGCACTAGGAGTGTAGCACTTGCTAATAGCCAAGAATAGAAGAGATATATCCACTGGGATGTATGCTTGCAAATGGTTGAATGGAGGCTACCCCTCGCTCATGACCATGAAGCTATCCACTATGGGGTGTTGGGATGATGAGAATGATATTTCTAAATCAAGTACTACTCAATAGAGGCATACATTAAAATACATGAATCGAGGCAAATGAAGCCAAAAAAGAACTATATCCCTCGCCTTGGGGAGATATAAGCAATAGAATTTTTTCCAATAAAAGGGATATAGAATGGCATGAGCAAAAAAAATTATGGAAATATCATGATTGCAATACAAACTAGATGAGAATACAGTACCTATGTGTAACTTTTGTTTGATTTGATTTGATTATTTCTTTTTTTTTATTATTTGTTTGATTTGAATTTTGATTTTTTTTATGATGGAATTGGTGGTATATAAAAGATGATCTATATACACTATACAAGGTGATTCATGCATAACATTTCTAAGGTGGCTTCAAAATCAAAAGTGGTTTTGAAGTACAATTTGGTTATGGTGAAGATGATTAAAGCTAATTTGTTGGTGGTTAAGATTGTTGTGATGAATAATGATGATCAAATATAGATGAATAAAATTTATGGATAGAATACGACGATGATGATAAAGAGGAAAAGAATAGAGAACTTGATGTGAGGATAATAAAGAATGAGAGAAAGAAAAATAAAAGGTAATGGATAAAATGTGGCAATGATGATAAAGAGGAAAATAATAGATAACTTGAAGTAGTGATGATAAATAAAGAGAGAATTAGGAACAAATATTCTCTATGAATATGAGAGGTTCAAAAAAATTCCAAAATGGATATCTTGGTTGGAGGTTTGACCCACAATTGTTGAATGTTGAAGGAAATTTTAGGTTAAGGCTTCAATATCAAAGGTGTGTCTTCTATGACTGTATCCTCTTTCTAATTATTATTCAAAATTAAGATAAGTCTTGAAGGTTGGTTGTATGAAGAATTTATCTCTTTCTTATAAAATTGAGTAGGTTGAGCTTTAACTTGTTTTCTTGTAGTCTTAGCTATGATATCAATAATATCATTATGATGAGACATATCAGGATATGATACTTGATTGGTTTCTTGTTATTGATGATTGAATAGGGGTTTTTGGAAGATCCCCATGTCTTGATTGGTTGTGGGTGTAGGAGGTTGATTGTTCATTGGAGTATTATGATCAAGAATAGGTTGAAAGTCCTCTACAAAAAAATGACCTACATCAATCAAGTATTGAATTGCATATCTCAACTTCTTACATATTCGTGTCATGTGTCCATCCACTCTATGATATTCATAATGTAGCTCAAGCTTATACCAATCTACTATGGTATTAGATTATCTTATGGGTGGCAACTCAACCATATTTATATCTCACAAATGCTTAAGGATTATGGTTAATGGTTGTTTTAGTTTTGTAAATTTATGTGGCAAAGGTTTTTGAGGGGCTTTCAACATTTTTTCTCATGATATTTTTAGTAGTAGGATGTACCGATTTATTGCCTATTTTTTCATGATTTTAGGTAGAATTATGATAGGTAGGTTGTGAAGTATGGTGTGAGTGCATGGTAGGATTGGAAGAAAAAGCATTTTCTTGTTGAAATGAATGTGTTGTGTTGAAACAAGAATGTTGAAATGATTGTGATTGTAATAATTGTGGAGAAGGATTATATGTGGATTGAAAAGCATGATATGGATGTGTGGTAGAAATGGTATTATCATTATGAAGAGGATTGAAAAAATGAGGATTATTTTGTTGAGGTGGATATATAGTTTGGAAAGAAGAATATGGAAGTGGTTGTGGAGGAAATTCTTATGGGAAATATTATGTAAAAGAAAATTGTCGGGGGATTGATTGAAAATGAGGAGATGAAATGAGATGAGGTTGTGATAAGGGTAATATTGAATATGGAAGAAATTATGAATGATATTGACCATAGTCAACCAATGCAGCTAGTGGAATTCCCTCGACATTGGTGATAGGTTCATATTGAATTGGGTTATTTGCATGATCCATGATCCCTTAACCATTTTAAAATGTGTTATTCATTATTTATTTATTTATTAGATAAAGAACAAATTAAAAAGTGAAAAGGATAAAAAGCTTAAAACAAAACAAAAAAAATCTTCTAACTAAAGTTTGTTTTTTTTGAACCATTTTGCAAGTTGTCCATTAGTATTACAACCTCTAATAAGATTTATTAATAACTTTTCACATCAGATATTTACTCATTTGTAGCTTATTTGCTAGGTATAATGTCTAAAATTTTTTTATCATTTAAAATTAAAGTGGGTTTTTATCAAGGGTCCCAAAACTTGATTACAATAAGTCTAAAGAATTTTAAACAAGGTCACAGGAAAATAAAAGAAAATCCAGAGGAAAGACAAAAGGATTGCCTTTCAGGAAAGGTTTAAGGAGAGCCTTTTTGGATAGACTAAAGGATAGCATTAAGGGATAGGATTTTTTTTAAAATTAAATTTTACATGGGGTCACCCCACCCGAATCATCCATACAACATGTGCAAAAAGGATGGAGAAGAGATCAGGGCCATCCTGCCAAAAAAACACATGCAAGGAAAATTTAAAACAAGGAAAACCCACCCAAAACTATTTTGAAATAGGGCCATCCCACCCACCTCTAAAATTTAAAATTTAAATTTGAAAATAAGGCGGGAAATGCAAAAGATGAAAATTTAAAAAAACATTCCCACCTAAGGATGTCCTGGGATGTAGCAAGTGTATGTAGCAGTAGGATGTAGACCAAAAATAGCAGGCTAGCACAATGCCTAAAGCCACCAAATGAAAAACTCCCCACGAAGGTTGAAGGAGCAGAGAAACCACCAAGATGAAACAACCCACATAGGGAAGAGAGTAGGAATGTAGAAAAATAAGACCATAATAGCATCCTACACAGGGCTTGGAAAATGGAGTAGCAATACTGAGGATTTTCATATGCCATAAAATCATGATGCACACAAAGAAGAACATCATCCCACATCAGCCATAATCAGAGAACCGTTGAAACTAGAACCAAGAAGAGATCTGTAGGAAAATTCATCCTAGAAGCACTACAAAAAACCCAAGGATGGACCCAGGGGTATCCTTGAACATAGGCATAGAAATGAAACCCTCGAAGTGGCTGGAAAAAAGGGAAAACAAGTGAAGAAGTAACCTCCCACCCCAAGGAGATCGTCTGCAACCAAGTACAACCAAGAGATAAGGATCCATAAAATGCTAAGGAACATGGATAGATTTGAGCCACACCACGAAGGAAACCTACAAAATACTGGGACAACCAAAGAGTAGAAGGTAAATATCTCTAGAGCACCAAAAATAGACACAAGGATAGATCCAGGGATGTCCCAAAGAGCAAAAGAGACAAAAAGAGCACTGGGATGGACCCAGGGATGTTATAGTCCAAAAGCACAAGAAGGAAACCCTCAAACTAGTGAGGAAATGGGTAAAAAAATGGAAAATAGACCTCCCACCCTAAGGAGATCATTTGCAACCATATTCAAATGAGAGGAGAATCCAAAAATACCTAAATACTGAGATAGAACCAAGGGAGGGGGAAGCAGGGAAGTGGACCAGGACATCCCATAGGATGTCCCCTGCTCCCCCATGCCCTATCACTTTATCCGGTATAATGTATACTTAATAACTACCCTAGATCTCCATTTTATCAAAGCATAGATATTTTAATTCATCTTTCTAAGCATCACTATTGCATTACCCCGTTTCATCATATATTTTCTCTAATCAAATTTTGAAATAATTATCTAGTCATTTGTAGGCCTTTTAGACACCTTATTTTGCTTCTTAGATATCCTTAGATACTCTTTTATAGGAATATTACTATATGCTATCATTTCTCAATCCATTATAGCATATTTTGTCTTCAATGCAAGTTTTGGGAAATCTAGAGGTCATTTGGTAAAATATTGTAACTCTCTAAGCATCCACACATCAACAAATAAGGTTTCCTAGTCCTTTGACAACTTAATATCAAACTTAGGTTGTGTATCACTCCAAATTTTTCACACCCTTACCTTCAGGCTAAAGGATCTGCACCTGGAAGGGGGATGTGAAAAGGATGGGACAATACCTCAAACTGAGAGGCCTTGCGAAGGTCCCGCATCTCGAGGGAGGTGTATTATGGTGATTTTTCGATGGATGGTGGGTTCACCAGGAAAATTTTGAATGGCAATTTCCATGCCTAGGTTGGGAATGTGTTTGATATGTTCAATTTTAGCTTTAAACATCCAAGTCCTAGGTTTGGACAAATGAATCTAAGTTGTTCTTATTATGAAAATGCAAACTAAATGAAATACAAAAAATAGATTTGAATAGAAAATAGAAAGAATAAGCTAAATTAAAGAGCCATACCTGATCCGGATGTCTGATGGAGGTTCTGATTCTTGAAGCAGTCAGGATTGTCTGGAATTTGATAGGATCGTCTGAGATCTGACGAATTCGTCAGAGACCTGCAAAAATAAAAGTAGAGGCAAAATACCAGAAATGCAGCTATGACAATAGAGGGTAAGGATATAGAATAATAGTAACAATCTTAAAATGATAATAATAAACAAAATACGAATGCATTACAATAATCTAATGACAATTTATGATTTTATTAAACATTAAGACTATATGGGTGAACTCCAAGATGCAAAATAATAAAGAATAATCATAAGATTAACTAAATACAGAATAATGCAGTAGAAAGGAATGAATAAATGCAAACTCTAGGCACTGATTGCCCCCAATGTAGACTACAGTCGAAATCGTCTCGAATTGGTGCAAAATCATCTCGAATTGAACAGGATCATCCATGACGAACTGAGCTTGCTCCGGCTGAAAAATACTAAGGTTCCTACAAATAAAATTAGACAAATATGGAGGCAAATAGTGATTTAGGACGGTCTAATGCATGTAGAACTTGCATTACAGGAAATTCCAGCCAGGGGGATGCCAAGGAGGAGTCCTAAGTTTAAATAGGCTTAGGAGGGAGGTTAGGAGGTTGGAGATCATCCCAATTTGGGAGATCTCCAATGGGGAGGGTCTCTAACAGCGTAGAAATGCTTTTGCCTAGATTAGAGACGCCATTGGAACAGAGGCTAATTATGAAAAATCAATTTTGGGACAAGATCGTCTAGACATCCTAGCCTAGACGAAATCGTCCGATCTGAGGCGATATCGTCTGATCATCGACGATATCGTCAAACGGTCAAAACAAAATCTAAAAATGGTGCGGGAAAGGAGGAAATGGGTTAAACGACAATTTGGGAGCGGTTTTGGGGTTAAAATTTGAATTTGAATATTTACTAGAGTAATTGTAATTATTTAAGGTTTTACTACACCAATTTTAGGGTGCTACAGGTTGATTCAGACCAAATTTCTTCTCAAAAATATTAGATAAACAAATGTAGGTATAAAATTGCAACTATTTCTAGAAAATTAGTGCTTCTACCTCTTTGTTTTACATAGAGCAAAAGTGCCACTAGAAAAATCTCTAACAACACTTTTGATTGTAATGCTTCTGCATGAGTCAGTCCTCTTTCCAACTTCAAGGAATAATTCAATTTTTTTATAAAAGGGCATCTTATCATCCTGACTAGATAGTTTACTATTCACCTATGCTTAGATAGACCCCCTAAAAGAGACTACATCTAATTTTTCCCCTTAGTTTTATAGGTCTATAAAAAGCACCAAAACTAAGCAAACACATTGGAAACACTTCTACAACCTTTAAAACTTCTATAAATTCATCCAAAAATAGGTACTTCAGCTTTTGGAATCACTTTTTGCTCCTATTTTACTATTTTCTATATTTAGATTCTCTATTTTCTATAAATTTGGTAAAAATACACTTATTTTGGATAAATCAAGGAATCCTCTGAGTTAGCTTAAATATTTTATTTTAAAGTATTTAGACAAGGAATAAAAAGGTATATAGTTGCATTTTAGGGTAATATTGTATGTTGCATTTATAGATAGGGTCACCCAACTAAATTAATCTCATTGTATATCCACAAAGCATTTAAGACAACTACACTACACACCTCCAAACCAAAATTCTATAGCTAGATAAATATCTCATAAATTTTCTACCCTAGGACAAATTCATTGAGCAAAACATTTTCCATCTTATATGGTGAATTTATAAAAATTAGGTTTCTTGCCCAACTTTTTATCTCCCCATAGAATTTGACCTCTATTACTCAAATGACATGAATTTGTTATCTAATAAATTTGTTAATTATGGATTTGCAAATGATGGATTTATTTTAGGTATGCAACCAATGTTTTGGCCTATATATAACTACCTATAATAGGTATTTAGCACCTTGGTTCCACCAAACAACCTATAAAACTCTCAATCCAAGCAACTAACTCATCAATATAAACTCTCAATCAACTTCTTCTAATTGGAAATACGATTCTAACCACCTCCTTGACTACCAATAAACCCCTAGTGACTACTAATCAAGGTAGTTAAAAATAATCAACATATCCTAACTCACCTTAGCCCCACCCCTTCCCTTGGTGGCTATGAATTTCTATAAATTGACCCCTTGGGGTGGCATTTGATCATCACTTCCTCAAGTAACAAAGTGTTGCTCAGATTTAATTTGGAGATCCTTTCAAGATGTTGAAACTTTGTTGCATCTTGGTTATATATTTGTGAAGCTTATAGGGTAATAATGAGTAACATGACATACTAATCTTAGAGAAGTGTCATTTACATTATTTCTCTACCTTTATTTTTATATCATTGTTAATCATTGTATATTTTTATGTTTAGATTGCATTATTTTATCTTATGCTTTTACAACTAAGACATTATTTGCATAGTTTTATGTGTAGTATTATTTTTTTACGATTTCCAAGGTATTTATGGGGTAATACTTCTACTGTAGTATATCATGGTAGTCTCAGTAGTAAGCATGTGTTTATTCTTAGCCCCATTATTTTATTTTCCTCCATCTAAGGAAAATACTCCATCTAAAACTTCTATAGGTAGAGGATTCATAGTTAATAGCCTTAGTTGAAGGGTTCTAGGCTAAAAATATCCCCTATTACCCATTAGATTTAGCTATTTTAGGTTCCTACATCCATTCTACCTCCATTTTTTTTATTTCCCTTCATCCAAGGCAAATTCGCCACCTAAAACTTGTACAAGTGGCATATTTATTCCCTATGTTTTTAGCCATAAGAACTCAAGCTAAAAAATCCTCTTGATGACTAAGCCACTCCTAGAACATTTTGGTGTAGTTCCCTCAACCTATAGCATCATTTTTAGGCTTCTCACCTTGCACAAATGAAATATATTGCCTACAACTATTTTAGGTGGAAAATTCATCCTTTATACTTTAGCACCATATTTATTGTAGCAATTTGATAACCCACTAGTTTGACCCACTCGTGTACCAATTTACTATCATCATTTTATAATTATCTCTTTGTTTTGGCCATATATCATCTTCTTTTATTATAGAAAGAAAATTTTCCACCCATCATACTTTTAGGTGGCAAATTCACAATAGGTAAAGGCAACATCCATTTCTAGGTATTTTGATTTTGTGTATATCAATTTGGGTGTTTGACTATGCATACAAGATAGTTGGATATCTCTAGCTATTTGATTGACCCCCCAAAAGCTAATCCCTTTTTTAATTATTTTTTAAAATATTTTTGGTGAATTAGCCATCTACAAGAGTTGTAGGTGACGATTTTGTGGAGGCGATAGATTTTTATCAACCACCAGACCATGTAGGTTCTCCATTCTATTTTACTTATCTCTATTTTTCCTATTGTTTTCTTTTTGTTTATACTCTTTTTCATCATATTAAGACATTATAAATAAATAAAAGAGAAAGGAAAAATAATATTAGTATAGGATGTTATCTCTTTGCTTTAGGCATCAATATTGAAAGTGCATGTATCCTTGCATTCAAGATAAACTTTGTATGTGTGCATTTTTCTCCCACCTTTGACTTAAAATAAAACAAAAAAGTTTGCTTTCTATATGTATTTAGTATTAACAATCATTGAGGCAAAAATGCATGCTTAGGGAAGCTCTTGTATGACTACATATTTGTCCCATGCATTTCATTTTGTATTCATCAACATATCTTATTAAGAGTAGTATTTTTTAAAGAAAATAAGAGACTTCTTTGGTCCATCATTACAATTCCTCATTGTTTTTCAATTAGGCATTTGAAACGAAATTGGATGTAGATTGACATTAGGCTAGCTTGTTTGTCTACGTATTATTCTCACATATTGTCTAAAATAAAGAAAAAATCTAACTTTCATTTCAAAAGGGCTTTCTTATAGATTCTAACTATAGAGCAAAGAATCAAAATCATATATAGGACTTTGTTTAATGTATTTTATCTTCATCTACATTACATTATCATCCTTGCATATTATATATAGGTTAGCAGAAATCTAGGTGTTTATAAAATTAACACATTCAACTAGATTTAGGGAAATCAATAAACTACCCTTGGTGAACCCATAAAGTTATCTTTTCACCAAATACTAAAGCTCAAACAACAAAACAACAAGTTAACAAAAATACCCTCTTGTTCAAGTGTGGGATGGCCCTTGAGGAAAGAGGACCTGTGAAGGCTATTTCCTCTTGGAATCCTCTTTTTATTGCCCCACATATTTTTTGAATTTGACAAGAAACATCATGTGGGTCCCTATAAATCCTTTTTGTCCAAACCTTAATATTAATCAAAATAAATTTTATATCACTTTAATCAATACCACTTGACTTGTTTGCTTAGCATAAATCATATCAAATAAATATAATAATAACAAAACCAAATTGTTAGTCCTATTATAGGAAGGATAAGAACCCCTTGAGTAAACTAATGTATAAACATTGAGTGCTATATTTCTTAGCTAGTATATGATGGTGGGTTAATGATATTCATAAGGCAAGTTGCTTTTCCAAGGTGACATAAAGGTTACAAAACATCTTCTCTTTCTTCTCTAAAAACTTTGGAAATAAAATTTTAATAAATTGAACTCCCTTACTTGACCATGGTTGAGCCCTCTTACATAACTTTGAATATTACATGATAAATAGTAAAAAATTCAAATACCCTATCTGAGCCTCCAAAAAAACAAAAGGTAATTGAAAAACTAGTTTTTGAAGAGGAAGAGGAAGAAGAAAACCCTCCCTTTAGAATCCTCTCCCTTTTTCATAATGAATAAGAGGAAGTAGTATTTAGGTCTATGGAACACTTGTTTTCCTTCCTATGAGGTAATATGGAGGCAATAAAAAAAATCTTAAAGGTTAAGGAAGAGTCAGAGGAGTCCCTTCTAGATCTTCCACAACAACCTAAATCTAACCTCATTAACTCTCAAAGGGACTCTTCCCATGGGTATTTGTACCTATATATAATTCCTTCTCATATAAATAGAATAAGGTCCAATCCCCCTATCATAATCACAACCATATAAGGGAGGCCACCTAACATCCCATATTCTTCTAGGAATAAAGGATCTATGTATCTCAACATGAAACCATTTAAACTAAACCATCTCGTTTCTTAGCCTGCTAGTATTCCCCATATTCAAAATATGGATATATTTTCTAGTATGCCTAACCCTTCAAATATCATATCTTCTAATATTTCATTAGTATACCTTCTTCATAGTTTCCTATTCCCATCATTCCATATACTAACCCTTTTCTCCTTAATAATTTTATAGCTAACAATATGGTTGTTCCTTTTGGATCAACACATTAAAACTCTTAATATTATCCACCAATTGATTCCCAAACTCAATTTATAACACCACTAATCCCCTGTACTATATTCTAGGATTTAAAATCTAAGCTAGAACAACTATTAAAAGAAAATTTAGAATTTAAATAACAATTGGCTTCTATTAAAGGAGACACAACAAAGAAGTATTCCTATAGGAACTACTATAATTAACATGTAGATCCATCCATGATAAACATACCTTATCCTTTAAAATTTTTGATACCAAAGTTTCATATGTATAGGGAAGAAGATGACCCAATGGAACACCTTCAAATATTTTAAGCTACATTCCATGACATAACCTATGATGAGGTATTGTTATTCAAAATTTTCCACATAAACCTTGGTGGTGAGGTCGTAGAATTGTTCTTCTAGATGCCTTGTCACTCAATCAAATGTTTTAATTGTTTGAGAAAGATGTCCATTCAACACTATGTAACCTACATCATATAAAAGTGTATAGTTGATAATTTATATTAGTTGAAACAAGGTAAAAATGAATCTTCTAATGAATTCCTAACCTAGTGCCATGCATTGGTTAGAAAAATCTCTTTTGTCCCACCATCAAGATACCTCTTGAATATTTTCATAGGAAAATTATAGGAGTATATTTCATATCCACTAGAGATGACCCATGTCTTCTAATTTGAATATGTAGTAGACCTTTCTAAACAAATAGAAGCTACCCTCCAATGTAGGGGGAAATTAAAAACTAAAAGGAAGAAGATAAACCCTCTTCTTCTAACACTAAAATACAATATAAATATAAGCATGTTGTGGTCAATGAGGTCATTGAATATTTCCCCATTAATAATTGTAAGGCAGGTCATGTGATCATTGCCACTACCCTACAAAATCTTGTCCTAGAAAAAACCCAAGAGAAACCTCAAAGAAAATTCACTAAATTAAACCAATCCTTGTCTTTGGTAATAGGTTAATTTATGGAAGCCAAGGTGATAGAATTTCCTCCCATAAATCAACACAATTATGAAAGATAAAATCTTCCATGGTTCAAAGCTAATGAATAGTGTGGTTACCATCACACAAATGGTCATCACACAAATAAATGTAGAACCCTAAAAAACCTTGTATAAGACCTCATTGATGTGTTAACAGTATAATGTTATTATCATAGGTTTAAGAAAATTCTAGGATAAATAAATAAATCAATATAATCAATGTCAACATCAATATAATTCATCAAATTAACATCAATATTATTATAAAATCACACAAAAATACTTATTGATAAAATTCAAGTAGTGCTTAAAGAAAGCTTAGTCAAGTTACACTTTACAAAGTTTTGTATCCAATATAAATATACATGAGACCTTTCACTTTACATGACTCTTGAATTTTTCTCTCCTCAAACTCATTAGAGAACTTAAATCTTCATATGCCTTTCTTAAATAATAAGTCCCACATATTACATAAAGATAAAGTATATCATGATTGCATATAACTCTCTACTTCTAAACCAGACACATCATACTTGTAACTCTTCACTTCCTAACTAGACACATCATAAACTTAAATACATGACACATGCACACTCCTACTAACTTGAAACATTCTTTATACATAAAAACAAACTTATACTCTAAAATAAATATTTACAATGGGATCAAATAATGTAATTCCTCCAACATGATGAAGGCTACCATGTGGTAGGAAGTCCTAAACAAGTAAATTCCTCTAACCAATACTTCAAGATATTTCAAGACTCCTTGCCTAAGCATGGGAAAAATGATACTAATAGCGTTTCATACAGAAGTGTTCTCCCACCATATCAAAATTTTGTGGGGATGATCTAGATTAGTTTGGTCATTGGGAAACAAGCTAAGGAAAATAGTCAACCTTTAGAATCATCCTCTAATCCTCCTTTAGTTTTGTAGCCTAGGAACCCGTATACTCTTGAAGTTATATCTTTAGTCCTAAATCCTTAGGACAAAGGAAAAATACCTTCAACCTCCAAAAATAATTGGAGGAAACCCCAACCAAAATCTCTATACTTGAGTTACTAAAAAAATTAAAATAATAAATAAAGCTTGTTTAAATTATTAAGTGAGCAAATTGTCTCTAAAGTTGTTAGCCCTAGTAATTTGGCTAACATAGTAGGGTATCTTACTGTTAACCATGCAACAATATCCTTCTTCAAGGATGACCTTATCTCTCCTTTGATGTTAGGGGATCTCCCATTATACATTACATTCCATATTGGTGAACAATATATTAAAATAATCCTTATCAATAATGACTCAACTATAAATATATGTGACCTAAAATTCATTCATAAGATAGGCATTAAAAAATAAGACCTATAAAAAATATATATTGTCATAAAAGCTTATGATAATAAAGGGTGCAAAGTTATTGGATGTGTAGTCCTTACAATAAATGTAGGGCCTCACATACTATACACTCTACTTTATGTGTTGCCCTATGACCTAAACTATAGCATCCTCTTAAGGAGGCCTTGTATTCATGCTATGTAAGCTTTTCCTCAACCTATCACCAATGTGTAAAATTTGAATATCGAGGAAAATTGTATAACATTGTGTCTGACAAATATCCTTTCACTTACTAACTATCAAGCCATCCAAGTAGAAAATACTAAAGATAGTATTTTCCCTTTCTTAAATACTTATTTCCATTTTATCAATGATTCCTTCAAGATTTTTCCACCGAAGGAGATAAAAGATAGCCAAGAAACTAGGACAAGTATAAAAATTTTAACAAAAGGTAAAGAGAAGGTTGAGGTACAAGACAAAAATCATATAAAATTGAATAATTAACATGAGTTTCTAGTACTAGACTTAGCTAGGCTACCCTCGTAACCTCAAACCTTAGAGCTACCTTCACGAAAAAGGAACAATGCTAAATATTAGAAGTTGTACTTTCATTTATGCTAGAACAACCAACAAAGAGATAATCCATGGAAGAAATCCATGACCAATAGAATGAAAGTATGATTCATACTATTTATCAAATATTTACCCCATACCTAAGAAAATTCTTTGCATCCTTGCTTATTCAATAAAATACTTAGGACCTTGAGAGTAAGGCATTAAGAAACCTCTAGAATCTAAAGCTTGTCATGTGTGTTGGAGATTAGGATAATTCTCTAGACCCAATGAAAGTATACATTAATTATCTTTAGAAATTAGTGATTATGAGGAGGTATTTTTTTGGTCACTTGAACCCCAAAGAGAAGTCTCCTTTATAGAGGGTTTGGATTGGGATAAAGAGGAGGATACTGAACCTTCCCCCTTCTAATTTATTTTCTCAATATGCACAAATAAACACCCTAAGTATCAAAATCATTGAGTAACATAAAAAAGAGTCCAACACAACACTTAAGAGTATCCTTGATAGTGAGGATAGGTTAGATCTATCCTAAATAGACAATAGTGTATCATCCTAATCAATAGAAAACCTCTTATCAATTCTATACATAAATTACTATGAGGTGAAAGCTTCATCCTACAACTCTTCTAGGGATAATTATAATGATTTTCATCATCAATAAAATATCTTTACTAAAGAGTATCTTCCATTGATTACACATCCCTCATAGTAATCAAATATTGATCAATGGAATTTAGATGATAATGAACTTGAAATACTAGGGGTGTTTCCTGCCTCTCCATAATATGAAGATGAGTCTCACATCCTAAAAGAAGAAACCATTAATATAAAAATAGGTTCTTAAGATAATCTAAGAATGATAAAGTTAGGAAAGGTTCTAACTTTAGAATAACCTAAATAGTATAAGAAACTCTTGAGTAAAATTTATAATATTTTTGGATGGTCTTATGTAGACATGCTAGGACTACCCATCCTTAGTAGTTCACCATTTGGTAGTCAAGCTTGATGCTAAATCGGTAAAGCAAAATTTAATAAAGCTTCATCCTAAACTTGCTTTACTCATTAAAGAGGAGCTCCAAAATATTTCGAAGTTCAAGTTTATTAAGGATTATAACTATTCTAATTGTATCTCCAAAATCATTCTTGTAGCCAATAAATAAGGTGTTGTGTGAGTTTACACAGACTTTTGGGATAAATAAAGCTTGTGTTAAGGATGAATTTCCTCTACCCAACATAGACATGATTGTAAAATTTTCCTCCAAATGCAAAATTCTATCCCTGATGGATGGATTTTTAGGGTATAATCAAATTTATATTATGCCAAAAGACTAAGCTAAAACAATGTTTATTACTCTTTGGAGTAGATTTTTCTATGAGATCATACCCTTTGGTTTGAGGAACACCAGTGCAACCTACCAACGTTTAATGACATACATCTTCCATGATATTATGCATGGAATTTTTAAGACTATGTTGATGATCTTCTTGTGCAATCCATGAAATATAAAGATCATGTTAGAGACTTAGGGCATATTTTTGAATGACTTTGAGAGTAAAAAGTTCACCTAAAACCATCCAAATGAATATTTGGAGTCACATATGGAAAATTGTTAGGCTTCATATATATATGTGGAATTGAGGTAGATTTTGATAAAATATCTTCCATAACTACTATGCCACACCCTAAGAATATAATTTAGCTTTAGAGTCTACAAGCAATATTACAAGCTATTAGGAGTTTCATATCCCAATTGGAAAATAAATATTAGCCCTTTTCTAAAATTTTGAGGAAAGGGACTGAATATAATTCCTTGAAAACATATTTTCTATCTATGCCAATTCTCATCCCACTAGACCCTATTAAACCATTGCTATTTTACATTGCAATAATAATTCATGCCTTAGGTACCATTTTGGCATAATATGATGATCAACATAGGGAAAGTGTTGTCTATTATATTAGTAGAACCCTTATAAGTTATGGTACTAGATATACTCCGTTAGAAAAACTATGCTTGGCAATAGTATTTTTTTCCAAAATTTAAAATATTATAGGCTAAGCCATAAAACATATGTTATAGCTAAGGTCAATCCATTGAAGTACCTTATATCTAAATCTTACCTTTTGGGTAGGACAACGAAATGGGTAATGGAAATTAATGAACTTGACCTTGAGTTCATTAACCAAAATTTGATAAAGGGATAAGTGACAACTAATTAGCTAGCAACAACCCCTTTACCAACTAGCCATCCTCTAGTAATCAAATATCTTGATGAGATAGTGTGCACTCTTTAAGTGTCATAGTAATATTATTGGACCCTTTTCTTTGATGGTGCAAGATGTGTTAAAGGTATGGGGAAAGGAATAATACTAGCATCACCTTAATATATCATCACCCCCTTACCTTTTGAGCTTCAATTATCATGTACCAATAACACACCTTAATATGAAGCATTTATTCTTGGATGTTGGCCAACCCTAGCTCTAAAAGTAACCTCACTCTCCATATTTGGAGAATCATAGTCAATCATTAATTAGGTGAGCAAATTTTATCAAGACAAAGATGATAAAATCAAGCCATATAAAGATATTATGAATAAGTTCATGGCTACTTTTAAAAATGTCACCACCGATACTATTCCACACTCTAGAAATTAATAAGCAAATGCAATTTCTATGACCACCTCACTCATGCCTCTAAATTTTGAGGATGAAAAAGTGATAATTGTCATTTGACAAATAAGGCATCCTACAAACTTGCAATCTAGTCAATATCCCTTAGCCATCTTCACCATTGAAAAAGTCCCAATCTTTGACTACTGGTACAAATAAATTTATGACTTCCTTAAAGTGGCCTTTGTATGAAGGTATAAATTGAAATGAGAGAAAGAACCTAAGGCAACAATATTTTGGATACATAATAATAAAAGGTGTCTTGTATAGAAATTTTTGTATGGTATTCTTTTAATATGCCTTAACGAGGATGAAGCCAAAATAGTTGTTCAAGATTCCCATAAGAGGGCATTTTGTGGTCACTTAAATGGAAGTGTTATTTCTTATTCACATGGGATATTACTAACCATGGAAAGGGATACGTGCATTTTTATGCAAAAATATGATGGGTGTCAAAAAAAAGACAACCTTATCCATAAGTCTAGCCAAGAGATCTAATCTATGACATATCCTTGGCTCTTCTCCACTTGGGGGTTGGATATCATTGGTAAAATAAACCCTATCTTTTGATGGGCATAAGTTCATAATCACTACTGAGTACTTTACCAAGTAAGTAGAGGCTATGCCCTTATCCTCTTACACTAGAGCTAAGGTATCAAATTTATCTTAAATAAAATCCTATCTAGATATGATATTCATAATATAATCATCTTTGACAATGACCCATATTTCAAGAATAAAGATATCGCAAACCGTTTTGCTAAGTTTAAAATTCAACATAAGTGGTCAATCCCATATTACACACAAGGTAATGGTTAAGTTGAAGCTTCAAATAAAAATTTAATATATATATATTAAAGAAAATTGTTATAAAAACTAATAGTTATTAGTATTTGTAGCTATATCTTACTTTTTTGGCATATCACACTAGTGTTATAACTCCAATTGGTGCTACACCCTATGCCTTGGTTTATGGAACTTAGGCTATCTTCCCATTTAAATTAGAAGTCTCATCACTTCAAATCCTTCTCAAGGATGCATATGTTGGTGATGAGTATCACCATGCACACCTTAGTCAATTGGAACAACTTGACAAAAATTATATCCATGTCCTAGAGCACCTACGAGTCTATCACCAAAGACTCAAAACAACCTATGGAAAGAGGGTACAACATCATTCCTTTGAACTAGGTGAATTAGTGCTTAAATAAAATCAAAAGAACAAAAATGTAAAAGAAGATTAAAAAGGTAAAGTTAAACCTAATTGGTTAGGTCCATTCATAGTAACTACCAAATATGGGTCAGGTGCATACCACTTGGCCATGTTAGATGGTAAGGAACATAAAGAAACTATAAACATAATGCATTTGAAAATTTATAATGATTGAATTTGCATGTTTTTCCTACTCATGTGCTTTATGGAATGGATGATTGCATGCATGAATACCTATAACATATTTTTTCTTGATTTCATGTGCTTGCTTGCATGATTGCCTGAGGCTTCCTGTTCATCCTATAAAATCTTAATGAGAGATACTGTGATGAGGTGATGATGATCCTAGCTAGAAAATAGAGTCACTTGCATTATATTTATAGTAGGTAATTGACTAGAAGACCTTTATGACTCCTCAAAAAAAAAATTCTTGTTTCTTACAAATGCATGATTTCCTATCATATTTCACATGATTGCTTGACATTCTTTATACATTTGCTTGTTATAATTTCATAAATGACTATAATTATATAATGCATGATTGTTGAGAGAAAATAGAGCATAAGGAAGGCCATCATATAAGGGGACTCTAAATATTCTTAGGGATATTAAGAAAGGAAAAGTTGATAACTGGTAGGTGTCAGGTTTAATTCAGGATACCTCATCCCTATTAAAAGAAATGGTAGAGGTGAAGATATTACATATATATCAGGAAGGAAATGTTGCAGTTGATTGTTTAGAAAATATTGGAGTTCATTTTGATCAAAGGAATATATGGAAAAATAATTTTCTCTTCTCTTTTAAGGATTACCTCATCAAGGGTAGAATAAAAGTATATTCCATAAGGTGTTATATTTTGATGTTGTTTATATTGTTGCTTATAGGGTCTTTTGGTGCTACTGATGTGATTGTATGTTGTTTTTATTACAACATTTTTAGTTCTAGTGAATGCTACTATAATGTGATTATGCTTTTGTTGCTACTACTTCTATTACCTATTATTGAGAAATGGAGTGATTGCTACTACTATTAGTGTGGAAGGGAGGAATAAAAAATAGTCAGGTCAACCTTTGCTCCCTTGCTAGAAATAGATTTTGATATCAGCCAGAGTGTTCTTTTTTTATTATTATTATTATGGGATTTTTGCTACAACTTTATTTTGTCTCATGTTATCTAGGGATGAGGTTGATGTTTATCTTGTAACCTTGGATAACTTAATTTTGTAATAGGTTTGGGACCCTCCAAATTTTGGCCTCTTGGAGTATTTTCATTGTTGTCAACACCATTCTACATGGAATACTACATGGTATTCAGAGTTTCCATTCAAATTTATGGTCATCCTGCAAATTTGTCCATGTTTGCATAACGCAGTGTGTTTTCCAGCACACCTAGTTCGGAGGCAATTTTGGTGAGAAAGTTATTTTTTAATTTTTGGTGGCATGTATTATTTATCATATGTGTTGTAATGTATTATTTATCCTATGAGAATTAGTTTAATTATTTAATTTAATATTTCCCACTCTTTGTCATATCCAAGTTCCTTGGAATGTGTTCCAGGACTTTAGGAATGGAGGGATAAATGCATTTAATTAATTTTTTCATGCAACATAGGTGATAGGGGTCATATTACTAGTGAATATAATTTAATTTTATGTTGCATAATGTGGTAAATTGGAAAATAAGTCGTTCACTCTTGGTGGGACCCATTTTGGAGTTATGTGGTGTAGTGTGGAGCTATTTTCGGTAGTTTTTGGGATATCTTATGTATATTTTTGGAAATGTTTGATGAAGTGGAATTTATATTGGTCCCATTTGCTGTAGTGGTCATGGAATATCATTTTTGGAGTGTTATTTCAGGTTATATCTGATTGGTGGAGTGTGGAGTTCCCATATGGAAGTTCTTTTGAATTTCAATGTTGAAATTGGTAATTTTTAAAGTTAGGTGTGTGGTTTTTGGAGTTGTTTTTGCACATGGTTTTGGAAACCATTTGTGGTTTTCCTATTCATTATACTCTATATATTGGCTTTAGCATTTCATTGTTTCTATGAATTTTAGGTGTGCGTAACGAGGCGCTATCAGAATGTTGTAGAATTTTTAGCAAAGTGTGAATACTTCAGATTTTGTTATTGCAGTCGTGGTTGCATATTTAGCATGTTATTTGGATTAGATTGGTATATTATTTGAAGGTGTTGTAATAATTCTGAAGTGGTATTTCATTTGCAGTGGTTTTCATGATTCATTATTCACATTGCAAAAATTTGTATGTGGTGATTTTTGTACTTGTAGACTATTATGAGTTCTGCTTTCATTGTAGGTATTTTTATGCCATTTATTTTATCATATTTTAGATAAAAAGGGTGGTAGGTGTGTGTGAAGAATAATTTTGGATGTGGCTCCAATTGAAACATTTTCTTTCATTGGGGTCCATTTGGCCCCATTGCTAAAAACATCATTGTACTTCATTTGCAGTGAGGCTTGATCTGAGCAGTAGACTCATGGAGCTTTTTCTCATTGGGGTTTTCTTCCCATATTGGGTTTCCATGTCATATCCTTGTGTTATGTGATACCATTTTACGTGTCTTGTGTGGATTTGAATTTATGTTCTTTGCTATCCCAAAAATAATATTTGAAAAAGAAAAATAGATTTAGAGGGTTTGAAAATTTTGTTTAAGTCATTAATTCACCTCCCCTCTTAGTGCCATTGTGATACCAACAATTGGTATCAGAGCCAGATTTCCCAATTTGTAATATTGAATAGGAGATTTTTTATTTGAGGAAATAATTAGAGAAAGCTAATTTTATGAGTTGCACCACTCTAAAATTTGAGAAGAGTTATGAAAAACTTGATGAGATTATCAAGCAATAAAGGCATCCTAAGATCAAGTTTGGCATAGGATTTGAAGGTGAGTCCTTAGATTTTGTCAAATATGTAAAGCCACTTAAGGATGAGAAATTAAGTGATTTTCTTCTCCTTTAAGACAAAAAGTTGTAGCCCCCTTAATTTGAGAAGTTGTTGCTCCAAGATAACAAGAAGTTGCAACCCCAAAATGAGAAGAAGAGTGTGCAAAAGGAGAACAATTTCATGAGGAAGGACAATGATGGCTTCATAAAATTTAATCACAAAATAAGGAGACCTTGTGGCAGATATGATAACACATGTAAAAGGCAGAAAAATAGGTCAAATTATTCTTTTTATGGTTATTGTTATAGGTGCAACTCATTTGGTCATAAAATTACCAATTGTAGGCTCAACTCTAGGCCTAGAAACATTGTCACACATAACTCTTTTGCACCTCTAATTGAGCACAATGTAGAATGTTTCATATGTAATAATTTTGGGTATATTTCAAGGGATTGTAGAACTATTTTTTCTTCCACTAATCCAATGCAGAAGAGCAGATCTAATTAGCCCCATAGAATGCAAAACAAGTTGCCACCTAGACAAAATTTATAAGTTCACAAGATGGATTATTTGGAGAAGAAGGATAAGGAGCCAAAACCAAAGCCCAAAAAGGTGTGGATTGATAAGGGAAAGGATAAATAGGTCAATGATTCTGTCATAGTTTAGGCTGCATTCAAATCTCAGAACAAATCCACTTCCTGGATCATTGACAATGAGTGCTCTAGTCACATGACTGGAGATAAAAATCAGTTTGTGCATATGCAAAAGTATGATGGCGGTTTTGTGAGTTTTGGCAACAATGATGGTGCCAAGATAGTTGGTAAAGGAGAGGTAAGCATTTGAAATGAAAATATCAGATCTGAAAATGTTATTTTTGTTGATGGCCTAAAGCATAACTTGCTTAGTGTGAGTCAAATGTGTGATTCGGGATGTGAGATGATTTTCAAAGCACATGGTTGTGAGATTAGATATGCAAAGTATGGTTATATCATTGCTAAGGTAGCAAGTACAGTAGGTAATATTTATAATATTTGTGATAGATTTAACAAATATTACTTCATTGGATAAGAAGAGGAAAATTGCTTATGGCATAAGAGGCTTGGTCACATAAATTTTTATAATCTTGTCAAAATTAGCTCAAATAATGCAGTAAGGAACTTGCCTAGTATTTCAAAGCTATAAAAAATCATATGTTCCTCTTGTCAACAAGGAAAGCAAAAAATATCACACTTTAAAATTAAGGAGTACTCTACTACATGCCCATTGGATCTAGTGCACACAGTGGACCAATGAGAACTAAAGGTATGTATGGTGAGAGATACTTAATTTTGTTCATTGATGATTATTCTAGGATGACTTGGGTGTTATTTTTAAAATAAAAATTAGAAGCCTTGTCTAAGTTCAAAATGTTCAAAGCAAGAGCTTAAAATGATATGGACACTAGTATCAAATGTTTGAGATCAGATAGAGGTGGTGAGTACACATCAGCAGAGTTTGAGAAATATTGTTTAGAGCATGGTATTAGGAGGTAATTTTCAGTAGCAAGAACACCTCAACAAAATGGTGTTGTTGAGAGGAAAAACAGAATAGTGCAAGAAATGGCTCGAACTATGTTGAATGAGGTAAATATTGCTGATAGATTTTGGAGAGAAGCAGTGCATACATTAGTGTATATTCTAAATAGGTGCATGCTTAGATTTCACAGCGATATGACTCCTTATAATTAATGGTTAGGAAGAAAAGCTACAGTTAAACATTTTAGAGTGTTTGGGAGTAGGTGCTACATAAGGAGAGATGAAAAAAACTTGATAAGTTTGATACTGGAGTAGACAAGGGCATATTTATTGGATACTCATATATAATCAAGGCCTAAAAATGCTATAACAAGAGGGTTGGTAAGATAGTTGAGAGCATCAATGTAAATATTGATGAAGGCATTAGTGAGGTAATTGAACAAGTTGATCCACCCATTCAGAATGACACCATTGAGAAAGAATATGAAGTTGAAGAAGCTCAAGAAGAGAATGAAGAGGTTGCTTCCCCAAAGACTCCTTAAAATTATTTAAATAAGAATCATCCTCAAAATCATATTTTAGGAGTCCCCAATACAGGTGTGCAAAAAAGAAGAAGAATTGCAAGGACAAATGATCAGATAAACGTTTCTTTGTTGTCTCAAGTTGAGCCTAAGAATTTTGATGAGGCTAGAAAACATGAATGTTGGATTAAGGCTATGAATTAATAACTTGATCAAATAGAAAAAAATAAGACTTGGGAACTTGTTCCAAGACCTAATAATAAAAATGTAATTGGAACCAAGTGGGTCTTTAGAAATAAACTTAATGAATATGGCCAAGTTGTGATAAATAAGGCTAGATTGGTGTGCAAGGGGTATGCTCATGTGGAGGACATATATTTTGATGAGAAATTTGCACCTGTAGAAAGGTTGGAAGCCATTAGAATATTTCTTGCTCTCGCTGTACATAATAATTTCAAGGTCTACCAAATGGATGTGAAATCGGCCTTCTTGAATGGTAATCTAGAAGAGGAGGTTTACATAGAGAAACCCGATGGATTTCAGCTTGGTGATGAGAACTATGCATGCAAATTTAAAAAGTATTTGTATGGGCTGAAGCAAGCCCCAAGATCATGGTATGATAGGTTGGACAAGTACCTATTGCATTAGGGCTTCTAGAAAGGTAAGGTTGATAGCAATTTGTATTACAAGGTTGTAGGTGATGATCAACTTGTTATTGTTGTGTATGTTGATGATATAATTTTTGGTGGCAATAAATATGAAATATGTCATGAATTTTCAACTGCTATGCAATATGAATTTAATATGTCCATAATAGGATAGTTTTCATACTTCTTGGGTCTTTAAATTAATTAATTGGATAGAGGTATTTTTATTTTTCAATCTAAGTATGTTAAGGAAATGCTTAAGAAGTTTAGCATGGAGGACAACAAACCAGTGAGTAATCCTATGGTGATAGGGTGTAATTTGAGTAATGAATATGAATCTCATATTTTTTATCAATCCCTCTATAGGTCAATGGTTGGTAGTTTATTGTATACTGCTTCTATACCTGACATTTTGCAAGTTGTGTGCATGGTTGCTAGATTTCAGAGTGCTCCAAAAGAAACTCATGTGAAGGCCATCAAAATAATTTTTAGATATCTTAAGGGTACTATGGAGTATGGATTATGGTATCCAAATGTAAAATACTTCACATTTAATGCTTATACATATGCATATTGGGCTGGTTGTGTTGATGATCACAAAAGTACAAGTGGTGGTGCCTTCTTCCTTGGTGACAAGCTTGTCTCTTGGCACAATAAGAAACAAGATTTAGTTTCTCTATATATAGCTGAGGCTTAGTATATTGATGTTTTTTCTTGCTGCACTCATTTTTTATGGATGAAGCAAACTCTTTAGGACTTGGGTATTGCAAATGGTGAGCCTATTCCCTTTCTTTGTGATAACACTAGTGTTACCAATATTTCAAAGAATCCAGTTATGCATTCAAGTACTAAGCACATAGATATAAGGTATGATTTTTTTAAGGAGAAGGTTTCTAAGAATGTGGTTAATTTGGAATTTTTGCCTATTAAAAATCATATTGTAGATATCTTTACAAATCCTCTTCCAATGGAGACATTTGAGCACTTGAGGCAACTCCTAGGAGTTTTTCGTCTTCCTACACACTAAATTGTTTTATATTTTAAGGGAAAATACTTAGGGGGAGCATCTAATTATTTTATTTTATGCTCCTACATATGCTATTTGATTTTTTTATTCTCTAAAAGTTTCTTTACGATGGTGTGTGCAAAAAGTTCAATGATTGGATTCACAGTGTGTAGTGGTGTTGCTTGGCAAGGTGATGCAGTTCTTGGTAAATCTTTTGAATTTCTCTTTTATGATGATGGATCTAGTTTTTCATCACTATATCAGCGTATTTTATTTTTTTCTCTATTGTATATCAGTTTGTTTTAAGGGCAGCAAGTTATGGTGCTTTTTGTTGCTTTGGCATTCCCCGAATGTGCTAGTGAATGGGTTGTTTGAAATAAGCTTTGTGTAGAACTGTATTGGAGTGTCTTGTACATATTATAAGATGTTTTTAAGAGCATGTATTACTGATATTTTATATCCATGATAGCAGCATGTGAGTTGGTTATTGGTTTCAGGGGGAGTTTGATGCAAAATTGTCAAACAAGATGCATTGTTGTGCCCTTTTGTCATTATTGTCAAAGAGGGAGAGTGAGCTGACTGCAACAATATTTATGTGATGCCTTTTTGGATTAAGGGGGATTTAAGATGTGGTGTTTAAGTTATGATATGAGTTTATTTTTTTGGATTGTGCTTCTAAGGATAAATTTGAGGTTTGTTGTTGGTTTTCTTCAGGATGTTGCATTATGCAGTTTGTTGCAATTAATGTTGTGTTGCCAACAATGCCAAAGGGGAATATTGTTGGCCTCTTGGAGTGTTGCAATTGTTTTAAACACAATTCTACATGGCATACTACATGGTATTCATATTTTACATTCATATTGCTGTTCATCCTTCAAATTTGTCCATGTTTGCATAACGTAGTGTGTTTTCCAGCACACCTAGTTCGGATGTAATTTTGGTGAGAAAGTTAATTTTTGATTTTTGGTGGCATGGATTATTTCTCATATGTGTTGTAATTTATTATTTATCCTATGAGAATTTTTTTAATTATTTAATTTAATATTTCCCACTCTTTGTCATTTCCAAGTTCCTTGGAATGTGTTCCAGGACTTAAGAATGGAGGGAAAAATACATTTAATTATTTTTTTTATGCAAAATAGGTGATAGGGATAATATTCCTAGTGAATATAATTTAATTTTATGTTTCATAATTTGGGAAATTGGAAAATAAGTCGTTCACTCTTGGTGGGACCCATTTTGGAGTTATGTGATGTAGTGTGGAGTTATTTTCGGCAGTTTTTGGGATATCTTATGCAAAGTTTTGGAAAATTTTGAGGAAGTGGCATCCATATTGGTCCCATTTTATGTAGTGGTAATGGAATATCATTTTTGGAGTGTTATTGCAGGTTATAGATGATTTGTGGAGTGTGGAGTGCCCATATGGAAGTTATTTTGAATTTCAATATTAAAATTGGCAATTTCCTAAGTTAGGTGTGTGGTTTTTGGAGTGGTTTTTGCACATGGTTTTGGAAAAAAATTGTGGTTTCTCTATTAATTATCATATATATATATATATATATTGGATTTATAATTTCATTATTTCTATGGATTTTTGGTGTGCATAATGAGGTTTTGTTGGAATGTTACCAAATTTTTAGCAGAGTGTGAATACTTCATATTTTGTTATTGCAGTTATGGGTGCATATTGAGCATGTTATTTGGATCATATTGGTATATAATAGGCAATTTTTGTGATATTTATGAAGTGGTATTTCATTTTTATGGTTTTTCATGATTCATTATTCACATTTTAGTAGTTGTATGTGGTGAGTTTTGTACTTGCAGACTATTGTGAGTTCTGTTTTCATTGTAGGCATTTTTATGCCATTTATTTTATCATATTTTAGATCAAAAGGGTGGTAGGTGTGGATGAAGAATAATTTTGGGTGTGGCTCCATTTGACCCATTTCCTTTCATTGGGATCCATTTGGCCCCATTGATAAAAACATCATTGTACTTCATTTGCAGTGAGGCTCGATCTGAGCAGTAGACCCAGGGAGATTTTTCTCACTAAATTTTTCTTCCCATATTGGGTTTCTCCGTCATATCTTGTGTTATGTTATGCCATTTTATGTGTCTTGTGTGGATTTGAATTTATTTTCTTTGATGTCCTAAAAATTATATTTGAAAAAAAAATAGAACAAATTTAGAGGGTTTGAAAAATTTGTTTAAGTCACTAATTCACCCCCCCTCTTAATGTCATTGTGATACCAACACCAAAACCCTTTTGTCACTATTACCAAAAAAAATATGGTCTACTTGTGACAAAACATGGTCATACCTTTTGTAGGATGGAAGGTGAGAATTATTCCTTGCTCAATAGTTTTCATGTGACATTGAAAATATTTATGAGATATAATTCCTCTCTTATCTCCCACAAAATCCTTGAACTATTCATATGCATAAGTTTATTCTTACTATCATGGTTGCATTTTGCATATATGCATGACTGCTTGTGCATTTAGAATTAGGAGACTTTTCAATGAGGTAATAATGACAACTAGTTAGGTTAGCTCATATGCATTACACTTACACTAGGTCACTGATGCTAGCATATCTCCATCATCAGGAATTTGGATTTATTTTTTATATTATTTTTCTTTCTCTATTGGGATGCAATGATTACTTTTTTTATATCTAGAATTGTGTGCTAGTAGATTCTATTATTCTTTGGTTTTATTTCTTGTATTGCATAAAAATTCTAGCCTATGCTTTTTGAGGAGGGGATGATCAGGGTTATTCCTTACTTGATGAATTTACCTCATTAGCACAAAATTTTAACAAGGAATAACCTTTTCATCATATTCATTTCTCAAAAGGACATAAACTCACTATAGACCCAAAATTTTTGCTTCCTTCCATTTAGGCTAATGGATCCATGCTTGAAAGAGGAGGGAAAATGATGTATATACACCTCATATGAGAAGCACTTGAGTTGTGCTCTCCTTGGTGTTTGTCAATGAATTAGGTGGGGTGCACCGGGAAACACTTTAATGAGTGTTTGATGGATTCCTTGAAGCATACACCTAAATTTTTGCCAAAATGCAACTATAATTAACTATATGCACTTCAAATTTCTATGAAAATAATTGTATACAGTTCTAGCTAGAAAGCTTATAAATTTAACTAAGATGCAAAGATTTCTTTATATGTAATGAAAGAAAAAAGTAGATTTTATGCTAACATGTATATTTTTTTCTTTTGTATTTTTCTTTCATGTTTTCTAACTAGTATGATAGATGCAAAATATAATGCAACTAAGTCTATGTTTTTGATATTTTATTTTGAGTTTTTCAACTAATGCAATTGATGCAAAATATAATGCAACTAAGTTTATGTTTTGATCTTTATTTTCTTTTTTGTTTTATGAAAAATGCTTTTTAGAATAGAATAATACAAAATTAAGTATAAAAATGTTGATAAGAAACTAGAATTAGATCCATACTTGGTCCGAATATTTACTATCATATGCATTCAAATTTGATAGGTGAATTTGGATTTGTTTGAATTGAATTCAGATCCATCCGAATATGTCTAGAAAATTCGGATCTATATAAATCTATTCAAAACTTGCAACTTCATAACAAAACACTAAAAATTGTAGTTAGGGGTGGGGGATCTGCTTAGTCCACAATAGATCATAATTTGTGATAATCATATCCCCTCGAATATTTTATAAAATTGTAAAAAAAGTAATGGATCTTTAGATCTAATGCAGGTTATGTAATTCCGATGAAATAATTGCAGTAACAACAAAAATGCAGTATAGTAATAAGGTTTGTAAAAGACTGAGATGTAAACATGAATCAATATAATAAAACCTGATATTAATATCTTACCTCCAACATAGGTCTATGCAATTTTGGATATCTATATCTAATTTGGATTTCCTAGAATACATTCAAAACTGTAACTATTAGATCTGTAAACCTGCAATGGTCAAATCAGAGCAATTTTAGGTTTCATCAATGAATTTGAATGCATATGAACTCATAAAAGCTTGCAAAATGACAAATATATGCTAAGGATAAAATAAATATGAATAAAAAATACTCATAATGATCTCTTGTAGCTTATGAAATTATGATCTAATGTCGATATCTCCTTTGAAACCTACAACAAAGCATAAGAAATACTATTCTCCACTTGAATTTTCCTACAAAATCATCATTCAGCTTCATTTTGAGGAAGCCTACAAAATTTAACATCTAAGGCTAATTGAAAAAATAGGGATAAGGATGAATATAGATTGTATTGGTTAGGGAAATTTAGAAATTTCTCAATCTGGGCAAATTTGAGCAGTTTTGAATTCACGAAAAATATGGGTTTACCTAGATTGTAGGTAAAACCCAAATAATCCACTAATTTTAGACACACGTTGGATTTTACAAATTTATATGGATCCAAATTTTCTAAATAAGGGGAGAAATACAAGAATAGTGCTTTAATAGGTATGAAAATGGAGGCAAAATGGGTCATATCATCTTTCATTGGAAAGCTCTTTTTCGAGCCTAATCCAATGGTATAGATTTTAGGAAATTTGGGGGGATTTGTTTAGGTAAAAGTAAGCTCAAATATGACCTTACTTTTCTAAGAGAAAAAATAAGGAAAATGACTCATCTTAATGGGTCAATTTTTCATGTCTACATTTTACCCCCTCTTTGGCATATTTATGAATAATAAATGCATCAAAGAAAGGTGTAGATATCTTGAGTAAAAGTGATAATTATTGACATGGGAAAAAGGAGTAGATGGTTTAGAATGAATGGTTCATGTGGAATTGATGTTTAGAAAAAATGATTGCTGATTTACTGGCTAGGATGTCCCCTTGAGCTTCATGAGGAATGCAATATTCCTAATGTAACTCGAAATGATAGATAAAGAGATAATGATGGAGTAGATAAGAGGATCCATCTAAATGGTAAATTGCTTTGTGTGTACAAATTTTTTCTTCTTGATGTATGTTGTAACTGATCTAGATGGTAATGCATGTTGATTTTGATGCATGTTTTGAATGATCTAAATATATAATGATTGCATATGTACTTTTTATTGAGAGTAATACCATACTGCTATTTTGGTTTTTGTTTGGCTTTTGTTTTTATTTGTTATGTGTAATGCAAGATATTTTTCTTGTTTTTGATAATTCTACTTAATCATGCTTATGGTCATGTTTTATTGCTAATGTTTCTTTTATCATGCTTAATCAAGATATTGTTGTAGGAAAATGTAGTGTGATTTGATGTAGTGTGATTGAAATTTTTGTAGAAGAAATATTATTTGGAAAAATGTACCCTTAAAATTTTGATCATTTAGCAATAAACCTCAAGGATGTGTGCTTGTATATGACCATTTATGGAGGTTGCCCATTGTGTTAGTTATGAAGAAAATATTGTATAAGGTTTTTATTGTATTACTAGATTTGAAGGGTTATGATCCAAGAATAGTTGGAGATTTTTTGATTGAAAGTGATATAGTTGATGATAAGTAATGTGTGATCTTAAGATTACTTTTGATTAACCTTAAGATAAGTATGATGCAATATAGGTGATTAAGCATGAAAAATAGGATAGAAGACTTGTGCTAGGTATGAGGTTCCTAGTGTGAAATTAAATGGAGAAATTTTATTAGGATTATCTCATGCCATCATCACAAAGTCTCTATGCAACTACATGACTTAGGCAATTATGTCTGATCGATGTAAATTTTTATATATGACAAGCAATCATGCACTATGATGAAATAAATGCATTGCAATAGGTGGTAGATATAAGATGTAATATTAATTGGTTTTAGGACCAATTGCTTGAGCTAATAGTGATACAAATCCATGAGGATATAGTGACTCCAATTAATCAAATTCAAGGAGAATCTTGGTCATTTTAGAAGAAATTCAAGTTTATCAAGAACCAGTGTGTGATATGTGTATTTATTTTCCATCCTGATCTTAATTATGATATGAAATCTCTCAAGGATAAAGTGTGTGTGCTTATGAAGTTCATTTACAAATTTTGAGAAAGGTAATGATGCAAACCAACTTTAAGAACTAATGTGTGTGCAAATGATGAATTCATTTACCATAATTATTGTACGTTATTAGACTTAACTACTTTGTAATACAAGCCACCAAAATCTAGATTATCCATAAATGGACATTGGTCTATATAAAATAAGGTTGCTAATGTAACATACATGTCACCACATAGAATACTACCCCATTTCCAGGTGAATTTCATTCAATCTATTGTTGTAATGGGGATCATCCCATGGTTTTTGAATAACTGAGGAATTCCAGGGATTCAAGCTCATTACCCCCTTCTTTTCTTTTGATTTCTTTTAGTAGGGATTATTGATCATTTTTTAACAAAGGTATTTAATTGATTTGTAGTAAAATTATTTTATTCTCTTTTTAATATATTTTTTTGTCTTTATCGGGATACTTTCTCACTTTTGTGTAAGAGAAAAGGATTTATTAAGGTAGAGGGAGCTTGTCCTTTTATCAATTCTTAGCATTATATACCATGTGCATAATAGGATAGTAAGGTAAAACTTTTGCTTAAGGGACAAGGACTACTGTGTAGCATCATCTTTCCTAGTGCAAAATTATTTTAAAATATGTGTAAGTGTGTTCTATTTCAAAAAGTGGCAGAATCAATTCCCAAAGCTCAAAAATTACTAATTTAGAATTTGTGATTTTGGTTCAAGAGATATTTATAACCAATATTTAAAATCAATATTTTATTTAAATGTAATTTTTTTGGAGTGGTTTAGGATAAATTCTGAATTTTGTAAAAGAAAACCAATATTAACTATGAATCTTGAAAACATCAGTCTAATATTTAGGTATGATAGTAACTGGATGTGATATTATGCCATATGCAATTAGACTGAATAAACTTTGGGAAGTGCAAAAAATACTACATAATAGATATTGTATGGTTTATGTAATGTCATGTGGGCATGATAGTTGTGCCAGATAAGCTATATGTAAACCTAAATGACATGCATAGATGAATGAAAACAAAATTCCAAAAGGCCAAAGAAAAGTGATAAGGTGTGTTGAACGCGCTATGAGTGTAGCACTTGATAATAGCCAAGAATAGAAGAGATATACCCACTGGGATGTATGCTTGCAAAGGATCGAATGGAGGCTACCCCTCGCTCATGACCATGAAGCTATCCACTATGGGGTGTTGGAATGATGAGAATGATATTTCTAAATCAAGTACTACTCAATAGAGGTATAAATTAAAATACATAAATCAAGGCCAATGAAGACAAATAAGAACTATATCCCTCGCCTTGGGGATATATAAGCAATTAAAATTTTCCCAATAAAAGGGATATAGAATGGCATGAGGAAATACAATGATGGAAATGTCATGATTGCAATACAGACTAGATTAGAATGCAATACCTATGTGTAACTTTTGTTTGATTTGATTTGATTGTTTCTTTTTTATTATTATTTGTTTGATTTGACTTTTTATTTTTTTTATGATGGAATCAGTGGTATATAAAAGATGATCTATATACACTATACAAGGTGATTCATGCATAACATTTCTAAGGTGGCTTCAAAATAAAAAGAGGTTTTGAAGGACAGTTTGGTTGTGGTGAAGGTGATTGAAGCTAATTTATTGGTGGTTAATATTGTTGTTATGAAGAATGATGATCAAATATAGATGAAGAAAAATTATGGATAGAATATGACAATGGTGATAAAGAGGAAAAGAATAGAGAACTTGATGTGATGATAATAAAGAATAAGAGAATGAAGAATAAAATGTGATGGATAAAATGTGGTAATGATGATAAAGAGAAAAATAATAGAGAACTTGAAGTAGTGACAATAAAGAAAGAGAGAATGAGGAACAAAGATTCTCTATGAATAGGAGAGGTTCATAAAAATTCCAAAAGGGATATATTGTTTGGAGGTTTGACCCACAACTATTGAATGTTTATATTGGTTGGAGGGTTGACCCACAACTGTTGAATGTTGAAGGAGATTTTAGATTAAGGCTTCAATATCAAAGGTGTGTCTTCTATGACTATATCCTCTTTCTAATTATTATTCAAAATTGAGAGAAGTCTTGAAGGTTGGTTGGATGAATAAAACATCTCTTTCTTATCAAATTGAGTAGGTTGAGATTTAACTTATTTTCTTGTAGTCTTATCTATGATATCAATAATATCATTATGATGAGACATATGAGGATATGATACTTGATTGGTTTCTTGTTGTTGATGATTGAATAGGGGTTTTTTGAAGATCCCCATGTCTTGATTAGTTGTGGGTATAGGAGGTTGATTTTTCATTGGAGGATTATGATCAAGAATAGGTTGAAAGTCCTCTACAACAAAATGACCTACATCAATCAAGTCTTGAGTTAGATATCTCAACTTCTTACATGTTTGTGTCATGTGTCCATCCACTCTATGATATTCATAATGTAGCTCAGGCTTATACCAATCTATTGTGGTATTAGGTTATCTTATGGGTGGCAACTCAATCATATTTATATCTAGCAAATTATTAAGGATTATGGTTAATGATTGTTTTAGTTTTGTAAATTTATGTGGCAAAGGTTTTTGAGGGGCTTTCAATATTTTTCTCATGATATTTTCAATAGCAGGATGTACCAATTTATTACCTATTTTTTCATGATTGTAGGTAGAATTATGATAGGTAGGTTGTGAAGTATGGTGTAAGTTCAAGGTAGGATTGGAAGAAAAAACATTTTCTTATTGAAATGAATGTGTTGTGTTGAAACAATAATGTTGAAATGGTTGTGATTGTAATAATGGTGGAGAAGGATTATATGTGGATTGAAAAGCATGATATGGATGTGTGGTAGAAATGGTAATATCAATATTAAGAGGATTGAAAAAGGGAGTATTATTGTTTTTAGGTAGATATATAGTTTGGAAAGAAGAATATGGAAGTGGTTGTGGAGGAAATTTTGATGGGAAAGATGGTGGAAAAGAAAATTATGGGGGGATTGGTTGAAAAGGAGGAGATTAAATGATATGAGGTTGTGATAAGAGTAATGTTGAATATGGAAGAAATTATGAATGAGACTGACCATAGTCAACCAATGCAGCTGGTGGAATTCCCCCGAAATTGGTGATAGGTTCATATTGAATTGGGTTATTTGCAAGATCCATGATCTCTTCATCATTTTTAAAAGTGATATTCATTTTTGTTTTTTTTTTTGTTTTATTTATTAGATAAATAACAAAGTAAAAAGTGAAAAGGAAAAATAGCTTAAAACAAAACAAAAAATTTCTTCTAACTAAAGTTTTTTTTTTGAACTGTTTTGCAAGTTGTAAGCCAAGTTATCTCATTTCAATTAGGATTTTCACCTGGATTCCCACATGCAAAAACTTGGTGATGAAGTCCAAGCCATTATGAAGCCCAAGTTCTACCATTTATCACCTAGTTCACCATGGGCAGCGATACACCTTGAAAGAGATGCGTGTTATTTTCCATGGCTATGACAGTTGTTGGATCGACCTCATTTTAAAATCTTGAATAAATTTTTCAATTTGTTTGGGTACTGTAGACACCTAAATCATGTAAATCAGATAAGACTACAAGTGAATCACATATTCCACTCTTATCGACATCATATGGCCCCATTGGGCACCCCTCTAAGCTTTCATAAGTATCCAAAACATATTTTGGAAGCTTCCCTATAGTTTAGGGAAGTTTTGGTACACTTCCTTATGACTGTACCACAAAGGGACGATCATAGTTAATGACCATCCCACCTAGGGATGACCATCCATAATCATCCTTGGGTGGGACGGTCCCTAAAAAGACCCTTGAAAAATTCAATAGATGCATGAAATGGAAATAAAGGACTATCGTTTCTACATCTAATCATCCCAAATTGATTGGGGACCTACCATTAGAGTCAGGGACTGCAAATTGGGAGCCCCAAATGGGTAACCTTCCCTCACCAATGCATGCCAAATAATTGGACAAGTGGCGGCACCTGCCTCACATGGCAAGACTTGCCCCTTTGCCCTAGATGCCCTTTTCGGCTATGGTGCATTCACCCATTTTAAAAAAGGAGAGTTGTAGTATTTTCAAAATTAAGTGTTACCCAATTCTACCCTCACTTATCATCACCTTTTGCAAACCAAAATTTTCCCCCCATTTTACCTTGAAAACCTCTTCATTCGAAGGCACTTTCAGGGGCAATAGGAATTGATCCAACCATACCAAACTGGAAAAATTGAAGGTAAATTTGGCCCCATCTATTGACAACACCTCTAAACTAGTTTTGGACCAAATACCAATAGCATTGGTGACAAAAATAGGCCAGATTTGTAACTACCCCACATGGGGACGGTTAGCAGTCAGTAGGTGTCACACCTAGGTATGGTAAAAAAAATAGCATGGAATTTGGAGAAAATTCCTCCATAGACCCCTTAGGAATGCTTAGACCAACCTATGGTCCAAATTTGGTGAAGTTTGGAGTAGATTTGATGGCACATTTGAGGTCCCCATTGTTGCAGGTCTAGGTGTCCCTATCAGGGATGATCACTATTTTTGCATACTTTTACCTTAAATATTGTGTTCAAATCTGTCCAAAAGTATTTATATTAGATTATACTTCATTTATACAACATTTAGAATAAATTTCCATGTGTTATAGATTAGTTTTGATGTTGCTATATTAATCACTTTTCTATGTTTTCAAGGCTTTATATCTATAATGCAGGTGCTACTAACTCCTTTTCAATCCCTTGTGTGTAGGTGCAGGTATTCTAGATATAAGGGAGGAGCTAAAGAGGCAAGGAAGATAATCCCAATACTAGCTCTTGATTGTGGGAACACGAGATTCACCACATAGAACATCTCTTTAAGTCCCTTTCAAGGGATTAGATCCCTTGCATGTTGTAATGTTGAGATGTATCACATTTATAAAAGCCCTCAAGGGGATGTATTGTAATCATGTTTGAAGCTATGAATGAATGAATAGAAGGAGAAATCCACCCTCTTTATTACATACTTTGTTTCATTTTGATACATTACAGGTTTATGCTCTTTTCCCTTTGAATGCTTTCAAACTGCTTTACATTGCAATAAAGTGTCCTTAAGGCAATGTTGTAAATTTCACTTCTTCAGTGGTGATCATGGTATATGAGTTTATTTCTATCTCCCCTTTGAATGTGTCAATTTTGACCTCCATTTTCTATTTTGTAGGTTGTAGGTTTTGACTGTTTGGAGCAGAAATGACCCTTTGCTGCTAGGTGTCACTGGGTGGGATGGCCAGCTAGGTGTCACTGGGTGGGATGACTCCCAAAATGCTAACCTTACCTATTAGGGATGGTCATAAAACTAGATATTTTCTACAAAAATTTGCAAAAAAAGCAAGTTCCAGGTCATAATTTACATCCATTTTCACCTTTAATTTGCATATATGTTGTTCAAATCTATCAAATTTCATAGTTTTCTTGTCTTCTCTATGCATATAAAGGTTAGATATCATCTTTCCAAAAATATTTATTAATTAAATCAGATAAAATAGGGAAAATAAAAATAGACTTAATGCTTTTTTTCTAGTTTGCATGATTGAAACTTACCAAAGAAGGTTAAGTTCGTAGAAGTCCTTAATTCTAGTGCTTTCCTTTTATGCTATTAATGATTCTAAAATAAAAATTCAATTTCATGCATTTAGTGAATCATAATTGAGTGCTCTCTTGTTTTCTTTCAAATTTGTAAAAGGAACAACACACACAACATGATCTTCTTAAACATTGGTGAGTTGGACTTTCATTCCCAACCATTGATTCCTATGAACCTTGTTCTATTTTCCAATACCAACTTCAAGATTTGTCCTAACCATGTAAAATAGCATGCATACTTATTAGGAAGGGTGTATTGCTATGGATGTGGTGCTGTGTGAGGATCGATAGAAACTATACTCCCTGATAGGGTATGGAATTCATCACCATACCTTAGGTTGGATTACGTACTAGAATAATATGGAATTAATAACCATACCGATTGTTGAGCTATGAGTGTATAGGTGAAAACCTTTAAACATTTGAGTATCACATCAACAAATCAAATATGCAAAGTGTTTTTTTTACAAAGCAACATATCTTGAAACAACAACAAACAATTTAGGGATTCACATTTAAAATATTTAAAAGAGAAAAATACTTCTATACTTGTGTGTTTCTATTGTTTGTTTGTTTTAAATTCATAAAAATTATAAAGGAGATAATCATATAGTAGTCTAGAGTACATAGATATGGTACATACCCATATCTTAAGGGTGGATGTTGCGAGGAGTAGGGAAGAGGACATACAACATCTTTGCCTAGATCCCAAGGACATGGTCATACCTCCTTAGAGACCACCTACTCTTCCTAGCCCTAGAGGGGCTGATAGGAGACCTAGCCAAAAATGGACCCCTACGCGGGGCACCCCCATAGGTGATGTTCTCAACTTAGGAAATTATATCCCTAATATTTGAGTGACATATGAATGGATGGTTACTCCTAGAACAACAAGAAAGGGACCTATCCAACAAGGGACTCCTACACGGGGCACCTCCACAGGTAACAGCCCCCTCTTAGGGAATTATTTCCCTAATATATATATTTCTAATGCGTTATTATGAGAAGAGTCACCGCATAATGGAGTGTTTCCCAATAGAGCAATCCCACGCATTCGTGTGCCTGCTTGGTCTACTCCTTGTACTGATGCAGAGGAGTATGAATTGTCACCTAAGGTAGGGTTGAATTATCATCTTATTATTTCAAACCACCCTTCCCCATGGTGCCATTATTGCAATGAGGGTAATACTCATCACCATAGGTTATCTCATTCTGCCTTAACTTTCCTTGTTTACAAGGGAAGACCTGAGGAACATCCAAATTATCCTCATTTAAATGTGTCAATGCAAGCACATTGTGCCTCTGCACCAGTAGATTATAAAGAAGATCTATTTAGGGGTGAGCCTCAATTCAATGCAACCTACCTCAATCGAAGGAAGGTTGTAATAGATCTCATGAACCCCCTTTAAGAAGATAGATATTAGAGTAATAGTGCTAAGGTGCTTAGATCCAATACAACTGATCAAATCAATCAGTTGGTAAAGAAGTATGCTGACTACCAGGCCAAGTTTAATCAACTTAGGTTTGATAAACATCTTCTAGATATTTTAGAGCAGCCAAAAAAATTATATAAAGAAATAATTGAATGACAAATTCAATAAAATTTGTGTAATGGAGCTTCTACTCCAAATATGCATAGATAGGAGGGTCACTCGAGGTAACCAAATGTCCAACAAGATAGGTCTCCTAGACCTAATCCAATGTTACCTCCTAGACCTCCTAGGCCTGAACAGAACATACATGATAGGCCAATTATATATCGCCTTCAAGAGGCATTCATTCCTCCTTGTAGGCCCATACCAGAAACACCTTATGGGGCCTATGATGATTTGGAACAAAATGAGGATTATATAGAAGAACCTTATGGAGGCGTGGCTGATGTCAATAAACCACCCCAACCTATTCTTAATATTCCTCGTCCACCTCTATGAGTTCAAAACAAGGAAGAGGAAATCAAATACTTAGATGCATATCAAGCTTTGCTTGTACATTTAGAAATTGTAGAAGGTAATAAAGTTGGCAATGGGCTTCAAAAACCTACTTTGTGTCAGCTAAAGAACCAACCATTACATCCATATATTCCTTCCATGATTTATCCTGAGCATTTCAAAATATCCAAATTTGATAGATTCAAGGGGGAAGAAGATGCTCAAGAGCACGTTGCTAGATTTCTAAATATATGCTTCAACATACAGGATAATGATGCATTGCTCCTCAGAACTTTCCTAAGTACCCTCTCTGGTCCTGCCATTGAGTGGTTCAACCAAATTCCAAAATATAGTGTCTACACATTTGAACAATTCATTGATGCATTTTTGGAATATTTCGACTTTAAAACCAAAAGAAATGTGACATTAATAGACCTCACAGGGTTGAAACAAACTGAGGATGAGTCAATTACTGATTATGAAAATAGGTGGTGAATGCTTTTGGCTAAGCTACCTTATCTACTACCAATGACTGAGTTAACTCGATTGTTTTCAAAGAGTTGCTTAAAAACCATATCTTTGACATTAAAATTACAAAAATACCCTCCCTTGGAAGAAGCTCTAGCACAAGCTAGAAACATAGAGGAAATAAAAATCCAAGAGGGATAAATAACTAAACCTTGTAATGAGTGGATAAAGAATCCTAAAAATAGCTCAGTACCTACAAATCCAACAATGGTCAATCAAGTGGCCATAAATGTCCCTAGGCCTACACAAGTGACACCTCCTCAAAAGGTAAACTATCAGGACCAACCTCCTCTTGCGAACTATAATAGTAATGGTCAAGCAAATCAAGGACAAAACCAACAATGTCACCCTAAGCAACAATTTACTCCCTTCTTTGAATCCATAGATTCTCTATTCGATAAGTTGTGGGTTGTAAAAATGATTAATCTACCAAATATCAAACACATAGATCCAAAAATAGGTAAACCCAAGCCTATGGGACGTCGAGAGTGATATTCTCACAATGACACTGAGAGGGGGGGGTGAATCAGTGTAACTACTTAAAAACTTAAATCTGCAACTTTTAAAACTAATAATGCAAGCTTGAAACTAGATAATGCAAGTATCACACAAGAGCATCACACAACACGAGATTTTACGAGGTTCACCGATGTGGCTACTCCTCAAATAATGACTGTTTGGACTTCAATCCAAATCCAGTCTTTGCAAGGATTCAATCTTTACAAAAAGTTTACCAGCACCCATTGGAAGGAGCACCAACCCCTGATTTATCTGCTGCAATGAGATAGGAGCACCAACTCCCTTTACCAAGCACCCACTTGGATTTCAAGTTGTAAGCACAAAAATGACATATAAAATGCCTTCTCTTTTATAAGACCCTCACTGGTCTTTCACTTACAAATGAATCTTACAGAAGCATAAAGAGAATTGTTAGAGACTCAATATCTTCTATTTCTATCTAAAACCTCTCTCTTGAATATTCAACAAAATTGCAGGTTTTTGTTCTAAGGCTGTTTTCATACAGCTCTCATACACAACTGAGACTTTTGATATGCACAATAAAACACAGTCACAGTAACAGTCTCACTATGCCAGTTCGATCCTTATATCCTTGATTTCCTCGAATGGCTCAATTTTTAAAACGGTTCAAGTTTCCCTCCAATCTTTCATGTACTTTCGGCTACGATCAATGCATTAATCCTTCTCTGACCTGATCCGCCTTTTAGCCGCTTTCTTACTGACATTCTGACCATCTTTTTCTCTGCATATTCTGCATATACTGACAGTCCTTCTTCTCTACACATTCTGCACATATTGACAGTATTTTTCTCTGCATATACTGACAACCCTTCTACGCGTTTCGATGCTCTATTATCTTGTTCTTCCAAAATCTACGTAACTGCTCTTTCTAATTCTTTTGCACTCTTTTCTAAACGGTGTCGATCCTTCTATTCTACCCGTTACTTTCTTGTGAGTCAAGCACAACCATCGAGAGAATTTCTTGTTTGCAGAGATTATCTGAAAAACTGCTCTTTACGCCAGCTTGCAGCATCACGGCCCTGCAACAGCCGTTCTCTTCTTAAATGCAATGCTTCGTAACTTTCCTTTTAACTTCAGCTCACAGCTGCAGCATTTTTCTCTAATATTTCCTCAACACCTGTCACTGGGAACTACAGATCTTACTCCAGTTAATTCTTCGTAACTGGCGCCTTTTTGACACCTGTCACTTTGAATGCCTCTTAGACCTTTTTCCCGCCAAAACATTACCTGTCGCGATATCGCGACATTTCTTTCGGTTTGACTTTTTCAGGGCTGTTGACCACGAAAATCCTACATGTCGCGATATCGCGACGTTTTCCGCCTCCTGGTGCTTTGCTCGGCATACACCCGCGAAAATGAGACATGTCGCGAAATCGCGACGCTTTCGGCTTTCCTCCTCTTTCCTTCGCTTGCCTCCGTGAAAATGATACATGTCACGAAATCGCGACACATTCCGCTTTTGCTGACGTCATCCTCCATGTTGTCGCGAAATCGTGACATTTCTGGCTTGTTGAGGCTTCTCTGGAAACTTGTCGCGATATCGCGACATTTTTAGACTTGCTGACGTCATCTTCAAAGATGTCACGAAATCGTGACGCTTCCGGCTTGCAACGGCTTTTCGGGCAACTTGTCACGATATCGTGACATTTTTAGTCTTGCTGACGTCATCTTCAAAGATGTCGTGAAATCGCGACATTTTCGGCTCCTGAGGTCATCTTCATTGCCGTCGTGAAATCGTGACACTTCTGGCCTCCGTACAATTCTTGCTCCATGCAACCGCGAAAACCTTACATGTAGCGAAATCGCTACACCATTGTTGCCTTAGCATTTTTCTTTGCTTCTAGCTAGTGAAACTCCGACGTGTAGCGATATCGCTACACCTTTCCACTTTGCACTTTGAACTCGTAGCAAGATCGCTGCACCTTCCCAACATGTGTTTCAAACCTGTAGCGAAATCGCTACACCTTCGCACTATGCACTTTCAACCTGTAGCGAAATCGCTACACCTCCGCACTATGCACTTTCAACCTGTAGCGAAATCGCTACACCTTTTTACCTTGCCTTTCGAAACAGTTAGGAAATCGCTGCACTTTTGTTCTTAGTGTTTCAAGCTTGTAGCGAAATCGCTACATCTTTCATCCTTTGCATTTAGAGCCTGTAGCAAAATCACTACACTTTCCTTACTTAGTGCCTTTTCTTCCAACATATCGCGAAATCGCGACAATCTTACTTACATCTTCTCTCTCCTCAGACATGTCGCGAAATCACGACAATTTGGCTTGCAATTTCTCTCTCCTGCTTTTTGTCGCGAATCGCGACACATTTTCTCTCTCCTCAGTGAAAACTCGACATGTCGCGAAATCGTGACATTTTGGCGTGCTTTTCTCTCTCCTCGGATATGTCACGAAATCGCGACATTTTTTCTTGCACTTTCTCTCTCCTACTTTTTGTCGCGAAATCGCGACAGGAACCATGTCGCGATATCGCGACGGTTTTCTTCCTTGTCTTTTTCTGCAAATTTCTGGATCTGGGTCCCCTCTGTTTTTCTTGAGATTTTCTGCACTTGATCTGATCGACCTCTGAACCGCTTCAATCGCATCAATCTGTCTGTGTTGACAACAATTACAATCCTTTTGCATTGCTTTTGCTGCACCTTGCTCAACAATCTCCCCCTTTGGAATTGTTGGCAACACACTGTAGCCTTGCTCAAATTCTTCTCCCCCTTTGCCAATAATGCCAAAGGGCTACCGCAGACTCCCCCTGAGTCTATGCACACCATTCTCAGGCATAAATAATTTGAATGCTCCCCCTGAGAATGTATTTCCCATAGCTAGTCAGTGCTTGGGAAGTGTGACTACTCCCAACTTCTTTCGAAGGTACTCAAATACTTCCTTTGGCAAGGGTTTGGTGAATATGTCTGCTACTTGCTCTGTAGTGGGAACAAACTCTAATATGACTTCTCCTTCTGCAACCTTATCCTTCAAGAAGTGATACCGGATTGCAATATGTTTGGTGCGGGAATGCATTACCGGATTCTTTGAAATGTTGATTGCACTAGTGTTGTCACATTTGATTGAAATGGGCTCATTGAAGTGAATTCCTAGATCTTTCAATGTTTGTCTCATCCATAGTATTTGTGTGCAGCATGTTGTTGCTGCAATGTATTCTGCCTCGGCTGTGGATAGAGAGACCGATTCTTGCTTCTTACTGTGCCATGCTACCAATTTATCTCCAAGGAAAAATGCTCCTCCACTTGTACTTTTTCTATCATCAATGCATCCGGCCCAATCTGCATCAGAATATGCAAAGAGAGTGAAGTCTTTTCCTTTTGGATACCACAGCCCATACTCCATAGTACCCTTGAGGTACCTAAAGATCCTTTTCACAATTGTTACATGAGTCTCTTTTGGACTAGCCTGAAATCTTGCAACCATGCAAACAGCTTGTAAGATATCCGGTCTGGTTGCTGTCAAATACAGCAAGCTCCCAATCATTGATCTGTACATTGTTTGATCAACATCCGAAGATTTATCATCCTTGCTCAACTTGCAGCTTGTTGTCATAGGGGTGCTCACTGGCTTACTATCTTCCATAGTGAACTTTTTCAGCATTTCTTTCACATATTTAATTTGAGAAATAAAGATCCCCTTTTCAATTTGATTAACTTGTAATCCAAGGAAATAAGAAAGTTCACCTATCATAGACATTTCAAACTCTTTCTGCATTTTGTTTGCTATGTCTTTGCATGATTCATCATTGCTACTCCCAAAAATTATATCATCTACATAAACAACTAGAACAATGAAATTGCCATTTTCAGTTTTCACATATAAATTGCTATCCACCATACCTTTCTTGAATCCTTGCTTAGTGAGATAGTTGTCCAGTCTTGCATACCAAGCTCTAGGTGCTTGTTTCAAGCCATACAATGCTTTCTTCAGCTTGCAAACAAAGTTAGGATTATCACAAAGTTGAAAACCATCAAGCTGTTCAATATATACTTCTTCTTCAAGATTTCCATTCAGAAATGCTGATTTTACATCCATCTGATAAACCTTGAAATTCTTATGAACAGATAAAGCCAAAAACAGTCTTATTGCTTCAAGTCTGGCCACGGGTGCAAAAGTCTCTTCAAAATCAATCCCCTCAACTTGGGCATATCCCTTATAGACTAATCTTGCTTTATTCCTTACAACCTGTCCATCTTCATTCAGTTTGTTTCTAAATATCCATTTAGTACCAATTATGTTTTTATTTTCGGGCCTTGGTACTAATTCCCGGGTTTTGTTTTTCTCAATTTGATCTAGTTCTTCATTTACTTGCTTCCATCCGACTTTCATCCGTGCTTGCTTCAATAATATTCTTGGGCTCAATACTGGATAACAGAGAATAGTTATTTACTACTCTTCTTCTTGTCTGAATGCCAACTGTAGGGTCCCCAATAATCTACTCTTTGGGATGATTTTTCTGCCAACTGCCTGTTCTGTATTTTCTATTTTCATCTCTTTCTAAGTCCTCTGAATCTGATTTCTGTCTCTCTTCTTTTTCTTGATCTTCATCTTCTTCAATAAATTCTTCATAGGTTGGGTAATTTTCACTTTTGGTGGTTTCTTGTTTTCTGCCTTCATCAACCTTCACATCTGCACTCTCCACTATTTTCTTAAGTCTTTTGTTGTAGCATGTATAGGCTTTGCTTTTAGTTGAGTACCCAAGGAATATTCCTTCATCAGCTCTATCTTCAAACTTGCCAAGATTGCTTTCAGTTCTTTTAATGTAACATTTGCTTCCGAACACTTTGAAGTATTTTGCTGTAGCCTTTTTGCCAAACCACAGTTCATAAGGTGTTTTGCTTTCATGTGGCCTCAACATACATCTATTCTGAATGTAGACTGCAGTATGAACTGCCTCTTTCCAGAACCTGTCAGCAATTTTGCTCTCTGTTAACATGGTTCTTGCCATTTCTTGCACAGTTCTGTTCTTTCTTTCAACTACTCCATTCTGCTGAGGTGTTCTTGCTGCTGAAAACTGTCTTCTTATTCCATGTTTTTCACAGAATTCTGCAAACTCTTCTGAAATAAACTCTCCTCCTCTATCAGATCTCAAACACTTTATTCTTTTTCCAGATTGGTTCTCAACAAGATTTTTGAAGGTTTTAAACATCTCAAAAGCTTCTGACTTCTATTTCAGAAAGAGTACCCATGTCATTCTGGAAAAATCATCAATACACGGCATAAAATATTTGTATCCATTTATGCTTTCTGTCCTCATGGGTCCACACAAATCGGTGTGAATCAGTTCTAATGGCTTGCTAGTGAAATATTCTTTTGCTTTGAAGGTAGATCTGGTTTTCTTCCCCTTTTGGCATGACTCACATATACTGTTTGATGGTTTACCAATAGTGGGTATGTCTCTTACTGCTCTTTTCGAGCTGATTTTTATCAGATTATCAAAGCTTATGTGACCGAGTCTTTTATGCCACAGCCAGTTTTCTTCTTCTTGACCAACCAAGCAAGCTCCTTTTGAAGTCTCCGAGAGAGTATACAAATTTCCAGAAGTTCTCAGTCCAGTGGCTATTAACTTTCCATTTCTTGTCTTCCTTACTTCATAGCCCTCCTTCTTGAAAATTACTTCATGACCTCTGTCACAAATCTGACTTACACTCAATAAGTTATGCTTTAGTCCTACCACAAAAAGAACTTCCTTAGAGTTGATTTTACCGTCACTTAACTTAACTGATCCTTTACCCACTATCTTTGCTCCATCATTGTTTCCAAATTTTACAGAACCACCTTCGTATGTCTGTAGGTTGTCAAACTTCTGTTTGTCTCCTGTCATATGACTGGAGCATCCACTGTCTAGAATCCAGGGAGCAGATTTATTCTGTGCTTTGAGAGCTATTTGAACGATCAGGGATTCTTTGTCTTTCTTCGGTTGTCCCTTTTCTTTCCACTGAGATTTGACAGTAGATCTGGTTACTTTCTTCACCTTCTCCCTTTCATTTTCTTGTGACAGTTTATTGGGAAATTTTCTATACTGTTTTGATCCAACTGAGTGATATTTTCTTTCCTGATATTTATTTCCTGCAAAAGAGCTACGACAATTTCTTGCAATATGGCCGAAGTTATGGCAGTTATAACATTCTACAGCATAATCTATCAAAGGAGAAAAAGTATTTCTACTAGTAAAGTTTCTTTGTTCTACATTATATCTACAACTTGAAATTTTATGACCATATGCATTGCACTTAAAACAATAACCAGAAAAGGAACGAGTGTACCTGGGAAATGGTTGTTGCCATGTGGAGGTAGGAGCCATGGGTCTTCTCCTTCTTTGATGAGAGACTTTGGTGAATCCATCATTTGTAGCACTCCTTTCGAACTTGGACTTGTTGTTTTCTTTTGCCTGATACGGTTTATCTTTATCAACCTTGATCTTGTCTTTATTCTTTATTGGTTCTACAGTTATAGCCTTTGAGTCCTTTGAGGTTTCTCCTTCATCAAAGCCCAAACCAAACTTGATGCTTGTGGGCCTTTGATTATTCAACATTTTATTCAGTTTCACAGAACTGTCTTCAAATTTTTGATGACAACTCAGTTTTCGATTCATCCCTTCTAGTTGCAACCTTAATCCAACTATATCTTCTTCTAGCTTGTTGCACTCATTTATTTTCACGATTAGCTGTGCTTCAAAATCTTCAGACTTTTTCTTATACTCTTTAGTTTGTACTTTCAAACTGATTATTAAATTGCTGGCCTCCTCAAATTTTCTTGCCATCTTTTTATTTCTTTTCCTTTCTGCACTTAACTCTTCAAGTGCAGCCACCAACTCACCTTCCAGATCTACCTCGGCCTCATCATCTAATTTTTCTTCACACTCCTGGGTTTCTTCAGTTCTTTGTTCTTCGAAGGCCATGAACAAGGCTTCACCAGTTTCTTCTTCAGAGTCCTCACTGGAACTGTCTTCAGAAGAATCAATATTCTGAGAAATGAAACTTTTCTTCTTGAAGTTTCCTTTTCTAAAATGTGGTTTCTTTTTCCAGACATTTCTTTCTTGATGTGTTCCTTCATCATTTTTATTTTTCTCCTTCATTGGGCATTTTGCTGCAAAGTTCCCGATGCCTCCACAGTTAAAACATTTGAACGACAGCTTGCCTCTGTACTTTCCTTTTCCTTTTACTAACTTCCTAACAAAATTTGCTTCAGTTTCATCTGTAGATTCTTCTTCCTCAGATTCTTGTTTAGTTTTTATATTTTTCTGAGCTTGAAAAGCTGCTTCTCTGTCTGAGGGTTTGGTTTGTCCAATCCTCATTTCATAAGCTATTAGAGAACCATGCATTTCATCCATACTAAAAAAATTTAAATCTTTTGCTTCTTCTATGGTAGAAACCTTTGCATCAAACCTTTTGTTGAGAGTTCTCAGTACCTTCTTCACAACAACTGCATCTTCCATTTCTTCCCCGAGTCCTCTTATTGCATTGATGATTCCATTTACCCTCGGCATATAGGCTTCTATGTTCTCATCATCGGTCATCTTTAATGCTTCGAACCGGGCACGATGTGTTTGCGACTTAGCTTCCTTGATTTTGTTGTCTCCTTCATGAATGCTTTGCAGTTTGTCCCATATGTCTTTAGCAGATTTGCAGTTCATGATGCGTATCAACTCACTATCGACCAATCCACACATAATAGCATTCTTGGCTTTCGAGTTGTTCTCAAACTTTTTCTTCTCAACCGCATCTGTTGGAGGAACAGTGGGAGTGGTGTATCCATTTTCAACAGATTCCCAAATGTCATAACCCAATGCACAAAGATAGGTCTGCATTCTGAGCCTCCAGAAAGAATAGTTTGTTCCATCGAACAGAGGAGCTTTGTTAGAAGAAAAACCTTCACCACCGGCCATTGTATATCTCCCAAGAACACCTTAGCTGATTAAGCTTGTGCAGGTGCCTGGCTCTGATACCAATTGATATTCTCACAATGACACTGAGAGGGGGGGGTGAATCAGTGTAACTACTTAAAAACTTAAATCTGCAACTTTTAAAACTAATAATGCAAGCTTGAAACTAGATAATGCAAGTATCACACAAGAGCATCACACAACACAGGATTTTACGAGGTTCACCGATGTGGCTACTCCTCAAATAATGACTGTTTGGACTTCAATCCAAATCCAGTCTTTGCAAGGATTCAATATTTACAAAAAGTTTACCAGCACCCACTGGAAGGAGCACCAACCCCTGATTTATCTGCTGCAACAGATAGGAGCACCAACTCCCTTTACCAAGCACCCACTTGGATTTCAAGTTGTAAGCACAAAAATGACATATAAAATGCCTTCTCTTTTATAAGACCCTCACTGGTCTTTCACTTACAAATGAATCTTACAGAAGCATAAAGAGAATTGTTAGAGACTCAATATCTTCTATTTCTATCTAAAACCTCTCTCTTGAATATTCAACAAAATTGCAGGTTTTTGTTCTAAGGTTGTTTTCATACAGCTCTCATACACAACTGAGACTTTTGATATGCACAATAAAACACAGTCACAGTAACAGTCTCACTATGCCAGTTCGATCCTTATATCCTTGATTTCCTCGAATGGCTCAATTTTTAAAACGGTTCAAGTTTCCCTCCAATATTTCATGTACTTTCGGCTACGATCAATGCATTAATCCTTCTCTGACCTGATCCGCCTTTTAGCCGCTTTCTTACTGACATTCTGACCATATTTTTCTCTGCATATTCTGCATATAACTGACAGTCCTTCTTCTCGCACATTCTGCACATATTGACAGTATTTTTCTCTGCATATACTGACAACCCTTCTACGCGTTTCGATGCTCTATTATCTTGTTCTTCCAAAATCTACGTAACTGCTCTTTCTAATTCTTTTGCACTCTTTTCTAAATGGTGTCGATCCTTCTATTCTACCCGTTACTTTCTTGTGAGTCAAGCACAACCATCGAGAGAATTTCTTGTTTGTAGAGATTATCTAAAAAACTGCTCTTTACGCCAGCTTGCAGCATCACGGCCCTGCAACAGCCGTTCTCTTCTTAAATGCAATGCTTCGTAACTTTCCTTTTAACTTCAGCTCACAGCTGCAGCATTTTTCTCTAATCTTTCCTCAACACCTGTCACTGGGAACTACAGATCTTACTCCAGTTAATTCTTCGTAACTGGCGCCTTTTTGACACCTGTCACTTTGAATGCCTCTTAGACCTTTTTCCCGCCAAAACATTACCTGTCGCGATATCGCGACATTTCTTTCGGTTTGACTTTTTCAGGGCTGTTGACCGCGAAAATCCTACATGTCGCGATATCGCGACGTTTTCCGCCTCCTGGTGCTTTGCTCGGCATACACCCGCGAAAATGAGACATGTCACGAAATCGCGACGCTTTCGGCTTTCCTCCTCTTTCCTTCGCTTGCCTCCGCAAAAATGATACATGTCACGAAATCGTGACACATTCCGCTTTTGCTGACGTCATCCTCCATGTTGTCGTGAAATCACGACATTTCTGGCTTGCTGAGGCTTCTCTGGAAACTTGTCGCGATATCGCGACATTTTTTAGACTTGCTGACGTCATCTTCAAAGATGTCACGAAATCGTGACGCTTCCGGCTTGCAACGGCTTTTCTGTCACCTTGTCGCGATATCGCGACACTTTTTAGTCTTGCTGACGTCATCTTCAAAGATGTCACGAAATCGCGACATTTCTGGTCTTCCTACGGCATCCTCTTTGAACTCGTCACGAAATCGCGACGCTTCGGCCTCCGTACAATTCTTTCTCCATGCGATCACGAAATCCTTACATGTAGCGAAATCGCTACACCATTTTTGCCTTAGCATTTTTCTTTGCTGCTAGCTAGTGAAACTCCGACGTGTAGCGATATCGCTACACCTTTCCACTTTGCACTTTGAACTCGTAGCAAGATCGCTGCACCTTCCCAACATGTGTTTCAAACCTGTAGCGAAATCGCTACACCTTCGCACTATGCACTTTCAACCTGTAGCGAAATCGCTACACCTTCGCACTATGCACTTTCAACCTGTAGCAATATCGCTACACCTTTTTACCTTGCCTTTCGAAATAGTTAGGAAATCGCTGCACTTTTGTTCTTAGTGTTTCAAGCTTGTAGCGAAATCGCTACATCTTTCATCCTTTGCATTTAGAGCCTGTAGCAAAATCGCTACACTTTCCTTACTTAGTGCCTTTTCTTCCAGCATATCGTGAAATCGTGACAATCTTACTTGCATCTTCTCTCTCCTCAGACATGTCGCGAAATCGCGACAATTTGGCTTGCAATTTCTCTCTCCTGCTTTTTGTCGCGAATCGCGACACATTTTCTCTCTCCTCAGTGAAAACTCGACATGTCGCGAAATCGTGACATTTTGGCGTGCTTTTTCTCTCTCCTCGGATATGTCGCGAAATCGCGACATTTTTTCTTGCACTTTCTCTCTCCTGCTTTTTGTCGCGAAATCGCGACAGGAACCATGTCGCGATATCGCGACAATTTTCTTCCTTGTCTTTTTCTGCAAATTTCTAGATCTGGGTCCCCTCTATTTTTCTTGAGATTTTTTGCACTTGATCTGACTGACCTCTGAATTGCTTCAACTACATCACTCTGTCTATGTTGACAACAATTACAATCCTTTTGCACTGCTTTTGCTGCACCTTGCTCAATAGAGAGGATCAATATTGCAAATCTCATTGGCAAGGTGGCCATGATCTACCAACTTGCTATGGTTTTAAACATAAATTACAAGATATGATTACGATAAATGAGCTTCAATTCAATGCTCCACTAGTCCCTACTAGTCAGCAGATGGGTATATACAAAGACCCATTACCAACTCACGAGGTACAGACAACACCTGCTAAACCGATGAATGAGATGAAGACAACACCCCTTGTCCAAGAGTATGTTGGGATGGTGAGTATTGTGACCAGGAATAGAATATATCCAAGCCAAGTTGCACTAGCTTCAACTTTGAGTGATGTTCCCACTACGTCATAAACTACACCACCTGTAGTACAGGGCCTTCCATCTAGGCCAACGTTAACAATAAAGAACAAGCTTGCAAAAATCTTGAGGACAACATCAGCATGATTGTCCATCTATGAGCTAATCCAACAATCACCTCCACATCAAGATGCTTTTATGGACATTCTAAAGTCAATAGAGTTGTAACCACAAGATTCTAACTCCTTCATTGAATTTTTGGGTCATGTGCAATAGTGCAAGGAACCAGTAATAACATTTCATGAGCATGAGATTAAGGGAATAGTCAATGACATGGTAGATCCTCCTTTGCACATCATCACATGTGTAAATGAGGTACCATACAAAAGAGTGCTCATAGACACTGGTTCCTCGAGCAATATCATTACAACCACAACATTGAAACATTTAAAATTTCTAGCATCTCATGTTGTTGCATCAACTTACACTCTTCATGCATTCAATGACACAATATGTTCTATTGTTGGTACCATAGTCTTACCCATCCAAGTGGGGTGCAAGACTATACCGACATTGTGTCATGTGCTGGAAGGTGAGATGGCATACAACATTTTTCTAGGTAGACCATGGATACGGGATATGAAGTGTGTCCCATCCATTGTGCATCAATGTCTTAAATACACTCATGAAGGGCAAGTCCATGTAGTCTCTACCGATCTAGAGCCCTTCAAATACTGCAATATGGTGCAACAGATTCTAGAGTCGACATTACCTTTGACTCATGTAGACTTTCAATTGAATACACCTATTTAGGGTCTACCCATTCCATCATCACCTTCCATTCCACCATCTACATCTTCATCCATCCCATCCTCATCATCGACATACGTAGAGATGCCTTCGACATCATTAGATCCTCCATCGAGGAACATGTCAAAAAGGCCCATTGATGAGAGCCCACCTTTAGTTTCCACCATATCCATGGAAGAGGTCCCTTGTGTAGTCAATGAGGAATCACTTCCAGAGGTTAACATTGAGTCATCTCAAACCTCACTCCCATCTCATCCACCTTCACCATCCCAGGTCACAGTGCATATGTCTAGCACAGGGATAGGAGAATATCTAGTGAGAAATGTCACAATGGTTCCATCCATAGAGACAATGCAAGATATGGGGTGACCTCATCTTCCCATAGGTAGCATTGTGCCTCTTGGTCTACCTCCCAATCAAACTAATTTTATATATGGAGGTTTAGAGTATGGAGCTCTGCCAATTCCTCTAAAATAAGAAGATGATGAACCTTTTTTAGAGGATGTAAACTATTTTTCGAATCCAGATTATGCATTGTGGTACTTAGATCACTGTAATTGGCATGGTTTTGGTTTAGGCCTATATGAGCAGGGTACTCGTGTCCCATGTCAGCCCCAATATTAGCTACCTTATGATAAATCCGAGTTGGGACACAATAAGCCAGTACCATTGGACGTCCTCACAGATAGTCTAGAACACCTATGTCTAGGTTATCAGGATAAGCTTGCACGCGATCCATATGCCAATCCGAATCACATCCATTCCTTGGGGGATTATTTCCCCATAGAGATGATAGATCAAGGACTATCCAGTGATGTTGCCCAACCCCATGAAGTGGGGGAAAGCTCACATACCTTGAAATCTGATAGTGAGGAAGAGGATCAAGGTCCTCCTCATGAATGGATGAGTGATGATGAAGATGACTATGGCATCACACCAATAAACTATCCTAGCTCAGATGATGAACATGAGAGAGTGTTCCCCTTGGATGACGAGGATGAATATTATCTTCGCATGTTATTCCCCATCCAAGGCCCCATCTGACGCCAAATCTTACCATGTGAAGAGCAAGCTCGTCCTCTTCCGCATAGGCCACCGCCATTTATTCCACTTCCACCAGAGCCACCCCCACGAGTCATGAGACAACATCAGGTCTCTAGACCCACTCACCCTAGAATGGGAGATCATGTATCCATAAACATGATTTCCATAGATTTAACCACACCATTTCTAGATCCTAATAACCCATCAAAGTCGTTGCATCTCGACATTGAGGCAATTGAATTTGATCGGGGAGATTCTACCCCATCACCATCAGAGTATTGGCCTTGCGAGGAAATGTTACAGTCGTTTCAATTTTCTCCAAGAACTACTCAGAATGTTTTTCAATCCGAGGTTGATCCTAAATTTCCTATGGATGAAGCAAACCCAGTTGATGACATTCACTTGATTCCCACTCCACATCAGTTGGAATATGGGTCTCATATGTCAATTGAGCCAACAATTGACAAGGATATCGGTACAGATCCCGATAATCCCTACATTATCAAACTAGGGGAAGGTCTATCCCTAGTTGAACAAGATGATTTCACACAAGCATTGAAATAAAGGATGAATGCTTTTTCTTGGTCTTATAAAGACATGCCAAGACTAGACCCAAATCTAGTCATGCATAATCTTACATTGGACCCAAAGATAAAACCAGTCAAGCAAAAGTTGCGCAAGATGCACCCAACAGTAGCCTTAATGGTGAAATATGAATTATAAAAGTTGTTGGATGTTGATTTCATCATCTCAGTAGACTATCCGCCATGGGTTTCGAACATGGTTCCCATAAAGAAGCCTGATGGGAGGATTCACATTTGCACTGACTTTAGAGATCTCAACAAAGTGAGTCCTAAGGATGAATTTCCCTTACCAAACATTGATGCATTGGTAGACGCTACAACAGGACATGAAATGCTATCCCTCATGGATGGTTTCTTTGGATATAATCAAATCCGTATTAATCTAGAAGACCAAATCAAAATGGCATTTACAATGCCTTGGGGGACATTCTATTATAAGGTCATGCCTTTTGGCCTTAAGAATGCTGGCACCACCTATCAACGAGCCATGACGTATATCTTCCATGACTACATGCATAAGATTTTGGAAGATTACATGGATGAATTATTGGAAAAATATTTATTGCGTCATGAGCATATCGATGTATTATGTAAGGTTCTAGATCGCCTCATTGAGCACAATGTTAGGCTTAATCCCAAAAAGTGTGTCTTCGATGTCACATCTGGTAAAATTTTGGGATTCATAGTCTCCAAGCGAGGCATAGAGGTAGATCCAAACAAGGTCAAGGTAATATTAGAAATGCCTCCCCCCATAACCATTAAGCAGCTATGCAGCTTGCAAGGAAAGGTCACATCCATAAAATACTTCATAGCACAATTATCGGATAAGTGTCGACCCATGAATAGGTTTCTACACAAGGGGGTCTCATTTCATTGGGATGAAGAATGTCAAAATGCCTTTGATGATATTAAGCAATACCTGGCTTCTCCACCCATATTGGCTCCTCCATGACTAGGAGTGTCATTCTATTTATACATCTCAGCTACTGAGTTGGCATTGGGCACCATGTTGTCCCAAAAGAATGAATTTCATAAAGAACAGGCTACATATTATATTAGTCGTACACTGGTCAACTATGAAATTAAGTATGCATACATTGAGAAGCTATGCTTAGCAGTGGTATTTGCCACTAAAAAGCTATGCCATTACATGCTCAATCATACCACGTATGTCATATCTAAAGAAAATCCATTGCGATATATGATGAGTCGAACATATCACAACAATCGCACGATGAAATGGATAATGTTGTTGATGGAATTTGACCTAGAGTTCATTGGAAAAAAATCAATCAAAGGATAGGTCATAGCTGATCAACTAGTAGAGGCTCCTCTCCAAGATGACCAACCTCTGAATGTAGATCTTCTCGATGATGGAGTGTTTCATATCTCATAATCGCCTAATTCTGTAGAGCCTGAGTCACAGGTGGACATAACTCTATTCTTCGATGGGTCTAAATGCGAGCAAGGGGGTGGTGCAGGTATCATGTTTTTCACACCGCAAGGGGCTCCAATACCTCTTTCATTTAAACTTGATTTCCCATGTACCAACAACAATGCCGAGTATGAAGCCCTCATCATTGGTCTTTAGATGACAATCACCATGAAAATTACAAAGTTAAACATTTTTGGTGATTCCTTGCTCATAGTTAATCAGGTTAAAGGGATATTCCAGTGTAGATGTCCCATATTGCAAGCCTACAAAGCCCTAGTGGACAAAATTCTAGAAAAATTTGAATGGTATGATATAGAGGCACTCCCTCACTCATCTAATAATTTTGTGGATACAATGGCTTCCTTAGGGTCGCTAATCCCGCAAAACCCTTCAGATGATATCATGACTATTCAAGTAAAAATGCTAGCACAATATATAACTGAGCGTGATGAGCATAATGCCACACCAGATGTTCACATGATTCATATTGAGCCTTCACATGAAAGGTTCTCTCAACTACACAATTATTTGAATAACGCCCAATGGGGGACTATGTTCCCTCATAATTCTTTTGATACTAGCATAACGCTATATCTTCAAGTTCATTCTCAATCAACATTCACACGAGATGAACATCAAAAGGATTGCACGATTCATAATATTGAGGCTTCTTCAAGGCAAGATTGGGCCACACAAATTAAATATTATCTTAAACTAGGAAATATTCTGCCTAGATTATCGCATGCCACAAAGTGAGCATTTAAGCAAAAGGTGGCAAAATATGTCTTATTAGGAGACATAATGTATCGTCGGAGTTATGAAGGTATCCTCCTTCATTGCTTAGACTCACAAGAGTCGGCTTGGGCCATTTCCCAAGCACACGATGGTACATGTGGTGGCCACTTTAGTGGCATGGCCATCACCAAGCGCATTCTTCACATGGGATATTATTGGCCAACTTTAGAGCAAGATTGTTGTGCTTATGTAAAGAAGTGCGTGAAGTGTCAACATCATGCAAATTTGACACACGTACCTTCACAGGCCTTACAACCGATTCAATCGGTCTGGCCATTTGCACAATGGGGGTTTGATTTAATTGGAAAAATCTCACCTGCCTCTTTGGGCCGTCACACATTTATCATAACGACAACCGAGTACTTCACAAAATGGGTGGAAGCAATTCCCCTTACCACTATGACTGGACCTCGCATTGTGGAGTTCATGCTACATAATATCATATGTCATTTTGGTATTCCATCCAAAATAATATCGGATAATGGAACACCCTTCAAAAATAAGGATGTGCATGCATTAACAACAAAGTATAACATAAAGCATAGCTTTTCCATGCCCTATTATCCGTAGGCCAATGGGAAAGTAGAGGCATCAAATAAAATAGTAGTAGCCATCTTGAAGAAAACCATTAAGGAAAATCATAAATATTGGCATAATCAATTACCTCTTGCCCTTTGGGCCTATCGCACTAGCATTCGGATGCCCACTGGGGCAACTCCATTTTCACTAGTGTATGGTGTTGAAGCCATCATGCCTCTAGAGTTAGAGATTCCATTGCTGCACATTTCCATGCAGGAATTCATCGATGATGATACAACTAGGCAAGCTCATTTAGATCAGTTAATGTTACTTGATGAATGACGTGTAAATGCCCTCGAGCATCTATGTGTTTATCAGGAATGTCTTAAGAGAGCTTACAACTTGAAAGTACACCAGAGAGATTTTCAAGTTGGTGATTTAGTTCTAAAAGAGAACCAACAAAACTCAAATTTGCCCTCCAACTTGTGGGACAAATTTGCAGCAAACTGGTTAGGTCCATTCATCATTACAAGCCAGATTGGACCTAGAACTTATTTCCTAGCATCCATCGAAGGAAGTGAAGAGCCTGAACCAATGAATGTTAGTCATTTGTGGCCATTTCATGCTTAGAGCACCAATAAAATACCCCTAGGTAGTCTATGACACTTCCTTAGTGTCGATGACCGTCTAGGTCACCTAAAATGCTCCTAGGCGGTCTATGACCATCTAGGTAAAATAAAAATATCTCCTAGACTATCTACGATCATCTAGGTCAACCCTAAATGCTCCAAAGGCATCTATAAGCCCTTTGGTCACAACCAAATACCCCTAGGCAGTCTATGACACTTCCTTAGTGTCGATGACCATCTAGGTCACCTAAAATGCTCCTAGGTGGTCTATGACCATCTAGGTCAAATAAAAATGCTCCTAGACTATCTACGATCATCTAGGTCAACCCTAAATGCTCCAAAGGCATCTATAAGCCCTTTGGTCACAACCAAATACCCCTAGGCAGTCTATGACACTTCCTTAGTGTTGATGACCATCTAGGTCACCTAAAATACTCCTAGGTGGTCTATGACCATCTAGGTCAAATAAAAATGCCCCTAGACTATCTACGATCATCTAGGTCAACCCTAAATTCTCCAAAGGCATCTATAAGCCCTTTGGTCACAACCAAATTCCCCTAGGTAGTCTATGACACTTCCTTAGTGTCGATGACCATCTAGGTCACCTAAAATGCTCCTAGGTGGTCAATGACCATCTAGGTCAAATAAAAATATTCCTAGACTATCTACGATCATCTAGGTCAACCCTAAATGCTCCAAAGGCATCTATAAGCCCTTTGGTCATAACCAAATACCCCTAGGTAGTCTATGACACTTCCTTAGTGTCTATGACCGTCTAGGTCACCTAAAATTCTCCTAGGTGGTCAATGACCGTCTAGGTCAAATAAAAATACTCCTAGACTATCTACGATCATCTAGGTCAACCTTAAATGCTCCAAAGGCATCTATAAGCCCTTTGGTCACAACCAAATACCCCTAGGTAGTCTATGGCATTTCCTTAGTGTCTATGACCGTCTAGGTCACCTAAAATGCTCCTAGGTGGTCAATGATTATCTAGGTCAAAAAAAAACCTTCCTAGACTATCTACGATCATCTAGGTCAATCCAAAAATCCCCAAAGGCATCTATAAGCCCTTTTGTCCCCATAAAACATCCCTAGGTAGTCTATTGATCATCTAGGTCAAACTAAAATATTCCTAGGTAGTCTACGATTGCCTAGGTCATCCCAAAATGCTCCAAAGGCATTTATAAGCCCTTTGGTCACCTAAAAAGCCCCAATGGCATTCATTAAGCCCATTGGTCAACCTATATATATATATATCATCAAAATACAAAAATATTGCTTCATTGCACTTCATCTAAATTGCATTAGGCATACTCATCATTGCATTATGCATCGCACTCCAAATTGATCATACATGTCTAGCACTAGGTTTATACACTAGGAATATATTAAAATAATTGTTATTATGAGTCAATATTACCACATGTTTACATTACATATACCATGTACATTCACATTCCATATTATATGTCTATTTCTCGTCACTTAGCCATTGTTAGTAAAACATAGTTAAAGTTTTCGGTCACTCAACCATATCTAGTTGTCTTCTCAGATTTTGTAGAAATCTATCATGATTTTTAGAAGGTAGAATCCTTCTTAGATAATGCTTGATATACATCAAAATCCCAACACATTTTCACATTAATAAATCCAAGTCTAGCGCAAGGAAATATGAAAACTATAAAAGTGGTCTAGGTTACTTTCAAGAGAAAAGGTTATCTTTCTCATCCCCTTGTGTGAATGGTTCAAATATGCTGAGAATTGACAAAAGGACAAGTTCCTCCTTACCCAAAATCCCTTGCCCTACACTAGGGCAAGTATCCCAAAGATAAAAATCAAAACAGTGATTATTATCACTTCAAAAATATGCAAAAAAAAATAGTGATTATTATCACTCTAGAAAAAGCAAAAAGAAATAGTGGTTCTCACCACTACTAAAATCCCTTGCTCAAACAAATAAAAATGAGCAACTCCCTTGAGAAAGTCAAAGTTAAAATAAAAGAAGGGAGTCTTGAACTTGAATCCCTAGAATTCTTAGCATTAGAGAATCATAAGGTGATCCTCATTACAGGTTTGGTGGATAGCCTACTTGTCAATGGTGGTAGCCTCCCGCATGATGATATATCTATCACTTAAGCAACTTGCTTAGGTATAGACCAATGTTTGAATGTGGATGAGCTAGCTTGTTGTAACCTACATTACCTAGTAGTCTAATCCAACTAAGTACAAAACTCAGGATAATGAGACTCACAGAATGATCTCTAGTACAGATGGGCTGAGTGAATCCCATTTGCACTAGGGCAACCTTATGCGTTATCATGGTAATGAACTCACATGCACACACAGGGATGTTGATTATCTTGGTTATCTTAGTAGGTGCATACTTTGTCAAAGGATCTTGCATAGTTATTATATAACTTTTGATTAGGTAACTAGAGTGTTTGAGTCTCTTCAAAACTATCAAATATATCATATCACATTACATTATCCATTCCATTTTTACATCATGTTGTCACATATTTGTTAAAATTCCCAAATCCATTACATAAAATGTTAGAATAACATGAAAATAACAAAGATACATTTTGTACAGTCTATGGTGCTAGCATATAATGCGTCAAATAGTCATCATAAATCCATCATACAAAATTAAATCACATCAATCATTACATCAAATCATACACATTTTTTCCTTATAAACTTTTGTTTCTTAAGTGATGTTCATGAAATAGGATAGATATCGAGTAAATATTAGCAATAATATTTAGATGGCCATTGACTATTTTATGCATATATTTTAAATTACAAAAGCATATAGAGAAATCTTACACATCTACATATCATCAACTCACATCATCTGATAAATACATGCATCCATGGTAGACATTTATCAAAAGCATCATAAAGCATAGAATAAGCATACATATCACAAAGCAGTAAAATATGACATAATGATCAAAGCAAAGTCATACACATATATGTCCATATGTAAAATCCAAAAGCTACATCATAGTCCATAAACTGCCCATAGGCTACAATAAAAGTGAGTCATCAGACTTCACAACCCAAAAAGTCCAAAAAGCACCATCAGAGTCTGCTAGCCATGGTCACGCAGGACCGGTACCTCAACTCTCTCCTCTGCCTTCAGTGTGAGTCCATCATGAGCTCCCAGACCTGCTCCCCCTAACCTGCTACCTCTAGACACCTCCATCCTCTATTGAGAGCTCAGAGCCCTCATCCGCGCAGATGACTATCCCATCTCACTCCTCTGGCTACGCTGTGATCCAATAGCTAATGCCTGATCTAGTATGTGCCCCTTAAGGTGCACTATCTCATCCTCCATCATATCCATGTAGGTGCACTCCTCTCGACACTAAGTCTGATAGGTCACCACCAAACCCTGGAGATGTACCATCTCCTCCCGCATCATGGCTAACTCACCACTACTAGACTCCCCATGGCTAGGACCCTATCCATGAACCTATGCCTAAAGCATAGCTATCAACACTGTCTGCCTCTCCATCTCAAGCTGTGCACTCTACACCTGTGCCTGTAGTAAATCTTGATCACTCCACAACTCCACAATCGTAGCATCTCATGCTGCTAACTATGCCTACATATCCTGATCTCCAAGGTCATCCTCATCAAAGCCTACTAGATCTTGTACATCAATCAACTCCACCCTATCCACTGACACACGCTGATGCACAAATCGCTCACCTATGTCTACCTCCTCATCATCTAGAGACTCACCAAAACCCTCCTCATCTAGAGCACCCCTAGCTGCATCCGCTACCCTAGCAGCTGCATCCCTGCCTAGTGGTCCCTCCCCTCACCACTACCATATGACCCACCATGCGTCATACTCCTCTGTAGTGCCTACATCATCTAAATCAGAAACTACCACCTCAGGATCTGACTCCTCTCCTAGTGCCTCTACAATCGGCCATGCTAGAGTCTTCTCATCCCCACGATGATGGTAGACCATCGGCTCCCTAGGAAACCCCTAGAATAGCCCAAACTATCGTAGCACATGATCATAAGAGAAGTACTCTCACTCTATCCCATGTTGGCCTATCAACCATCTACCTCACCAAACTCGATGTAGCTGTGTCTCAGCCTCCCTCTAGTCAGGACAATCCCTGTAGGGCCTCCACTCGATGTCTACCACCCTGAGCCATGCAAAAGCCTCTACATAGTGCTCAACCTCCCCAGCATGTCATCAGCTCTAGCCTACCTCACGTGACCTCTTCCATAGCTCTCCATAGCCAATATCCCTATCTGGTAGCTCTGCTCGAGTGGTCCATGGTAGTCCCCATGGCCTCTCCACAATAATATGCTACCAAGCCCAAACCTATAGTAGAAATCTGTAGCCCAAACCCTTCCACCCATGAGAGTGGATCTCATACAACTCATCATATAGCTATGCTAATAAAGTAGGACCCCAAGCCATCACTATGGGCTCATCCTCTATACAATCCACAAGAGTGAACACTAGCTCTAGTAGGTTCCATGGGAACCTAGCACCTGAAGAATCGGGTAGCAACATGTTGCTGATCAAGGTCATCAATAGGGTGTGCTTAATACCAAGCACACCATCCTGATACCATGAAGCCACTAATATCCCTCCACTAAGAAGATCAACCATTGCATCCTCCCAACATGCCCTGAAGTACCTCCGCACTACGACCTCTCGCCGCTCTATAGGAGAGGACACTATTGGGATTCCCTCTATTGAAATACATAGTAGCTAATATACATCCTCTAATGTCACTATCATCTCCCTCATAGCTAAATGGAAAGTATTAGTATGAGGGTCCCATAGATCTATTAGTGCAGTCAGATAGGCGTGATCGCCCACCATGGGATCTAACCGTGTAACATGTTTCAGGCCAATGGCATCAAGCCATCACTATTATGTAATAGTAAAATGGTCTCTAGTGACCTGAAAGAGAGTTAGAACTCTGTACCGACTCCTAACTATCTACTCATGTAAAATAGGGTGTCAAAAATGCCCTAAAAATGCATAAAATAACCTTAAAAATACCAAAAAAATACCTAAAAATAGGCCCTTTTTGGCCTAGTTTTTGGCCGTCCCACCCAGGGATGGCCCAAAATTTGGTAGCTTTCCCACCCAGGGATGGACACCAGTGACCATCCCCTACAGGTACGACCCCCAAAAATGGGTAAAATAGGGTCAATTTGACCCCTAAAATTGCCCCTAAAAACCCTAAAAATCACTAAAAATTTGGCATTTAACCCTAATTTTTTGCATCTAAAACATAAATAAAAGCTCAATTTCATACATTTCACTACTCCTAGGGTTTCTTAACCATTAGCATAGGTGTAGTATGAAAATTGCAGCAAAAATCATAAAAACACAATAAAATAGGGCAAAGAAAGACATGTGGTTCATACTCGTTTCGCACCGGCTCCACCGCCTATTGCATCCATTGGCTGGATCATGTTGTAGGTTGATATTTTTATAGTGCTACACTTCAGAATATCACTCTCCTACCTCTCTCCTCTCCAAATTCTCCAAGAAGAATGAAAAAAATGAGCTCATATGCCCCATTTTGGGCTTATATAGCTCCAAAAGAAGCCGATCGCCCCTAGGTGGGATGAGCACATAGTTGGCTGGACGTCCCACCCTGGGATGGTCATAAATACTGTACTCATCCCCCCTAGGATGGTCATAAAAAATTGCATTAAAAAAACTTAAAAATATCAAAAAAGGGTCAAAAACCCACCAAAAACAAGGTAGAAAGGTCATCAAATTAGCAGGGATCAAGATTGAACCTATAATATTTTTGGATCCATAAAAAGTCTCTATTTTACTCCCCAATAAGGCCTCCATGGCTGGAACACTCCATGGGAATGAAAATTTTAGCCTTTTGCTTCCAGAAATATTCATCAAAATAGTCAAAAATCCCCTTCAAACAGGTATATAGTACCATGGGCAAAACAGAGAGTTACCCCAATTAAGTCATATGAGTCAAGTGACTCATCGCTTTATCATTGGTCATGCCCTCATTGAATCATTGCTTGAGGGGGTAGTCATAATAATGAATTCAAAAATCAAATCAACATTAAAACACTCAGAAGTGTAAATTCCATGCATTCAAAAGAATCTTGGCTAAAGATAAATTTTCAAGCCCATGCTGGGGCAAAGAATCAGCATAAGAAACAAACATATAGGCTTGACCTCCTTGAAACCTTGAGAATTGACCCATGTAAAGGTTTACAAGAATACAAGGCACCAAGACCTAGTATACCCTAAGCCCCATAAGACTGTTACTATAGCACGGTTGAAAGGTATACCCGAAATCGATCCTTCGACTATGTCAATAGCAAGGATATGCTCTTTCCACAATGGAGGCATCCAAGGTTGATTAGGTTAATGAATAATATTAATAATTTTATGATTTAGTGATCCATTTTTGCTCAACACTTTTTTGCACATAGCGCATCCCAAAAAGGGGCATCTGTAGACACCTAAATTGTGTAAATCGGATAAGACTACCAGTGCATCACATATGCCACTCTTATTGACATCATATGGCCCCATTGGGCACCCCTCTAAGCTTGCATAAGGCTCAAAAACATATTTTGGAAGCTTCCTAGCAGTTTAGGGTAGTTTTGGGACACTTCCTTGTGATCGTCCCACCAAGGGATGGTCATAGTTGGTGACCATCCCACCCAGGGACGACCATCCATAACTGTCCCTGGGTGGGATGGTCCCTAAATAAACCCTTGAAAAATTCAATAGACATGTGAAATGGCAATAAAGGACTACCATTTCCATGTCTAATCACCCCAAATTGATTGGGGACCTGCCATTAGAGTTAGGGACTGCAAATTGGGAGCCCCAAATGGGCAACCTTCCCTCACCAATGCATGCCAAAGAATTGGACAAGTGGCGGCACTTGCCTCGCATGGCAAGACTTGCCCCTTTGCCCTAGATGCCCTTTTGGGCTATAAAAATAGGTGCATTCACCCATTTTAAAAGAGGAGAGTTGTAGAATTTTGACAACGAAGTGCTGCCCAATTCTACCCTCGCTTATCCTCACCTTTTGCAAACCAAACTTTACCCCATGTTTGACCTTGAAACTTTGCCTCCACTTAAATTTTCTTGCAAAATCATCATTCAACTTTATCTAGGGGTATTCTATGACATTTAACATTCAAGGCTAGTTGATAAAATAGGGAGAAGGATGAATATAGATTGAATTGGTTAGGTTAATTTAGAAATTTCCCAATCTAGGCAAATTCAGACGGTTTCAAATTTGCAAAAAATATGAGTTTACCCAGATTGGAGGTAAAATCTAAAAATTCTAGCAATTTTAGGCACACATTGGATTTGACAAATTGAATGGATCTGAATTTTGTAAATAATAAGAAAAATACAATAATAGTGCTTTAAGGAGCATGAAAATTTAGGCAAAAGGGATCATATAATATATCGTTGGAAAGCTATTTTTCAAGCCTAATCCAATGGTATAGGTTTTGGAAATTTTTTGGGGGATTTGATTAGGTAAAATTAAGCTCAAATATGACCTTACTTTTCTAAGAGGAAAACTAAGTAAAATGACTCATCTTAATGGGTCAAATTTTCATGTCTACACTCACACCTTTTGGAGGGTTGGAAGATGAGAATTATTCTTTACTTAGATTACTTTCATACATAAGCATGCAACACTGAAAATATTTACAAGAAATATTTTGTCTTAATTCCCCCAAAATACGTGTGCTATCAATTACTTATTTGTTGGCTTCCTTATAATACATATCTCTCCCTAACTTATACCTTGTGGGAGGAGGATATGATTAGGATTATTCCTTGAAAAAATTGCTTTCGTACATTAGCACGTGACATCGAAAGCATTGCCAAGAAATAAATCCCATCATATTATTTTTCCCAAAAGGATATCAACTATCTGTTGCATATAAAAAATAATATTACTATCATGATTTGCATGATTGAATTCTAATTTATTTTTCTTGTGTTAATATGCTTGTTGTTTGCATATAGAATCGAGATGATTCATTGTGATCCATGATGATACTTGTTAGGATAGATCACATTGTAGATTGAGTTTTAGCTAGGTAACTAAGGTAGAAAATATCTCGATAGACTCTTCATAAGTGCATATATCATATCTTGTTCCATTATTCCTTATCATGGCTTGCCAGCATTCTATGATGACTTTGATACTACACAACAAATTTACATATGGCATATAAAAGGGCAATATGAGCTAGCAATTTCCTTCCTAGAATGGCCATTTAAATATAATTTGTTTTGTATGACTTAATTTAAACATGTATTCATGAAAAATATTAATTAATGAACCCTATGGATAGGGAACATTAGGAAAAATAACTTAAAGGAAATAAACAAATAAGGACATAGATTGTCCAAACACATCAAAGCAATACAAATATAAACTATCCAAAAAGAATTTTATATATGGACAAATATTTTCCAAAGGAATTTTATATATGGACATAGGCTATCCAAAGGCATATTTTATATGGACATAGACTGTTCAAAATACATTTATTTTATGGAAAAATATTATCCAAGGCAACTTTTATATGGAAATAGACTCCAAAAGGCATTTATTTTATAGACATAGATTGTCTAAATCATTCCATTATACAGACACAACTTGTTTGAAGCATTGAAAGGCATAGAATGCCTAAAAGCAATAGGTCATATAAGCACTTTTTAATTTATTAGGCTAGAAGAGCCATAACTTAGGAGAAAACAAAAACTAAATAATGATATAAAATATTCAATGACATGAATTGCCTAAAAATGCTATTAGTCTTAGTTGTCTAAGCGTTTGTCCATCACTCAGGATAGTAGGCCATAGTTTAGGGGCTAACAACACCACATTAAAATAAATATCAATTTGAAATCAATTCTAAGTAGGTCCTACAAATTTATGAGAACATTTCCCCGCCTTTTAAACACCTCATTTGAAAGGTGGTAATAACATTAAGCAAAATTAGATGCATGCAACTACCTCATTTTTTACAAATGAAATAATTGTACAAGAAAAAATTCTCCCCTTCTTGACCTCTGGAAAGATATACCAAAAGTATTTATGACATATACTAACATAATACATGCCTTCAATAATGAAAATTAAGTCATTTCCAATTTCCAATTTATTTATTCCAAAATCTAATTTTCATCATTAAAGTGACAAATCAAAATTTTCAAACCGCAACCAAATTTGCTCAAATTATTCCAAATTAAATTTAGATCTATTCAATAGCCTCCATTTTTATAATCACATTTATCTCTCAAATTCACTTTCCAAAATTTCCTTTTGAAATTTTGCTATAATCATATTATCCATTTGACCCTCAGATTTTCCTAAATTAAAATAATTTGGAAAAAATGCTAAATAACATCCAAAATCAAATATGCAAACACATATGTATACCATATATACCATAAAATATTATCAACATATCATTTCATCAATAATATTAATCAACAATTTAAGACAAAATTTTCACATCACATCAATTAATTACAAATTCTTTAGGATGCACATCTCTTGGGTGATGCCTTCTAATATGGTTTTGTGGTTACAACAGTGAGAGAACCACTTTTTTAGTCCTCATATTAAAGTAGTTTGAAACCTAATTTCATTTCATTTTGTATGGAAAGTATGGTTAGAGAGGAACATGAGATGTTTAAGAGGGGAAAAAAGGTCAGCAATAAGAAGTTTTAGAAGCATCACCCATTTTTTAGAGGAGAATGTTAAATCTATCAAGTACCCTATCAATCCAAATAATACTGAAGAGACTATGATTGCTAAGGCATGGAATTTAGAACCCATTAGTGGTGGAGAGGCAAATTCTTAGGTTAGAACTAATGTAAAATGGCAACCACCTCGAGATGAATGGTTGAAGCTAAATTTTGATGGGGCATCCAAAGGTAACCTAAGTAAGGCTAAAGCAGGAGCAATTTTAAGGGAAAATCAGGTAGAGTGGTGGAGGTAGCCTACAAGATTTTGGGAATTTATACTAATCATAAATTTGAATTTAATGCTTTACATATAGGTGTAGAGCTAGCTAAGGATTTAGGTGTTAAAAAAGTTATCTTTGAAGGAGACTCCTTGAATATTATCAATATTTTAGAAAAGGAGGGAGAAGCTAATTGGCAAATTATATTATGCAAGATATTAGAGAGATTATAAAGCATTTTGAAGAAGTTGACTTTATTCATGTCTTTAGAGAAGGTAACAAACTAGTAGATTGGATGGAAAACATTAGTGTCATCAAAGAAGAGTATAGGATATGGATCCCACTAGGGGTGGTCCATGAGGACTGTAGCTAATTTGGGTCTAGGATGGATATTATTTGTCTTGCATCTAGGGGATTTGTGACTACTTACCCTTGGTAGTTGTGTAGTTTATGGGATAAATTTATGTTGTAAAAGGGTCTAGGCCCTTTCAAAATCCTATTTTTACCCTAATAAAAAAAAGTAATTACAAATTTTTAACACCATAAATGCATCAAATATCAATATATATATATAGAAAAATTATTATACATCAGTCTAGTGCATCATAATATCTCAATATGATGCACTTGGACTAAGCCATCTAGTAGAGGCACCTAACATAGAAAATTGATGCTCTTACATCACTCATCTAAAACCTTAGTAAATAGCCTAGGTATCTGATCCACCCTCTATAGGACAAGGTGGACACTATATTGATTACTATAATATCCTAGTTAATGACCTCATACAAGAGTAGGACTAAGATCATGTCCTAGTTGGAGATACCTACTTTTGTTCTATAGGGACAACTGCATAGTACAAGGTCCTATACTAGGTACTCTTTGTCTCTATTAAGAATTCAACCTAAAGCTTAGCCAATTGATCCTATACCTAGGTCAATTGATCCACTATAGCCTAATTAGCCAAGTCACTACTACTATCCCCTACTACTATATCCTACCATGATATCATCATGTTCTTGCCTCTATCATATGATCTCCTAATCCCTAGAGTCCCTATTGAATATATGTTGGTCCCTCTCAAACCTAACTTGATCTTGTTTTGATAAACCTTTGTTCCTATTAGACCTAGATTGGTATCTCTTTGATAGTGCGTAGTCCCTATTATCTATGGACTAGTCCCTCTATAATAGGGTAGCATCCTGTGCTACCATGATTTGATCCAATTATGCCTAGAGGAGCTCAATCTTCTTCTCCAAAATATCCCTCTCCTACTAGGATGCCTTCTTAGTGGTCTTGTTGGTACCTACCCTAGTATTAAGAGTTGTAGAAATAGGAGGCATAACCAAAGCCTAAGAATTCATGGACCGATACCTTGGCCTCTATCTCAAGATCTCTCTAGATATCTAAATATTATGTTAGTATTTAATATTAGGCCTCATTGAAGGCCATCACATCATAGGTGTAACCCTCTTTAGAATTTTTTTTCTATACCAAACCTAGTAGCCTAGTAGTTTCCCATACCATATCCTATCAAGGAGGGCATACAAGATTCATTGGCATTGTTCTCCTAAAATCTCATTGGATTTGGAGGATCCCTAACACCCTAATCCCTTTCTCAAGTCACTTGCTAATAAAAAACCTCTCCCAACATTGATACTACCTAAGGAATGCCCAACTACCATAAGATATGGGTAGGGTGGTACAAACTAAACTCTCCTTAGGAACTCCATAGCCAATTGAATCTCTTAACCTATACCAAATACAAGGCATCCTCTACCCATATTGGGTGTGCCCTCTATGGGTGCCATGTCACCTAATCTACCTAGAGGTCATTAATGACCCTTTGAGAAGCCATCAATACCCTTATGAAGAGACTACTTCCTACCTCATTGGCATGGTCACATCTAAATTTTGTAAACACTTATGAATTGACCACATTTATTATAAGTGTAGTTGGTTTCCTAATATCTAGGTGCTCCCACACCCACACCTATGGTAAAATACTATATACAAGACTCTTACCATATTGATAAGCCATCTAATATAGGGTCCTATACAACTTGTATAATATAAATGAACCCCAAGAAAACTGAGTGTAGTGCTTCCTCATCTGGGTGATGACCTTAACCCACCCCTAGTGCAAAAGTTTCTTATTGGTATCTTTATAAATAGACCAAAGTTCTTAATATATAGTATCCCTATAAATGTTTCTAAAACACAATATTTATGTGAATGTCATACCTTCCCAATTAGAACTATGGGTCTCAAATCAATGGCTACAATGACTAATCTCTATTGTGGCTCCTCAAAATTAGTGCCCCTTTGATGAGGACATCATTTAGGGTTATGATTATTTGTATTTTTTTAGACTTAGTTATGTTTAATTGTTTCTAAAGTCTAAAGTCCTAGGTCTAAATTAGATTTTATTGTTTCAAATAAAGAAATGTCAACAATTTAGAAATGATGACATAGCTATTAGTTGGCATTTGTTAGCCTAGTCATAGTCATTGGTTAGCATTTATTAACTTAGTCATAGTTCATGATATTCCATATTTGGAATAATTTATTGTAAAAATTCTTATTTAAATATCATTACTCAATGAAAAAACTAGCTTATTTATTATCCACATCAGTTGGTATTAGATCTAGAGATTAACCATGAGTTGGATTAGGTCTGCCTAGTTTAGATCTTAGTCATTTGGGTTGCATTATTTTATGCAAGTCTTAGAAGCTCTTATTATTAGGTCTAGTTTGCATGGATTCTTAGCAAAATCAATCTATTCTAGTTATAGGTTGATAATTGAGCTTTTCACCCTTAGCTTTTAGTTAAGATAAAGTTCATTTTTTTTTAAATATTACTTTAAATATTTTAGTTTATTAAAGTTGAATTATTTTAACTTTATAAATATTGGTGGAAAAGTTTTTATCTAATTGATGGTCTCATTACTTGGAGATTTTGACTAACCATGGGTGCCTGACTTCAATGCCCATCCAACGTTGGCATTCCAATTAGCCAATAGCTACTAAAGTACTTCAACAACCATTGGAAGAACATTTGTTAGCCTTCCTACCTCTCATCATTGAACCTCGATGACGTCTCATTGTGACTAAGAAAATGCACCATAACATGTAAATAAAAAAAAATAAATTTGATATTGCATTTATAGAATTTTTTTGTTACAAATCAACCTTTTTTATTACAATGGACCTCCCAAAAGGGAGGGTTTTCTTTGCAAATGAGTTCAATGGTGCCATAAATTATCTCCTTGGTCACACAAAAAATTGTAGGGAGGGTTTTAAAGTCTTGTTGCTTGACCTCCTGAGCCTCTATGCTGGTCCTAGTACTTGCACACAAGCCCACAATAAAATCATCAATAGCATCTATTGGGCCTTTCAAGATAAGGCCCAAAATCATGAAAAATGATTACAAAAAGCTTAAAAAATCTCTTACAAAAGTTACAAAACTATGTAAAATGATTACAAACCCTTATAGATTGCCATGTTTTACATTTCTTAGCTACATACTAATGATTCTAAGTCTTTCTCTACCTTTGGGACTCAACTACCTAGGGTGGTTGGCTTTGCGTAGCCGCATAGGGTGATTGTCTTCTATGTAGTCGCATAGGGTGGTTTTCTCTATGTAAACACCTAGGGTGGTTGGCTTTGTGTTATATACTAGGCTTAAAACTCAAATTTGGACCTTTATGGAAGTATATTAGGGGTTCTAGTGTATATCTGATGCTATTTTATTATTAGAGATGAGTGTAGCTACGAAACAAATATTACCATTCATTCCAAAGAGACTCTATGATTGATGGTCTTGAGCTCTCCAAATGAGGCACCCACATTCACAAATTTAGAGATCCATAAGGAGGGCCAAATGAAATTTGGGTAGAGTTTTGATAGTGTTTTATACGCTCTCTCTTGATGTGAATAAGGTCCAAGGGTGAGGAGAATGATGAGGGGGTGATAGGATGATGGACAAGTGGCCTAGGTGAGAGAAGGGAGGAATCTTAAGTTTACCACTTGGATACTTGGATATAAAAAGTGTACAATATTATCGATTTGGTCTATGAAACACTATGGTGTGCTATGATATGCTTCATTAATGCTCTTGGGTGGAGATATTCCTCGCCCACAAAAATGATATGCTTCATCAATGTGCTTGGGTGGAGGGAATCCTCACTCATGTGCATTAATGAGCTTGGAATGTGGAGGAGAGAAGGGAGTAAATTCCAACTAGAGTGAGGTGGAACTTGGTTAAAATAGAGTGTCAGTATCATTATGACCAAGGGTTAGGCATAGGAAGGTGCTTAATATGGTCAAAAGGGGCTAGGATAGTCAACATTAATATTTATTAGGTTGTAATGTATTAATTAAAATAATTACAAAATTTATTAAATATTAACATTTAACCAATGCTAATTTGATAATTTTTAGGTGTCTACACCCACTAGAAAATTTTATGCCCTCTCCTCAGCTCCAACCCAACATTAGGCCTTAACTCCATTTTTCAGTGATGCATGACCTTGATGAATGATAAATCTCCTTAAAACATTCCTTAAGATCTTCCAAGAAGGAGTCAACTATTATTATCCAAACCCATGCCAGTATTCTAAGGATTTGAACCAAGCCATTTTTAGCCATATTCTATTATTTTTATGAACATCCCACTATTTCCACTTTGACTTGGTAGTAAAGGTCCACCACTTCTCTAGTATTGGGGCTTGGTTCATTTATGGATGTTTTCCTACTATCCAATGTAATTTCTACTTCCAAGGACCATTACAATATTGATATAATGTGGCAATGCTAGATTCATATCAAACAAAATAATGTAAAGACTAGACACAAAACCTTATTTTTTGATTCAAATTCAAACTTTATTGTCTGTGCCAATAAATCATGGATGAGATTCATTGCATAACATTGGCCTACCATGATTTAGATATATTTCAAGCAAGTGTAACAAAGAAAATTGATCAAAGTGAAAGGCAATCTGAAGTTTGATTTTAACTTATCCTTAATCCCACATTTGTGAGGATGCAGGCCTCTATTGTTTCAAAAGGATGATCGAGCAACACTTATAGTGTCTAGCCTAGGTGAATGGTATGAGCACCTCATATCAGTTGAACTATGTACAATTGGTGAAGGTGTATAATTTAGCACTAACATATAGCATATCAAAGGCATACACACTCATATTTTGGGTGAAATATTTTATTTACTATTAGTAGACAACTACAGTAAAACCTACCACATGTTTGTTGTCAAATAATTGTAGTAGGAAGTGGTATATCTTTGGTTGTTTTAGTGTTGCATCACCTATATCCCATATTTATGGGGTGGATGAATTAACATTTATTTAAAAGTGCTTTTGCTTGACTAGCTTACTGACCACAAGAGTGTTGTCTAGATGTGTATACCATATTGTGTAGTGCCACAATGGATGGATTGACAAAAATAGTTTGGCACATTTTGTGTTTCTTTCATTCAAATCATGGCCACATAATATTTGGATAATTATTTTATGCTTTGACTGCATGCACCCTATGGTGCTAAATTATTTTTAAAAGGTTTAAACTTAAAAAATTTCTAACCTCTAGAACTTTTTTATTTTTATTTTTAGGGGTACAATCTGTTTTTTAATAATTAAGTCTATTTTTACTTAATTAATTATTTTGGTGCAAATTATTTATTTGTCAAAGTGGATAAAATTTTATAAATCTTTGTAAAATTGCACATTTTTGTAATTGCCTAAGACAAGGCAAAACTTGTAATCCTTTGAATCATTTGTGTAAGTGCATGAACAAAAAGCACAAGTTGTAAACCCCTATTTTTTGTCCTTTGGAGTTCATTTATAAGTTTTGGCTTATACTCAGTCACAAATAGATTTTGATTTAATAGAGTAAGTGACCACTTTAGCTATTGTAGCTAGTCTTTTGGCTGACAAAGTGAATTGTATAGCAACCCCAACTGGTCCTAGTGTAGTTAAAATCAATGAAATTCATGCAAGCACAAAATGAGAAAGTCAACATGATCTATGTGATGAGCACAAGAATTGCTCATTTTTTGCATGTTTTAATAGGGTATTGTATGACATTATTAACAATAGAGTTATATTTTTGTGAAATTATTGCATGTATTTAATATAAATTGACATATTATGATTGACTGGTGTTTTCAGTCGAAATTTTATGTAGATGTAGTATTTTTTTGTTTTTTCACACCTTTTAGTTGAGGTCCCACATGGACCTAGCATTTTATAACACTTTTAATGTAATTGAGGAATGATGGGTGATTTAACAGAGATAGCAACATTGGAGAAAGATATCCAAATTCACTAAGATACAATGCTTGTATCCCAGCCACAGGCTGAAAGGTGCCTATCTTCCTACAAAAGGGGAAGCACTTGTCTTCTAGTGAAAAAACAATCACCTATCTTCCAGTTAGGGTTATGCATAAAGGGTTGGACTCAAAATGTACTTGTAAAAAAATGGTGAATCCTAATCAAAATCAAGGTGAATCATGGAGAATCCTAAGAAAATCAAATTGAGCATCTTCATACCAAAATTTGGGGTATTTGAAGCCCTAAAATGTAAGGTCAACTTTGGGGCCACTTTTGACCTACTAAATCATCTTATAACTTCATAAAAACACCACCATTAGATCGAGATTAAAAAGAGATTTCTAATGAGTACAAATATGTCTATGTTTGGTTATATATTGTGGTGAATTGATCCTAAGAAACAATTGGTCCTAAAAAATTTTGGTGAATGGGCTAACGTCGAGGGCACTCATATTCATCAATTTCTAATTTTGAAAATCCTAATATTTGCCTAATTTGTGAATATTTGCCACTATGCATAACCCTACTTCCAGTGATAGAATAAGCACCTATCTTTTGGAAAAATGCTGAAAGGTGCCTGTATTTTGATGATAGAACGAGTGCCTATCTTTCAGTGATCAAAAAAATGATAAATCTTAGAGAAAAAAAAAGAGCCTATATGCAACACCTTTATCTTGGTGATAGGCCATAAATGTGCTTGTATTCCAGTGACAAGAAAATAGGCGCTTATATCCAATAGAATAAAATGCACATTGATTGTTTGACTTGAATATCATGCATACATTTAGAAATGTATTATTGTAAAAACTTAGGGAGTGCTATTGTTAACTTAAAAAAATTAATTTTATCATGGCTGCTCTTTTATTAGACACCAACTAAAACTATGCATGAACCAGTTGTAGCAAATCACGTGAAATGATTAAATTAGAATAGTCTAATTTTGTAACAAGGGATGGACATGTTTTGTATAAAATACAAGCCACTGTTAGTCTCACAATGAAACTGAGAGGGGGGGTGAATCAGTGCAACTCTTTAAAACTTAAATCTTTAAATCTTAAATCCAAAACAATGAAAACTTAAAACCAAATAAAGCAAATACAACAAGAGAGCATCACACAACACAAGATATATCAAGGTTCACCGATTTGGCTACTCCTCAAAAATTGACTGTTTGGACTTCCATCCAAATCTAGCCTTTGCAAAGCAACAACTTTACAATCAATTTATCAGCACCCATTGGAAGGAGCACCAACCCTTGATTTATCTGCACCAATAGAAAGGAGCAACTACCCCTGATTTACCAGCACCAACTAGAAGGAGCACCAACCCATGATTTATCTGCACCAACAAAAAGGAGAACCAACCCCTGATTTACCAGCACCAACTGGAAGGAGCACCAACCCCTGATGCCAAGCACCAACTTGGACTTCAATTCTAAAACTAGAAGATTGACATATAAATGCCTTCACTTTTACAAGACCCTGACTGGTCTATTGCTTACTCAACATCGCTCACACATCACAAAACATATACCCTTCTCGCTCACCTCTCGCTCGCCTCTCACGCTCCTCTCACACACTTCACTGAATAAATTCCCACTTAAATTATCCAAGCAACACTCCTTTTATAACCATCCTTTCTCTTTGTAACTCAGTTGTAACTCCTCCTTTCAATTCTCATACACCACTTGTCAATTGTAACACCTTCTTTATGTAACTCCTTTTGTATATATAGAGTAGGTATTTCGTCAAACACATCACATGCAAATAACTGACACCATTTTCTTCTACCATGACTTTTCATTTTCTCGGTCATGACTGTTCGTTTTCTCTTTGTATGTCTGTTCATTTTCTCCTTTGTGCATGCATGCGTTTTGGTTTCCGAAAAAGCTTTTCGTTTCTATTTTAATGATTATTCATTTTCTCCTTCCATGACTGTTTGTTTTCCCCACATGGGCATGTGTCCATTTATTTCCACATGTAACAACCATCTTAAATGATTTAAAATCATTAAATATTCCTTATGGGTCCACGTCACTATGTAGTCTTTAGTTTTACCATCCTGGTCTTCAGTCGTGAAAATGTGACATGTCGCGATATCATGACACTTTTGTTTCACTGCCTGCCTGGCCTTTTCGAGTCATGAAAATGCAACATGTCACGATATTGTGACACTTTTGTTACTCTACCTACCTGCCCTTCTTGAGTTGCAAAAATGTGACATGTCACAATATCGCGACACTTTTGTTACTCTGACTGCCTGCCCTTCTTGAGTCACGAAAATGTGACATGTCGCGATATCGCAACACTTTTTATTTATCTACCTGCCTACCATTTTGAGTCATGAAAATGCAACATGTCATGATATTGTGACACTTTTTCTCCTTGCTCTTTCTCTTTGCTTCAGTTCATGAAAATACAACATGTCACGATATCGCGACACTTTTTCTCCTTTCTCTTTTTCTTTCCTTTGGCCTGCAAAAATACAACATGTCACGATATCGCAACACTTTTTCTCGTTGCATTTTCTCTTCTCTTTTGACCATGAAAATGCAACATGTCACGATATCACGACACTTTTTCCTCTTTGCTTTTTTGCTTCTCTTTTGCATATGGCTCACTTCGGTCTTCTTGGACAACCTGTAACAACTTCACCCAAACATTAGAAACATCCTCATAAGCATTTAAAATCACTGTACATACTCTGAGTAACCTTTGAACTCCTATCCACTGCATCAACCGATATTTCTGACTGTGTTGACAACAATGACAATACTGTCGTTGCACCTTGCTCAACAATCTCCCCCTTTGGAATTGTTGGCAACACACATGCAATTTCCTGTAACTCTTCTCCCCATTTGACAACAATATCAAAGGGCTAATGCAGACTCCCCCTGAGTCCATGCACAACATTCTTAGGCAAAAATTATTACACTTAGCAAAAATCACAAATATGAGCAAAAAGATAAACAAATACACAAATGCTCCCCCTGAGAATGTGATCACGATAGCTAGTCAATTCTTGGGAAGCATGACCACTCCCAATTTATTGTGAAGGTAATCAAAGACTTCCTTGGGCAATGATTTTGTGAAGATATCCTCTACTTGCTCTATTGTTGGAACAAAATCCAACTAAACCTCACCTTTTGCAACTTTCTTCTGTGTACAGCACGCTGTCGCTGTAATAAATTCTGCCTCTACTATGGATAAGGATACTGACTCTTGTTTCTTACTGTTCCACACAACCAACCTATCTCCAAGATAGAATGCACCTCCACTGGTACTCTTTCTATCATAAAGTCTTCTTGGATAAGCACTTTAATCTCTGCTCATCATATTATAATTCCTGTCATACCTTGATTTTACTTATTTAGTATAGTTTGATCAACACGCAACTCTCATTTGCACAAAAATTACTCCCAAATCAAAAATGATCAACTCTTCAGGTAGCATGCATGTGATTTATTTAGCATTTTGACTGCCACCTCCTCCGTGACTGACGACTTTGCCTCGCATCCGTTGTGCAGCTCAATGTCTATGGTTTGTAATGGCTGCCATGAATTTTTTCATCGCCTGCACAGGTATTGACATTAGACCATTACATATAGTGTTGGAGCCTCAATCTACACGCAGTCATCAACACTCAGTATTCTACTTCTTGCTAGGGCATATGTCAGGGCCACTTAATGTCTTAGGTGAACATTCTTCATGTGATTCCAAAGAGCATTTCTCCTTGCTGTGATCAAAGGATTCCTTGGGCAATATATCACATTTCTCAAATAATGCAAGACTTTCTTAGGTGCATAGGCATATTTTCCTCCTTGGTGCTTCACCACCTGGGCGCTATTCTCTCAACGTCTCTGCCTTGCATGTGCCACTTGGCACTCTTGACCAACTAGGTGCTTGTGCCACTGTTTGCTTTGACTCTGGTATCTATTTGATAACGACTACTTCTTTAGAGAAAATTAATGCTCTCTTATTACCTCCACAAACAACTACATTAACTGAAACACGCTTTGAAAACTACACGATAACTCCCCCTGACTACTTGCCTTTCATCCTCAGATAACCAAACAAATACATAGGAGCATTAAAATAAAATTTAAGATTGCTCCTCCTGAGGATGTGCTACCTGGATTTTCTTAGTGCAATAGAGGAGTAGTCTCCTTCAGTCCACACGATTTCCTTTCCTCTTTCTTTCTCCACTCTAGTTTGATTACAGTTTTGGGTTCTTGTTTTGGATTTTCTTTTTTAGTAGCTTGTGCATGTTTTTTGGGAAATTTTCTATTTTGTCTCATTCCATTTGGTTGAAATTTTCTTCCTTGAAATTGATTTGATGCAAATGTACTTCGAAAATTTCTTGCAATGTGCCCAAAATTATGATAGTTATAACATTCTACTGCATAATCCATCAAAGGTGAAAAAACATTTCTACTGGGTGGTTGTCCCTTGTGCATCCTTGATGGATGATTATTTTCCTTTCTTTGATGCACATGATTTCTTCCCTGTCTATGTTGCATTCTTTATGTCTGATGAAATCTATTGTCTTGCCTTAGATTAGATACAAAATTTCTTGGACAAGACCTTGCTATGTGCCCATGACCATTACATTTAAAACATTGCACATGGTGTTCAACAGATGTATTTCTACCAAGATAACTCTTTGATCTATTATTCAATCCACAATACATTGCCTTGTGACCATAATGGTTGCATCTAAAACAATAGCCATTAAAAGCATTATTATGAATAAAGTGAGAGTGATAGAACCTCTTTTGTTGTGGTTGCTTTGTTGTAGATCTCCTTTGAGATTTTTTTCCTTTTGAAGTTTTAGCTTCAAGCTTTTCTTGCTTTGATCCTTCAGCAGTGGAATTCTTCTCTGCAGATTTAGAAGATGAAGGTTGTTCAACTTCATATCCCAGACTAATATTACACATGGGTCTTCTTTGTTGCCTTATCATTTTATCTAGCAGCTTTGTGCTCTTCTCAAATTTGATATTTGTATTGGCATCTTCTAGTTGTTTCCTCAATAAAATAATCTCCTCTTCTTGTTTGCAGCACACAATCTCTTTCTCATTGATCTGTGACCTGAGAGTTTTTTCAATCCTTTTGGACTCTTCTACTTGCAGCTTTAGATCATTAATAACTTTGTTAGATTCCTATTCAAGTTTGCTACATACATCGCCTTTATCATCCAGGTGTGACTTCAAGGCTTCTTCTATTTTCTTGGCTTTATGAATTTGTAAGAAGATATCTTCAATATTATCCCCATATTCTTCCAACTTCTTGGATAGTCTTTTGTTATTTTTCCTTTCTAAACCCAAATCTTCAAGTGCAATGATCAACTCACCTTCTAGATATCCTTCAGCCTCATGGTTTTTATCACATACTTCAGAATTCACTCCTATATTTTCTAGTTCAATTTTCTCTTCCATAGAAATTGAAACTGACTGAGATGCCTTATTGGACGAGGATCTATTCTTCTTACCCATTGTGTACTAATCCAAGATCAACCCTAGCTGAGTTAGCCTGACAAGGGAAACTAGCTCTGATACCAATTGTTAGTCTCACAATGACACTGAGAGGGGGGGTGAATCAGTGCAGCTCTTTAAAACTTAAATTTTCAACTCTTAAATCTGAAACAATGAAAACTTAAAACCAAATAAAGCAAATATAACAAGAGAGCATCACACAACACAAGATATACCGAGGTTCACCGATTTGGCTACTCCTCAAAAATTGACTGTTTGGACTCCCATCCAAATCTAGCCTTTGCAAAGCAACAACTTTACAATCAATTTACCAGCACCCACCTGGAAGGAGCACCAACCCCTGATTTATCTACACCAATAGAAAGGAGAACCAATCCCTGATTTACCAGCACCAACTGGAAGGAGAACCAACCCCTAATTTATCTGCACCAACAGAAAGGAGCACCAACCCCTGATTTACCAACACCAACTAGAAGGAGAACCAACCCTTGATGCCAAGCACCAACTTGGACTTCAATTCTAAAACTATAAGATTGACATATAAATGCCTTCACTTTTACAATACCCTGACTGGTCTATTGCTTACTCAACATCACTCACACATCACAAAACACACACCCTTCTCACTCGCCTCTCACTCACCTCTCGCACTCCTCTCGCGCACTTCACTGAATAAATTCCCACTTAAATTGTCCAAGCAACACTCCTTTTATAACCATCCTTTCTCTTTGTAACTCCAGTTGTAACTCCTCCTTTCAATTCTCATACGCCACTTGTCAATTGTAATGCCTTCTTTATGTAACTCCTTTTGTATATATAGAGTAGGCATTTCATCAAACACGTTACATGCAAATAACTGACACGATTTTCTTCTACCATGACTGTTCGTTTTCTCTTTGCATGTCTGTTCATTTTCTCCTTTGTGCATGCATGCATTTTGGTTTTTGAAAAAGCTTTTTGTTTCTATTTTAACGACTGTTCATTTTCTCCTTCCATGACTATTCATTTTCTCCACATGGGCATGTGTCCATTTCTTTCCACATGTAACGACCATCTTAAATGATTTAAAATCATTAAATATTCCTTATGGGTCCACATCACTATGCAGTCTTTAGTTTTACCATCCTGGTCTTCAGTCGTGAAAATGCGACATGTCGCGATATCGCGACACTTTTGTTTTACTGCCTACCTGGCCTTTTCAAGTCGTGAAAATGCGACATGTCACGATATCGCGATACTTTTGTTACTCTACCTAGATGCCCTTCTTGAGTCATGAAAATGCGACATGTCATGATATCATGACACTTTTGTTACTCTGATTGCCTGCCCTTCTTGAGTCACGAAAATGCGACATGTCGCGATATCGCGGAACTTTTTGTTTCTCTGCCTGCCTGCCATTTTAAGTCACAAAAATGTGACATGTCATGATATCGTGACACTTTTTCTTTCTCTGCCTAGCTGCCCTTTTTGAGTCATGAAAATGTGACATGTCATGATATCGTGACACTTTTTCTCCTTGCTCTTTCTCTTTGCTTCGGCCCGCGAAAATACAACATGTCGCGATATCGCGACACTTTTTCTCCTTGCTCTTTTTCTTTCCTTTGGCCTGTGAAAATACAACATGTCGCGATATCATGACACTTTTTCTCCTTGCATTTTCTCTTCTCTTTTGACCGCAAAAATGCAACATGTCACGATATCGTGACACTTTTTCCTCTTTGCTTTTTCGCTTCTCTTTTGCATATGGGTCACTTCGGTCTTATTGGAAAACCTGTAACAACTTCACCCAAACATCAAAAACATCCTCATAAGCATTTAACATCACTGTACATACTCTGAGTAACCTCTGAACTTCTATCCACTGCATCAACCAATATTTCTGACTGTGTTGACAACAATGACAATACTGTCACTGCACCTTGCTCAACAGCCACCCCTAAAGTGAAGGCCCCCAAAACTGAATTTTATTCTATACTAAATTATTAATAAAATATCGAGTGTTCTTTTTATTTGCATGTCTAGAAGAGTGATTGTGTGAGCTATCTAGGTAGATGTCTGTAGGAGCTTGGGCCCACTCCAAGAAGTAATCCTCCCTTATTGTTTCTTTCATTTACTTATGTTGTGTGTTTCTTCCTTGTTTTAATTATTTTTTCAAGTGTGTTTATTTCTTGCTTAATTTATTTCTACAAGTGTGTTTATTTCTTGCTTTATTTTTGTAATGTGTTTAATTTTTGCAATTTCCTTATAGTTTTGTGTTTACTTTTTATAATTTTTATTTTAGTCATGTATTTGATAATGATAATTTAATTTACTTTTCCTACAGTTTTAGTTAGTATTTATTTTCTTGCATTTAATTATTATTGGTTTGGATGAATTGAACTACAGGAACAACACACACCCCACAAAACCAAGGACACATAGGACTCATATCCTATATACCACAAGCCTATATTTTGCATAGGTACTCAACAAGTTTATGAACTCCCAAATTGATAAATTAAATGGAAACAAAATAACTATTTTTAGAAATACCATTTTTTCTCACCATTTTGGCACCATTATTGGGGAGTGCCAAATGTAGTATTCTAGGATCTTTAGTTTAGTTAGCCTAAAATTAACTATTCATACTACCTCACCGATAGATACCCTACCTAAGAGTGCATTAGTCCTAACCCTAATTTGCCTATGCTATTAGCCTATCTGAACACTATTTTTCATAATATCTCTAACCCTAAGCCTTTTCTAACCATTTTCTCAAAACCCTAATTGATATTTAATTGTGTCAACACCATTCTAAGTTTAAAAGGAACTAACCTAATCTAGAGGTTGGATTGAATTTGCTTTTGATCCATCCAATGTTGAGTGTCGAGCTATGACTATCAGGTGCATGCTTGAATATAAAATTGGAAGATAGACAGTCGTATTATCGAGTAAAACTTTATGTCAATTCAGTGCCCAACACTCACCGATAGATACCCTACCTAAGAGTGCATTAGTCCTTCAAGAACAAGAGGACCAGATGGATATTTTATTAAAAGGGTAGAGGTCACCTCAGAATCACTTGAAATATATTATGATATTCCTTCTAAAGCATCTCAAACACTTCTTGAAGCTACACCATCATCTCCACCTAAAATACCTTGGTATATTAATCCAATATTTCGATAAAATTCCTCTAAAAACAATCCACCAGAGGGATTTTTTTCAAGTTTTAATTCAAGATCTTTGCTTTAAATTATATGAACCAAGGGAGATTTATTGAATACCCAACAGTAGTTGAAGATGGAACTATTTCACATTCAAATTTAGAAATATTGTTATAAGATAAGAAAAGGCACCTTGTTAGCTACATTATAAGAAATTATAATAGACCCTACATGACCTCAAGCTATGACTAAAAATGAAGAGGCTTCAACCAATTTTGATTTTTCAATTGAGGAATCAAGAGGAGAGATCAAAATGAAACACATATATTCTACACATATTCCTACTTTTATAGGACTAACAACTGATGAATCTAATCTATTCCTTTTCAAATTTGATGTACTTTTTAGATCAATGGACTATAAATTTGATGCCCAAAAACTAAAACTGTTTCCCTCTACATTAGATGATTCAGCATTACACTAGTTTATTGATTTAGGGAACAAACACATTGCCACCTAGGAGGACATCAAAAAAATATTCCTAGAACAATACTAGGATTTGGTAGGACACAAGATTCTAGGTAAGAAGTTCTAGATATATCCCAAAGATAGGAAGAGTCATTTGAATATTATTGGGACAAATAGAATTTTTAATCCTCAATGATCACCTAATGCAAAACTAGGTGAGAAATCATTGAGAAGCATATTCTTAAGGGGTATCACAAATGAATCCTTAGAAGCCTTAAATTTATTATTGGGAGGTGAAATTTACCAACACAAAATACCATATATTCGATAGTTGTGTCAAAATTATTCAAGAAGAAAGGGTAAACCCATCAATTGAGGAATAAAAACCACTACCTCCATAGATGGGTTTACCACTGCCTGCTTCAGAATTACACTAGTACTGTCAAAATAAGGAAGCAGTACTAGCCTTATTTTTCCAAAAATGTAGAAGAAAACGCCCCAAAAATGAGTGTTTGGAAAATAAAGTGAGATTGTGTGCCATTTATCAAAAGGATAAAAAAATTAGGTTGTGCCCACAAATAGCAAACATAAAATAGGAACCTGAAGTAGAAAAAACTTATTAAATGGGTAATAGGATAATTTGGTAATAGTTTCCTATGTGAAACAATATGCCAGGAGGAGTACCATCCTATGGGGGATCCAATTTATGAACCAAGGAAAAAATCAACCACCCAAAATGGGATGGTGAGGTCAATCACCATGGATGAATTTCACCCAAGGGTCTACTCCTTTCACACATTATCCATGGATTCCATACCAGTAAGCTGGACCATAGTGGCAAAATTACTATACATGGACTTCACCTCCACAAACCACAACACAAACCCCACTATAGCCTAGTTTTCTAGCACCTCCTACTTCTAGGTCAAATTAGCTACCTGCATAAACAAATCCAAATCCAAATAATAAGATAAATCATCCCACATATCAGGTAGACATGAAGATGTTCCCTATGTATCATATTAGAGTATATTGCAATAATGTACAACTTAGATCAAGTAGACAATTAGGAGTAGATCCAACACCTCCAGTAGTGGAGGAAGAGGATGTAGAAGTAGAGGTAGAAGAGCAACAACCTTTAGTAGAAGAGGTGGAAGAAAATGTGACTGCTAAAAAAAAAAAAATGAAAGGGTTCCACCCTTTCCCGAGAGATTACAAGAACCTATAAAGCCAATGCAACTTTAATTTGATATCATGGAAGGGTTGAAAAACCTTACAATTATGATTCTATTTTATCAGGCCATAAGATATGTGTCAATCTACACAAAGCCATTAGATAGTTGTCTTAAGAAACCAAGAAGGAAACCATTGAAAGTAATTAATGTGGTAGGTTAGTTGATTTAATGTTAGGAAAAACCTATAACCCAAAGTACTCTGATCTAGGAATCCTAATTTTAACAGTTCAAAATGCAGGATTAAAGTTACCCAACACATTAGTAGATCTAGAAGCTGTTATAAATATCATGTCCCAAGAAACCATGCAAAAACTACAACTCAAAAATATGAGGTCAACCAAAATAGTTCTATAATTGGCTGATCAATCAACAATACTCCCAAAGGGAATTCTAGAAGATGTGATTGTAATAATAGATGCATGGGAGTATTTGGTAGAATTTCTAGTCTTGCAATCTAGATTTAGATTGGGTGGTTATCCACTTATATTAGGCCATCCTTGATTGGCTACAACTGACACTTACATAAGTTGTAGGATAGGACAAATGACAATCTCAAATGGATAGAATATTAAAAATTTAGTCATTTATCCTCATACATAGTCCACTGATATGTGGGGAGAACCATATTATGAAGTTCTAGATGTTGATTCCTTGTCAATGCTTCAACAAGTAATGGACCTAGATGAGGTAGAGGATGAAATCGATGAATATCAAGTCAAAAAAAAAATTCCAATGAGAATCCTCACATCCTCCTATAGAATCTCCACTTGTAGGTAGCAAGGAAAATCATGTCAAAAAGATAGAGGTAGAACGTAGAAGAATATTTGATATTGACCATGCATTATCAACTATTCAATAGGAAAATTTGAAAGAAATACTAGTCAAAAATCAAACTATTTTTGTGTAGGACTATAAATACACGAGGGGGATTGCACCTGAAATATGCATGCATAGAATTTATTTGGAAGATAATGTAATACCAGTAAGACAACCTCAAAGGATAATGAATCCAACAATAAAAGAAATAGTCAAAACTGAATTACAAAAACTTTTTTCAACTGGATTTATTTATCCTATATCAAATAATCAATGGGTTTCATATTTGGTTGTAGCACCCAAAAAGAATGACAAGTGGCATATTTTTATGGATTACAAAATGTTAAATAAATCCACTATAAAATACCATTTTTCCCTACCATTCATTGACCAAGTCCTCGACACCTTGGCAAGACAAAAATATTTTACGTTCCTTGATGTTCAAATTCAAATAGGGGATGAGGACCAGGACAAAACCACTTTTACCTATCCTTGGGGTACTTTTGCTTACCGAGTCTTACCATTTGGATTATGTAATGTATCTACCACTTTCCAAAGAGTGGTTCTTAACATCTTTTTAGACATGTTTGGAGAGACTGTATAAGTCTATATGAATGATTTCACCATTTGCGGTGAAACTTTTGAAGAAGCTATTAATTATGAAATGGCTAAGGGTAAGCCATGTTAATGATGAAATGGCTAAGGGTAAGACATGTTAATGATTAAATGGCTAATGTTAAGCCATGTTAATGATGAAATGGCTAAGGTTAAGCTATATTAATGATGAAATGGCTAAGGTTAAGCCATGTAGATGATGAAATGGCTAAGGTTAAGCCATGTAGATGATGAAATAGCTAAAGGTTAAGGCATGTAGATGATGAAATGGCTAAATTTTAAGCCTTTTTAACAATGAAATTATTGTTGTGATGAAGCCATGGGTGGCATGGAATGAATTTGATGATGATGAGGTTGGTGAAGAAATGATTGTGAATAAAGAAGAGGATATGATGTATAAGGACTATGGATGGGTGGAATCATAGGAATGGAATGGGTTGATGAAGGTATGGGAATTAAAACCACATAATATTGTGGTACCCAATAGGGGATTTGGGTAATGAATATGGGATGAATGGAAATTTGTTGAATAGAATTGGAAGGGTTGGTGACTGAAGTAGTAGGTGTGTTTGTTATATTTTTAATTAAATTATTTTGATGTAATATAAAATATTATATTTATAAGTCAAATAGAGGTCAAAAAATGGTGGTAAAGGGCTAAAGTAGGCCATTTGAATGGTGAGAAAGGGTGATTGTGGATAAGTGGGTAGGATTTGGTGTCTACAGAAGCTACAACTAATATGGAGAAAGTACTCCAGCATTGTCAAGAAATAAACTTATCCCTTATTAATGAAAAATATTTTATGTTAATGTAAGGGATAGTTTTAGGACACCATATCTCTAATGAAGGGGTTAAAGTAGACAAACAAAAAAATAAAGTGACTAAAAATATATCGATTCCCCAAATAGAGAGATATGTTCATAGTTTTCTAGGCTCTACTGAATATTATTGGTAGTTTATCCAATATTTTAGCAAAACTACCAAACAATTGCAAACACTATTGACCAAAAATGCTTTTTTTTTTTGGAATAGTGAGTGCGAGCAAGCATTCTATATTTTAAACAAAAAACTAACAACTTCTCCTATGATGATAGGTCCAAATTGGAACCTCCTCTTTCATATTTATGTTGATGCATCCAATAATTCTATAGGGGCAAAATTAGGACAAAAGGATGGAGATGAATTTTGTGCCATCTATTATGTCAATAAACATCTTATGGGTATGGATTTCAAATACACTATCACAAAGAAAATGTTCCTTATAGTAGTTCATGTTATAAAAAAAAATTGCCACTATATCATAGGTTATAAAATATTTGTGCACATAGATCATACAACCATCATATATCTAATGAATAAGCTTGTGGTGAGTGGTATAATTATTAGGTGGCTTTTACTTCTGTAGGAATTTGATGTAACCATTGTTGAAAAACCCGATAAGGATAATATTGCAAATTTTCTCTCTAGGTTAATTTCTCATGACAACACTACCATTGAAGACCGATTCCCAGATGAGAATCTCTTTTCTCTTCATGAAAAAATTCCATGGTACATAGATATGGATAATTACTTAAACATCGATCAAATATCTCCTACTCCCTCACCTTGATAATCTCAAACTTTGATTGATAAGAGTGCAACCTTCTCATGGATTGATAGTTGCCTATTTAAAATCAGGCCTGATCAAATCATGTGTAGATGTGTTGCAAAAAATGAAACCATAGAAATTATGAAAGCTTGTCATGATGAACCATACAGTGAACACTTTGCAGGGAAGAGAACTACATTTAAAATTTTGTAGGTTTGGTATTATTGACCCTCTTTGTTTAAATATGGATTTAAATATGTCAACCAGTGTGACCAATGTTAGAGAATGGGTAGACCAACTCCAGTGATGAAATACCACTTTAGCCCCATGTGTGTGTTGAACCATTCAATAAATAGGGAATGGATTTTTTTGTGCTAGTTAATCCACAGTATAATGGTAAAAGGTATATTTTGGTATGTACTAACTATATGCTAAGTTATTTGAAGTGTAGACACTAAAAAATGCAAAATAAGATATCATAGCACAGTTCCTGTATGAATTCATTTTTACCAAGTTTGGTGTTCTTAGGAAGATTACCACTAACCAAGGGATCCAGTTCACCTAAAAAATGATACATGAATTGATAAAGCAATATCAAATCCAACACAACAAGAACACCCCTATCATCCATAAGCAAATGGGTAGGTGAAGGTCATAAACAAAGATTTGGAGAACATTTTTTCCAAAATAGTGCAACAACACAATAAGGACTGGGTAAACACCTATTTAAAGTAGTATGGGCATATCACACTATCTAGAAAACCACTATGTAATTTACACCATTTCAATTTATGTATGGAAAGAACGCCATGATGCCAATCAAGTTTGAAATTAAAATCTTACGAACTGTTGTAGAGCTGAAACTAAATCTAGAAACCGTGCAAAAGGAATTAAATCACCAACTGAAATAGCTAGATGAATATTGGTAATATGTACTACAACACATAGAAATTATACAGAAGTAGAGGTCCATGTGGCATGAACACCATATATGACAAAAATAATTGAAGTAAGGAGATTGAACATTACTTTTATAATTCCTAATTCCAAGATTGCAAGGGAAAAATCATGCAGAGGTGAATGATATCGTATGAAGTGGTTGAGGTAATTAATAATGCTATTTTCCATATCAAAACCATCAAAGGTAGTGGTAGAATTATAATAGTCAACAACCACCACTTACTTTTGTATCATGTACCTTAAATCCATGCAATTGGCTCAAACGTAGGCATAGGGGAGACCCCATTTGATAAAAATATTTCAACAATTTGACAAACACTTATGTGTTCATGGAAAAAAAGGTTTATATTTTTCCTATTTTGCAGGGTTACTGGACTCATGTGCAATCTATAGGTATCTGGGCAACTATGCCTAACAGACATGAAGCCACAATACCTATTGTTGTTTTACTTTTTGTGTGTTAATTTTTTTAGGATATGTGGACTCAAATGCAATCTATAGGCAGTCAGATTAAACTAGGTCTATCAAGCATGAAGCCATGTTGCCTCATATTTTCTATTTTTGATAAGTGTAGTAGTACAAAGAAGGTGCCACATTTTCATTAGAAGCACATAATCTATGATCAGACATGTATATAGGTGTTTATTTCCTATCAGAAATAACACACCTATACTTGGGTTAAAATAAAGAGGTGATACCGAGTGTTTTTAAAATAATAATAATAAGGTGCATGTATTCCTAAAGGCAGTGGGTGCCTATCTTCCAAACACAGATGGTGCTTGTATCCATAAAATATATAAAGACACCTATATTCAACACATAACAGGTGCCTGTATTCATAAAATAGAGAAAACATATGTGTATCCCAAAACCAACAGGCACATGTATCTAGAAAAACAAATAAAAGGCACTTGTATTCCCAACACAGGGTGCTTGTATCTATAAAAAATAAAGAGGGGTGCATGTATTCCAAAAAAAATATAGTGTCTATATTCGATATAAAATAAGTAGTGGGTGCCTATATCCAGAAGCAACATGCACCTATATCCAATGATGATACCAATATCCATGCATAGTCAATGAAGTCAACCTTATCATGGAACATAGTACGCCTATTTTTTATTTTTGATGATGGAATATGTTTACTTCTCGATATTTGATTGTCGAAGTCCAAAAATTCCCATAGGTAACATATGCATACTATTGAGACATAAATAAAACAATTTACAAGGGGTACATGTGTCATCCCATGGTAAAATAAAATAATCACATTTTTCTTTATTTTTTGCATGAGACCTCGAAACTAATAAAAATATAGTACCCAATAATATTACTTTTATAAGATAATTATGCATAGATACATGCATGTTATTGATTCACCTCAGTCCACTATCATCACACTTTGATCAATCAAGTTACACCACCAGGAATTTACATATCATTATTAAAAAAAAATTACCCATGTATGTACTGATTTTTCTATTATATGTGTAATGTGCCAACACATGCCCCATGAAACTATTGTCCATTCATGCAACCCTAGGTTCTACAATGTGACATGTGGCACCAATAATGCATTGAGGTGGTTATATCCATATCCAATTGTATCCCGACACATAAATTAAGATTTAATTACGTAAATTTTATAATCACTACTAATTATGGGAATATAAGTGTCTTGTATGCATGGATACAGTTGCATGCTTCGGTATATTTAAAAATAAATTAAAGTATATATTTTAAACCAGAGAAAAACTAGAAGAATAAAGTAGATGATGCCATGGGAGGACCTTTGATAAATCATGACTGAAGAAGTATGAGCCTAGGGACCTCTTGGACATAATTGGTTTTCTCTAGGAATAGTTCAAGGCTACCTGGTGGATGGATTACTACCACCTAGTCAGCCAAGATCAGGATCTTGCAATGGTACAAGAATTTTTAGTCTCCATGGATGATGGTGTTTTCAGGATGCATGAACTGGTCATAAAGTCATGGAAGAGTAAATTGTAGAAGTTAATTACCTCCCATGCATAGGAGATCAAACATACAAGGACAACAGTATTGGGTGTTGCACTCAAATATTTTTTAGGTAAACCACTATGTAGTTAATGATATATGGGTTACCAATTTAGTATATCCTTGAACTATGGTGGTAGGTATTCAAGCAAGTGGTAAGGATTTTCACTTGCATTAGAAAATACTCATGGTTAAATGCTAACCACCATCAATTTATAAATAACCTGTTGCATAGGGATAACATTATTTTCCTCTATTATCTGATGTGTACCCTAAAGGATGAGGCTAGTTGATACCAGGTAGGCACAGTGATGTAGGACATCATGGGATGATTCAATCCTAATTCAACGTACAGAGGTATATAGGGCTACACTAGTAACTGAAGAGGATATTACTGCATCAAAATTGACTAGTGGATTATAGGAATATGAAGAGGATGAAGAGGTAGAAGTACCTTTCTCCCACGATAGCAAATATAAAGATATTAGAGTAGGCAAAATCTGGCCCCTTCTAGGCAATGCCATCACCTACCTCCCAACATAGCCACTCTACAAGGGAGGTAGAGTAGGTTGAACTAAGCCCATCACAAGCAATGTCATTGCCTATCTCCCAACACTTGAACTAGGAGATAGAACAGACTATCTCAAGCCTATTTCAAGAAACATCACCACCAGTGACCAGGAGTAGAGTGACAATGAAATCTCTAGTAAATTATAGTTTGTTAGGGGATGATGAAGAACACATGACAAAAGACAAACCTGTCATCTAGGTATTGCAAGGCATGTCATCTATTGAAGTGCCCCAAAATAATTATTTGAAGGAATACCTTCAGGACCAATTGAAGGACATGAAAGAGCAATATTCCATATAGGAGAAGAGATTCAAAGTAGAACAAGATAAATTCTAGGAGTCTCAATGAGCTGCAATAATAAAGCAACAAGAATCTAACAAAATTGTGTGATAATTGCAAGTTGAAGAACATGATACAAAAATTGTAGTAATTACTGGATACCAAATCAGATCGAGTTGATGTTGTTGACAGATGGATTGGGTCATGGACCCAAGTTTTTTCTCTATAGATTTGGAGGAGAAGGTGGTATCTATGGGGGCATTACATTTTTATGCTAGGAGGGAATAAAATACCTAGATGTTCGATGCAAGGGACCAATTAGAAGCCCTTATGGTGGATTCTTACCAAGAACAAGGGAGTCATATTTCATAGAGTGAGTCCCCTATGGTTGAAATATTGGATAGTAAGGCTAATGAATCAACTAAGAACTCTATGGTTATCCAATCATTGAGTCAACCTGATATTGACCATTAAAAGATTACCTAATCAAATGGGGACTCTATAGTACATGTGGACATTACCCAGTTAGTTGGTAAATTGCATGTATAAGATATAGCTATCCAGTCAACTAAGAATCCAGAGGAGCAGGATGATGTGGGTCAATAAAAGGAATCAACTAATCCCTCAATAACTACATAGTTAGTTGGTCAACCATCAATTGACCAAACCATGATTGGTCAGTCTAATGAGAAACTAGAGGCTGAGCCTCTTGTTTACATGCCACTAGAATAGGATATATAGTAAACAAAGTCATCAAATATCTAGGAAATACCACATCTATGGAGGAAAGTGATGATTGGTCTTTTGGTGCCACCAATGGATGTAGAAACCTTGAGACCTATAAAGAAACTCTAGCCAAATTCTAAGGCAAAGTGACCACCTTAAAGGATACCAAATGCTAAGCCCAAGAGGCCACCACAAAGAAGAAAGAAGGCACAATAGGACCCCAACTATAATGATGAATGGGATACATCAATGAAATCCTTTACAAGCCATCAATAACAAGTGGTAGATCTCAAAGAAATTTTGAAATAGATAAAGAAAGAATGAAAAGCCCACATGTATATGGCTAGGGAGCCAAGCATCAGCATTAATCCTACCTGACCAAGACAAATTTGGGCCATGTATATTTCTGATGGTGGTTGTCCATCAAGGATGATGGAATTTTATCAATAAATAGAGATGTATGAAAAGGAGTTCATGTTCATGATGCTTCCACCAGTCAGAGAACCTAAATATTTGCTATCTGATGATGACAAGTATGATACATATGATGCAAAACTTGATCTATATAGAGACAAGTATGATACATATGATGCAAAAATTGATCTATATAGAGAATAACTGTTGAAAGCTCAAAATTTGATACATCATGGTTTCCACCATGGGATATGCCAGAGATCACAACGATAGAGTGGGTATTTAAAAATCATTTCTACTAGAAGCAAGTTGAACCAAATTTACAAAAGGATGCAGACAAAATTTAGCACAAGAAAGCATTATAAATAGAAGAAGATACCAATTATCCCAAGAAACGTGGTAAGCATAAATGAGACAAAGAAAAGGAGAAAGCCACAACTCAAGAAATGAAATGCTGGAATAGGAATTATTGGAAGGCTATTGTTAAAACTAAGGATTATCAGCAACATATGCCATGAGGACATGGTAATACTTAGGTATGAGGGAATCATGAGCACTAGAATTACTCATTTTTTATGCATGTTTTAATGGGGTATTGTGTGGTATTATTAACATTAGAAATGTATTTTTGTGACATTATTGCATGTATTTAATAGAAATTGACGTATTATTCTTAATTGGTATTTTTAGTGGAAAATGTGTGTAGATGTGATATTTTGTTGTTTTTTGCACCTTTTAATTGAGGTCCCACATGGAATTGGCATTGATAACACTTGTAATATGTTTGAGGAATGATAGGTAATTTGACGAAGATAGTGGCATAGGATAAAAGTGTCCAAATTCACTAAGGTATGGTACTTGTATCTTTACCATAGGCTAGAATATGCCTATCTTCCAATGATATAACAAGCACCTATATTCTAGTGATAGAAAAAGTGCTTGTATTCTAGCAATAGGTTGAAAGGTGCTTGTATTTTGGTGACAGAGTGAGTGCCTATCTTTTGGTGACCCAAAAAAAATTTAACTCTCAGAGAAACAAAAAGGGTCTATATGCAACACCTTTATCCTGGTGATAGACTGAAAAGGCACCTGTAGTCCATTGATAGGCCAATAGGCACTAATATCTGATGGAATAAAGTGCATGTTGACTATTTGACTTGAAGACCATGCGTAATTTTAGAAATGTATTGTTGTAAAAACTTAGGGAGCATAATTGTTAACTTAAAAAGATTAATTTTAGCATGGTCACTCTTTTATTAGACACCAACTAAAATTGTGCATGAACCAACCATTGTAAATAACGTGAAATGATTAAATTAGAATAATCTAATTTTGTAACATGGGATGGTCACATTCTATATAAAATACAGGTCACCCCTGAAGTGATGGTCCCCAAACCTGAATGTTATTTTGTACTACATTATTAATAAAATCTTGAGTGTTATTTTTATTTGCATGTACAAAAGAATGATTGTGTGAACTAGTTGGGTGAATGTTTGCAGGATATTGGACCCACTCTAGACGGTAATCATTGCCTATTTTTGCTTTCATTTATTTATGCTATGTTTTTCTTCTCTATTTTAATTATTTTTGTAATTTTGTTTATTTCATACTTAATTTATTTTTGCAAGTGTTTATTTCTTATTTTATTCGTTTGTGCAATGTGTTTAATTCCTACAATTTCCTTTTAGTTGTGTGTTTACTTTCTATAATTTTCATTTCAATTATGTTTTTTATAATGATAATTTAATTTATTTTTTTGACTATGTCCACCAAAATCTCCTCTGCCACATCCCCAACCGTATTTCCAATGAGTTCAACCAATGCCTCTTACATCCTTTCACAAATGATGAAATCAAATCAACTCTATTCTCCATGTCGCCTGATAAAGCCTTAGGTCTCAATGGGTTTCCCATCCACTTTTTCCAAACCTTCTATTGAATTATTGGGCATGACATCTACTCCACCATCTACTTCATCCAAAATTCTAGGAACATCCCTAGGGACGTCAATTCAACCTTCATGGATCTTATCCCCAAACAAGCACATTGTATATCCCTTTTCTAGTTTTGGCCTATCAACTTATGTAATGTACTTTATAAAATTTAAACCAAAACTATGTATACTAGAATGTGGGAAGTCCTCCACCTCATCATTGACCCTTGCCAAGGAAGCACTATCCAAGGGAGGAATGTCATGGATGGGGTCATCACAATTCATGAGGTGATTCATTCCATATCCAAGAGCAAGAAAGCAATTTTCCTCCTCTAGCTCAATATGAATAATACCTTTGACCATTTATCATGGGACTTCCTCCTTATGGTTCTACTCAATTTTAGGTTCCATCTATAATGGGTTTATCTAATCAGAGCATACATATCCTCGACCTGGTTTTTGTTCATCATCAATGGGTCCATAGTAGGATACTTCAGAAGTAGTAGAGGGATCAGATAAGGAGACCCCCTATATCCATGCCTCTTCATAATTTTATCCAAAGCCCTAGGAATAACTCTTAAATCTACTCATGCTAATGGTTCCATTTCAAAATCAAACCTACCTCCCATCTTGAATCGGTCACACACCAGCAATTTATTGATGACACTATTTTAGATACCTTGACTTCGGTGGTAGAGGCTAAAATCATTAAATCCATTCTCAACCTTTATGAGAATGCAGTGGTCCAAAAATTTAATTACACAAAAATCAAAATATTCTTCATTAACATACCCCCACCCACCCATGTCAAATTTGTCAAGTCTTCCAATGTCCCATTGGTAATCTACCCACTTATTACCTCGGCCTTCCTCTCTTTATTGGTATTCCTTTTGATAACATGTGGAATAATGTGGTTGAGAGGCTCCTTAAAAACCTTTCATGATGGAATTGTGCCCTCCTTATCTAATATTATAAATCCACCCTGGTCAAAACATGTCTCCAAAGCATCCCAGTCTACTTCCTATCCATATTCAAAGTCCCATCATCAATCTGCTCTAAGATTGAGTAAATTCAAAAAACGTTTCTTTGGACAGGACTGGAAAACAAAAATAGATATCACCTTGTTGATTGGGATAGAGTATGCAGGCCCAAATATCAAGAGGGGATTGGCCTAAGAAGAATTAGCAAGATGGACCTTACCCTCATTTCCAAATAGACATGGAAAATTGCGATCAATGTAGACTTGGAGTGGGTCTCCATTGTCAAAATAAAATACATGCAACATTTTAATCTCATGAAGGATGACCCCGCCTATAGGCTACTTTTGGAACTCAATCACAAAAACTAAATAAAATATCTCTAAAGGCACCATATGGAAGTTTTGTAATGGGAAAACCATTAACTTTTGGCTTGATCCTTGGATCCTCAAACAACCCCTCATTTTTGACCCCACCCTTGCCCACCTTAAACCTTTCACTAACATCCTCTTTGGGTGCAAGGTTACCAACTTCATAGCTTTATCCTTTGGAAAACCCACATGGAAATCCATTCCCACCTCCTTCCTATCTCCCAACCTCCACAATTTCACTTCCACCCTAACCTCCATTCTGCATACTTTCATCATTCCCATACCTAGTGTTACCCGTGATACTACTTTTTGGAAAGAATGTGATGATGGTGAATTCACGATCAAATCTATCTACCTTCTAATTGATAAAACCATTCATTGCATCATCCCCATTAATTCCATATTTATTAAGAACCTCATCCCCAAAATTGGTTTCTTTTCCTGGTTAGCTACATGAAACAAACTCCAAACTTTGGATAACCTCATACATCATGGGATCTAGCTTCCCAATCGATGCTATCTTTGTATATCTGAGTGGGAATTAGTAAGTCACCTCTGTCTTGAGATTTCCTTTTTTAACTCAATTATGAGCTCAATCCTTACCATTTTCAACATTGCCTAGACCCACCCCCACACTCTGATTGATATTTTTAACCAATGGCCAAACCCCTTCAAGAACCCCAAATTCAAATCCCTATGGTCAATCTATCTCCATCATGTTTTTTGGTAAATTTTGCTAGAGCATAACAACCATGCTTTCTTGAATTCCCCTAGGGATCCCTCCATGATTTCCAATAGGATCCTTACCTTCACCACTAAAAATTCTTCCTTGTGCCCATGCTCCAGACCCCCAAGCCTTGGGATTGAAGCCTCCATTGTCTTCATTCTCCACCTCTCCATGGACCCCATCATCTCGCCCAACCACCCAAATCTCGAGTTAATTCAAAATGGAACCCTCCCCCAATAGGTTGGCTTAAGCTAAATTTTTATGGCTCCTCTAGAGGTAACCCTAAGCCACCTAGTGGAGGCAAAATCATCATAAATCATGCAAGAAACATAATCCTTACCTATTTTGAGAATATTGGCACTCTCAATAATCATGTTGTAGAAGGTAAAGCTCTTTACTAAGGATTATTAATCACAATTGGTCTTCAATGCAATTTTATGGTCGAACGAGACTCATTAAACATTATCAACTATTCTAAAACCAATAAGAACCCTGGCTAAAGGGTAAGTAACATCATCTCTAAAGTCATATGACTTCTCCTCGGTCATCCTAAGACTATTGTGCAACATGTGTTCAGAGAAGCCAATGGAGTTGTAGACTCATTGGCCAATCGAGGCCACTTTGTGAGGTCCCTCAATATTTTATATAATTATTTACCTATAGATCTTCTTGAAATTGTATCCTAGGACCACCTTGGTCCCTGATCCCCAGCCCTCTTCTTGGGTGTCTGGCCCTTTGGTCGATGTTACTGTCCATATGTCATCGCCTTCTCTACCCATGTATCACCCCTACTAGTTCACCCTTAGCTACCTCTCAACTCCCTCCCCCTATTGATCCATGTGTAACTTATCCACCCATACCTCTACCCCCCTTGATCACTGTTAATCATCCATCATAAACCTTTTCCACTACTTGCACTAAGTCCCAATATCCACATCATATTGGTTTCCAAACCCATGATATCTTGTATCACCTCAATAACATGATTTCATCCTCGTGATATTAATCCTTGGGGCCTATCCAATCACCACCTTGTAAAATTTAGAACCAGGACTTGTCACATGTAATTTCCTAATATCGAGCGTGATTCCAAGTGCATCCATATCTGCACAACCTTTGGAAATAATTGTAGAAAAATCAACTTGAATGCTTCAACTTCTCATTCTATGATTATCCACGGTGCCAATGATTATCACCACTTCACCATTATTCCTCCCCCATGTAGCGCTTGAGCGATGTTGACAAGAACACATCCCATGAATTACCACCCTCCACACCCTGCATCATTCCATAGCACCTTAACTCTTGGTATTTTTGGTATGCATGATGGATGTAGTGTTAAATTGAAGTTGTGTCCGAGCACTTTCCATTCACTTAGCCTTACTTGCATCCTTTACATCATAAATCTAGAACCATTTGTACTATTTTCCCCATGGTAATCCTCAAACCGTTGACCTTGAACCTCAACCCTATGGTTGATGATATCCTCCACACTTGCCTCCCCTTCTTAATAAAATTCACTGATAATGAGGATATTACAAACACCATTATCAATTCCAAGGAGTATGGTCGTGTCTTTGTTTGTGACCTAGAGTTTACTATTGATGTTCAACTACTCATGGAGGTGATCGACCTTACTACAGATGGGAGAAGTGTTTGCAGAGACAAATATACAATGGTAGCAAAGCTCAAGTTCTTCCTAGACAAAGGTAAGGATCTCCCCACCACTGATAGGAGCACTAAAAGAACCAAGCTCCCTGGTCCTTGGGACCATGTAATGATTCCCATACTTTAGTTTTTCACTATTGATAAAATTGATTGTACTTTACAAAGCTTCCATATTGCTTTTTTGAATCATTTTAGAGGTAACAAAAAAATCAACATCCTTGATTACCTTTTTAGATCAATTAAGTTGTCCATCACAAATGTTTGCACTGGGAAATACCACTATACTATTCATCAAGGCCTGCATTATATCCTTTACAAGCACACCCTCGATGCCTTTTCTATAACATCTTATATCGACGTTGCCCTCCCACCCCCCTTACCCCTTCAACCTCACTCACCCCTTCACTTACCCCCTTAGCCCCTCCTACCATGCCTCCACTGGAGCTTTCTAGTCTACCCCTAGCACCTCTTTATCTACCCCTGGCCCCTCATAGGCTACCCCACCCAACCCCCCACTATTTGCCCCTTCACCCCCTCCTCCTATCAGCCCACATACACCACCCCTTCCAAGTCTATCAGTAGCTCTAATTTTGAAACCAACATCCAATAGGTCCCTAGTGATGACTCGAACCCCGAATTCCCCTCCCCTACTACTCCTTTAATAAAAATAGAGGCCCTGGAAGTTCCTAAACATAAGCCAAGAGTAGTTAAGTGCTCTTCATAAAAAATTCTCCAAAATACCAGCCCTACCTATACGTGTGCCCCCCCATGGCTTAAAAAGCTCAAAATTAATTCAGCTTCTCCTGCCAAAACTAGTGAGCTAGAAAAAAATTATGATTATTCTCTGGCTAAATCAATTGATGTGGCTAAAAACTCTACTTGGGTGGAGAAAAATATTAACGACATTGGCACTTAGAGACTATTGAACATTACTAGTGATAAGAATTCTCTTTGCAATGTAGTTCTCAATCACTTGGCTAGCTCTATGGCCACCCTCCCTATGGCTACCAAAACTGTTAAGTCCTATAGGATCATCATCCAATAGGTTGTCAAAATTTTCAAGTCCCAGGGGACCATCCTCTAGTAGGTTAAAAATGACCTTGATTCTGCCCACACATAGCTCATTATTATCTTCAAGGATGTAGAGGAGGTTCACACCACCCCTGATAGCAACTAATGGCATTGCATTGAATGTGGTGTTCCACCTCGATATGGGATTAAAACTTGGGATGGAATCATCCCTTCTATTTCATAGATCCTATGGATTTTGTACTTTAGTTTTATCATCATTTTTGACAAAATTTTTGTGTTGGTTGGTAATCCTGATGTAATTAAGTTTTAATTTCAATGTACTAAGGTTTTGGTGTCCCTTCCAAAACCCTTACATGAATGCAATTTTTCGTTACCGACCAAAAACAGATTTACTTTTCCTACAATTTCAATTAGTATTTAATTTCTTACATTTAATTATTGTTGGTTTGGATGAATTGAACTACACGAAAAACACACACCCCACCAAACCAAGTGACACATAGGAATCATCTCCCAAATACTATAGGCATATATTTTGCATAGGTACTCAGCAAGTTTATGAACTCCCATATTGATAAATTAAATGGAAGCAAAATAATTCTTTTTAGAAACACCATTTCCTACTCACCACTAGAATTCTTGAATAGTTGGATATTACACTTAAACACTTGGTTTACTTACAATAAAATCATAGAATATGATATATTCCCCTTTTCCAAATTGAAGCTTTCAGGTGTAGCAAAGGTCTTGATAATTGATTGCCAATGAGATCAAAATCCCATTAAAAATTGGAATGAACTTGTAAAAGCTTTGAAAAATATATTCTATCCCTAAAATAATGGTGAAGACCTCATCTACAAATGGCTTCACTTGAACCAAAAATACAACTTGAGTGTCTAATACTAAGAATCTTAACTAGTGTATAAGATTCAACTATAGGACTCATCGTTAACTTTAAAAGTGGTTTTGAAATAATCCATATTTAGGGATTTGAAATACACCCCTATCACTGCTTTGAATAATTTTTGCAATCAAGCACAGTTTGTAGAGGAGAAAATTTCTAGCCAATCGAGTGGATCTCAATCTTAAAACACTACCAAGGTGCCTAATCAACAACAACAAAATTAACCAGTAAAGAAGAATTCTTCTTGTAGACACCTAAAATTTGCACATGGTCGCTTATTCATCCTTCATGGTTAATTAAATTGCAAAAGCTAAAAAATTGCATTAATTAATCCCAAAACACCTCACATTTATTAAAAGGGTTATGCATAAGCTCCTTGGGTCATTCAAGCCCTTTCCTATGCTTAACCTTGGTCCCCATGCGATCGCCCATCAAAAGCCTAACCATGGTAACCCTAACCTTGGTTTAAAGTTACTTTATCATTAAAGTGCACTTTAGGGGTTAAACACATGTTTAATTAAGCTTAATCAAGATTAATCCTAATATTTTACTCACACATGTGTGCACCCATGACTTTCATAGATATTTAAAGATGCTTGATTTAACCTTGGTTTAACTCGGGATCAACTTAATCAAGGTTAACCTCAACCTTTGCTCACACATGTGTGCACATAGGATATTTGTAGATATTTAAAATATCCCTTTTCAAAGCACATGAAAGGGTGAGTCACCTTACACCTCACCTTTAACCTCACCATAGTTGATATTTAACCCAGGGTTCACTCCACCTCACAAGGGATACCTCACCACCCCTAGCCTCTCCAAAAGGCTATAAATAGTAGTACTTTTCCTCATAAATCCATCCACCTCATTTCATATACCAAAACTCTATCAAAATTACATCAAATTTCCATCCATCAATCAACCATCAAATCAACATGAAAACCACACCTTTTGTACCCTTTTGTGTGCTTTTTTTATAGGTTTTGATAGGTATGGGAGCACATCCGGTGTCGATCAGGAGCTGCTACAATCATAGGACAACACCATCTATTAGATCCAAAAAATACAATTATAGGCTCGATTGTTAGGCACCCAGTGATCCAATCCAGTCACACCCTAGGGTACGAATCTGGCTAGAGTCCATTTTAAGTGATAGAAAGTTACAAAATCCTTCTATTAGGTAATATTTACTGTTTATTAGCACTTACTATCAATTAAAATAACTACTATATTTAGCATATTTTGTCTTCATAACTATGATATTTGATCCATGATAGGTCCCCAAATGCACTAACCCCATTTTGTAGGTCATACAGGTCTGGAGGATAGGTTTGATCATTGGTGGCTCTCTTGCATTAAGCCCACCCAAATTTTATTATCCTTGGAAGACCGATCCAGGGCGTAGTCGACCAGTTCACTGAAATAAGAGGGACATTCACCATGTTAAATCCTGCTTTGTAGCCTTCTAAGGTAGATTTATAAAAAGGAAGACCCCTTGTAACCCATTTTGAGAATAAATAAATTTTATGGAATTTACACCCATTTTCCATCGAGTTCATTCTAGCATGCTTGACGGAACTCTCGCCTTATTTATTTCTTATTAGTTATCTCATTTTAGTAGCTAGCTAATTTTGACTATTTTATGTGCTACAGGTGACCCAAAACCCAACTGAAACTCTACCAAAATCCTAAAAACACTATTTAGATCTGAGATAGCTATTTTTTTTGTCAGTAAGTTAGAGTTTCTAGGTAGGGTGTGATCCAAATCAGTTGCTAGGTACCCGACGATCCAAACAAGCACTCCCAAAAATGGTGTTGGAACCAGTTTTGGTACATCCCACAATAACTATAGAGTTGTAGGTAAGTATAGGGGACTTATTTACCCCAATTTGGTATTGCTATACCCCTTACTAAAATACAAACTCCATAGGCTATAAAACACCTAAATAAACTGGCATCCTCAAAAGGTATAATCAACCCTTCTTTGTGAATCTAGAACTCTTGTAAAACTCGACACCACACCACCTTGTAATATTGTTTTAGCAATATTTTTTACCACACCAACTTGCTGATATATTGATTCTCTTAGCCTATTGTAAAATATGACACCACACCACCTTGCAATATTGATGTCTTGTTTGTGTTTAGAAAAAATTGATATCACATTATCTTACTAACACTTTTTTGTTTCTATCCTTCTTTTAAAATTCAGCACCGCACCACCTTGTAACATTGCAAAATTTGGCACCATGCCACCTTGCAAAATTGCTATCTCTTGAACTCTTGCAAAATTCAACACCATGCCACCTTTGTAAAACTTGTCTTTATTTCATATTTGGATTTCTTAGGCACTTATTCTATCCATAAAAGGTAATATACTATTATTTGTGGTTGCAGGTACTTATCTACAACAAGATTTACTATCCTAAAGCTCAAATCCAGTTTGAAATCACAATTTTACTAGATTTTCTAGGTAGGGTATGTCCCAACTCAGTCCCTAAGTACTAAAATGCTGAAATAGAAGTAAATTTGAACCTCTAAAATACATTCAAAATGACTTTTATAAGTTGGAGATATAGGTAAAATCTTTAAAACTTACCTGTTTGGTTCAAAAATAGTATAATTCAAAGGGATTGTAAATCATCTTGTTTATATTTTGTGAATACATCTAGTGTTACAAAACTCATTGTGCATAGTTATTTGCATTTGCTTTTGGTTTTCAAAGGGAATTTCATTTTCAAAAACAAAATAAAATTTGAAGGAAAAGGTTGCATCATTATTTTTGTTTTCCTTTTCTTTCTCAAAAAGGTATTTTACTTTTGAAAAGACATTTCCTATTTTATCATATTAGAACACACACAATTCACTTTAAACTTAAAAAATGGTAAGATTGGATTTCATCATCAATCCCCACTTGATACTGATGATGTTGGCTTTCATCTCCTTCCACCAGCTCACCCCCTACACACCTTAGTAGCCCCCACAAGTGGTTTTCTAGACTTCATCACTATAAAATCCCCTAATCTTAAGAGATCCTCGAGGTAGGTTAGGATTAGACACCCCACTCATAGGGCTTCATTATAACTAGTGAGTGTGCAACTATCATTATTGAATAATCCCACCTGAGGGTGAAGTGAAATCATGGGTATGCAGGTAGCAGGTCTTAGAATTTCTATAGAGGATTTTGCATTTTGGTGCATCTTGCTTCCCTTAGGATTTTTAAGTCATTACCTCCATTAGACACCATTCACTTGTTTGCATACAATTACCCCTTGTGTGCCTTTGTACATAAGAGGAGATTGTTTGTAAACACACCTATTTTTATAATACACCCATCACACCCTCTTTTATTTTAGTTTTAGGGATATTCCAATACCAAAACACACTTTACAAAATTTTATTTGTTTCCATTTATTTCTTGCTATTGATTGGATTTCTCTCACAAAACACATAAAAATAGACTTAAAAATTCATTAAAATAGGTTTCCCACATCTCTGGGCATAGCTCCAACACTTCTCTATTTCTATTACCAGTTTTAGATAAATTCATTGGGTACCCTATGACCCAAACCAGTCACACCCTACCCTATGACCCAAACTTCTATTCCACATAAAGGTCTGGTTACTTCTAGAACATCATCCTGGTTACTCTTACACCTCATATTTGGTAGAAACTTAGGTTTTAACAATATGTTACCCTTCGATCAGTGTCCTTTCCTAATGCCAAATATTACACACATATTCCTAGCTATGGAAACTTTTCCTATGCTACTTCCTCCACAAACCATTTTGCAAGTTCATCTAGAGGATACCACCTCTACCTAATCTTGACATTCATCCATGTTTTCTTAGTCCAAGGATGGTATTTCACCTCTCTTCTCATCAACACAACTAAGATCCATGAACCTTCTCACACTTTGATGATGACCTTCTATCAATTTTTGATCATTCAAGCAAGACAAATCCATATACTTCTTCTCCTCTTCACCATAAGCATCCATCTATCTCTTCTCACATGGGCATTTGAAGCTCATACATCCCTCTTCACCTCTTGAGCCTACCTCATAGGTCGATCAATAAAATTTCATCTTATGATCAATACCTTATGTTTCAAGCTAGCTATATCATTCTATCCATGAGTTCTCACATGAACCCCATGCTCTCATTTCTACATTTATCTCCCCTGCATTGTAATCACTCACCCCAAACATCACCTTCTCCTCCTCTTATTTCTTCATCATGGTTTCTATTTTATATCATACAATCTACAACCACCCCATCATAACATAATCATCCCTTATTCTCACTTTCATCCTCTCATTCTTATTTGTATTTGCTCTCTTATCAATTATCACCCACCAGGATGGGTATTCATGTGCATCCTACCTTTACACCATCATCTCCACCATTACTTTCATCCATTGATTTGAAATCCATCTTGGCATGTGTTGACAATCTTGAGTTATACCTAAGCCACTATAAATATCATAGATCCACTCATCACTCATTCATGACATATTATTTGATGCTTTCACTTCCACCAATCTCTCCTCCTCAAGAGTGAGATCCTATACAACCTAGGCATGCATCCACTCCACCCCTACCTATTCCACCTTTCACTCTATCATCGTATCTCATTAATTCCACTCATCCTGTATTGATTATTCCTAAGCCTCTATCACATAATTTTTAGCAACTACATCATGTCAAACTTCCAATTTTGCCTAAGGTAAAAATAGTTGATCCACATCACTCGAGACCAAAAGGTTAAAATGAGTACCAATTATGTGTTTATAATTTCCAACAAGGGCATGGTATCAACACTTGTTGCATTTTCAAATGCTTAGTTTACAACATGATGGATGAGGAGGACCTAAAATGCACTCATCATCATCCTCCTTCCACTAATAATCAAGGAATATCTCTAGATTCATCTCCCCATATTGTACCACCACCACTACACATTGGAACTTCATCATCTTCAGCCAAACCTTGTTAGGTTCATTAGGTTCATGACCACATATCTTATTGAGATAGTAGTCATGTTGATATTGTGGCTCATATTTTAGGGTATTTACAATAACATGCTCCATCCACTTAACATATTTATATATTTTTTGGCACTCACCATCCATTTTCTTTTGTTCTTTTTCTTTCCTCATTTGTACATCTCCTCACTTCTCTTCATCATCTCTATATCTTCATAACCATTGTACAATTGGGGGAGGGGGATTGCCTCCTCTTCAAAAACCCCTCTTTCATACTAGGGGGAGTTTCATCTCCCTCTAGCTATATTCTACAAAACTATGGGAAGTTTCATCTTCTCATCCCCTTACCTTCCACATTGTACATACCTTTTTCAACATTTGTTTTCATCCCCTATACTCATTTTCTCTATTCCTATATTTTCTTCTAAGAATCTTGTCAATGTTTTATGGTCATGCTATGAGCGGCTACATACCTTTGATGCACTTTGAAAATTTCTCCTCATTTATTCCCTTCCATAATTTTCTTATCCTTCTTCTATTCCTTTTTCTCTTACCATTCACCTACTTTTCCTCATCATTTTTACATCCTTAGACTAATCATATAACTGGGGAAGTTCCTCTTATTCTAGCAATTTTTTCACAATTGGGAGAATTCTTCCCCTTCTCATAAATTTCTCATGACTACGAGTCTCTTCCTCCTTTAAATACTTCTATGATTGGGGTAATTCATACTCTTTCAATCCATGATTCTATCTGGGGCATCTCACATCCCTTAAAATAAATTTTGTGCATGGTAAGGGGGTTTGGTATTTCCCTCCTCTCTTGTCATTTTTTATGTACTTATATTATTGCTACTGAAACACATCACCAAGTTCAAAATGTTGTACCCTTTGCCTCACCCTCATAATCAATCGCTAGGTTCAAAATTTTGTACCCTTTTGTCAAAGGTTGCACCCTTTTCCTTACCCTTATCAAATCAAATCAATTGCTAGGTTCAAAAGATTGCACCCTTTGCCTTACCCTCATAAAATCAAATCAATCACTAGGTTCAAAAGGTTGCACCCTTTGCCTTACCCTCATAAAATCAAATCAATTGCTAGGTTCAAAAGGTTTCATCCTTTTTTCAAAGGTTGTGCCCTATTCCTTGCCCTCATCAAATCAAATCAAGCACTAGGTTGAAAAGGTTGTGTTATTTTGTCAAATTTTGTGCCCTTTTCCTTACCCTAATCAAATCAATTCAATTGCTAGGTTCAAAAGGTTGCAGCCTTTACCTTACCCTCATAAAATCAAATCAAATCAATCGCTAGGTTCAAAATATTACATCCTTTTATCAAAGGTTGTGCCCTTTGCCTTACCTCCATCAAATCCACTCAATTTTTAGGTTCAAAAGGTTGCATATTTTTGTCAAAGGTTGCAATATTTACCTTACCCTCATCAAATTAATTCAATCACTAGGTTCAAAAGGTTGTATTATTTTTTCAAATGTTGTGCCCTTTGTCTTACCCTCATGAAAAATCAATTGCTAGGTTCAAAATGTTGCATCATTTTGTCATAGGTTGCACCCTTTACCTTGCCCTCATCAAATTAAATCAATCACTAGGCTCAAAAGGTTGTGTTATTTTGTTAAAGGTTTCACTCTTTGCCTTACCCTCATCAAATCAAATCAATTTCTAGGTTCAAGAGGTTGCACCCTTTGCCTCACCCTCATAATCAATTGTTGGGTTCAAAAGGTTATGTCCTTTTATCAAAGTTTATATCCTTTTGTTAAAGGTTACACTCTTTGCCTTGCCCTCATAAAATTAAATCAATAACTATGTTCAAAAGGTTACATCCTTTTATAAAATGTTGTGCCCTTTACCTTGTCCTCATTAAATCAAATCAATCACTAGGGTCAAAATGTTGCACCATTTTGTCAAAGGTTGTGCCATTTTCCTTACCCTCATCAAATAAAATTAATATCAAGGTTTGAAAGGTTGCATCATTTTGTCAAAGATTGCATCATTTACCTTAAATTCAACACAAATGTTTCTCCAAAAACCTCAATAAAATTTTGGAACATTCTTTTTAAAAATATCTTAGGAATCAGGTTTCTCCAAAAACCTTAGCAAAATTTTGGAACATTCTTTTAAAATAACCTCTTAGGGACCGGGTTTCTCCAGAAACCTCAGCAAAATTTGGATAGGTTTCTCCAAAAACCTCAAAAAAAATTTGGAACATTCTTTTAAAAAAAATCTCTTAGGGACCAGATTTCTCTAAAATATCAGCAAATATTTGGATAGGTTTATCCAAAAATATCAACAAAATTTTGGAACATTCTTTCTAAAATATCTTAGGAACTAGGTTTCTCCAAAAACATCAGCAAAATTTTGGAAAATTATGTTTAAATAATCTCTTAGGAACCAGGTTTATCCAAAAACCTCAAAAAAATTTTTGATAGGTTTCTCCAAAAACCTCAGTAAAATTTTGGAACATTATTTAAAAAAATTCTTAGGAACCATGTTTCTCCAAAAATATCAGTAAAATTTTGGAATATTATTTTAAAAAATATTTTAGGAACCAGGTTTCTCCAAAAACCTCAATAAAATTTTGGAATATTCTTTTTAAAACTCTCTTAGGAACCAGGTTTCTCCAAAATCTCAGCAAAATTTTAGAATATTCTTTTTAAAAATATCTTAGGAACTAGGTTTCTCCAAAAACCTTAGTAAAATTTTAGAATATATATTTTTAAATCTCTTAGGAACTAGGTTTCTCCAAAAACCTCAGCAAAATTTTGAGACATTCTTTTTAAAAAATCTCTTAGGAACCAGGTTTCTCCAAAAACCTCAACAAAAATTTGGATAGGTTTCTCCAAAAACCTTAGCAAAAATTTGGAAAGGTTTGAGTATTTCCCCATTATTTCCATTCCAAAGGTACCAAATCCCTTTGGCTTCATCTCACCATTATTTCCACTCCAAAGGTACCAAATCCCTTTGGCTTCATCTCACACTTACATCCATTCCAAAGGCATAAAATCCCTTTGGCTTCATTTCAAAATCACATTCATTCCAAAGGCACCAAATCCCTTTGGCTTCATCTCAAAGTTTTACACATTCAAAATTGAGGAGCTTAATCCTCTCAACATCATCCACCTTCATGCATTTTACACTTAATGCACCCCCCTCTCTACATTTTACATGTCACTTCCATCATTTTATTCCCATATTCTATCCCCATTTCCTTTATCTCTAGTTTTTCTTCTAGAATCATATCAATGTTGTATGGTCATGCTACGAGTGCCTACATACCTTTGATTCAATTAAAAATTCCTCTCTTATTTCCCCTTTTCCTTCCTCCATTTATTCCTCCTCTTTTCCTTTCTTTCACCCGCCTGATCATCAAGGTCTCCTATTCACATTTCTATTTTACCTACTCATCATCACATTACTCTTTCATACACATTCACACATTCCGCTCATGATTTCTACTATCTTACATTGGCATTCCATTTAATTTACTCATAAATTCTTCTCCATATGCTTGCTTTGGTCTAGTACATTGTACATCATATAGAGATACATCACCTTACGTTCATTTATCTCACTTGCTTTGTATCTCTCACAAACACGTTGGTCGCATGTCACCGTGCATTTTAGGCATTTTGTTATGTCATGTCCTCTTGTACATATCATAGTATTTGTAGTTTTCATAGTCATATCCACATCTTTATTGTGCATAGACCATACATCACTTGCATATAGTACCACTTTAAGGAGTTACAACTACATTTGTTAGCATGATTGCCATGGTGTTTGATCATGTTTTCAGTTGCATGACAATGTTAAGTATTTCTATTTCTCAAAAACTCATAGTCATATTAATCAACTTGTATCGAATATCATCAAATTCTACAGGATTTTAAGGCTACTCCTAGTTGAATTGAGTTCATTCATGAACCACTCACACATTTCACATCTTAAGTAAATTTTGATTCTAGGAAGGACAACACCTTGCGTAGGCCTTTCCATTTAGTGAACAATATCCCTTGTTCATCCTATCATTTGCATGATAAAAATAAATGCAGGGATAAACAAAGGGACAAGAAACAACAAACAAAAAATGGGCAGAAAACAAAAGCCAATGTACACAAAAAAAGAAAAATGAGAACCACAAAAAGAAAATCAAATGGATGAAGGGCAGAAAACAAAAATAAAAGCCTCCAAGAGTACTACCAAAATAGTTGAATCCTGGAGGTCCTTAGGTCTAAAATAATATCACAGGGTGATTTCTATCACCAATAATATGCTCCAAGAGCCTAATTGGTGGTGGAATAGCCTTACAAGTGGTGACACATCTGACACATTAGCAACCTTCTCTTGTACAAATCATTGCACACTTATGGATGAATGATTTAACTTGGCTTGGTTCACAATGGTTTAGTCTAACTTACCTTAAAATAGATAAATGAACATCATGTGTACACACAAGTCCATGATAGGCTTAGATTTATTCAGGCTAGTCCATATATCTATAAGATATGGCATGACTACTAGATGAGTTTGATTGTTCACACTATATTGTTTGAGTGTCTCAAAACTCTTTTAAAAATATGTTATGCTTCACAATCAAGGGTGAACAACATTATTTTTTCCTATGCTTATAACAAATTCCTCTTCATCACAGTCCTACATTTTTCTCACCTACATCTCATCCATGCGTATCTAAGACATGCACGTCAGATCATACACTCCATGCTTACTTGTCACATATCTTAATCGTTAGTTCTTACAACCAGTCATTTATTTTTAGGTTCACCATACTAAGTGAGATAGTTTCAATGCACCATGGATGGATAATAATCTTGCCACAACTTCGTAGTTCATAGGTACACATGTTTCTACATATTCCATTTGTATCTACCCATCAATGCATATTCATAGCTAGTTAGGTTCATCTTACCTAACATTCAAAATGTATCACATCACATCATACATACACAATCACTTATGTTTCAAATCACACACATGCATCATTTGCATCATTCATATCAATCACATCACATAAATTAGACACACAATAAGTAATCACATCATAATAATCATGCATATATCATATTAGAACTAGGAATACACTATACATAATCACATCACCTATAGGCTACATTACCTATGTACTACATCATACATAACCTCATCAGGATATCATATACAAAATTAATGGCATTCCCACCACATCAAAAAAACACAAAAAAAATAAAAAAATGATATGAGGTAGGCTATCTCAGCTCTACACCTCATCATGTGTCTCTCCATTCCCCTCTTGTGGGGCAAGAGGCTCCTCTACTCTTCTTGATCCTCCTCAACCACTCTGTCTTGGGTTGACCTCATTTGCTTATGGTTGCCTATCTAATTCCACACTCCTACTCTAGTGGGATTAAGATCTAAAATTAGATGATATTGGGACACTAATCCCATGAATCACCAACTATGCCTATAGTTGATGCATCTTCCTCCCCTCCTTGTAGAACAAACCCTCGAGATGATCCTTTTCCTAGTGCATCCCATCCATATCCATCACCATGGCCTCCCTCTAGGCCCTCTCCTAGGCTACATCCTCTCATAGCTGAGCTACCTCAGCCATCCTATGGTCCCTCTTATAGGTAGCCTCTTGTAGATGAGCCACCTTGATCACCAAGACCTTCCTCTATAATCACTCCTATGATAACTCCTCCTACACTCAATCTATTTAGGCCCCAATGGTCTCCACCTATCCTCTCAATCGAGCCACCTCTCTTGATATTTAGTCACCCCACAAAAACTCAATCTCTCTCCACTATTAGTGTGGCTCACTCTTGCATCTAGGACATATTTCATTGGATCATCTCACCCTCTACCTATCACACTCTATCTCACAACATAGCAATATCCTCATAGGCATGTATCATGTTGTGTAGATAGATAGATAAATAAATCCTACCTGGAGCTAGGTAACCACACCCCTTAGGGGTAACTATCAACTCATCCTATCCTCCTATAGGGATATTTTCTCTCTCCACACACTATCACACCTATCATAATAGCTCACCATTAGACTCCTTCTTACTATCTCCCCCCACTACATCATATAGACCCATAGCTGCTTGATGGGGATTACTCTATCCCATACCTCCCACAACACCAAATCTTGTAGTGGCCTAATAAGGACTACTCACCCCTACTATAGGATATCCTCTTGGACTACCTCCTCCACCCTTGGTATCTCCTCCAATCCATCCCAAACCACCATCTACCCCAGTCATTGTGCCCTCTGCATACCTATCTATCACACCTACATTAGGCTCCCAGTTTTGAGTAGTCTACCATGCATCATATCTTGGTATGGTCCTCATATCCTCCACATATAGGATATCTATGTCCACATCCCATGCTATATCTAAATGCTCCACCATTAATCACCACCTTGGATATCCCTTAACCCACCAAATCATAATGTGTGTATTAGGTAATACCTGTTGTAATCCAAAATATTGCAACACATGATTGAATGGGAACCACTCTACTTGGGTGGACTCTTGGCCAATCACCCATCACCCATGCATCACTCAATATAGCTCATGATCTACCTCATCCCAATTTGGAACTCCCTTACATATCACCATATGATCTCATATGGACTCAGTCATTTGAATGCATCTCTGTAATACAAACCTTATCCCTCATGTGGCCTATGCAACTGTTCTTCCATATATATCCACCATCATAATGCATAGGTTACATATATCCCTATCAGCTCATGAGCCTTGTAGGAAAATCCCTTGGGTCATTCCACAACAATGTACTCCCATCCCTATACCTAGAGGAGCACACCCACTCCCATCATCTATAGCCCTACTAGTCACACTTTGTACAACTCTCTATAGGTTTTGCACCAACAATGTGGGTGCCTATGCATACATGATTCCCTTACTCCACTATATCACACATGACCCCCATCATACTCTATGGAAAATGATACCCTAACACATATATAATCACATGTTTGGCTATCACTATCATAGCCATCAAGTGTCTCAGTGAGATAATCCTATCATACCAACATTGCTCATAGTCCACTCCTTCATTGGTGACCTTCACCTCCTCCCACCTATCACCTAGTAACAACTATAACATTACCTTCCACTAAACCCATTCGGTAGTGGTCATGGTCAAACCCTCCATGGGTAATATGTAGATCTGAAAGATGTCCTCTAAGGTAATCATAATATTCCCTATTGGGATATGGAAAGTATTGTCATATAAATCCCATAACTCACACAAGACCTCCACATAGGCATGATCACAATATATCACCATCATCTCATATGTCCCATGCAATCCCACATCTTGTAACTATTATTGATCACCAACCCCTATGGTCTTATTTAGGTCCTCCAATGATGGCTGAAAACGATGCCTCAAATCAATATCTGGTACTTGTTTCACATCACACCTTTTTTTTAGTACAAAAAATAATAAAAACCACATCACCTAAACATTGTATTCATGCATTCATACATTCACTCTATGCCCTCCCTCTATGGCATTAAAAATAAAAAAATCATATAGTCATACAGTTGCGGGGTACCCAACGACTATACCGAGTCCTAGGGTACCCAACAACCAGAGATATGGGTATTTTTTGGATACCCATATCCTCATTTTGCACCCCCATGGCAAAAAATTTCAAAAATTTCCTCCCCACACGTGTCAAACACACACTCATGCATGCATATTGAAAAATATGCCACATCTCACACATGCAAACAAATGGTATTTTTGGATACTCATTTGGCTCATTCACCCATACATCATAAAATTTTGCATAAAACAACTCAAAAACACACTCATACACATACATAAAAAAATGTGGCACATCACACAAATGCAAACAAATGTTACTTTTAGATACCCATTTGGTTAATTTGCCCATACATCACAAACCTACCCACAAACACATGAACAATGCAAAAACACATTCTACACACATGCATCTCAAAAAATATGCATTTTCTAAACAACACAAAAAAAAAAAAAAAATACAAACATTGCACACATGCACACACATCGATGCATGTTTACTTTCACATGTATACATTCATACATCTATATTTTCTTTAATTTTATGCATCTATAAAAGACCCTAGGTTTATTTTTAAATTTCTATAATTTTAACTATGTGGGTTTCAATATTTACTTACCCATACCGCTTGCCCTCAACCTTGACCCACTTGTCTCACCATCTCATCCCTCATGCATTGATCCCAGTAGTACTTCATTTCAAATTCTTCTCCTCCATCCCTCTTTGAAAATTTGTAGGTGTGCAAATGAGGTGCCCACCCTGTGATTGCACCTTTTATAGTCATGATCCTTAGTCACTAGGTACCCAATGACTATGCCCAAACTGCACTAAAATAATCCCCAAGGCCCCCCATGTGCCTTTTCACCTATCTATCATGCCCTTGCCTCACAATTATTCCATATTTATCCCATTTTGTTGATCATCTTGTACGATCCTAGGAAGAAATACACCTAATCTACTTGTAGCATAATATCAAGCATGAAACTATGAAAGCATAAAGACAAAGAATTAAAAATAACACAAGATCTCTTTTATTAATTCATGGTGCAATCTAGTTACATATAGGTCCTTCTTAGGGATACCAAACATTCGATACAATTATTACAAGTAGAAATGGGCCCTTGAAGGGGGATGGTGCACTCTGTAGGCCTCTCATATTCGTACACAAATTTTCTCAAGGGCTTACTGATGTCTTCTTATCCTTCACTTGCTTGGAGGGATCTGATGCTTAAAATTATTTGACTTGGTCCAAGAACCTATGATATATGTACAAGAAACAACAAAGAATGATCAGTAGCATATGTGGCCTCTCATGATGAGGCTTTCTTTAAATATCTACAAGAAATGACATAAAAGCATAATAAAAGCATAATGAAGCAAAGATAGGTAGAAATGCATAAATAACTTGGAAATAACCATGCAAATGCAATGAAAAATATAGATATATGCTAATATAATTTGATAAAGCCAAAATCAATGAGAAATCTAGGCTAAAACTTAAGAAATAATGCCTCAAAACCTGGCCACTATTGCTCAGGGTGACCGTAACTGTAGGCCACTGTCACATATAGTGGCTGCTAACTATGATATTTTGCCTTGAAAACTAAGGGTTGCGACACTCAATCCTTCATCCAAATTTATGTTCAAGGGTCACCTTCAGGTCCAAATACTGATTAGCGATGAAAATATCTTGATCTAAATGCTTGGATGGTGTGTAGTCTTTGATCAATCAGATAGAACTTCGTTACTCCTCAAGGGGATGAAGAATTGCTCTCCAATTCACTAGGGATTTGCTACATAAAAACTATGATATTCAAGATGCTTTATTTTTCTTGGGAGGATGCATATGTAGACCTTCCAAATCTAGATCTAGATCCAAATCTTGGCTTCCTAGAGAAGCCAAGATCCAAATCTACATGTTACTGACCATTAGAGGGGAAGGATCAAATACAAATTTGCATGGAAGAGGCAGTCATGAGGAAATATAGGATATCCATGCCAAAAATGGCTTGCAAACAATGCAAGTATAGTCATTGTCTATGATTTGGGCCCTCATTTATGGTTAGTTTATGTTTTAGTGCTAGCCGTTGTCCATAGTAGTGGCCACTCTAAGCTTAAATGACCTGTATTGGCAGTCACTTTGGTTGATAGTGGCTACACCTGAATGGGCTAGTACTACCCTTTGTGAACGGTTAGGACCACTACTAGCTCTTGGAAAGATCCAAGATCCGTCATATGGTTTTTGGATATGCCCATATGAGTAGTCTCCTAAACATAACACATTTTAGGTGTCTACAGATACCCCTTTTTATGATGTGTTATGAGCAACATAAAGCTAAGAAAAAATAGACCACCTAGGGCCATACTATAGGGTGTATGATGATAATTGATCTAATCAACCTTAGTTGCCCCAATCATGAGAAAGGTGCACATCTTAGAATCATTGCTTCCAACATGATGGAAGGCTTAAATTTGCAAAAGCTTTCACTGCAAGTCTTGAGGTGATTGAATAACCTTGGTGCTAAGATTGGTCCAAAAGGAGAAGAGCATCAAGCTTAACTATCATATTTAATTTTTTCCCTAGAAAAGGGTAAGCCTATGATGATTGTTAGCAAGGATTCGTAAGATGAATGTAGTTTGACATGATCGAGTGATCCTTTGTTGATTTTGATTATGATTGTTGATATTATGACTACCCCCTCAAATGACAAGTCGATGAGGGAAGGACAATGAATAAAGCAACTAGTCGCTTGACCAAGATGATTTATTTGGTTTCCTTATTAGGGTTTCTTTTCTATTATATGGAAAGTCCCATTGCAAGTGTGATTTCAACCATTAATAGTAATTGTACATCTCTATCCCTAGGAGCAGTCTAGTCGCAATGGTCTTCTTAGGAAATCAAGATGATAGTAATTCAATTTAAGCTTGTGTTGAATCACTATGTTTGATGATCTGCTAAAAATTTCATAGGAGAGTTGAAATGAAACCTTGTTCCCATGGGGTAGTCCAACCACCATGGCCTTCTTCGGGTTTGAAGTGAAGCATATCAATTAAAAATGACTATTTGTCCCAAATGGCCTTATGGTTATTTACTCATCTTGCTAGATTGCATGGAGCGCCAGTCGCTGCAACTGCCAAGTGTATAGAGTAAATAACTGGATATGAGGTGCATTTGGAATTTATTGCTATTTGATTTTTTTGTTATTTTGATATTTATATTGTTTTTGAGGTTTATTTTATGCAATTTTTGGGGTATTTTGCAATTTTTGGTGATTCTGGACTATTAGATATGCTTATTTGTTCATTTTGATATTCCTCATGGTGAGAAATTGAGTGCATTTAGTATTGCTTGCTAGTTGCTATCGGTGGTAGTGACCAATTTATGACCACTTTTAGGTCGAGCGACCCTCTATTTCTAGCCGCTCTGAGCATCAGTGGCTTCGACAAAATTGAAAAATATAAAAAAAAAATTAGGGTTTCTAACTTTCATTATTTCCAGTTGTTAATTTTTCATTTGAGCTCTGAGAGAGAATGAGAGAAAGTGACCTAGGAGACTGATCAATCACCCAACATCAAGGCTGAGCAAGGTGAAGCATCCACTAGTGAAGGAGCTGGTGACTCATGGGTATTTCTCCAAATCCTAACTTATTTATTAACTGGTAAAATGGACCTAATTAAGAAATTTTGCAAATGAACCACATTAAACCCATTGGTAATGAACCACATATGTAGATAGGCTTAGAATAGGGTTAATTTAGGTGGGTTTCATTTATTTTTTTACATTTTATCATTTGTTTTGGAATTTGGGTGAGGGTAGATATTGTTGGCATACCGCCTCATAGCCACTATCGTCCAAGGTGGCCCCTAATTGGCAAAGAGGGGCCACTGTCACTGATAGCAGCCAATTTGAATTTGAATGATCAAATTTTTAACCATTTGTGGTTGGCCACTATCGACGTGAGTGACCATGAAACTTTAGAATTTCTTTTGAAATTTTTTTGATTTTTTTATTGGTTTTAATTGACTTTTTTTTTAATTTTCAAGTGTAGATTTTGATTTTTTTGTATGTTTAGGTGTATTTTCTCGTTATATTCATAACCTTAGGCTGATTTTAGATTGCTTTTACACCATTTTGCATTTGGTTACCCTTTTTATATTTTAAGTGCATTTAATTTAGATATTTTCTTTACACTTTAGATGTTATCTATGTAGGCTCACAAGCCTGGCTTACTGGAAACATTGCTATCCAATATGACATTGATATATTGGGCATGGTTTGATGCTTAAGTATTGATATACTTCATTATATTACTATCATATTGGATCAAGCGTACCTTACTATGTTGGCCCACAGATGGGACTGTCAGAACAACACTTTTTATCTCCTAATTGGTGAGATGACCCTCACTCTAGAGGATGTCTACAGGATCTATAGGATCCCCTTTGATGAATAGGTCATAATTTCCATTCTGACTACATAGATATCAATAGTTTTTAATAGAGTCTTTGGTGGCCAAGCATGAATAGCATTGGGGGAAATCCATCATGGAGGAGTCCCTGTGGCTTGTTGGTATTAGGTTTAGGTTTTCTCATGGCACCAAGATATTTTGATGCACGTTATCTGCAACATGCTTCTACCTGAAACTTCAAGAGTGAGGTTCCCATGGAACCTCTTAGCCATGGTGCAAGATATTTTGTATAGTGATGAGATTATCATTATGGATTAGGGGAGCACCCTACTTGCACATATCTATGATGAGTTGTATCGCATTCAAAAGTGGGGCTGATTTGGAGTTACATGTGGTTTGCTACTATAGATATAGGGATAGGAGCACATATGGATAGAACACCCCATAGGGTTGCCCTAGGATATCACCAGGATATCGACCAAGGTGTAGTGCTATGGTTCTATATGGTCATAGGTGGTAGAGGAGCAATAGAGTCATTTTCATATAGGAGATTATGGATACTACTCAGCCTCCCTGATTGGTCTACAGATGCAACATATAATTTGGAGTTCTTATGTGGATTGCCCTGCGTGGCTTGAGGTAGATAGATTCATGGCATGGACACAACACGATCGATGGGTTATCAGTTGCAAGGTAGTTTTGAGGGAGTTCTTCCACTTCTCCTGGATGACCAAGCAGTTCAAGATCCAGCATGACATCCCATTGGCTCTAGTTCTCTCTAGGTGGATTCAGGTTGAGAGGGATATCTCAGTACCCTTAGTGATAGTAGTATCTAAGGAGATAGATCATCCTATGGTCAATTTCGATGTAGTATATGCTAGGATGATCGAGTCATATACCCAATGGTGGGTTACATGGCTATGGTAGAGCAACGACAATCTAGGGTGAGTCATGTATGAGGCAACTTTGAAGGAGGATCCTGATGCATGTTGGGTGTCACCTAGGAATGAGGAGTGGGGCCAAGAAGTAGAGGAGCAGTCAGCAAAGGAGCAAGTAGCTCTAGAGGAGGAGGAGGAGTTAACTATAGAGGAGTAGGAGTCTCCTCTTTGATGTTATCTACACAGTGTTGAGGCTGAGCTTTAGATGGATCAACAAGATCATGGAGCGGGATACCTCCATCACTTCGCTTAGATCTTAGGTTAGGAGTTTTGAGGAGGAGAGGACTACCCTCCAAGTATAGTTGACTTTGGTACAACTTATGATAGAGAAACTTACTATATAGAGGGATATTATGTGATTGTATATTGCTCCACTTATGCCAGCACCTTAGAGACTGATCGAGTTAGATGTAGATGTAGATATCAAACGTTTGCATGGACTCCTATCAGATGACATGGCTCAGTGCACACGAGAAAATTATTATATCCTTGCACTAGATCATGAGGTTAGGCTATAGGGAGGTCTTATACCAACCAGTTATTTAGTATGGGGGTCACATAGGAGTCATAGTGAGTCCATATATTCCTCAATTTAATTAGGCCATAGGATATGGGCCTAATTAGAGATATCTACAGGGACCAGCTCTAGACAAACTCGTAGAGATGGAGCCAAGGGTGGAGGTGAGCTTGGAGGCATAGGCCCCATATGATAGCCATGTTTACTTTGTATCATTTTTGAGTGTAATGTTTTAGGACCTACACTTGTATCCTATGGGAATTTTTGTACCTCTATGGACTTATTTGACACACACACACACACACACACATATATATATATGATATCCCAGTTTTATTATGACTTATTATGTGTATCAATTTATTGTTTTATGTTTTTGTGATGCAAATTTATGCAATGCTTATGTTATTATGCTATCTGATGTGATGTATGCATCACATGCACTAGCTAGATGATGGATGTATGTTTATATTTTGTGATCTAGATGTGTATGTAGACTATTCTATATGCATATATGGATGTAATGGTGAATATTTAATGCATGTTTTATTTTGTTTTGATTGTTTATGCAATTTATCTTATGTTGTTATGATATAAATAATGCAATGTATGTAATGCATTATTTATATTATGATGATCTAATGTAAATGAACTTGTATGTTTTAATCACTTAAAACATAAGGAATGAATCTAATGTGTTTTTAATAATTTTTGGGCACCGAATTGAAATCAATTTTTACTCAATACTGTAACTGTCTATCTTCCAATTTTCTATCTATGCATGCACCTGATAGTCACATATCAACACTCAAGCATTGGATGGACCAAATATAAATTCAATTAAACCTCCAGAGTAGGTTGGTTCCTTGTCAACTTAAAATGGTGTTAACACAATTAAAGCTCAAATAGGGTTTTGAGATAAGGGTTAGAAAAGGTTTAGGGTTAGAGGTATTATAAAAAATAGTGGCTAGATAGGCTAACAACATAGGCAACTACAACAAAAATCTCCCACAAGCTATTTATAGTGTCCCATCACTGAAGATTAACAACACCCAAACCCATTAAAGCTTCACACATTAAAGCATAAATAGAGATATATTGTAGGAAGCAATTCCAACATCCAATATTGATAATCCAAATTAGTAGAATAGACCAATATTTAGATTTAACAAAAATAAACTTTCTAACAACACAGATCTAACCATGAGCATATTTAAACTACTCTCACAACTAGTAATCCAATAAGCTAGAATGAAATAACCATTTAAGTATTAACAGAAATGCAACTCAAGGCTTTGAAACTCTTGCACAAGAAGATGAAGATGCCAAATTTGACTCAAAAATTAAAGTAATGCTTCTTCCATTAGCTCACAGGAATATTTATAGTAGGGCAAGCAAACGCACTAGAGCTGACCCTTGAAAATGAGGGTTTGACCTCTATTTATAGTTTGTAAATGAAATAATATTAAGGATACATTACAAAGATTATATATTTACAACTTAGCAGAGAGTTTTACTGGCATTATCTTACTGTTTGATGACCTCCGAGAAATCCACTGTGAGGAATCCACCATGGCAACTTGGCTCTATGTAATTTGCTAGTTCATTGACATTTAGGATGTGAGAGACCATGTCTGATTTATGAATTATTTTAAAGTACTCTGATCTACCATTGATCTACAACTACTTCTAGTTCTTATTCTTGAAATCCTTCGATTCTTCATCTTCCTACCCTCCAACTGACTACACTCTGATCCGATGAGAAATTACTTTTAAATACTTCAATAATGTTAGAAAAATCCTAATCGTTGATCTTCATTGTGAACATCTATTATTAAAACTTTGAAAATGGGTAGGGAAAAACTAAAGCACCATTCTAAACTTTTAATTGCTAACATCATATTTTGTGGCTTCAATTCTATGGAATCGACTTCCAACATAAATGCGTTAAAGAGCGAGCAAGATGCATTCCACTATCAATCTACTTGTTAGCTTTCCTTTTCTCTTATTTGAATTTAAACAAAAAGGTCTTCCGCACAACCGAGTATGCTGATGTCATCTTCACCTTGGTCAACATGCAGAATCACCAATCTGCACCAAAGCTAGTGTAAATAATACTTCATCACCAATCCGCACCCTTTGCAATGTAAAACCAACTTTGTCACCATTCCACTCTAGAGTTGGTGTAAAATACTATTTTTCACCATTCTACACCAAAATACTCTTAAGACTCAGTGGAATTGATATTTCTGACATTTAGCCACTCAGAGCATGCAAAAAACTACACACAATCACCATTCCACACTTCTTGCATTGATGTCATTATCGCCCAAAAATTTTATGGAATCGGGACTCGTTTGGAATCTGCTTCCAAATACACTATAAACTAGGTGGAATGGAATTAACTTGCTCAAGGAAAAAATGCACTAAGTGTTGAGCATATTGGGAAACTCTTATCTAGAATCCGTTCTAAAATACACTAGGAAATATGCGAAATGGAAACTTCATACCTTAGAATAAAATTTTCAATGCTTTCTAAGGATATGGCCATTTTGGACCTACATTATTTCACCTCCTAGGTGGATTTTCTCACAAATCCATATAACTTAGAGTCTTATCCATTGGGCATCAGGAATCAAAGAATGATTATCTTCAAGGAAAATGCTTTTAAAGAATAATTTCCATATGAACACTACCCTCTGAAAATGAACACCCTAGAGGATAAATGTTCATATCGATACCACACTTCATACATCCAAGAGGATAACTATTCACATGAATACTATGCCATAAATATTTATCTTTGTGCCACTTTTTTCAAAAATTATTCAAAGAATAATTTTCATAACATTATCCTTTGAAAACTTCGTGAATAACCTAGAGGATAACTTGTTCCGATGAAGATCATGTTAGAAACATAAAAATATCTATTGTTTCTTTCATAACTGCTCCAATGCTCCAGCAAAACATAGCTATGTCCTCCTTATAAAGCCTTCTTACAATACATGATATAAATGCCTTCACACAAAACTCATTTTCTGCTTCTTTCTAGACTCATGATTTTATTATCTCTTTTTGACAATGTCAAAGTAAAAATTAGTCAAACAAAATATAAAACTTATGACTACATATGTACAAAAGAAAAATTGCTAGGCTTGTGTCCTTTCAGGGTCTGTAGCTCTATCCATCTCTTCTTCTTGTTGGACCTCTTCTTCAACATTATTCTCTAGTTCTTGCTTAGCTTCTTCCTCAAGTTCTTCCTCAGGAGAAGTTGCACCATTAGTTTCAAAATTTTCAGGTCTTGTTTCCAATTTTCTTCAGAGGGGTTGGAAGTTTCCTTCAACTACTTATAAATGTACTGTACTTCACCAATATCTTCATAGTTAGCAACACTTCCTTTATTTACCAAGTCCTCCATGAGGTCTCTAAGCCTGGTAAAATAAAAAATCATTCGTGAAGCTTGCTCTTGGTCAATTGGTTCTTCTAGAGAGTCAATATTAGAATCATCTTGTAAGCTCTCACTAGTACTCTTCTTAATTTCTTCAACTGGTAGCAAGTTGTGGTCTTCCATCCATAACCCTCTGAAACTAATCTAAATCATTTCCTTATTAATATCCACTACCTCCTTGATCACTCCTTCAATTTTATCAAACAATAACCAAGCCTTTTGGAGTGCTTTGTGCTTCTTCACTATAATTATGGTAGCAATTCTAGCAATGTTCCACTCCTTATTAGGAATTGACTTAGTAGAATCACTTAGTCTACTATCCACTAGCTTGTGAATTTGCTCAACTAGAATTACCATAGGTTGTAGCTCTCCAGTGAAATTATCTAGATCCTTCTGAATTTTTTGGAGTAGGCGGATGACATCATCTAAATAATCAATAATAAGTTGCATCCCTAGGCATTTCTCTAGAACTTCAGAGAGCAATTCCTTTCTCATTTTCTTTAGTCCAGCTTTAGAAAAACCAGAATATTTGGCCTTTTCATTTTGAATCTGTTGTTTAAGACTTTGTATTTCCTTAGCTTGTTCTTCATTTTTTTTTTGTTATTCCATCCGCTCCTTGAGCTTATTAGCTTCCTAAAATTTCTCTTACCAATTTTTAGCTTCTTTTTTCAAATACTTCTCCACTTCTTTCTGATTGTTGATAGTTTTTGAATATTTTCTATTTACTTTTCCAACTTACCCACCTTTTCTTTGAATATATCATTTTTACATAAGAAGTTTCCAATCTAAACCTAGGATTGGGTGAACATTTGAGGATTCCTAATATAGCAATGGGCTGAATGAATCCCACCTGGCACTGGGGTATGCTTATGTCTCATCTAAATATATTCATTTACACACACAGGGGTAATGAATAGCTTGGTATTTCATAGCAAAAACTTTATTTAATAGAATACCAATATAGTCATTATACAACTTTTGATAAGTCAACTAGGGTGTTTGAATCTCATGGAAAACCTCAAAAATTTCCAAATAGTAATAATTCATTTCAAATTAGTCAATTATCAACTTATTTTAATAAGAATTTGCTTGTTATGGAGTTTTCATAATATAGGTTAGATACCATATGGATATCAGTAATGATATTTATATGACCATTGACTATGTAAAATCTTATGAATAGAAACAATATAGCATTTCATAGCATATATGGATGTTTAATTGATTAATTCTTATGATAAGATGTATCAATTACATTTCATAATTATTATACATTCTTTGTTGTCATCGATTAGATTTTTAAACTCATACTGCATTTTTTTTGGTAGATAATATACTATAGCATTAATACCAAGTTTTAAAGGTTGACCCAAAACCTTTTACAAAAATCAGCCCAGGGCTGTTGATGAACATGTCCTTACTAAGGATCCTATTTATGTAAAATCTACATGTCGCCAAATTAATTACATCTAGTAAGGCACATAGCCTATTATCAAAAAGAAACTTCCCATACAACATTTTGGGTATACCCCAAGAAAACACACTTGCATCATAATTACAAAAAAAGAAACAAACATAGATCCCTTCCTTGAAATAGTGGAGAAACAAAAAGCTGCAAAAACACATAGTAGAGTACTGAAAAAAACTCCCACAAGCTCTGTATTGAAAATTACTCTTAATAATTATTTGGTAATTACTTTCTTCCATATATGACATGCTTTGGGACCACATCCCATCTTGGCCAATCAGCCTTGGATAAGTGAACCTGCTATCTAGATTTATGGCGATGGCTATCTGGTGGTCCATGTGGCTCTGGTTCGAAGTCTTATATTGATGTTTCTTTCCTGACCTATGATTATCAACCAACCTAAAATTACTAATATGACTAGGAGCCATGTTATCTGACATGTGACTATCCCCATTAGTATTTATGGTATTTCCAAGCAGCATCCACCAAGACTGACAGCTCGGATAATTTTTATTGTGAGTCCATTTCAAAAAAGAGACGAGAATACTCATAGCATTCGAACTTACAATGCATTCCCTATTGGTAAATTCAAATATCACTCTTGGAATTATTTTTGAATAAGCTCCTCTAATTCGCTCGGGACATCATTTTCCCATTTGAAAATTCTATCACCATCGACACCCAAATTGGCAAGCTTATTAGCAACTTTGTTAGCTTCCCGAAAGACATGTTGGGCTTTTCTGTCCTGTCTTCCTTGGAAAAGGATCCTAAACTCTTCAACAATTATTTTAATCATCCAAGGAAGTGTTTTCCAATTATTGAGGAGATTTATAACATGCATAGAGTCTCCTTCTATGATCAAATTACCTTCTAAGTCTTGAGTCATTTGAAGGCCTCTCCACTTAAGAAATTCAAGGAAAAATGGCACTCAAGGAAAATGTGATAAATGGTCTTCCAATTAGCCCTGCACATATAACATCAATTAGTGATACAAATACCTTTACGCATCATATTATAAATGGTTAGAATTCTTCCTTGGATAACCAACCATGAAAATACTATAATTTTTGGAATTAATTTTTTTATCCAAACTAAGTCCTTTTGGAGGATAAAATCCTCGTCATCAAGCAGAAGCTTGTAAGCTGATTTAACAGTGAACTACCCATTTTCCATAGGAGCCCAGGTAACTTGATCTTCCTTGGGTCTCATGGAGATAAAAATTTGCTCGAGAATATTACAAAGATCATTTTATTCCACTTGAAATCCTTGAATCCTTATTTATTTCCACTTCATTCTGCCTCTGTCCTCAACCATATAATCAGAGACTTTTTTGCCAATGAGTTCTTTTGTGATATCTCTAATTCGGGATAAGTTAGGATATTGCATTAGTGGTTCATCCTTAGCCCACCTGTCATTCTAGCAATTTATCCTCTCACCATTGCCTAAAACCCATCTTAAACATTTTTTTATGATTTCCTTACAATTGAGAATTGCTTTCCAAAAAGTAGAACCTCTTATTGGAACTGGGTCACTTAGAAATTCCATATTTTGAAGATACTTTCATTTTATGATAGTTATCCATTCATTTTATTCATCAAAAATGATGTGCCACACCTACTTAGCTAGTAAATCTAAATTCATATGAGCAATTATCCTCAGACCTAAGCCCCCATTTTCCCTGGGTCTACACACTTTGGTCCATCCTACAAGGTGTATCCTTTTATTCTCCTCTGATCCAGTCCATAAAAATTCTTTTTGGAGTTTCTCAATTTTATAGAAAACCTTCACAAGGGCTTTGAAAATGGATAGGAAGACTAAAATGCTTTGAAGAGAGGCCTTAGTGAGGGCCAGCTTTCCTGCTTGAGATAGAAGATGACCTTTCCATCCAACAAGTTTTTTTTTAATTCTTTCAATAACCCTGTCCCACATTGACTCTCTCGGAGAACCAATGAAAAGAGGGAGACCAAGATATGAATTGGGGAGGTTTGCTATATCACACCCTAAAATTTCTACAATCCTTCATTACCTATGAATGGGGGTGTTCAAGAAATATAACTTGATTTTACTGAAATTAACTTTTTGACCAACAACATCCTCGTAGAGTCACAGGATGTATTTAATTCTTTTGGCCTCAACCATCGACGCCTTAGTCAATAGAAGGGTATCATCAATGAATTTTTGGTGATAAAAAACCCTAGTAAGAGATGTCGCCTTGATTCATGATATTAGCCTTGAATTGCAATCATTTTTTATGGTTCTACCTAAAGATTCTGCCACAATGATGAATAACATGGGGCTGATAGGGTCCCCCTGTTGAATTCCTCTATGACTTTGAAAGTAACCAACAATTGTTCCATTAACCAAAATTGAGAACCATGATTTAGAAATGCATTATTTGATCAAATTAACCCATTTGTGGTGAAAACCAAACTTAAGGAGGACAACAATCAGAAAGTCCCAATTTAGCCTATCAAATGCTTTGTTCATATCAAGCTTGAGGCCAAAAATAGACATGTTAGTCTTATGAGTAGAGTGTAGAGCTTCATAAACTGTGATAAATCCATCCAAGATTGACCTACCCTGGAACAGATATATGATGCAGGGCAAAACATCTCTCATTATATTTGCAATAGCTTTAGTTAGGATCTTGTAAGAAACATTGCACAAACTAATTGACCTAAAGTCAACCATAGATTCAGGGGTTTGTTTCTTAGGAATTAGAGAAATAAAAGTAGAGTTGAGACCTTTTGGGATATGATTGCTTGCTTGGAATTCTATGATAGTAAAAATTATACCCTCACTTATGATGTCCCAAAAATCTTGATAGAAATGAGGGGCAAAGCCATCGAGTCCCAGGGATTTTTTTGGCTCCATGCTAAATAATGCTTCCTTAGTTTCCTCATCAAAAAAGGGAGCTATAAGCTTAAGGTTTATATCCTCATTTATTATGCTAGGAATGGATTTCAAGAGAATATCTTTTGCATCCTTATTGCACTGTGATTCCTGACCAAGGATAGAATTGAAATAAGTTACTGCCTCCTTTCTGATTTTTGTTAAGTCCTGAGTAATAGAACCATCTACTTTTTTTAAAATTTTTATCTTGTTATTGCTTATTTTTCTAAGTGTGGTGACATGAAAAAACTTGAAACTTTAATCTCCATATTTCAACCAAAGAGCCCTTGATTTTTTCCTCCAATATATTTCCTCATAGGTCAAAATGTTATGAAACTCTGCTAGTTTTATCCATTCCTCCTGCCTAGTAGTTTCATTAGCATCACCATGTTGAATCCTATGATCAATTATCTTCAAAATTTCAACAACCTATTTTTTATTTTCAAAGAGGTTCCCAAATACCTCTTTGTTCCAAGTTCAAAGCTTTTCCTTAACAAACTTTAATTTTCTAGCAAGTTTAAAAGCTGCACTACCCCTAACAGGCTGTTGCCACCACTAAATTAAGTTATCTCTAAAACTAGAATGTTTGATCCACATAGATTGAAATCTGAAAGGTTTCTTGAAGTATAGAGAGTTAAGGATCTCCAACAAAATGGGATTATGATTAGAGGTAATTTTAGTAAGGGCTTGTTTGGTAGAATCATCGAATAAAGTTGTAGCCTCCTTTGATAGAAAAAACCTATCAAGCCTTTCTTGAATGAGATGACACCCTATCCGCCGATTGTTGCAGGTATAATTAACTCCTCTAAGTTTTACATCCATCAACATGTTGGAGTTCACAAAGTCATTGAACTCATCCATGCTCCTGATAGGTGGTCCATTTCCACCCATTTTGTTTGAAGGGTAAAGAGGAGTGTTAAAATCCCCATCCATAATCCATGGGAAATTATTGAAGATTTCACTCAGATTGCCTAAGTACTCCTATAGTAGAGCTCTCCCTTGAATTGAAGTTAAGGCATAAATATTTGAAAGGATCCATGACCTGTTTTTGTTTATTTTCTTAAATAAAACACTAAGAACCCTGTCATATTTCTAAATAATGGTGCCTTCTACTATCCGTGGATCCCACTAAGTCATAAGGCCTCCAGATGCCGCTTTGGCTAATTTGCAAACCATATCCCCTTGATTCAAAAAAATTTTTGCTACTTTTTTTTATTGAATCTCATCAGTTTTTTTTTCTTACAACAAGATAATAGTTGGATTCACTTGATTTCTTATTGCACTAACTTCCCTATGTTTGGGTAGGCCATTGAGGCCTCTCACGGTCCATGAGAGGAACTTCATTTAGATTGTTTGGGATTTATTCCTCTCCCCCTCCCTTGAGGGGTTTTCCTAATTTGTTGTCTTCAGAACCCGGAATAACCTATTGAAATAAGGTTTCTATTTTCCATTGGCAATGTCATTATCAGTTTTAGTTTTTTGATGCTCAGCATTGGATATTCTCCCTCTTCTTTTTTCACTGCCAAAATATATAGGAGACTTCATAGTGATCCTAGTTTGTTTAGGACTAAAATGGGGGGATGCAATTTATTGTAGAATCAAACTACAATATTCATCAGTCTAAAGAGTTTCACATATCTCCACCCCTACATCCAAATATTCTCATTTTTTCCTATATTCCCATGGTCCGCAGGATGACCCCTCAGTAGGATTCACCTAGCTCCTAGTGATTATGTTATGGAGATGAGATTTTTTATTTTCCAATGCCTCAAATTTCTTCCTAAGTTCTTCAGCATTAGGGTTTGGCTTTGGGATGCCCACTGGGCTTGAAGTATTTTTAGATTAGGGTTTAAGGATCATGAATTGGATGGGGATTCTAGATATCGAGCCTTAGGGTTTGGCTTTGTGATGCCCATGGGGCTTAAAATAATTTTGGCATTAGGATTTGAGGATCCTGACTTGGATGGGGATTCTAGAGAGTCAAAAATGTTAGCCTAAAGGTTTTGGGCTTCCATGTCTTCCGATAATCCTCCTACTCCCATATTGGATAGAATTGAAAATTTATTTGAAACTAGAGGATTGGAACTTACTTGAGTATTTTGGTTGCCAAAAACCTATTGTTTTCCTTTGTCTTATTGGGACCCTGCATCCTCTCTTTTATTTTTTTGGTAGACATAGTTTACCTAATTGAAATCACCTCTGCCAGGGAAACTCCTCAAATTTTCTCTGTCTAGCATCCCATGCTTTTGCTTTTCTTTATTCATTGTCAGTTTTGGGAACTGATTGTATAGATGTCCTTGATTTTTGCATTCTACACAAAATGCTAATCTATTCTCATATTCTACCAACTATTTTCGATAGTATTCTCCATACTCTAGCTCCAAAAACCTTGGCAATTCATTATCCAAATTAGCATTTACGTAGATTCGTGCATGAGTCATCCTTGTCCTAGACAAGGTCTGATGGTCAATGGAGATCAGGTCCCCTATATTTTTGGCTATGCCTTGCATCCAATATTCATTGAATAAATGGGTAGGTAGACTCAAGAGACGAACCTAAATAGGGGCAATGTTAATATTTTGCTTTTCAGGGTCGACATCTTCACCCCATCTTCTGAGAAAAAGGCTCATTTTCCCCAAAACCAAGGACCTCCTGTTAAAATGTGGTTAGCATCCTCCATATTTTTAAAATGGATAATGAAGAACCCTTGAGTTAGAGCTACCTACCGGTCACAATTTACCCATCGCCTAAGCCCTGATAGTCTCCATGTCCGGCCTACCTCCCAAAAACTTGCCTACCAGGGAGAATTCTTCCATTGAAAGAAAAGGGCTCATGGAATTTTTCGGGGCCAAAATTTTATTATTTAATGGAACTAGGGGTGGAAGAGAGAGAACCTCCTTTCTTTTTCCTCTAAGAGTCTCAAAAAAATACCACTTCTTGGGCCCTGCATTGTCCTTCGTATATTTTTTGTCGAGGTCTTTCTGAGGGTCGAGCCCCCACATGATGCCTACCTCCAAATCTGCCATAGCTTGATCTCCTTCCTCTGGATCCTCACTTGATCTATGCTCGAGGTTCCCACCTGCCCCTTCCATGCCTACTCTACCTTTGACACCTTGGCTATGATTCCTACCCAAAAAATTCAAACCCTCACTCTCATCGCACTCGTTAAACCTTAGCTCACTCATTCCTGATTATGCGGTTTTTCAACTCATACTGCATTCATTCCTTATGTTTTAAGTGATTAAAGTATACATTTTCATTTACATTATATTATCATCGAGTAAATAATGTATTACATACATTGTATTCATCATAGCATAGCATCATATATTAAATGCATAAAAGTAAAGCAAATTAAACATGCATTTAGCATCAAACAATGCATCCACATATACATACATCATAGTAGTCCATATACACATCCACTATAATATCTAATCATCTAGCTAGTGTAGGTCATCCATACATCATATCATATAGCATAAAATCAACATCACATATAAGCACTACATCCATATGCATCTCATAAACATAAAATAAATAAATGTTCACATATAATAAGTCTCATAAAATTAAAATCATATATATATGTGTGTCAAAAAAGCAGAGTATATAGGCATATGTCCAAAATGCCCGTAGGCTATAACTGTGTAGGTCCTTGACCTTACACTCAAAAATGGTATAAATATATGTCAAGATATATGCTAGGAAATGGTTGTACTCCAAGTCTGTGAGGCTTCTCCATCACCTCCACCCTCCTTGTGAGTCTGCCTAGAGCTAGCACCAGAGGACCTCTCTATCTGATAAGTCCTGTGGTTGGATCGAGCTGAGGACTACCCTGTCTCCCATGTCCTAGTCTATTAAGACTCTATAGCTGTGGGTCACTCTAGTACCTCACCACCTAGTAGTACGATCTATACCACAAATATAGATATGTAAGTTGCATCTAATGAATATTGTGTATGACCCTCCTAGATGAGAGAATGAAATCTACAGATCTCCATGATCGGATCCAAACTTGCTTATCCTGGTATAGCTAGAGTGGTAGGAGCAACTTGAGAAGTTGAGGGACCTCCCCTCATATCTCAGAGCAAGTATCACACTGTGGTAATAGCACTAATTTGATCCTAAAGAATATCACATTGTCTAGTGACCTCTATCTTTGTGGTGGTAGTAGTAATCTGTGCTTAGAGAGCTACCCTCTCCTCCTTGAATCCCCACCACTACTCCTATCCCTATGTCAACTAAGACTATGTTGTTCGCACACATGCCTCTAGAGTCATCATAAAAGTGTCCCTCTCTAGAATATGTGTTTGGAGGGTCCCTACCCATGTTTGTAAGCTCACAAACTAGGACCTGAGCTAGGAAACCTTGTCATCAAGATCCTCCTCACCCTTCTCTACCTGGGCTACTCCTCATATGTATCCTTACCCCATAAACCCTTTTTATATTGGTGCACTCTATGCCCATGAGGATCTAATCCCTCTAGGTGTACCTCCTCTAACCCTGCTACGGTCACACCATCTGCAGGTCTGCCTAGTGGGCCATCACCCTACCAAATCTTGGTAGTCCACAAAGTGTCATAATCTATTGTAGTCCCTACATATTCCAGTCCAAAATCCTAGAAATAATCATCCTCATACCCCAATGGTGTCACCTGAGGCTATGCAAAGTCCCTCTATAGCTTAAGATGATGGTAGATAGTGGGAGTGGGAGGAATATCCTAGTAAATCCCAAACTTCCTAGTCATGCGAGAGAAGTAGAAAAACTCTCGTATCTTAGGCTTGCATTGGAGAAGCCATCTATCACATCTAGTCCTCCTGAGGTACCTGTCTACCTCCTCCCATGTAGGGCAATCCATGTAGGTCCTCCATAGCACCTACCCAAGATGTAGCCATGAAATATGATCAATATAGTACTGCACATCCCATGCTCAAGACCTGCTCTAAAATACCTTAGAATCTCGAGGCCATCATGAAGCATAGCACTAGCTCTCCTTAGTAATATCAAAAATCCATAGGGATAGTGGTGTGGGATGCTTAAAAATGATATGCTGCCATGCCTAGATCTGTAGCAGGATACTACAACCAACTCCCATGTAGGTCTTCCATGTGATTTGGTACAACTCATCATATAGTTGTGCAAGTAGAGTGCTCCCCTAGGATAGGATCAATGGCTTTCTAGCTCTACTCACTATCACATCTTGTGTCCTGGCCAAGAGGTTCCAAGGGAAACTCACTCTCGATGTATCTAGAAGCATGATCTGAACTATCAAATGCATGAGTATAGCTACCCACCATGAGAAGACATTCTCATGGTAACAGTCCTCTATGTGGATCCCACTATGGTCTAAATCTGCTTGCATCACTGCACTTCAGGTGCCAAAGATCTTTTAGAAGATAACATCCTTTTCCTCTATGGGAAAACATGTGATGGCCTCACCATAAATTGGAATCTAAAATATGTGGTAGATATCCTCCAAAGTAACAATAATCTCACCTATGGGTAGGTGGAAGGTGTTTGTCCTTACATCCTAGTGATGGGCCAAAGCAGTCATGTAAGCTTTATCAGCTCTAATAGAAGGAATTCATAGCATGTAGCTAAATCCAATGGTTCCAAACTAGGTCTGCTCAATGTCATTGATGCCATTGCAAAGGGTACAAAGGATTTTTTATTCCCTCACCCTTGCAGTTAAAGTCTAAAGAGAGACATAAATATTAATACACAAAATCAATCGAAAACATAAAAAAATAACCTAAAAAATCAAACAAATTCAAAAAAATATTCAAAAAGATAAAAACATTCACAAATTCATGCAACACATTAAAAAAAATCAATATTGCACTTCAAACATTCAAAAATATTTAATTAAATCAGTCAAAAAAATTAAAAAATTGAAAAAAAATTCTAAAGTCGGCTAATCATGGCTGGGACCCGCAGTCGACAGCAATGGTCAATTTTTTTACTATTGGGATTTGAATCTTGTTGTGGTTGACAATCGTGGCCCTCAATTTACCAATTAGGAATTGTGGCTGCCATCCACGACTAAGAGCAGTGACCTTTTTGGGGTCACGTCCCATCCCAAAAAATCCTAAAAATTAAAAATCCCACCCTCTAAGCCAGCCTACGCTAAACCCTAACTAAGGTGAGGTTCTTTACGGAAATTTAGTGAGGTTCAATTAACCCATTAATTAATAAGGTTCATTTTAATTGGGTAAATCAAATGAGAGAGTTGTAGTGCTACCTTTCCAGCACCGACTCTGCCACTAGTGGATGCATCCATCGGGTCCACCATGTGGGTGTTTCGTGAGGTTTGCGATAGTGTTATGTATTAGAAGTTTTAATCTCACCTATCAAAGCTCTCAATTTTGTAGTTGGTATTTGAAAATAATGATGTTGAAAATGACATATTTTATTTTATATTTTTTAATTTTCCCTCAACTGCGGCTGACACCTATGGGCATAGAATTAGGGTTTTCCCACTGCGGGTCAGAGCCGCGACTAAGAAAATTGTAAAAATTGGCTATGACTGACAAGCATGACTAGCATATATCAATAAATGCCCTTAGAATTTCACCATGAGGGGCTTAAAAATGCAAAATTAAAATATCTAATGGTGTGAAACCCTCAAATTTTTCAAAATAACAAAAAAAACTCAAAAAATTCAAATTTCAAATCCACCTCATATCCAGTTATTTACCCTATACACTTGGAATTTGCAGTGACTTGTGATCCATGAAATATGGAAAGATGAATAAAATACCATAAGGCCATTTGGGTTAAATTAGTTATTGCTGGGGGGAGGGTTCTGGTCCCTCCCCTGCTCCCCCTCCCATGGCTCCTGGTTCCTGCCCAGTCCCTGGCTCAACCCAGGTCATCCCTCCCGGGGAGTGGTTGTTTGTAGATGATCTCCGGGGGAGATCCTTCTCCACTATCTACGCCCCTCCCGGTCGGCTAGGGTTTCCTTGGTTGTTTTTTTGGATCGGTGCTTTCCAGGGATCCCTGTTTGGTTGGGGATCCCTTTCCTTTTTCCCTCAGGCTTCCCCCTGGGGTTTTTTGCAGGTTATTCGCGTGGATTTGTCCCCTGCATTTCTCGGTGCGGTGGAGGTGACGGTTTAGGGTTTGGACAACTTCCCCATTTTTCTTGTGAATCCTCGATGGGCTCTATGCTTGGACGGGATTCTTGGTCCCTGCTGCTGGGATCCTCTTCTGTTTTCTCGGGGTGGGTTCCTTGTGGTGCAACTCTTTGGTCACTTCCTGATGGGCTGGATCCTCTCTGTGCTGGCTGTCGGCTTCCTACAGGATGGCTCTCGCTGAACTGAATGTTTTCCCGATGGGCGGGATGGTTTCTCCATAGGGCGGGATCCGCCAAATCCGTCGGTTTTCCCACGAGGCGGGATCCTTTCTTTTCTGCTGGTTTCCCGGATGGCGGGATTTCCCTGTTGCTTCCCGCTAGGCGGGACTGTTTGTGGTGGTTTTGACTGCTTCCCGCGAGGCGAGATTTTATTGTAACGGTTTTTCTATGCTTCCTGCTGGGCGGGATCTTCTCGATGGTGGTTTTTGGCTACTCCCCGCTGGGCAGGATCTCCAAAACTACTTTCTTTCTTATTTGTTTGTTTCTCGCTAAGAGGGATTGTTTCATGCTTACTGTTACCGCTGGACGGGATTTTTGTTTTGGTGTTCAGTTTCAAGGGATTGATGCCCTAGGCCCATTGCTTATGTAATCAAGTTTTGGGATCCTTGTTAAAACCCGCTATAAATACAAACACTTATAACTATCAAAAAAAAAATTAGTTATTGCTGAATTGATATGCTTCACTTTCATCTCTAAGAAGGCCTAGACGATCAAACTGCTTCGCGGGAATGAGGTATTCATCTCAATGCTTCTATGGCATTTTTAGTAGATAATCAAACATTATGATTTAGCATAAGCCTAATTGAAATTTCTATTATTTTATTCCCTAAAAATACCATAGTGGCTAGACTAATCCACAGGATAGAGATGTACAATTACTATTAATAATTGCAATCATGGCTAAATTAGGCCTAGCCAAGTAAATTAAAGTGCTAAAATCTTCAACTGTTCAAATCACTCATTATGGTCAAGTGACTCATCACTTCATTAATTTTCCTACCTTCATTGACTCATTGCTTGAGGGGGTAGTAATTATATCAATTATCATAATCAAATTCAATAGGAGATCACTCGATCTTGTCAAATTGCGTTCGTCTTAGGAATTATTGCCAATGACTATGCTTACATTTTTTAGGGGTAAAAATAAACTATGACATTTAAGTTAGTAGCTCTCCACCTATCAGTACTATTGTAGCACTGAAGCTACCCGATTGTCATTGGAGTTTGCAAAATATTTTTCAAATTTAAGCCTTCCCTTAGTTGGAATAAATGATTCTAAGATGTGTGTCCTTTGGCAGGACTGGGCATCTAATGTTTATCAGATCAATGATCATCATTCAACCTATGATATAATTTTAGGAGATCTATTTTTACTTAGAATTATTCTTTCTCACAATGCATACCAAAAGGGGTATCTGTAGACACCTAAAATATGTCATGTCGAGGCAAGTACTCATATGGGACATGCTAACAGACCATATGAATGATCTTGGATAGCTCCAAGGTGACGTAGTGGTTTTAACCACTCAATTTGGGTAGAGTTGGATAACTCAGTCTAAGCCATGACTGACACCCATGGCTAACATAGTTGGCCATGCATCATAGCTACTACTAGCATCAAAACTATTTTGAATCCTAGGCTGAGCCAAATTTTGATTACAACAGCCTGGGTAATGGATATTCAAATGGTTTTGGGTGGGGAAGCTTTGAGAGTTTTCCTCCAAACTGATACAACCTTTGGATATTGATCTTGGCTTCCCAAGCAAGACAATATTAGAAATTAGGAGTCCTATAAGACCCCCCTCCAAATTAGGTAGAATCCTAGAGAAAATTTGCATTTGATCATAGCGAAGCTCTGTTGAAACAGATAGCAAATTGATAATTCTTTGAGGAGAGTCAAAATGTTGCCCAATTGTGGAGTGACAAGCATGAATTCGTCAATGAATATTCCAAAGGACTAGGAAGCACAATCACACAATCAATCCAATAAAACATGAATCTATAAAATTCAATTGCCAATCCATCAAAGGACATAGAGGCAACCCTTGATCATCAATTCCATATAGAGAATCAGATATCTAAGCCCTTATTACAAGGGTAAAAATATTCTTGGCTCAACCATGGCTAACAGTGTCCACCACACCTCAGACTCATGGCTAGGGTTTGATCCTTGATTTATTTTGTTTTAGCATTAGATTTACATTTTTAGTTGTGCAATTAGTTTAGTTTAGCATAGATTAATTGTTTAACAGATATTTGATAAGTTAATCCTAGGATTTAATGGTAGATTTAATTCCACTTCCTTGAATTGATCAATTTTCCATAGTTTCTTGTTATTTCATGCAATTCAAGTTTCTAATGGCTAATTAGGTTGCTTATTACCTATATTACATGCTTTATTTCTATGCTTCATAGTAATTTGATGATTTTATACTAGTATTCATAGATTTATAGGATTTCTTGTTTCTTTTATTATCATTTAGGTAATTTTCCATTAAAACCTCATCAAGAGAGGCCATCTTTGCTTTTAATCCTTTCTTTTTGTTTCTTTAATGTAGGATTTATAGGATCCATTCATTTCAAGGCATTCAAGGCAGAAAATACCTCTTTCATGAGAGAAGAAGGTTATCATTGATCTTGAGCAGTTTGTGTCTTTGTAGAGAGTCTAAAACTTACACCACCCCCTTGTTTAGAGGGTCTCCAATATTGTATCGATTGTATCAATATTGAGTATCCCTAAGAGGGATGTACTTGTAATCAGATTTGACAAAATATTTAATAAAAGAAGCATTCTATTTCTTGTAAAAGTTATTATTGTCAATCTTGTATGCTTTAATGTTTTATATCAATTGATGCACTAGTTTGGTGTATGCTTTCTACAAGGTTACAGTTTCTAGCACAATATATTTCATTTTTTGAGGATCTCTTCCTTCTTACATATTTTGAAGCTACTTATCTTAATTGGTATCAAAGGCTAAAGCTTATGATTTCCATGTGAGGGTGAAGCTCTTAGTTTTAGCTGGATCTTCTATCCTGGCTCTCTTCATCTCAGGGGGGACTCTTAACCTTTGGAAGTTACTTCATAATTGCAAAGGAAATATCACCATCCTCCACTTAACATGATCATTTTTTGTAATATTTTGAAATTTTAAATTTCCTCATCATTAATTATTATCGATCTAGGCCTCACTTGGGGTGCATTGGTAGTTTCTTGCTATTTTCTTCTAGGGTCCACCATTTTTTGAATAATTTTTGAAAACTCCTATTGAGTTATTTTTGTTGAATATGTAATAATATACTTCCCCTTATCTGAGCCTTCTGGGATGGGGATTTTGAAGGTGATAGTAGGTACCTCTGTTGAAGGAAGATATAACTGGGAAACCATAGGATCTATTATTTCAAGCACCATTTCTATATCTTGAGTCTCTTCTTTGATAATTTTCACTACTAGATCTTGAATTTCCTTTGGTAAAATGGGTGGAACTAAGGGGTTAGATGCTTCTACAAAATATTTTATTTGGCCTTTAATTCTATTGAATACTGGCCTACTATTTTTATTTGTGTGCAATACCTTTTGTTTTTAAATTCTTGCCATAGGGATATTAATCATTGATTCATTTTTGGTCCTCCCTTAGAAATAGCTAATACTATCTTGTCTTAAAAATTATCTTCTCTATGAATTATTATTGCATCTGGTACTAAAGGCCTGACATTAATGTTGTAGGTATCAAAAGGGTCATAAGGAGGCCAAGAAATGTCTGCAAAAGAAAAAAAGTCCATCTTCTCCAAGGCAGTCATCATACTGAGTTGACCCCTATAGGTGTAATGACCCAACTTGCAAGGGAAGGTTATCCATGTGAGCTTTACCTTGAGTAGCCTTATTTTTTTTTCTTCTACTATATGTCTTACAATCTTTAGGGCTACTATAGATATTGGGAAATACTTTGATAATGCTTTAGGAGGTATTTTTGCTCCATAAATTTAGATATATGTTATACATCATTGAATACATTTTATTTCAAAAATTTAATTAATCCCTTCCCTATCATATTTGGTGAATATCCACATAAATGACAATGAAATTCTAGTAGACAATCACTTATAAATTGGGTGTAACTAGACCAACCGTCTTGAATCCAAAGGAGCCTATATTTTACTAGTTATTCATACTCCCCTCCCCATATCTTAATTATTGACTTATAAATTTGGCCTACTATTAGGTGGATTAATAAATAATAAAGGGAAAATATGGGCATTGATTTTTGTTGTTGCAAAATTATGGTCTGTAAGGTTTTGAATTACCTATGCATCTTAACACTCACTGTATCTTCCCACTTGTACATAGAAGGTTGTCCCCACTATTACATTGGATTAATAGGTATGTGACTTCTCTAGGTACCCAATTTATATATATTTCTCCTATGATTATATTTATCATATCTGCGTAATGTTTTACCCAAGGGTGTAATCCTGATTTATGAATGGGAAAATTGTAATTTACCTATGCATTTTTGTCAAAAAAATTGGGGTAGAAGGAAGTACCCTTGAGATGATGATATTGTACTTTAAGAACCTAAAAAATGATAGGTAGTATTGTCTTCTCAAGGTTAAATACTTTCGCAATCCACTTTTCGATGATGTTGAAGATGGTATGCTCCCTTGAATTTCTGATCATTCAAGAGTTTGGGTCATATTCTACCATTAACCATGACATGAGGTCGAAAGAGAAGTAGACATTTGGACATATTAGTTTCACCACATTACATATGCATGGGTTATATTAAGGGCTTTTGCTATCTTCATCACTCCAAGCTTTATCGTATAGGTCCATCAATAGCCATTGGTGTTGAATATAAGCATCATTTGTATTTTCATAGGTGAAATAAGCCTATTCTTATTTCTTCCATTGTTGCACTTGTGTGATTTCTTTATTCCATCCAAATTGCTAAAAAAATTTATTAGTATCGATGTTGGATGCTTTTCCTCTGAACTATAAGTATGAAAAGTTTTTCATGAGTTTGTCTATTCTCTTTATCACTACAAACTGTGGAACTTTGCACTTAACAGAGCTGGACGAAGCCATCTTAATGTTCTTCTATAATTTTTTGTATATTTTTTGGTATTTGATAGGCCTTGCTCTCATTGGTGTCTCTTGATTCTCCTTTATTAGATCATGTAGCTCTGTAATAGGCTAAACAAGTTTAGCATGTGTTGATATAAACCTGTGGTATACCAATTTTAAATAAGACCAATTGGTTTATTTACTTTTTAGCAATAGTATTTTACCATCTCTTCGACCATGTCATGCCTCAAATCATTATTTTACTTTCCATCAAGATTTCATAATCCCTCATGATTGTTTTATAGGTTGATTTATGTGCATGAACCAATGTTTCCGTTCACTTTTGGAGATTTCTTTCAAACTTGTTGTTAGACTTTGGTGCATGAAACAATGAAAATCTTCATCTTTGGCTTTTTTTGTTGCAGGTTATGGTTTGGAAAATTTGTTTCTATTATCAGTTTGCTCATGAAATTCAATTCCTAGAAAATTCTACTTTGGTCTTCATATGATCTTGATCGTTCATCTTTCTCATGCGACACCACGTTTTTGATCCTGAGCACACACCAATTAATGTTTACAAATAATTGATTTTTTTAGGAGATCAATTATACACATTGACCAAGGAAATTAATTCATCAGGTTTGCTAGCCACTAAACTTGGTCCTATCAGGTGAGCTATACACTTGGGTAAGTAGAATGGCTAGCAAAAGGTATTATTTTAGGTGTTACGACTGATGACATGGGTTAAATTATGACTTTGGTAAGAACACCTTTTATGATTAATTATTGAGATATTGGTGGGTGAATTTGAGGACCAATGGATATGCAACGGGTAAAATTACTGACTAAAAGGGTTTACAAAGAAAGACTAGGGGACATGACTTAATTTTTAAACTATCAAGTATTTCCAGATGAGTCATCCATTCAAGGTGTAAGGTGAGGCAACTATTGGATAAAGAGGCTAACCAATTATATTCCATAAAAAATCTATATATGAGATGACTTATCATGGTACTGAAAGGGGGGTGTATTAATTACGCATGTTAAACCCTTAAAGACCTCGGCATGGATAACATGGTTTTAAATTTAAATTTCCACCATCGGACAAAGTGTTTTATTTAGCCGCATAGAAAAATTAATCATTGGCCAAGATATTTGATAAAACTAAGTGGTCATGTGAATGAAGGGGGCCATCAGATGGGACATGTGACAAGAAAATTAGCTTCATACAATTTAGATGATTTTAACTATAGGTGTATGTGATGACATATGGGTGAATAGGTTGTCAGGTGAAGATGGACAGGTGTCGGGTAACATAGCTAATATAGTTCCTTGAGTGGAATTAATAGGTGATGGTTCTTTTGATTAGACGTGATAGCCGATGGACCTATGGGTGATAAAACAAGATAAAAAAAGGCATCAGTTGGGACAACCGTTTTTCCTTGTTTTGTTGGGTGAGATAGCCTATGGGAATTTATTGGACATGATGACTTAAGGCATTTAGAACTTCAATAATTTTGATGATTAGAAAAAGGGATAAAAACTTTAACATACAGAACATACTTTACACCTTAGAGAACATGAATACATGGTTTATTGATAATTATTCAGAGTTAGGGAAGATGTAACTTAAGAAAATATTTTAGTAAACTTCAACCTTCATCATGTACTTGGAAGTGGTAAACTTATATCCAAATACCTTCATGACCATAGAGAATTTTTACTTTTGCCAATTACTATCACAATCTATAATCACCTAACACTTCGATCTTTAACTTCATTTGAAAAATTTAAGGGTATGATATAAGTTGGGATTTTTAAGCCCAACAAACCTTTCTAGTTAAAATCTGACCATTAAAGTCTAAGGTACATATTTACCCAACCAATACTCAATGCGAGATAGAGAAGGTGGATCAAGTTTCTTGTTGAGTATGAATTTTAAATTGATTATATAAAGGGAAAAGAGAACAAGTTTGATGATGCCTTGAGTAGAAGAAGATACATAGCAACCATAACCAAGATTCACATAAATCTCATGGATCAAGTGAGGTAGGAGCAATATTAGGATGAATATTTCTAGGAAATTCAAGCTAGAATTGACAAATAACCTGAGGAAAATAAGGAGTTTGGAATGATAGATAACCTTTTGTGCTACAAAGGTAGAATCATCATACCAAAATAGGGTGATTTAAGAAATATAATAATGTAATAATCCCATAGATCTCCTTATTTACCTCACCTCGAAGGGGTAAAGATGAGGGAAAATATGAAAATAACCTTCTTCTTAGTAGGAATGAAGAAGGATATTACTGATTTTATCACTTGGTGCCTCAAATGTCATAAGGTCAAGGCAAAATGCAAGCATCCTGTAGGACAATTTTATCCACTTAATACACCTATGTAGAAATGGTAGGTCATATCTATGTATTTTATAGTAGGTTTACCTAAGACCAGGTACCAACATGATGCAATCAATCCTAGTAGTAGTTGATAAATTGATTAAGGGTACACATTTTATACCTAGGAGAACCAAGGATGATGCTCAAGTGGTGGCTAATAGATTTTCCAAGGAAGTGTTCCAATTGCATGGATTTCATGAGGTAATCATCTCAAATAGGGGTTCCAAGTTCTCTTTTGAGTTTTGGAAAGCCCTTCATCAGGAAATAGGTATGAAGCTGAACGTGAGTTCGACATACCACCCTAAGACAAGCGGTCAAATAGAGTAGGTAAACTAAGTACTAGAAGATATGCTTCACATGTACTACATGGATCACAAGTCTCACTAGGAAGACTATATACCTCTGGTAGAGTTTGCCTATAATAATGGATATCACTCATATTTGGAAATGACACCTTTCGATGCCTTGTATGGATGAAAGTGTAGAACACCACTATCATGGGATAAACCTAGAAAATAGGGTTGTGATTGGACCAAAAATGGCTAGAAAAATGGAAGAGCAATTGAAGGTAATCAGGAAAAGACTCAAGGAAGTTGTAGATAGGTATAAGAGTTATGTTGATATAAAGAGAACTCCAAGGGAGTACTCTATAGGGGATAAAGTGTTCCTAAGGGTCAAACCAATTAAAAGTGCAATAAAATCCATAAAATTGGATCCATAGTTTGTAGGGCCCTTTGAGATCACTGAAAATATTAATTAGTTTGCTTTATTGACTTGCTTTACCTTCTAATCTATCAAAAACCCATGACATTTTCCACATATATTTTCTTAGGAAATATATTGCTGATCCTAAACATTTATGGGATGCTTCTAATTTGTAGAAGGTAAATCTAGAGGCAATTGAAGTAATGCCCATAAATATTCTTGAGTTTTTCTCTAAGACTATGCAAAATCACTATTGAGAAAAATAAGGTCTAGTGGGACCATTTCTCTGAAAGAAATGCCACCTAGGAGAAAGTGGTAAATATCCAAAAATATTTTTCTTTTTTGATTGATGATATCTAAACTATAATAATTTACTTTTTTATTGTATTGTGATTATGCAAAATTGAGAAACACTGGGATGGTATTTAGTCCTAGTGGGGGAGGATGTCATGACACTCCTAGATCGACCTTTTCACATGGAAAACAATGTATTAATTTATGGTTCTTTAATACTTGATTTTGTGCAATTAAGCAGCTATACGATGTTAGTAGATATTAAAGAGCATGATACTGCTAACACATTGCCAGTGTGTAGGATCAAGTACACTCATAAGTGAAATAAATTGAGTCATACACCAAAGGTGAGGATACTTGAGGTTGGGAAAATGATGATAAGGAAACTCTGAGGTAACATTGATGGATACCTTCATATAGGTATGCATTCAGTTAGGTATAATCATTAATAGCTAGCCATCTTGAGCCCTAGATTGATAGCCTAGTAGCTATCGTAATTTCTAGATGTTGAGACATGTGACTAAATTAATGGAAAGATTCCTCTCTTTGTCTATTGCACATGCTTTATTGTCGTTTACTTCAAAACTATTTGCCTTAATTATTTGGGAAGTATGTATGGATAGGTTATCTTCATAACTCCTTGTTTTGCTCAGATAAATAGAATTATAAAGAGATTTCATTTTAAATAAATGGTTGATTTATTTTAGAATTGATAAAGAGATTTTATTTAAAATAGTTGATTTATTTTAGAATGATAAAGAGATTTTATTTTAAATAAATAGTGGATTTATTTTAGAATGATAAAGAGATTTCATTTTAAATAAATAATTGATTTATTTTAGAATGATAAAGAGAATTCATTTTAAATAAATAGTTGATTTATTTTAGAATGATAAAGAGATTTCATTTTAAATAAATAGTTGATTTATTTTAGAATGATAAAGAGACCTCTTTTTAAATAAATAATTGATATACTTTAAAATGATAAAGATATTGCTTTATAATAGAGGAATTTCATTTAAATAGTTGTTTCATATTAAGTGATAAAAGAATATCCATTATAAACAAATAACTATTCTATTTGGAATGATAAATGAAATTCATTTAACCTAATTATTAAAAAAAATTATTTTAATGATGCTGGTCATTCAAGCTGATAATTGAAATTCATCTAAGTTGTTGTTGAAAATATTTTTAAGCAATTTAATAAGAGCGGCTAGGTGAGTAATAAGTAATATTTGCTTTAAATATTTGTAATATCAGATTTTTGAACCTACATTTCTTGGGATTTTGACCAAGGTGGTGAGGCAAAGCTTCCTACCAAGTATGGGAGGGATGGATTCATTAATAACAAGCTTTGGGAGAGAGAAAATAAAATTATTTCTTTAAGCCAAAGGGCGATTGGCAACCACGGATGGGAGAGGGAAGTAATGGTAGGTGGTTGAGCTTTAATGGAAGATAAAACTGCCAAGTGGAGGAGGGTACAGAGGCTCAAAAAATGAAAAAAAAAATGTGTATAGAGATAGAAAAGGAGATGAAATAAATACGAGGAGAACCAAAACATGTTGTGGAAAAGGAGTGGATAGCGTAGTTGTCTTGGAATCCTTTGGCATACATTTTTAGGTGGGTTGCCTTCCATTTTATTATCCTTTAAAGATAAAAATTGGTTAATAATCCCCATGGCCATGGACATGGTTGGTTTGTTGTTTTTTCATTGAAACCATAGATGGACTATCCTTGCTTGTGGTGTAGCTCCTTTATTTTACCTTTCCATGCTTTTCTCTTTGTAGGCAGCATGGGTGTGCTTGGGAAAACCTCTGTAGGAGGCCTATTGTAACCCCACACTCCTCATAACATTTCTTGGATAAAAGAGTGAGCTACTTTGGTGCTTGTTAATAATCCCCCTAATCGATCCTTAGAAGTCAATACTATGGTAAACCTATGATAGATGCCTAACATCACTTGTTACTAATGCTTTTTTTACCTCTCAAGTGCTCATTCCATTGGGGTCGATGGGATATCATGAATGACATATCTATTCCATAACCTATTGTCATTATTCCTCTTTGGTTTTCTTGAGCATCATTGTGGTGGTCGTGGAGTGCACCCATTCCCATAGGGACATCTTGCATGTTTAGGTTTGTGAGTCACTTTGCTATTGAAATCGCGTAACCAGTAGTTCAGTTCCATATTCCCTTTAGCCATCATAGGATTTGCAGGTGTATGCCTTAGTTTTGAGCCTATATCCTTTGGGTCACTTCCAGGCTACCCATTTTGATAGGGATTAGGTGTATGATTAGGTGTGTTTTAATAAATAATGGTTGTTATTAGTTTTTAATAAGGATAAGTGCACCGTTATTATTTAATAGCCCTTATCCTTAACATGTGTTGTAATATTGTGTTGTAATACCTATTTATAGGCCTTTGATTATCAATGGAAATTAGTTTTTGGCTTGTCAATTTCTTTCCTTGTGCTTGTGATCATTGTTCCATATCATTTGGTATTAGAGATGATTGCAAAATCAAGGCTAGTATCCTCTTCCCCTAGGCCAATATTGGTTTAGATGGGGAATGAGAACATCTCCATAGTCAGATCATTGGAATAGATATCTTTTCAAGCACCTTATTTTATCAGTCCTATTGATTGACATCCATGATTTTGTCCCACCTAGGTCGAGCACTTTTTGACAAAATCCAAAACCTCCATCTGCTCTATTTCACTTCATTTTGTTTTCATACGAATTTGTGCTTTGGCATTGCTTAGTTATGGCATGCTTTTTGGATATTGATCCATAGTTTTTGAGAGAAAAATTTATTTACGATGTTTTTGTTTCTCATCGTTCGATCAGATTTATTGGTTCTTACTACTAATATCGATGAAATTTTGGAATCTTTCAGAGTTAATTTTAGCATAGTATTTTTCTAAGATTCCTATGTGATCATATGAATTTTTTCATTGATCCTTGATCACCAATGATAATCGTTTCTTCGATCTATTATTTTTGGTCCCATTGCATATCAAGCATTGTAGATGCTTATCATTTTCAGAGGTTGTTTTCTGCCACCTGATTGCAATTATCCTTATTAACAACTAACATTAAACAATAACAACAATCATTTATTAATCACAATCATTGTTCCATATGACTTTGATTTACTAAATAAATTATTAAAGGGTTTCATAGATTAAATTAAGGGAAGCTTTGATTATGAAATAAAAGAAATATAGTTTATTTAATGATTAAAGGTATGGGACTTTAATTTATTTGAACAAAGATAAGATTTTATTATAGTAAAATAGACCATGATATAAGTGTGTATGTTGAATGACTCTCTAAGGTGTTTGAGAGGTGATAGTGGAAGTAATGATTCTTTCATGATATCAACTATGCATTAGATGGTTAGAGACTTGATTTGATTGTATAATTGCAATTTGGCAATGAAATGATTAAATGCATTTAGAGGCATGCCCATATTGAACTATGAGTTAATTATCCCCTACTATCCTCACTTGATTGATGGAAGAGTGGGAGGACCAAAGTTACAGATGAACCAATGCACAAGTTTGCTCTCTAATTTACATATTATTTACTTATGCAAACAAACTAGATTTATGGGAAGATTTCCTTGATGAAATTGATGTAATATTGTTTAAAGGTATGGAGGTTTTCCCATAAATACTTATGTAATAAATGATCAATGTGTAAAATACACCTTTATATTCTATTTTATTATTTGTGAATGTATCTAGATATTTTCTACTTCATGTTTGTTCTTTAAGTATTGTTGTATGTGTCTAGTTATCCTTTGCATATTTTATGAGTTATGTTTTGTTAGATTTAGTATCTAGATCTATATTTTATTTTCTTGATTGAATAATTTTTTATAGAATTTAGTAGTAAGTTCTAGGGTTAACTTAGAGGTTAACCTAAGGGCTTGAGATCCCCTTACAAAAAATGGTAACTAGGTTTATAGATAATCATACCTGATTTAAGATAACTTATCAAAGGATAAGATTGATAGGTTAACTCATAGTACACATAGTGTACCTATGCATAATGGCTTGTATAGAATATGGATATGCGTGTACACCTTCTCCTGATTGAAGGTGATAAGTCTAGCTCATTGAGGATGATGAGATGTATAGACTTGTGTGCATAACATGAGATATATCTAGGTAGAAGGGACTTGCATGAGGTAAATCTTGTGAGGTATAGTTCTTGAGAAACTTAGGGGACTTGTTAAACATTAATTCAATCTAAGGTTGGTTAATGGTTTATGAATCCCTATCCTTAGACCAAAAAATTCTTTTTCATTCTATGTGTTTTCTTATTTCTTTTTTTTTGGGTCATTACATTTAGTATCAGAGCTCTAGGTACAAGGGTATAAATCTTATTATGTGCTAAAAGAGATTTGGATGTCTCCAATGAAGGCTTGCTTAAGCTTAAGCTAAATTTGGGATGACCTGGATTCTTTGACTATTATAATCTAATGGGAATTTATCCCAAGGGTGGATGAATATTATGATACCTCAGTATGGGCTTTGGTATTAATGAAACATCATAATATTGGAATATTTTCCTAGTTAGATTACTAATGTATTCACAAGGAGAACTATGTATTGTGTCTTGAATTAGTGGTACAACTAAGATGAAGCTGTAACCTAATATTTTTCTTAGTTGAAACTAGGTCAAGATGCCACCTAAGGCTAAAAGAGAGAGGCCTACACCTAGGAAAACTAGACAAAGTAATGTTGAAGAAGGGATATAGAATGAGGATCCTCCCAATAAGGAAACAGAATATCTCACTACCATAATTACCACTATGTAAGGTCAGTTAAGATAGGTGTTATAAACAATTAAAAATCAAAATTCATAAGCTAGAGGTTCAAAATTTAGCCAAGTTGAGGGGCTAAATGTAGAGAAGTTACAAGCTAGAACCCTCCAAGAAAAGGAAATAATAAGAGACCTAAAGAATTTTTGTATCTCCAAGTTTGATGAAGAAGGATATGGAGATGCAGTTGAGGCTTGGTTAAGGTAATTAGAAGTTTACTTCACAATAAAGGGATATTCTCTAGGAACCCAAACTATTTGGGCTACTATCTACCTTGAAGGAGCTACCATAGACTGGTCTGAAACTTACTATCAGAAAAATAATATTGAACTAATAGACCTTCCATGGAAGCTATTTATAGCCATATTCAAAAAGAGGTTTCTCAAAGAACATTTATATGCCTTGAAATTTGAGGAGTTTGTCAATTTAAGTTAAGGAACCAACTTGGTGGATGTATACTACAAAAATTTGGTAAAATTGTTTAAGTATATACCTACCTATAATGAGAAGATTTGAATTTATAATTTTATTCATGGGTTGCAATGTAGGATAAAACATGATGTAGATATGTAGGAACCTCGATCATTACAAAATTTATATGACCTAGTGAAGAAAGCAGAGTCACACTTTCATTACAAATATGACACCTTATCCGAGCAAGATCGATAGGAACTAAAGAAGAGGAATAGCAATGGGATTGTAAAATGGGAGGCTAAACAAGATTGGAAGGCCAAAAACCCCTAAAATTCTTAGAATAAATCTAATGGAAACTAGAAGAAGTTCAAGAAGAAATTTTATAATAAAGGCAACAACCCTAATAATGCTAAGCCTCAACCACAGAAATGACAAGCTTCAACTCCAAAAATAAAATGAGAGGATACAAAATCATAAAAATGGTAAGGGTCACAGGAAGGGTGTTAGCATTGTAGAGGGCCTCATTTTTCTAATCAGTTCCCACATAGACCAATGCCAAGCACATATAGTATTAAAGTAAAGGAACCTACACACCAGATCTACACTACAACTGGGAGTCAGAAACTTGAGGTACAAACCATCCCATTGATTATAAAAGGTAATATTTTTGATAAGCAAGTGATTGTTTTAATTGATAGTAGGGCCACCGATAGCTTAATTTCTATTAATATAGAAAATGATATGTCATAAAGGCCAGGACATTTGGCTCATGGATGGAAGGTTGAGTATGGTTCTAGATAGACCTACTCTATAAACAAATATTTTTCCATGATATAAATTGCTTTAGCTAGTGGAACCATGAAAGGTTTATTATATGTAACTCCACTTCATGCCTTTGATGTAATCCTATGAATGGATTGGTTATAGGCCCATAGAGCCATAATCAATTTCTAGGATAGATGGATAAAATATTCTGAAGGAGGCAAGGAAAAACTACAACTTCATAGTGAGTAGGAGGTATTCAAATCCTAGATGTTGTTAGCTATGTAGTTGAATAAAGCCCACAAGAAATGAGGGATATTCTATATAATTAAGCTAAATAAAATTGGAGAATACTGAAAGAAAGAGGTGTTGGAGACACACCCAATTTTGTAGGATTTTAAGGATGTATTTCTTGAGGATTTACCTGGACTCCCTCCTATGCAAGAATTTGATTTCACTATTGATCTTATGCCAAGAGTGAAACAAATTTATAAATATTTGTATATAATGACACCTATCAATAAGCAATAATTAAAGGTATAATTATAAGGGTTTTTGGATAAAGGGCTGATAAAACCAAGCATGTTGCCTTGGGGTGCATCAATTTTATTTGTGAAACTTTAAGATTTTTTATTAATTATAGGATTCTCAATAAAGCTATAATCAAGAACTGGTACCCCCTACCTAGAATTGAAGGTTTATTCGATCAACTAAGATATTCCATAATGTTTACTAAGATAGATCTGAGGTTAGGGTATCACTAGTTAAGAATACGTGAGGAGGATACTCACAATATGGTATTTATGACTAGGTATGAGTACTATGATTTTATAGTCCTACCCTTTGGAATGACTAACACCCAAACCATCTTCATGAATTTAATGAACAGTGTATTCAGAAGGCACCTGGATCAGTTTGTTCTAGTATTTTTAGATGATATCTTAATATACTATCGAAACAAGGAAGAACACGATAAACATCTCAAGATCGTGTTAGAGTTACTAAGGGAAAATAAACTCTACGAAAATCTTCCCAAGAGTGATTTCTATGTTTCATAGGTATGATACTTAGGGCATTACATATCAGTAGAAGGAATTGTTTTGGATCTAAATAAGATCAAATCCATATTAAATCGGCTACCCCCTACTAATATTACTGAAGTAAAAAACTTTATGGGATTAACGGACTATTATAGATGTTATATAAAGGATTTCTCAAATATTGCTTCCACAATAACTAACCTATAGAAGAAATAGAAGGAATTCAAATGAATGGAAAAGTGTGAAACTGCCTTTTCATTGTTGAATTAGAAGCTCACTACTACACTAATATTGAATATTATACATCCTCGAGGATATTTTTTGGTATGCATTTATGCATCATTGGAAGGGTTAGGAGGAATACTCATGCAATAGGAGTTAGTAGTACCTTATACTTCAAGGAATATTAAAAAGCATGAAGTCAAAATTTGGCCATCAAGGTCTAAGGTACATATTTACCCAACCAATACACAATGTAAGACAAAGAAGGTGTATTGAGTTTCTTGCTGAGTATGACTTTTAAATTGAGTACATAAATGGAAAAGAGAATAAGGTTGCTAATGCCTTAAGCATAAGGAGACACATAGCATCCATAAGTAGGATTCACATAAATCTCATGGATCAAGTGAGGCAGGAGCAATATCAGGATGAATATTTCCAAGAAATTTGAGCTAGAATAGATAGAGACCCTAAGGGCGATAAGGAGTTTGGAATGATAGATAACCTTTTATGCTATAAAGGTAGAATCATCATACCAAAGTCAGGTGATTTAAGAAAGCTAATAATGTAAGAAGCCCATAGATATCCTTATTTATCTCACCTCAAAGGGGTAAATATGAGGGAAAACATGAAAAGAACCTTATTTTGAGTAGGAATGAAGAAGGATATTACCAAATTTTTCACTCAGTGCCTCAAATTTCATAAGTTCAAGGTGGAATGCAAGCATCCTATAGGATAGTTGTATCTGCATAATATACCTACACAGAAATGGTAGGTCATATCTATGGATTTTATAGTAGGTTTACCTAAGACTAGGTACCAACATGACACAATCCTAGTAGTAGTTGACAAATTGACTAAGGTTGCACATTTTATAGCTAGGAACACCAAGGATAATACTTAGGTGTTAATAGGTTTACCAAGGAAATGTTTTTATTGCATGGATTTCCTGTGATAATCATCTTAGATAGGGATTTCCAATTCACTTCTAAGTTTTGGAAAGTCATTCATTAGTAAATAGGTATGAAGCTAAACATGAGTTTGGTATACCACCCTGAGATAGATGATCAAATAGAGCAGGTAAACCAAGTACTAGAATACATGCTCTACATGTATTGCATGGATCAAAAGTCTTGTTGGGAATACTATCTACCTCTGGTAGATTTTTCCTACAATAATGCATATCACTCATCTTTGGTAATGACACATTTTGAATCCTTGTATGGATGAAAGTGTAGAACACCACTATCATGGGATAACCTAGAATACAGGATTGTGATTGGACCAGAAATGGTCAAGAAATGGAAGAGCAATTGAAGATAATTAGACAAAGACTCAAGGAAGTTGTTGATAGGTAGAAGATTTATGTTTATTTAATGAAAAATCCAAGGGAGTAATCGATATAAGATAAAGTGTTTCTAAGGATTAAACCAATGAAAGTGTGATCAAATACACAAAATTGGATCCACGGTTTGTAGATCCCTATGATATCACTGAAAAGATTAGTTTTATTGCATATCGACTTGCTTTACCTTCTAATCTATCAAAAATCCATGACACTTTCCACATATATTTTCTTAGGAAATATATTGCTGATCCTAATAATGTGTGGGATGATTCTAATTTGCAAATGGCAAATACAAAGGCAATTGAAGTAATTCTAGTAAATATTCTTGCGTTCTATTCTAAGACTATGCAAAATCAAACTCTTGAGCAATGTAAGGTCTAGTGGGACCATTTTTTTGAAAGAAATGCCACTTGGGAGAAAGTGGCAGATATGCAAAAACATTTTCCTTTTTTTCTTGATGATCTCTAAACCATAATTTTTTATTGTACTGTGATTATACAAAACTGAGAAACATTGGTATGGTATTTAGTCCTAGTTGGGGAGGATGCCATGACCCTCCCAAATAAATATTTTTACATGGAAAAAAATGTATTAATTGATGGTGCATTAATACTCAATTTTGTGCAATTAAACCGCTATGCAATGTTAGTAGATATTTAAGAGCATGATACTGCTAACAAATTGCCAATATGTAGGATCAGGTACACTCGTAAGTGGAAGAATTTGAGTCATCAACCAAAGGTGAGGGTACTTGAGGTTGATAAACTTATGATAAGGCAACTCGAAGGTAACATTGAAGTATACCTTCATATAGGTATGCATTCAGTTAGGGATAATTGTCAATAGCTAGCCAACTTGAGCCCTAGATTGATAGCCTAGTAGCTATCATCAGTTCTAGAGGCTGAGATAGGTGACTAAATTGATGGAAGGATTCCCCTATTTGTTTGTTGCACATGCTTGATTGTCTTTTACTTCAACACTATTTGCCTCAATGATTTGGGAAGTATGGATGGATAGGTTGTCTTCATAACTCCTTGTGTTTCTCAAAAAAATAGAATGATAAAGAGATTTCATTTTAAATAAATAGTTGATTTATTTTAGAATGATAAAGATATTTCATTTTAAATAAATTATTGATTTATTTTAGAATTATAAGGATATTTCATTTTAAATAAATAGTTGATTTATTTTAGAATGATAAAGAGGTTTCATTTTAAATAAATAGTTGATTTGTTTTAGAAAGATAAAGAGATTTCATTTTAAATAAATAGTTGATTTATTTTAGAATTATAAAGAGAATTATTTTTAAATAAATAGTTCATATACTTTAAAACAATAAAGATATTGTTTTATAATAGAGGAATTTCATTTAAATAGTTGTTTCATGTTAAGTGATAAAAGAATCTTCATTATAAACATATGACTATTCTATTTGGAATGATAAATGAAATTCATTTAACCTAATTATTAAAAAAATTATTTAAATGATGATGGGCATTCATTTAAATTAAGTATTAAAGTTCTACCTAGATGATAATTGAAATTCATCTAAGTTGTTGTTGAAAAGCTCTTTAAGCAATTTAATAAGAGTGGCTAGGTGAGTAATAAGTAAGATCCACTTTAACTATTTGTAAGATAGAATTCTGAAGTTAAGACTATCAAGTGGAGGAGGGCATAAAGGCTCCCTAAATGGAAAAAAAAGGTGAATAAAGATAGACAAGCAGGAAAAATAACCATAAGGAGGAGAACTAGAACGTGTTGTGGAAAAAGAGTGGATAGCGTAGTCATCCTGGATTTATTTGGCATACATTTTTAAGTGGGTTTACATCCATTTGATTATACTTTAAATATAAAAATTGGTTAATAATACCCATGGCCTTGGACATGGTTGGTTTATTGTTTTTTCATTGAAACCATAGATATACTATCCTTGCTCGTTTCTTATTTTCTTTTTTTTTGGATTTCCATGTTTTTCTCTTCATAGGCAACATGGGTGTGCTTGGAAAAAACTCTATAGGAGACCTATTGCAACCCCACACTCCTCATAACATTTCTTGGTTTCAAGAGTGGGCTACATTGGTGCTTGTTAAGATTCTCCCTGATTGACCCTTAGAAATCAATATTATGGTAAACCTCTAATAGATGCCTAACCCCACCTATTGCTAAGGCTTTGTGTACTTTTCAAGTGCTCATTCTATTGGGATCAATGGGATATCATGAATGATATCTCTATTCCATCACCTACTATAATTATTCCTATTTGGTTTAACCAAGAATTACTATGGTGGTCGTGGAGTATGCCCATTATCATAGGGACACCTTGCATCATCTGGTTGTTGGGTTTCTTTACTGTTGAAATTTCTTGATTAGAAGTTTAGTTCCATCTTCCTTTAGACATACTAGGGTTTGTAGGTGCATGCCTTAGTTCTAAGCACATATACTTCGGGTCACTTCCAATCTACCCATTTTTCTATATTTTATAAAAGCCCTTCCTTGTCGAGGGGTCTTGGATATTCTTCCTTGGATGGTGGATGGCAAAATTTTCATACTGTGTTGAGTAGCTAAATAAATCTCTATGTTTAAATTTAGCATTGGATGGTTATAGTTTAATTAAATAATAAGTTATTTAAAGAAAAGGACAACTAAATAGTAGATGTTTTATTTGCTAAGTAATATGCTCTGATTATTTTTTTTGGTAGGTGGTAGAAAATATATTATATGGGTTTTAATTGGTGCTCAAAACTAGAAATATAATCATATGATGAAAATTACATAGAGAATCACAAAATAAGTTGTCTACACCCTAGTCACTCCATGAACCAAACCAAAGAAAAAATAGACCGACGTAGGGGTTGTTTAACAAAAAAACAAATATCAAAAGAGAGAGCCCACACAGGGGCTAAGGAGAACATAAATAAAAATAAAACCAGTACCCACATAGGGGTCAAAATATTTGTACCAAAATTCCAATGCAAGGTAACAAATATCGAAAGACAAAACAAAACAACTATAATCATAAACAATATTTTTAGCTATAGAGCTCTTTTGGACATGTTTCTTGACTAGCAATTTTAGGGAGACACTGATGCTATCCATGCCACTGATTATGTTACTAAGGATGGTGTTGTAGACTGAGTTGAATATGGCCACCAAATAAGCATTTCTATCACTCATATCATAAATATTTTTGAGATGAGTATACCTCTTAGGGACGGTTTTGCATTTCCAAGTCGATAAAAGTAGCATTAAGAATATTTTGAGGGAAATTTTAGTGCCATATGGATAGATTCATGTGACTAACCCCAACATTGGTGAGAAAATCAGCATACTTGTGAGCTTCCTGATATACATGGCAGGTTGTAGTGTTGCAAAAATTATGCGTCAAGACCTTAGCTTCCTGAATAATAGTGCACATGTTCCATGAAGGAATTCTATTGCTGATTATAGAGTTTGTAACATTCATGGAATCACAAGTATGCCCTTTTGGGACAGCAATGTTCAAATTTCATAAACAACTTCAATTTGTCAAAATTCAATTGAAACAATGGAGGAAAGGAAACAAGTCGGATTTCCAGTCCCAAAGGGCCCCCTTGGTGGCTAGATGGGAGGAGGTTCAGAAACTTTTTAGGGAAGGATCAATTACTGAGCAACTCAAATTTGAAGATGATGAACTGCGTAAAGCGGTTGAGGACATTGACAACCAAGAGGAGATATACTGGAAACAGAGGGCTAGAAATACTTGGTTATTAGAGGGGGACAGAAATACCAAATTTTTTCATCGGTCAACTTGTGCTAGGAGACAGATGAACAATATGGAAGTTCTCAAAGATGAACATGGAAATGTCTTCGATACTCTTCCTGGCATGCATTCCCATGCTATCGATTACTTTTCTAAACTTTTTAAGGAAAGTATGCAGCAAGATGTTGAGGCTCAGAACGAAGTTCTTAATGTTATTCCTCCTATTATCTCTGAAGAGGACAATCAGGCCCTGCTTAGACCCATTGAAAGGGATGAACTGAGAAATGTGGTCTTTGGTATGAGTACTGGAAAATCTCCTGGTCCAGATGGCTTTCCTATTGAATTTTTTCAGGCTTTCTGGGACACCTTGGAGGAGGATGTTCTGGCTGTTACTGAGGAATCCAGATCCAATCGAAGAATGCTCAGGGTGATCAATCACACCTTCATTGCTTTAATTCCAAAAGGGGAAGCGGGGACTCATATCTCTGATTTTAGGCCTATTGCTTTATGCAATGTGATCTACAAAATCATCACTAAGATAATGGCTGAGAGGCTTAAACCCCTTCTTCATAGCATCATTTCTCCTGAACAGGGGGGCTTTGTTGAGGGAAGACAAATCTTGGATGGGGTGGTTTTGGCCCAGGAGGCCATCCATTCAATGCAAACTTCGGGCAACAAAGGAATGTTCATTAAACTGGATATGTCCAAGGCTTATGACCAGGTGGAGTGGTGCTTCTTGTCGAAAATGATGGCTGCCTTTGGCTTTTCTCGGGAATGGATTGATTGGGTTATGAGTTGTGTTTCTTCTCCCTCTTTTTCTGTTCTCATCAAGGGCCTTCCCTCGCATCCTTTCGGCGCCACACGTGGTCTCCGCCAGGGAGACCCTTGTTCTCCCTATCTCTTCCTTCTCTTGGCTGAAGGTTTGGGCAGACTGTTTTTGAGGAGAAGGCAACAAGGTCTGCTTTCTGGTATCAAGGTTGGGGAGGAAACTCTGACTCACTTGCAATTTGTGGACGATACTGGTCTGGTTGGTGCGGCCACTCTTCGGGAAGCTAGAGGAATCAGAGATACTTTGAATTTCTACCTAAGGGCTTCAAATCAGGTTCTAAATGTCAGGAAGTCCAAAGTGGTCTTTTTCAATCTTGACCAACGGCTACAGGAGCGCGTTATTGAGATCCTGGGCTTCACAAGGACTTCTCTTCCAATTGTTTACCTGGGCATTCCCCTTCATTTCAAAAAGTTAAAAATTGACATTTGGAAGAATCTGTTAGCAGGCATCAAAGATAGAATGAATCATTGGGCCCATAAATGGCTAAGCTACGGGGGTAGATTAACCTTCCTAAAGTCGGTTATACAGGCTTTGCCAATCTATAAATTCTCAATACTGGCTACCCCTCATACCATCTGGAAAGAGCTGGATAAAATGGCTAGAAGATTTTTATGGGAAGGCGCAAAAGGGAAGAAAAAATGGGCCTTGGTTGGGTGGGACAAAGTTACCCAGCCTAAGGACAAAGGAGGGCTGGGCTTGAGAAGTTCTATGCTTAATAACAGAGCTTTGGCTGGAAAACTATATTGGAGGTGGATTTCTCAGCCATCCTCCCTCTTCAGTAGAATTCTTTCCAGTAAATATTTGGGGCATGTTCATCCCAATGAGGTGGGTCACTTTCCCTTGGAAGGTTCTGGATCCTTAGTGTGGCAGACTCTCAAGCTTGGGTCCCAGATTATCAAAGATCAATTATTCTGGAAAGTGGGGAAAGGAGACAAGGCTCGTTTTTGGACTGACTCTTGGGACCAACATCCGCCCATTATTGTCATGTTCCCTGAGCTACAACCAATCATGACCGCCTTAGAAGCCCAGGGCTGGATCCATATTGATAATTATCTTCTTACCAGTCAATTGGGGGGGTATAAATTTAAAAATTTTAAGCGGTGGGAGGAGTGGCCAATTACTGTCTCTTCGGAGTTGGCGCCCATCCTGCAAAAAATCTTGTCAGAAAGGTTCCTCACGGGGAAGGATGAGGAAGATGAATTAGCCTGGGGCTATGGAAGCCTTGGGGTCTACTCAGTTAAGGCTGGATATGAAGAGATCCTCCCTGAGCCTCCCCCACACTCTTTTCCGGTTCAGCATTGGAGAAGGATTTGGCATTCAAAGGGTTGGCCGAAAGTGAATTTCTTCGCTTGGCAACTTATGCATAATGGTCTTCTCACCTTTGACAATCTCAGACGTAGGGGTTTCAATGGCCCCTCTCAATGTTCTTTATGCCTCCAACATGAGGAAACTGTAGATCATTTGTTTTTTGAGTGTCCTTTTACTCATCAGATTTGGGAACGCTGGTTCTCTCAATTTAAACTCCAGGCTAATGGTGTTTTCAACCGTACCAATATTTGGGAAAAATGGAAATGGGGCAGGTTCAATTCCATAGCTCTCCGAACTGGCTGGCAGTTAGGCTTTCTCTTCATTTGGTGGCAATTTTGGTTGGAGAGAAACGCCCGGATCTTTAGAAACACTTTCTCCTCGATTGACGGCGTTTGGCAGGTCATCTGGAGCAAAGTCACAGAAACTGTTGCTATTTTTGTTAATGAAGAGAATCAGGCTACTCTTGGGCATCCTGAAGAGGGGGTTGAGGGACATGAGAGGCAAGGCAGAGCATGCTGGAAACCTCCCCCTGTAGGCTGGATCAAGATCAATACTGATGGGGCTGCAAAAGGCAACCCGGGCAACGCAAGAATTGGTGTTGTTTGTCGGGATCACTCGAGTGCGGTTCTTTACTAGGAATTGCAGGGATTGGGCAGAGCCACGAACAATGAAGCCGAAGCCTTTGCCATTAAGTCAGCGTCTATCTAGGCTATTAAGCAGGGTTATCGGAGGATAATTCTTGAATCAGATTCTCAAGTCCTGATCGGCGCTCTAGATTGCTTGCGGAATTTCTCTTTAAAAGCCTGGAGACTACGGATGTTGATATCCCAAATCAAGGAGTTATGGAGGGAGTTAGATGATGTTATCCCTGTGTATGTGAGTAGAAATCTGAACACGGTAGCTGACTTCCTTGCGAAGATGGGTGCTGAGAAAGAGGTAGGTGTTCAGCTGCACAGTGATATGCCTATGATAGATGAAGAGATTCGGAGTGGTCTGGAACGATCCCTGCATCCATGAGCTCAAAAATGACTAAGGTTAGTTTCTGTCGCGATATCGCGACATATTGCGCCGTCGTGACCTTGTTTGGAAATCTGTCATGATTTCACGACATGTTGCTCTGTCGCGACCTATCCTGGATAACTGTAGCGATTTCGCTACCCTTTTTGTTGCCGCGGCCTTGGGAGGAAAATTGTAGCGATTTCGCGACTTGTTGCGTCGTCGCGGTCTTTGATGAGAAGGTGTCGCGATGTCGTGACCTTTTTGGTTGGTTTTGCTGCTGGAGGAAAAGTGTCGCGATATCGCGACGCTTTGAGAAAAATTGCGTGAAGGGGAAAAACCGTCGCGATATCGTGACAATTTTTGTGAAAAGCTACTCTAAGGAAAATTTGTCGCGATTTCATGCCTTTTTTGAGGAAAGGACGCAAAGGGGCATACCTGTAGCGATTTCGCGACGTTTTGAGCAAAATTACGTTAAGTGGAAAAACCGTCGCGATATCGCGACCTTTTTTGTGAAAAGCTTCTCAAAGGATAACCTGTCGCGATTTCGCGACATTTTTATGGAAAGGAAGCAACGGGGCAAAACTGTAGCGATTTCGTGACAGTTCTGGAGAATAAACTGCATGAAGGAAAAACATCGCGATTTCGCGACTAGTTTAAGAAAATGGCACCATGGGGGAGAACATGTCGCGATTTCGTGACACTTTTGCGGATGGGGCGCCCATTGGAATTCTTGTCGCGATTTCGCTACACTTTCGGCAAACTGGGGCTTCAAGGAAAAGCCGTCGCGATATCGCGACACTTTCTCAAAGTTGCTGATTAAAGGAGAACTCGTCGTGATTTCGTGACAATTTCGGGGAGCAGGTGCCTTCAGGCTTTCTCGTCGTGATTTCGCGACGTTTTTGGCGTTTGGGTGATTTGGTGCTGTGCTGTCGCGATTTTGCGACATTTTTCGTGTGTTGTGGCTTCGGCGCTTTTTGTCGCGATGTCGCGACATGTCATGATTTCGTGACATGTCGCGTTATCGTGACATGTCGCGATTTCGCGACATGTCGCGTTATCGCGACTGGTTGTTGTGGCGCGGCGGTTGTTAGGTTAGGTGTCACGATTTCGTGACATGTCGCGTTTTCGTGACATGTCGCGTTTTCGTGCCCTTTGTTCTTCTGGTCTCTTTGCTCTTGGTTGGGATGCCCTTTCTCCCTCTTGTAACTGTAATTTGTTTTAATGCAAGCTTTTTTCAAAATTTTCAAAAAAAAAAAAATTCATGGAATCACCTTCAATTTTTAAATTTCTCGTGTAATATCTAAGAACTTCTAGCCCTTTCCACAATGCATGAGTTTCATCATAGTGGTTAGTTTGAATGCCTAGAAACTCAACATAGGCCACTATGAGTCATCCATTATGATCCATGACCAAACCTCCAGTACCTGCTACACCCAAATTTCCTTTAGAAGCACCATCATAGTTAAGTTTAAGCCATCCTACAAGAGGAGGAGTCCAATGAGAACCAATTTTGGGATGGGTATTAGAAGGAGTAGAGTTGGGACTGTGGGGAATACTAAGATAATAGAAAAGAGTGGACTCAAGGGTAGACTCAGGTGGTTTGGTACAAGGTAAAAGCTGAGAATTTTTAATAGAAAATATTATGTCTTTGTTGGCAAAGAGATAGAGTACTTGAGAGTGTTTGAAAATATTCTACTATTTCTTTCAAGCTAGATCTGCCATAGGAGATGATGGAGATAAACTTTCCACAAAGAAGAAAACCTAGAATTTTTGAAAGGCATGGACCACTAGGAGAGAAAAAGAGCTAGGGAGTTGGGCTAGGCCCAAGAGATGTGAAATATGCTATGATTATGTTATATAATATTTTATTTAAATAATCGGATTCTGGGTAATTAAATATAGGTAACTTTAATTATAATGAAAGGAAATGCTTTATTCATATATTAAACTAATGGAAGCTTTGATTTGTGAAATACAAGAATGCTATATTTATTTTTAAATTGAAGTTATGGGGATTTGATTTAGTAAATAAATAATTAAAGGGTTTCATAGATTAGAGTAAGGGAAGCTTTGATTTGTGAAATAAAATAATGCTAGATTTATTTTTAAATTGAAGTTATGGGGCTTTGACTTAGTAAATAAATAATTAAAGGGTTTCATATATTAAAGTAAGGGAAGCTTTGATTTTTGAAATAAAATAATGTTAGATTTATTTTTAAATTGAAGTTATGGGGCTTTGATTTAGTAAATAAATAATTAAAGGGTTTCATAGATTAAAGTAAGGGAAGCTTTGATTTGTGAAATAAAAGAATGTTAGATTTATTTTTAAATTGAAGTTATGGGGCTTTGATTTAGTAAATAAATAATTAAAGGATTTCATAGATTAAAGTAAGGGAAGATTTGATTTGTGAAATAAAATAATGTTAGATTTATTTTCAAATTGAAGTTATGGGGCTTTAAAATAGTAAATAAATTATTAAAGGGTTTCATAGATTAAAGTAAGGGAAGCTTGATTGTGAAATAAAAGAAATATATGTTGTTTAATGATTAAAGGTATGGGACTTTAATTTATTTGAACAAAGATAAGATTTGATTAAAGTAAAAGAGACCATGATCTAAGTGTATATGTTGAATGACTCTCTAAGGTGTTTGAGAGGTGATAGTGGAAGTAATGATTCTTTCATGATATCAACTATGCATTAGATGGTTAGAGACTTGATTTGATTGTATAGTTGCAATTTGGCAATGAAATGAGTAAATACATTTAGAGGCATGCCCATATTGAACTATGAGTGTCCTTATCCCCTACTATCCTCACTTGATCGATGGAAGAGCGGGAGGACCAAAGTTACATTTGAACCAATGCACAAGTTTTCTCTCTACTTTACATCTTGTTTACTTATGCAAATAGACTAGATTTGTGGGGATATTTCCTTGATGAAATTGATGTAATATTATTTAAATATATGGATTTTTTTACCATACATGCTTATGTAATAAATGGTCAATGTGGAAAATGCACCTTTATATTCTATTTGATTATTTGTGAATGTATCTAAATATTTTATATTTCATGTTTATTCTTTAAGTATTGCTCTATGTTTCTAGTTATCCTTTGCATGTTTGATGAGTTATGTTTTGTTAGATTTAGTATCTAGATATATATTTTATTTTCTTGATTGAATAATTTTTTATAGAATTTAGTAGTAAGTTCTAGGGTGAACTTAGAGGTTAAACTAAGGGCTTGAGACCCCCTTAGGAAAAATGGTAACTAGGTTTATAGAAGATCTTACCTGAATTAAGATAACTTGTCAGAGGATAATATTGATAGCTTAACTTGTAGTACACGTAGCATACCTATGCATAATGGTTTGCATAGAATATAGAGCTATGTGTACACCTTCTAATTATTTAAGGCGATATGTTTAGCTGATCGAGGATGATGAGATGGATGGAATTTTATGCATAACATGAGATATGCCTACGTAGAAGGGACTTGTGTGAGGGAAATATTATGAGGTATAGTTCTTGAGAAACTTAGGGGACTTGTTAAACATTAAGTTAATCTAAGGTTGGTTAGGGGTTTATGAAATTCTCTCCTTAGACAAAAATAAATTATCTTTCTGTGTGTTTTCTTATTTCTTGTTTTTTAGGTCGTTACAACAAACTCCCATGAGTATTATTATTTCAACCATTCAAAATTTCCTTCATATCCATTTCCCATTCTCCAACCCATATTCCAAACATTACCACCTCTTGATTACCCATCGACTATTACCATTAAAAGAAATGAGCTAGAATACCCAAGACTAGTGGATGGTGGATGGCAATTTTTAAATAATCAAATTCTGGGTAATTAAATATAGGGAATTTAAATAAGAGTTTATTTAAATAATCAAATTTTGGTTAATTAAATATAGGGAACTTTAATATAATGAAAGGAAATGCTTTATTCATAGATTAAACTAAGGGAAGCTTTGATTTATGAAATAAAATAATGTTATATTTATTTTTAAATTGAAGTTATGGGGCTTTGATTTAGTAAATAAATATTTAAAGGGTTTCATATATTAGAGTAAGGGAAGATTTGATTTGTGAAATAAAATAATTTTAGATTTATTTTTAAATTGAAGTTATGGGGCTTTGATTTAGTAAATAAACAATTAAAGGGTTTCATATATTAAAGTAGGGGAAGATTTGATTTATGAAATAAAATAATGTTAGATTTATTTTTAAATTGAAGTTATGGAGCTTTGATTTAGTAAATAAATAATTAAAGGGTTTCATAGATTAAAGTAAGGGAAGCTTTGATTTGTGAAATAAAAGAATGTTGGATTTATTTTTAAATTGAAATTATGGGGCTTTTATTTAGTAAATAAATAATTAAAGTGTTTCATAGATTAAAATAAGGGAAGCTTTGATTTTTGAAATAAAAGAATGGTAGATTTTTTTTAAATTGAAGTTATTGGGCTTTAAAATAGTAAATAAATGATTAAAGGGTTTCATAAATTAAAATTAGGGAAGCTTGATTGTGAAATAAAAGAAAGATATGTTGTTTAATGATTAAAGGTATGGGACTTTAATTTATTTGAACAAAGATAAGATTTTATTAAAGTAAAAGAGATCATGATCTAAGTGTGTATGTTGAATGACTCTCTAAGGTGTTTTAGAGGTGATAGTGTAAGTAATGATTCTTTAATGATATCAACTATTCAATAGATTGTTAGAGACTTGATTTGATTGTATAGTTGCAATTTGGCAATAAAATAAGTAAATACATTTAGAGGTATGCCCATATTGAACTATGAGTGTCCTAATCCCCTACTATCCTCACTTGATCGATGGAAGAGTGAGAGGACCAAAGTTACAGATGAACCAATGCACAAGTTTTCTCTCTACTTTACATCTTGTTTACTTATGCAAACTAACTATATTTGTGGGGAGATTTCCTTGATGAAATTGATGTAATATATTGTTTAAAGGTATGGAGGTTTTACCATACATGCTTATGTAATAAATGGTCAATGTGGAAAATGCACCTTTATATTCTATTTTATTATTTGTGAATGTATCTAAATATTTTCTAGTTCATGTATGTTATTTAAGTATTGCTCTATGTTTCTATTTATCCTTTGCATGTTTGATGAGTTATGTTTTGTTAGATTTAGTATCTAGATCTATATTTTATTTTCTTTATTGAATAATTTTTTATAGAATTTAGTAGTAAGTTCTAGGGTGAACTTAAAGGATAACCTAAGGGCTTGAGATCCCCTTAGGAAAAATGGTAACTAGGTTTATAGAAGATCGTACCTGAGTTAAGATAACTTGTCATAGGATAAGGTTGATAGCTTAACTCGCAGTACACATAGCGTACCTATGCATAATGGCTTGCATATAATATGGAGATGTGTGTACACCTTCTAATTATTGAAGGTGATATGTCTAACTCATCGAGGATGATGATATGGATGGACTTATGTGCATAACATGAGATATGCCTACGTAGAAGGGACTTGTGTGAGGGAAATCTTGTGAGGTATAGTTCTTGAGAAACTTAGGGTACTTGTTAAACATTAAGTAAATCTAATGTTGGTTAGGGATTTATGAATCCCTCTCCTTAGACAAAAAAAATTCTCTTTTTGTGTGTTTTATTATTTATTTATTTTAGGTCGTTACAACAAACTCCCATGAGTATTATTATTTCAACCATTCAAAAGTCCCTTCATATCCATTTTCCATTATCCGAAACATTTTCCAAATATTACCCTCTTGATTATCCATACACTATTACCATTAATAAGCTCAGAGAAATGAGCTTGAATACCTAAGACTAGTGGAAAGATAGATTGCCAAGAAAAGAAAATAAGAAAGTTCCATCCAAGATCATGAATGTAGTCAACCCAACTATGTACCAATATCTAAGGGTCACCACTATTCTAAAATTTGACAAGACAAAATCATAAATGATATTGGATTATTACCACATATCAACATAAGCAATAAATATTGTTCAACTACCATTAGAGGATATTGTACTTAACACTCAGGCTCAAGTCAACATGATATATCTCCATGGTGAGGCTAAAAATAAAATTCAATAGAATGAAAAATAAGATAAAGAGCCTTGAAGCAATGCCAAAAAAAGAGCATAATAAAAATAATTCCTCATAAAATGAGATTCAAAGGTTGAGGAAGATGATCATGAAGATTTTGAACCTATAGTAGCTACAAGAAAAAGAAGAAATGAATCATGTATTGAAAGAACAAATGCAAAGTATATAATAGGATTTGTAAAGAGAGAAGAAAAAGGATCAAGCTTCTCACTTCTCTTGAAAAATACTAGTACAATTGAAGAAGGCAATTTGGAACAAAATCCTCCAAAGCTCTCTTGAAGCCTATCCAATCATTGACTACTTGCAATTCAACATAGATGTCACATAAAATACAAAGAAGGATCTAGGGAAAGCTTAAGCTAAGCTGGAAGATAAGATAGAGTAGGCAAAAGCGATGTTCAACCTAGCTGAAAGAAGGTTTGAATTAGTAGAAAATCCATAAAAAATAGAGAATGAAGCATATAAATGTATGTTTCCAAAATATTAATAAAATAAAATAAGCTAATTCAACAAGGATGGGAGATGATGGATACACTAAAAGTAGATAAAATTATGGGCTCGACAAAAGAAGCCATAGATTTTGTGTTTCTAATATTTTGGGATGAAAAGCTCCAAATCTATACTAGAGAACTCTAGGATCAAATAGAGTTAATAGCCAACAATTAATAAGATATAAACCAATGGCAAGAACCTATTGAAGGAACCCAAGTATTTATATTTCTAAACAAGTTAACTATATGGCAAGAAGATATAGATATTATTCATATAAAAATGCTTATCAAATAAAGAAATTCAATAAACATATTAGAGTAATCTAACACCCAACTTTAGAACTTGGAAAATTATTTGCCAAATACTCTAGAAAGCAAAAAATATCTTGGCTAGTGAAGGAGGGCAATAGGAAGAACAAGAAGAGGAGGAAGGAGCTTATAATAAGAAAGAATAGGAAGATGCAACTACAAAATTCATGACTACTAAGACTATAGGGGTAGAATATGGTCAGAATACACTCAACACACAAGGTAAATAAGGAGATGTAGCAGGTCTAGAGCATGATGCCTCAACATCCCACTTATGAAAGCGAGCACAAGGTATCCAAATTAAAGAAGGTATGTTAGCAAAAGTCTATTGGGTGCTTAAAAAGAGAGCACATGAGAAGGTTATCCATATAAATTGGAAAATGTTTAGGAGAAGGTGCTAATTCAAAAAGAAGGGCCCAATCCTCAAGAACCTAGAAGATTTACTTGAGGTAATTTGTTTGAATTAGAAAGTACCTTTTAGTTATACTCATGAAGTATTTGTTTTTGCAATAGGGTATAATTAAATCACACTCATATTTCTCCTCTTCATCATACCCTCACACTTAATTTAACCACCCCTTCTCACTCCATTATTTCTTTCCCACTTTATAGTATTCATAATCAAACCATACTTCTCACTTTAATAATTACTTCCCCTTATACCATTTCAAAGTTTTTTTTCATTCTAAAATTTTGAATTAATACCCAATGCTATAAGGCTCTCTAGGTTCTTAATGTCTACAAGCAGAAATCATCAAGAGGCACCAAGAATGTAGGTTAAATTTATGCCCTCATTTGTAAATATTTTTCTACCCTTTTGTTAATATGTTACTCAAATATTGTTAAGGGGAAATATTCTAAATTTTGCCTAAGAACTCAAGCAACATGTATAAAAAAAACCCCAATGCCTTAGTCCAAAACTACACTCCAAGGTGGTTAGGAACCATTCAAAAAATCAGTTGTCTTAAATAAGATTGTTGAAATGTGCAAGTGTAAAGTTGAACAATTTTGGGCTTTTCCAATCAATGACATCAACAAAGCATTCCAAAAGTTTAAAAACATATAAAAATGCCTAAATGTAATTAATTTGGATTTTTGAAATGTCAGATTAGTGCAACCTCAATGTTAATCAAAGAAATCTCTCTTAGCTTAAAGCGGGAATAAAATAATTTTTGAGTTTTCCAAGCAATGACAGTGAAAGTACCATGAAGGATCAAAATGCATAACTTAGGAGATCAAAGCACCATTATATAATGCATAATTTTAGTATTTTCCAAGCAATGACATCATCAAACCCTCTCAAAAGTCTGAATTTGATTCAAGAGGTCTTCTAAGCAAATAAAAGACTTGATACTATAAAATAGTTGGCTTTGAAATGCATCTACTTGAGAACATATCTTATAGTGCTATAACCACATCAATTCCTTCTATATATTCAATCCAAAGTCATTGAATTTTATTTCTTTGATAGATAGTTGTAGTAGCCCATCCATTTGCAATAAAAATACAATTGGAGATCCATAGACCAAATTGAAAATACATTTGAATCAAGATGTAAATAAAAATATAGACTGGCCATATCAATAACACAAACAACTAGAATGACACAGTATGAAAGTGATATTTTCTCCCAAGAGTGCTCTTTACCATGTTGTTTATCTAATAGAATTGTAATAATATTGTAAATCTTACGTTGCAAGATTCAAAAGAAGCTTATAAATAGCTCAATCCACATCATAATGAGGTTTGACTCTATAGCATTTGCTCGAGTATGTATTGTATAACCATTGCTACTATTTAATGAAAAGTGAAAGTTATTTGTCTCCATTACAATTGCTATTATATTTTTTTATGAATGAATGTTATGTTTTCATTCATTTTTGTTACACTTGATGATTAGTTTAGTCTATTAAAGCCAATTTTGCTCTTTGGATCACTATTGAATTTATTTTCATAAGCATTTGGAATGGTTAAAAATATAACTAGAATTTAATGAACTCTGTGATGAATTGGATGATGGTTGATCTATTAAGTTTCACTAGAATATAATCATGTAAGACTTATATTATGCATTTTCATTGTTTTTATGCTATATTTGTCCATATTCAAGTGATTCTTTAAAAACTTACTCTTTCTTGATCCTTCCATTTATTTCTTTTTTCTTGAACCCCTATTTCATTTACACAAGCATTATAAAGAGTCAGCCTACTATAGAGGCTAAAACAAGGAGAAATCCCAGTCATCCAACATTGGCCAAAATTTAGAGCACATATCACCAATTTGGCATATTTTATACCAAAACTTACAAGACAAATTGGGCTTCACCCAACTATCTCTTAATCAATTTATCTTGGTCTTATTATCAATTTAATCTATCTTCAAATATTTATCCACTTAGCCATCCCTATCTTTTTTTAATCTAATCATTTGTATTTTGCTCATCAATCTCTGTAACCTATTTATCAAATTGATTTGTTTTAAATTCTTACAAACTACAAAAACTCTATTTTCCATAAGAATAATGTGTTTATATAATTACCCATGTAGTAATATATATATTTACTTTTACACATAGGGGTATGAATCAAAATATATTGCAAGTATACTCATCATTACATCCAAAAATAACCCTTTTATGGTTGCATGAAACATGAATATCTCACATATATTATTTTTACATATTATGTTCTTTGGCCCTCACCTAGGTACAAAACAAATACCTTGAAAAATCACTTAGATATTTGTCCAAAGATGACTCAATTAACATCTTTGAAAATACTTTATCATGACTTGCAACACCCTTTTTATTAAAAGGATAATAAATAAAAAACCCTTTTGGGCATAGACCATTTGAATCCCCCTTGTAGCATAGACATTTAAAATTCCTCCTTGAGTATACTTTCATGAAAGTCCTCCATGGGACAATAAAAAATAAGAACCCAATTTTGGTAATCGCTCAAATATCACATGTTGTATATAGATATCTTGTATCAAATTATACACTTATCATGTAATTTATTAAGGGATAATCATTGTATATATTTTTATGTCAAAAATATTGTCCAATCATTTTCAATCAATTTATGTATATTTTTATGCTTGGATGCATGATTTGCACATATTGTATCATATCATATGCTAAGTCTACTGGGAAATGCTAAGTAAGTCCTTCGGGCACATGCTAACTAAGTACTATAGGAAATCCTAAGTCCTCTAAGCACATGCTAAGTCTTATAGTCAATGCTAACTAAGTCCTTTGGAAAATTCCAACTAAGTCCTCCAAGCACATGTTAAGTCCTCTAGATGATGCTAACTAAGTCCTCTAGGAAAAGCTAAGTCCTCCAAGAAAAGCTAACAAAATTCTCTAGGTAACTCTCAATACTATCTAAGTATTATTTGTACATATTTTTTTTCTTGGATGCATCATCATTTGAAATACCCTTTAAGTACTTATCCAATAATCAGGCTCCAAGGTCATCACTTAAGGGTGAATACATATCAAATATTGTATCCCTTTTAAAATAGAGAGAGGCTTTCTCCCATTTTAAGCCCTTTAGAAGCATAGACCCATAGAACACACATCCTGGGCGGGGTTGAAGAATAAGATCCGAAGGGGTCGGCTCGGCTTCAGAACCCTCTCTATTTAAAATGGGTGACTATTTTTTATAGTCAAGATAAAGTACAAAATTTAACTATTCCATCACAATTCTTCACCAAGGGCATTTTTCTCCTATTTCCATGGGGGAATAGTGGGAATGGAATATTAGTTGAAGGGGCTTGATATATATGGGGTAAAAAAATAGATACCTATGATTTTCCCACTATTCATGATCTAGTCATGGGGCCATCAATTTTTAAAACCATAAGTAGGCCCATATAATCATATATTATTTTGTAATAAATTATCATCTTAATCATATCACCCCTTGTTTAACCCATCTTAACCAATCAGTTTCCATAACCCCCATGTGAATAGAGTTTCTTGATTCAAAATTTTGGCCTTCCCTTCAAATCCCAAGGGGCACACATGGGTTGGGGTAGAAATTAATTATTTAAAAAAAATCCTTAAACATAACTTTAAATAAAATATCTTCATAATCCTCATAAATCCAAGAGACCAACATAAAATTGGGGTATCTATATCATTTTTATAACCTGTTTATTATACAATATTTACATAAAAGGGTTAAAATATAGACACCCAATTTTGGTAAATTCACTAACCTTCAAATATACTAAAATTCATCAATTAATCATCATTCAAGAGCCTTTTAATAAATTAAATTGAATAAATATTCTTCATGACCAAATTTAGGATGTTTGTCATCCTAAAAGTAGCATCATCTTTGGGGCATAAGTTTTCCTAACAAATCATCACAAAACTTCACAAAAATACCACCATTAGATTGGGATCAATTTTTTTCCAATGAGTATAAATATACCTATACTTGTACAATTATCAATGCCTCAAATTTCAAGTAGATAGCACCTAGTTAGGATAAAATAAAATGTTCTACCAACACTTTTGCTTATTATTAGTGCTTTTGCAAAACATGATTTTACTTACAAGTTGACTAGTCAATAAGAACATTGATCAAAAGTTCTATTTGAGTTCAAAATCTAGCATTTTGCACTCGCACCACTCACAAAATTGTTGGTAGTGTTTTTGAAATCAACAAGTATAGCATGATCACCCTCATTTTAGGACTACAAAATTTAAATTCCTCTTTAACCTAATGGCATATTTGAATCCTCCTTCCATATAATAAATCCCCCTCTCCAAAATCTATAAACTAAGCCCAAGGGATTGGCATTCAACATGCATTCTCAAAGAATCCAAAATTTTCCAAATTATCTTATCAATCTCTTTTTCTTTCTTTCTCATTCTCTTTCATTATGAGCATCTATAGCATTTGGGACAAGTGAATCAAGGCATAAAGCATTGGAGAAAAGCCACATCCTCTTGTCTCTACATAAAGGAGGAGTTTTTGGACAAGAAGGGGAGACTCTATTGGGATTTTGTTGTAATCCTCCATTTCTAGCTTGTTATTCCTTTCAATTCGCTTCTTATTTCATGTATTACATTTCTTATTTACTTGTTGACCATTTTTATTTTACATTATAGGTACTAACATTCATCTGTTGCTCGAATTACATATAATATCTCATTTGCATGCTATATTATTTATTTTGATATGACTAACACCTATTTGTTGTCCTTTTTTTACAAATCACATCATAGTTTCTTGTATTTTTAACCTCTTTTGCAGCCATCTAACTTGTTTATACTTATCTCATATTAATTTATAGCTACTTAATGCTTATTGACACTTTATTTAAGGAATAATAGCTTTTAGATCAATTTAGTCTCTTTGTATCTCTTTCCAAACATCAATATCTATTTGTAACTAATCTCTTTGAATTTATAGGATATTTTAACCACCACATGGTTACTCTCATTTTGTTGTAGTTCCATTAGTATTACAATCTCTGATAAGCTATGTTATTAGATTTTTAGATCATATATTTAATTATTTTTAGCTTATTTGTTAGGTGTAATATTCACCTAATCATTATCCTAGGTCTCAATTTTAGCATAGCATAGGCATTTTACTTCATCTTATTAATAATCATATTACATTGTCCCATTTAATCATATATTTGCTCTAATCAAAATTTGAAATCATTTTTTAGTCACTTGGAGGTCTTTTAGACACCTTAAATTTCCTCTTAGACATCCCTAGATCCTATTTTATAGGTATATTACTATATCCTATCATTTCTTAGTCTATTATAGCATATTTTATCTTCCATGCAAGTTTTGGTAAATTTAGGGGTCATTTGGTGAAATGTTGTTAGAAATAGAGTATATTACATCATTTGGGTTATGTAAATATATCTTCCAAGGTACATACTTAGGATATTAGATTAATATAGGGGGAAGTTATCTAGTTACTTCATGTAATGTAATAAATGCACAAGTGTCAATGTGTAATTTGTATATGTGCAAGTTGTCCCTTCACAACTAGGTAGAGTGTTGGCCAAAAAACTTGTTTTCCTATATAATAAATGCCTCATTGTTAGATAGATATAGAGTTGGGGACATAGTTAGATAGTGTATCTTAGAGCATAGTACAGTTATGTTTACATCACCATCCATTGGTAATGGGTGTCATATAGTTCAGTAGCTTTATTAATGGAGTGTTCATTTTCTCCATGGCTATATTGTATTCTTTTATATGATTTATATTTATAGCATATTTCAATCATCTAGAAAATTTACTTTCTTTCATATTATTTTGCATCTTGTGATTGCTATCTTCCAGTGCTTATTACTTCAAAATTTAATAGTGGTATCATAGCCATGATAGATCTAGCCATAGTAGATCAATAGAAAAATAACCATTATTATTGACCTTGAGTTTTTTGTCAAATTGACACGTTGTTGGACCAACCACCATCAAAAAATATCATTAGAGTCTAGGTGGTAGAATTAGGGAGAGTCACAAATCTAGGAATAAAATAAATCTTAGCTCCAAAAATATTGAGATTATATTTGACTAGAGTCTTTTCCATAGAGTTGCAAGGAAAACTCATGAAGACTAGGACTCAACATTCAATCCACTAGATTGAAAAATCATCTAGTGAAGATCATCCAAGATATCTAGAATTTGATAACTATTACCTAAAGTTTATTTTGTTGCAGAAAATTATTTCTTAGAGGATTGGGACTCCTCCTACAATAGAAATCTAGGAGACACCAACTTTTTTTCCTGAATATCAGCATGCCTTCATAGTGCAGAGAATAGTTCCTTATGCAAGAGAAGAATACTATGAAAAAATACTTCTAGTGAAGATTCATGGTGAAGTCAAGAGATATAAGATCTCCATTGCTAGATTGAAGAACTTCATAGTTTAAGAATAGGCCATAGAAGCCTTGATACTAAAAAATGTCATAGAATACTTAATACTGGAAAGTCCATAGAAGCCTTGGTACTGAAAAAAGCCATAGAAGCCTTGATACTAAAAAAGGCCATAGAAGCCTTGATACTGAAAAAGTCCATAGAATATTTGATCCTAAAGAAGAATTCAAATAGAATATATGATTCATAAGAAGACTAAATATTTTAGTACTAATATATTTGTTGTAGGGAAAGAAGATTCAATGAGTTGGGAAACTTCCTACAAGAAATTTAGGAAGATTATCTTCTTCATAATCAACTTAGCACCTGAAGAAAAAATGAAGAGATCAGGAGAATATCTCATTGAAGAACTTCTAATCTTGAAATAAGAAGAAGAAGAAGGACTAGGAGAGTCTTGCTCGAATACAGAAGTAGCAGAATCAGAGATCCAGTAGAAGTTCTCACCACCAACACTTCCAAGAGTAGAAGGTTGAAGAGAAGATTTTAAGGAAGATCAAAGAATCTGTAAGATTGAAGATCTAGGAGAGGTATCAAGAAGAATCTAAAAAATAGCCTGTAGAGCATTTTTGAATATCATAAAAATAATTCTTAGGAGAACTCATTGGATAAATCCACTACCAAGGAGAAGCCCCAAATAGTGAAGGACTTGGGACAATTGTTATCATCCAATAAAAAGCCCAAGAGAGGAATTTGGCAAGGAGTGCCAAATATGTGAAGGAGAATTTGAAAAGGAGTTCCAAATACGTGAAGAAGAATTTGGCAAGGAGTGTCAAATTCTAAGAGAAGATCCTTATTGGAGTCTAAATTCAATAAAAATACTTGAAGATAGAATAATCTCACCAAATCTTGGATATTTAAAGATTACCTCTCAAAAAAATAATACACCACTTTAGAGATAAATACTTCTCCAAATATATAGCAAAAGGAGGAGAACACGAGGAGAATAAGCCACTAAATCCTAGGCTCATGAAAGAAACTTCAAGACCATAATTTGGTGAACGATTTGTTAAGTACAGTCTACAAAGAGCTACAAGATCCTACTCAAAGTAGCAACTTGGTGATCCTAGATACCAAGATCTACATCCTCTACAAAAGTGGCAAAAGAGCTATAGAAACTTTCAAAATATAAGCAAATTTTGGTTCAAGTAGGTTCATTAATTGGATTACCTGAATTTAGATTAAAGTTGCAAGAAGAAAATTGGATTACAGTATTCAAAAGTGCAAAAGAAAAAAGGTTATTATTAAGGTTCATTTGCACATTAATTAAGAGTTGATTTGATTTTAGAATTGCTTCTATCAATTACCTATCATCTACTTTGGAAAAAGAAAAATAAGACTAAGTCCTACAATACTAAATTGTAGTGAAATTACAGAATAATTATTGAAGGTTCATTTCAGATTATTCTTGATTAGTTGCTGTTAATTTCATTAAGTGTATTATCTTGAGATTTTATTGGAGTGATAAGGTGAAATTTTTAGTGAATTAAAAAATTCTATTAGATTTATTTGCACTATTATACTACTCTCAAAAGAAATTAGTTTTGTGTTTTTGAAGGGCACAAAATATGATTTTTATCAAGTGTCTAAAGAAACTATTAAAGCATAGAAATCACACATAGTGGCCAATTGCAGCCACCAAAATAGATTAGAATCCTCCAAAATCTAGAGACGAACACAACTAACCAAAAATAAATAAAAGCTTCAAATATTGAGACTTGGTGAGTCTCAAATCCAAAGCATTACAAGGTTAGATGCCAGAAAAGAACATGTAGAAAATTACATCAATTAAAGAGTTTATATATACTATTATATAATCTTGGATTTGTTATTAAAGTGTCCAAGAAAAAAGGGGAAGGTATCTACTCATAAAAGGCAACCTCAAAACCCTTACATTGCAGGATAAATCTGCCACAAAACCAGAATTTTCAGATATGTAAAAAGAGTGCAAAAGAAGGTGCATTAAAGGAGGTTTATATAAAATTTATGATATATTTTATTGCACTACTATAATATGGTTTTTATAGCAAAAGAGTAGATTTGAAAGTTCCTCAAAAGGTAAAATAACTATAAGGTATATCAGTCAAGAAAGGTCGTACATCAACACTCTTCTTCCCAAGAAAAAGGAGCCACTCAAAGGGCTCATATTGGATGGATGAACCTACAAAATCAAAGCCCACATAAGGCTATCATAAAACTACATTTACATATACAAAATGAGTGCACATATATAAATAGAAGGTGTCAAAAATCTACATAGGAATCAGCACATTGGAGACATTGAAGATAAGGAGCCAAGGTCCTATATTTAAGGTTGTTAACTTGAAGAATATCATCCACAAAAGGAAGCACAAAAATTGGTATTCAAATATCCATAGCACCTCATCAATCCACTTGTAAAAGAAAATATTGCTTGTTTCCCAAGAAACATAGCAAATAAAAGGAATGGCATACAAAAGGTCTTGAGGAGTTATAATATTCTCCTTGGAATATGTTATAGGTAAGGACTTCATGCAGAGAGTTTGAATACCACTTGGCATAAACTTTCTAAGGCACCATTTCATCTCTTAACGCTCAAGAAGCCTCATGCAATATTTACAATGAATATCAAGGAAGTGGTGACCCTTGTTATCCTCCACAAGCTTCACACAAGTTCCCACATGAGTGCCCATATGTTACAAAATGACCAAGAAGTGTTGAAAAATAAATTGGTATGTTAAATAAGGAGAGGAATGTTTATTTGTAATGGGTGTGACATGTGTTACAAATACCATGATTATTCCTCTATAAAAGGTGCTCGAAGTCCAAAGTTTAACACACAACAAAGTGTGATCAAATCCATCTGAAGTGTAGTGTGGAAGGAAGGAATAAGGAGCATTAAAGTCTCCTAGTCTTTAAGGTCAAACCTTCCTATGTTTACAACACCTACATTCTAGCATTGAATATAAGCACCAAATGTGACCTTAATATTGTTGTTATATCCAACTGAAGAAAGCATCGAACAGTGAGGAGATTTAGCATCCAAAGGTAATTTTGTGGTTGATCCACAACACACCCAAAAATTGGGGACCCACCTTTTTGCAGGCTTGCAAAGGAGAATCTCGGTGACCCAGATGCTAAAATTGAAGAAAAAGGAAAAAATGCCTAAGTGTTGAAAGTGTCACGAAATCGCGACTTGTCGCGCCATCGCTGCCGGAAACAGGAAAGTTTTCGCGAAATCGCGACATGTAGCTCCATTGCTGCCGAAGAGGAAATAAAAGGTGTCGTGAAATCGTGACATGCCGTTGAGAAGAAAATAAGTGGTGTCGCAAAATCGTGACATGCCGTTGGAAAAGAATGAAAATGGTCACGATTTCGCGACGTATTTTGCCAAAGCGTACGGATGATGAAAAGTGTCACGATTTCACGACATGTTTTGCCAAAGCGTACGGATGATGAAAAGTGTCACGATTTCACGACGTGTTTTGGCAAACTGTACGGACGATGAAAAGTGTCGCGATTTCGCGACGTGTTTTGGCAAACTGTACGAAGGAGAAAATGGTCGCGATTTCGTGACGTGTTTTGGGAAAGCGTACGGAAAAAGAAAGTGGTAGCGATATCGCGACAGAAAGCGGCATGAAGGTCCGAGGGTGAAAAATGTCACGATATCATGACAGGTTTTGCCAAGGCGTACGAAAAATAAAAGTGGTAGCGATTTCACGATGTGTTTTAGGAAAGCATACGAAAAGAGAAAGCGATAGCGATATCGCGATAGTTTGTGGCAAGCAGGTTCGGGGATAAATGCGGTAGCGATATCGTGACGGTTTGTCGAAATAAGGCAAGAGAGTGATAATGGTCACGATGTCGCGACGTAAAGTTGCCAAGGAAGCCCGATGGAGAGATGGTAGCAATTTTGCTACAGCTTGGTGAGAAGGAAGCCCGACAGAGAAATGGTAGCGATCTCGCTACAGTTTGTGGAAAGAAGGTTCAAAAGTAAAAATGGTCGCGATATCGCGATAAGATGCTGTCGAAGACGTACGACCAGGAAGAGCGTCGCGATATCGCGACATGTCACGATTTCGCGACATGTCGCGTTTTTGTGGCCAAGAAGGTGAATAGGCGGCATGCAGTTTTTGTCGGGACTTTCATAGAATGGCGTTATAGAAGGCGTAGAGGGCGTGTGACACGTGGCATGCAGGTGTCAGGTTTGCAGAGGCGTTACATGCAACGGAGGATTTTAGGCGTTTCGGCGTTAAACGTGGAATAAAGACAAGGAAAAGGTGGGAATTCGAAAGGTCACATGTAGGAAGATGAAGCGAAGCGACCAGGGAGAATCGAAGAGCCACGCTAGACAGGATAAATCCAGAAGCGCAGATTGAAGGAAGGGTTGGAAATTGCCGATTGCAGAGTTGCAAAGACAAGAGCTTCGTGCTATTCTGGGCCTACACTTGGGCAATTTCCTTCTTTTTTGTTCTGGAATATTTTTGCCTGGAACATTCTTTGAATGTAATTGACATATCATTTAATATAAAATACAGAGTATTGGCATCTCATTGATGAGAAAGGAGTCATTTTGTGCATGCATGATTTAATGTTTTATCTTTCATTCCAGATTTTTGAGGCTTTTAGGTGAAGTTTAATGCAAGTGTGCTTGGTTGCTTCATGCGAATGCCTAAGTCTGGAATTACAGTAGAAACCCTAGAAACCAGCACCTAATTTATTTGGATTGTGTGAGTTTGCAAGTTCATTAGATTAGGTTGCATGCATAAAACCTCAGTATCTTTGATTTCATCAAATTGATGAAAGTATTCTGACTGTAGTTTAATCTTATTTCTATTTATTTTGCTTTATCTTTCAAATCCTTATTTTATTTCTTACAGTTTAATTACAGTATTTGAATAAGCAATTGAAAATCCATTAGAATTGAAGATTAGAATAGATTTATTCACTTTGAGTCCATTGTAAATTCAAATTAGATAAACCCCAGTGCCCCTTGTTAACATCCACTTGCAAACCCTAAGATATTCCTGGCATTTCATTTGAACAACATTATTTAAGCATAACAGGAACCTTGTAGAAAGTTCTTTTCTTTGCAAGCAGAGGATTTTTGGACTCAGATCCTATCGGAGAGTGTGCTTTCACAACCGGGTGAAAACACCACTCAACAGGTAAGTTTAATCCCATTTTATTATTTCTTTTATTTTTGGAGATATAAGGGTTATAAGCTAAGGTTATATATTATATTTTGAAAGCAAAAGCTATAAGGGATAACTTATAAAATTTAATTAATATTTGTAATATTAACCTAGGATAAATACGGAATACTACTTGGATTAAATTCTTTAACATTTTGCAAATATTATTAATTTTCTAATTTTCCAAATTTGGGAGCCACAAGGGTTACTAAATAAAATAAATTTACTGGAAATTAGAAACAATCGAAATGATATAAAAATAGGTTATTAGGATTTTTATTAAGGTTGGAAAATTATAATTTTCTTGTCTCAAAACTTCTAAAAAGGGACAAAAGAAATCCAACATTAAAACCTCTTCAAAAATTTAAAAGTGCTTAGTTCAATAGGATTAATAAGGTGTTAAGAAGTTGATTTTTTATCTTTACAAAATTTATACAAAATCAACCAAACTTTTATTTTTTTACACAAGCACTATATGATACTCCAAAATCTCTAGGAAGACCTAAGAAAATCCACAAAATCTAATAATTGATATTAGGAAAATTTAAAATGGCATAAAAAAAATTCTTCCTAGCAAAATCTCAACTACTCAAGGGTCCAAATTATTTCTCTTGAAAAAATAAAGTGAAAGCAATCTTAGTATATGAAAATCTTTAGGATGTTGTCAAAGGGAAAACACAAAGACCTACCACAAATGAAATGAAAATCCTAAAGTTTGAAGAAAATGATTCAAAGGCTTTAATGATAATAACTTTTTCTATCACTAATGAGATTCAACCACATATCAATTCAGCCAAAACATCTTCAGATGCATGAACAAGCCTAGAGAAATTTTTTGAAGGAAAGAATAAGGTGACTATCCTTCATCTCCAAACTCAACTTCACTCATTAAATATGAATAGTGGAGAAAGCATAAAATTATTCCTAAGGAATGTAGAAAATATTAAAGGGAAATTATTGACCTTAGAAGAATCAGTTAAGGATTAACTTCTCACTCAAGTAACCAAGAGAGCACTTCCAGACATCTATAAACATTTGGTCACATATTTATAGGTTTTAAGCAAAAATACTTCTTTTGATGATCTAGTAAATATAATTCAAGAATATGAAGTAGAAAATACTGTGAAAGATGAGATGACTAACACTACATTTGAATCAAAATATAATCCAATGGGAAATATTTTTTCTTCAGCAAGAGGAAAAAAAACATGGTATTGTCAGATATGTAGAAAGAAAGGTCATAGTACCAGCTATTGTAGATATAATCCCAAAAATTGAAAGCAAGGAAATTAGATGAATAATGGGAATCAATTTCAAATTTGACAATATCAAAGGAACCCTCATTAGAAGAAATTTCAATGATCAAAAAATTATCCTCAACTAGAATATCAGAAGAGAAATCAAAAGGGACACCTGGTTTAGACGATAGAAGAAATTGAAGAATTGGAAGAACCCACAGACACCTATGAGGTGAAATCTCTATCAAAAAATGCTACATATTACAAAGACACTAATTATTGCTTGAATAGGTTATGAAGAATATAGAGGAAGAGTACAAATATCAAGATGAAGAAGAATATCCATATTGAAGATTAAAATTCTTCAATACCCAAATAATGTAATAGAGGGGGTTTTAGAAATAGAGTATATTCCATAATTTGGGTTATGTAAATGTATCTTCCAAGTTATATACTTAGGACACTATATTACTTTAGGGGGAAGTTATCTAGTTATGTCATGCAATATAATAAGTGCATAAGTGTCAATGTGTAAGTTGTATATGTGCATGTTACCCCTTGCACAACTAGGTAGAGTGTTGGCCAAGGAACCTGTCTTCCTATATAATAAAAGCCTCATTGTTAGATAGATATAGAGTTAGGGGATATGGTTAGATAGTTTAGCTTAGAGCATAGTATAGTTTTATGTACATCACCATCCATTGGTCATGGGTACAATATAGTTCAATAGCTTTACTAATGGAGTGATCATTTTATCCATAGCTACGTTGTATTCTTTTATATGATTTCTATTTACAACATATTTCAGTCATCTAGCAAATTTACTTTCTTTCATATTATTCTACATCTTGTGATTGATATCTCTCAGTGCTCATTACTTCAAAATCTAACAGTTGTAACTCTATAAGCATCCAAGCATTAACGAACAGGGTTTCCCCCTTCTTTGACAAATTAATCTCAATATTAGGTCAAATTCACACCAAATTTCTTCTCAAAACTCTCAAAAAACCAATTGTAGTTATAGAAGTACTATTATTTCTAGAAAATTAGCATTTTTTCCTCTCTATTTTACACAAAGCAAAAGCATTGACAACACTTTTTATTGTAAAAATTTTGCATGAGTTAGTCGTCCTTCCAAATTCATGGTATGAAAAAAAAATTGTTTACAAAAAAGGGGTTTGATTAGCCTAACCAAATAGTTTACTATTCACCTATGATCAAATAGATCCCCTAAAAATAGACTACATATAAATTTATCTCTTAGTTTTGTAGATCTAGCAAAAGCACTCGAACTAAGAAAAAGTGTTGGTAAAACTTCTACAACCTTTAGTGCTTTTGCACATCCATTCAAAAATAGGTATTTCTCTTTCTAAAACATTTTGTTTGCTCCTATTTTACTACACTTATTTTGGATAAATCAATAAATCCTGTAGGTTAGCTTAAATATTTTGTTTTCAAGTATTTATGCAAGGAATAAAAAATGCGTACAATTGCATTTTAGGGTAATATTGTATGCTGCATATCTCTCTTATTTTCCCTTGAAAAAAAAATATCCTTTTAATTTATCACAAATCATCCAAAATTAAAATGCATACTAGTTTAGGCACCTTGTTTGTTTCATGTGTTATTGTATCTAGCTCCCAAACTTAGTAGTGTTTTTGTTTAGGTTTGATTTTATATTTCAATCTTGTTAGAGACACAAATACCTTAGGTATTTTCCAATAAACTCGTAAAAAACCACATGAAAATAATCATATACATATAAAATATACATTTACATGGAGGTAGGCCAACCCATATGAAAATATTTAGGCCTCCTTTGGAAATAGACTCGAGTTATTTTCCATGTGGTAATAAATATTCTACACATAGGTAGGGCTTGATCCACCTTCTAGTTGATCTGAAAATTTTAGATAGCAGTATTGATGGACTTAAATAATTGGGACAACACTAATATCATTTTAGTGATGTCTTCCTAGTATGTACTGTAAACTTATATTGAGTGTTATCCCCTATATGTTGATTGAGATCCGTATTTTTCTTCCTCTCCTCCTCAAATTTTTTCAACACAATGGATTTCTAAGCCTCTTGAGTGACAAGTTGATAGGAAGAATTTGGACCTTTCCCTTTTTCACATATAAGAGAGAAGCTAGTGATTGTAAGGCCAATAAATTTATGAGTTGGTTGAATTGGTATTTTAGTGATTTGGGATTTAGAATAGAGATCTTTAAGGTATCCTTTACATCCTTAAGATCTTTATTATTCTCCAAATTTTTCTCAAGGGATAGGTAATCATGGCTTATAAATTTATTAGATTGTTCCATCAACTCTACCCTGTCCTTGGTCCAAAAATATTTAATATTGAATCCTATTTCCAAGACTTGATAGTCTTGGTATTGCATTTCACCTTCTATATTAGAGGCAGTTAGAGTCAACTAAGAAAAATAGTGTGGTATTCTATATATGAATGTGAATCCTCAACTTCATTTTCATGGTCAATGCACCTCTTTTGGCCTCTTTCATTTAGGTGTACTACAACATCTAATTTTGAATCTCTTGGAATTTTTGTAGTAAGTTTTAAGTGGGGGGAGGTGCCTATGAACTCATCAACCACTAAAGCATCAATAAAATCATTAGTAATAGCTTCAAAAATAAGATTGTTGAAGTGGCAAAAGTGGTTGAAATGGGAGTAATGAATGTTGAGGTAGTGTATGGAGAAGCTACTTGAATGGAAGTAAATATTGTAATAATTGAAGAAGTGGCAACTAATGTGGCCATGGTGATAGGGATGGAGACCAATGGGGCCAAATAAATTGAGGAAGTGGAAGGCCACTAGCTGGTGGATTGAATGAAAATTGGAGTAGGACGTAGGGAAATGAGGGGTAATATAGAAGTAACTTGTGGCTATGCCTTTGGGATACCCTCCCTTCTCCTTTTTGATGGTGGAGGACTTGAATTTTGCATTGAATTCCATTTTTTTGTAGCACTACTTATTGGATAGTCTAATATTGGAATGCCATGATAGTTAGGGGTGATAATGCCATTAAATCTAGTGGCACATTGGGATAGGTGGTGGTTGGGGCCTCCTATTATTCTAGTTGGAATTATTTTATGCTTACAACCTCTTTAGCTACCAACTTCTTCCATTTTATAATCTAGGACAATCCAATGAACATATCTTCTCCACTTATTTATTATTCAAATACACTTTTAGTGTTTGGATGCTCTTTGTTGTATAGATCATAGAATATATCATTGTTATCTAGTTAATATGTTGGTCAATAATTTGGCACCACACATAGGATGGGATAGATAGATCAGTGCCAAGCAGTGTATAATTATCACTGTATCAAAAGGATTGGGTGAACGATCTCTGGATAAGTCCAGTTCCTTTAGGGTGATTCTAGCTACTCTACACCACAAAATAGGGAAAAATAGAAAGTAGAAAGAAATAAATAAAAAGGTCATAGCCAGAACTCACAAGGATGGGTATAGTTGCATCAAGACCTATGTAAGCAGGATACCCCATTATAAACACAAGCCTTGCACCTAAAATATAATCCAATGGCATCTTTGTCCTGGCTATCTATCAATGATGAGCAGGAGGTAAATTCCAGTACCGATGTACACATGCATGAGATCCAGGATGTAGAATTAGAGCACTCTTGTTCGGGTGGCATTAGCAAAAATAAACCCCCAACCCATATAATGAATATGCTCCCCCTTAGTCACTCAAGCACACCCCATGGAATCTAGATAGTAGAATAACACATGATGACTTAAGTGGCTAAAGAATTGAATATTCATACATTCAGTAAAGAACAAGAGGATGCAACTAGAGACCAAACAGTGCAAAATTTATATTTATAAAGGGGAAACCTTACATAAGAATTGTAATGGCTAAAAATATACCCTTAGGAATGACTATCATTCCACTATTTATAATTATATTTACATCAGTTTCAAAATCTAGATATTAATGGTGGAAGGTAGGAAGATAGATTTTGTAGCTGACAAGTGCCACCCTAGTACATTGTTCTACTGGATAACACTAATCTTCTAGAAGGAGGTAGATGTACTTGGTTGAACTTGGGCCTTTAGATCTTCTGATTCTTCTACCCAACTGATCAGATCTTAGATATCTTGTCCTTATCCTCTATTGGTGATCCTCTAGTTGAGGTAGTGGATGACATATACTAGGTACCTTGGGAGTGTCATGCCAAAAATCCATCACTTCTATGTACATTGTCAGGTACCCAAACTACTGCAACTGCATGTACATATTTTGTTTGAGTTTTGGATGATGATAGGATTTTTGCATGCTGGTCGAGCACTTTGTTTGCTTTTGTTTCCACCATGGGGTTCTGGGAAATGAGGGTGTATATTTCTTTGAGGTACTACCCCTTTCACACTTGTATTTTCCTTCCAATATAGGCGAGAGTTTATATTCTTCCCAAGGGTGGGGTTGTACAATTTGTCCGTCCATGCTATTATTTTGAAATTTTTGCCCAACAAGCTGGATGGTATTTTTAGGAAGTTTCACCCAAATATTTAATGGTAGGTGTCTGCCCGCTCTTGTCACCTACCTTGCTTGATTATGCCACCATCCCATCAGTTTGGTCTACCCTATGACCGTTGTTGCTACTCCAACATATCCTACTCATCCATAAATACATTTAAAATTTGGCAAACTCCTTGAAGAGAGCCATCATATTTGCAAAAAGGATGGGGGTGCAAAAAAACACCCACATAATCATAGGCTATTATAATATCTACAATATTCTATCGATGCTTCCACCATGCATCAGTCTTAGTGTTGCTCTAGCATTTAGTTCTCAATATCCTTTTTTTCTTGGCATCGATGTGGGTTTGGAGGTTCACATCAATTTTTTTCTCATAAAAGGCCTTGTAAAAACTTAGATTTTATGGTTGCTTGAAAGCTAGTTTATGCACTACACTTTTGCTTCCTCTATCTAGTTCTTGAGCTTTTAGATCTAGTTTGATATCATGCACAAAATTGGTGGATGTTCAAATAATTTCCAACCAATTAGAAAACACTCCATCTAGGTCATAATTTTTATTATGAATCCATATTCCTAGGTTCTTCAACCTATTTTAAAAAATGTGGATGACCTTTCTTTCTACCCCTATTATGCTATTGATTTATATGGGGGATTGTAAAATCCTATTTTACTTCATGCTCCTAAATATTATATCAATTATATCTATATGTATAAATATCTCAAAGGCAAAAACCCTTCTGGACATGTACCTTGGAAGCTAAAAGGCCAACTTATTAAAATCCATATAGGTAAAAAAGTGAAGTATTCCCAAAAATTAATCTCTATGAAACTTTATCTATAGAGCATGGAGATTAGATACATAAAATCACTATCACTTGAATATACTTAGAGTAGCTAATAATAGCACTAAAAAATCTTTGATAAAACTATAGTAGGAAGAGGCCTTACTCAAGATCTCTATGCAGAAAGAAATGGGTTGCTTGAGGTTGGACTTGTCAACCCTCTTCAAATTAAAACTTGGGTACCACCTTGGGTTTTGATGCAAAATCAAGTGAGCCAAAAATAAAGGGTATCTAAAAACTTGGGAGTCCTAAATATTGGATAACCCCTCATGAATACGATCAATGGTGAATTTAATGAGATAAAAAATCACCCTCTCACTTTTGGGTGTCCATTTCATCATGTGAATGATGCCCAATTGGACTTAAATCAACTTATTATCATTCTTGAATTTGAACATAAATTTTAGCATGCTCAGGGCATCCCTTGCACTATAATTGAAATATTTTATGCTAAGAGGGAACTCTAGTAACATAGAACCCATTCTACTATATTTATCTACTAGAAATTTGAGCTTATCCTTGTCTAGAATTTAATTGAAATACCTAGTGGTATTTCCAAGATTTATTTGACATCCTTACCTTACTATTAGAAACATTTTTTGAATAACCTTCATGTTGATAAATAATCTAAAACTCTCATCCCATGACTGGACTTGAGCTTAGGAATCATAAAACTTGGCACATGTAGCTATCACTTCATAGTAGTTGTAGACATATGACACCATGTGTTATTCCAAGAAGCTACTCCAAATTATTGCTTTGAAGGTGCTTGAAGGGGTGAACTTGAATATTTAGGACCCCTCCCTTAGGATCTTGGATATTTTTAAACTTTTAGGATCTACAACCTTTTTGACTAGATCTCTCACCATCTCAACTAGCATTTCTCTGCTTGATATGGAGGTTGTAGTTGTGGTCTCTCTTGTAGGAGAGTTGGTTGTAGATATCAATGAATATGTGTTGGTTTTATTCATTTCCATTGTTGTCCTTATTCAAAAACCCCTACATGTAAATATTCCTTCCATATCCTAGACCTAAAATTTTATTGTTTTTGTTCTATGGGGTTCTTAGGTGCTTGAGTGCTTCCAAATCAATGAGGCAAAACGGAAGAAATAAATTATTTTATAAGTTTTATTTTTTAAGGTTGGACATCCCCTTGCATTAAAGTATCAATATATGCACTCATCCTTTCCTCTTATCATAGTGAGTGGTAAATTCTTACCACTTCTACTAGTATTAAATTTGTTAGATTTAAATTTATCTCTTTTTGGTAAGGCCAATGTTGCCTTTCTATTTATTGAGACTAGCCATTGTATTTTTAGCAATGATTTCACACCATGTGTTTACTCTCTTTATTATTGTGAAGACAAAAATGAAACACCAAATATAGATAACAGAAAATGAACAAACAGTGATACAAGAGATTGCACAATAAAACAGATCTTATATTATTAATGTCGGTGGATCTCAATACAATCAAATGTGCCCCAAATAGGGGTTTACACTATTTATTTTGATACAATTAATACAATATACTAGGGTTCTCTGAAACCCTAGTCAACAATGCTTGTGGTGTCTTCAAAGCTCATCTTTGCTCCCAACAGAGGTGAGTGGGCTTCAACTATCCATTGATCAGACCACTCCAGCTTAAGCAACTACCAAATGCTTGTATATCTCTAGATCTGCACACAAAAAATGAAAAAAGAGGGTTAATAGCAACTGTGAGGGCTCCACTATGTGAGACCCTCAAAAATCAATAAAAACCCTAGCTATCAAATAAAAATTATGCGAGCAAATATAGAAATAATGAAATTAATATTAAACAAAAGTGATTTACCTTGTGAACTCATTGCCTTCTGATCTATTGATGTCATTATTGCAAGAAAATTGATACATAGATGCCCTAGCGACACCTAAGGATTTGTTGGTCTACAGATCTAGGGTTTGAGATACCCACGGGTGCTCAAGAATGGTAGAAAATACCAAGTGGTGCTCAAGAATAGCATACAAGCATTCGAAGTAGTAGAGGGGTCAAGAGTAAGGAGTGCTAGAAAGGGTTACGAGGAGATGAAATGGATAAGGGAGGGCGATGATGGATGAAATGGATGGTGATCGGATACACTTGAGGACTTAGGGCACAAAAGCTCAAGGAACTCAAGGGATTCAAGGACTTAGGAAAACTTAGGATTCAGGGTTGAGCCATCAAAATGACTCCTATTTATAATCTTCCCTAGGGCACATTAGGGTTTCAATGACACAATTTGTGTGGTCAAGATTAAAATATGATAGAGGGTGGAGATTAAATCTAGGTAGGTGGCATGGATTAAGGTGGATGAATGGCTAGGATTAGACCAAGATGGATGGTTAAGATTAATTTACACATATATACATTTATTAAATATATATAATATAATATAAAATATTAATATTTAAATATATATTAAACAAATATACATAAATATATGTAAATAATGGGTAAAAATGGTGGGAAGACCTAGATGGATGACAAGTGGCTAGATTTTGGTGTCTACAGATGCCCCTTTTGTACCGCATTGCATGAAACACAATGCGGTGCAAAAATATGAGACACCTATTTTGGCTTGATGGTGAAGCAACTTTGTTGAGATGTGGACATGAGCTTGGAGATAAAATAATTTTGATTGCGTAGCTTACCCCCTCAATTGGTGAATGAGTTTGTGGATGAATCTCATGAGCCAATTGAAAAAATGAGTGCAAATGATTGTATGGATGAATGGTGTAATTGTGGATGATATGAATGATGTAAAATGATTTTGTTTTTGCCCCAATGGTTGAAAGGGTTTTTTGCCAAGTGTAGATGCCATGATCATGTAAGATGTATCCCATTGTGGGAAAGTCAAAACCAAATGTGGTTACCCCAAATTTGGGGTGATTCAATGTTATTGAAGAATGTGCCTTCTGGCATCATTGATATGCAAATATGAAGATGAAAAAAAAAAAAGAGTCAACTTCAGAGGGCCAACTAGTGACTATCAAGTAATTCCTATGGTCGGAACCAATCACCCTAGCTAAGGCCAATCACCATGATGACTATCAAGGAAATGGGAAATGATGAAATGTGATTTTGTCCATGTTTCAAGCCCCATGAACTAGGCCATCAATGACAACTTTTGTGCAAATTGTTCTTGGCATGGTTTCACTCAAAATGTGAAGTACCAAAGGTTATTGTGATTTTGAACAAGGAGATATGGGATGATGAAAATGACCAAGTGTCCTTATGGTGATTTATTCATCTTACCGACTTGCATGGATACCAATCACTGCAATCGCCAAGTAGATAGAATAAACCACTAGATACGAGGTTCACTTGAATTTTTGTTTGAACTTGGAAAATGTGCAAATGTTATGATTGATGATTGGAAATGATGTGAAAATGAAGCATTGATGATGAGAATGATGATTATGGTCATTTTGTGAAAATTTGGACCATTTTGGAGTGCTTTGGAATTTGATAAGTGATTTTGTGCCTTTTGGGCGTAAACTAAAATTATGCATCCAAATCGGTTTGGACCTTCACAAAACATGATAATATGATGAAATGGATGCATGGATGCAATTTGGAGTGATTTGGTGGGGGTAAGCCACTATTTTGCATTGATATTATCTTTTTGTTAGTTTTGATGCCAAACATCGATTGGTGCTTACCGCATGCGCAAATGCTCACCAGTGTTTGGGTACTCCCCAAATACCATGGTGCACTTCAATGCACTAGGAAATACCCATGGGTATTTCAAGGTGCCTGAAGTAGCTATAAATAGCCTACAGGGCAAAATGGAGCTCATTATTGCATTTGTGAATTTGTGAAGCTACATCTAGGAGAATTGGGTGGAGTGGAGTGGAGTGAAGTGAAGTGGAGAGAGGTGGGCATGGAAGCTATGGTGGTGGAAGGTGTGGCTGAAGTGGAAGTATGATTTGCCAAGGTAAGTCCCTCTTTGAAGCTCTTTTTATTTTTTTTGAATTATGAACATGTATTAACAACAAATGTTTTGTGTTGTGCTGTAACTTAGGATTTTGGAGGCTCGAACCAGTTCTCACCTCTCATCCCTAGGATGAGAAAGGCATTGCAAGGTGAGGATTGGGATTGGTTGGAGGTTATGGGGCTAGCAGAGGTAGCCAGATAGATGTGGTGAGGGTGGATGAGGGGTACCTCTCTACCTTAGTAGAGAGGTGGGATCCAGATAGGGGGACCTTTTAGCTCCCCATTAGAGATATTACCCTCACACTTGAGGATGTATATCACATCCTCAAGCTATCGATGGAGGGGATTCATGTCGAGGTTGGACACGATCGAGGAATGAATATGAGGAAGATGTTTGGTGATAGCTGGTAGAGTGTGGCGATGACATGTGGGGGTATTTCATACTTGTCCATGTATGTGGACAAGACACTAGATGCCCTACCAACTTTGGTAATGTTCATGTTGGCCAACATCATGGTCCCAAATAGTACCAATTATAGGTTCCCTTAGAACCTCATAGGGTTGGTGAGTGATATGATCACTACACCATAGGTGTATGCATGGGCTCTTACCTTGATATTTATGAGGTGAGGAGGTAGAAGAGGAAGGGATTGGGATGTAGTTTATTACTATAGTGTTAGGGATGGGAGCATTTTCAACATGGCTCGATCAAAGGGTCTACCAACTATAGGCTAGGATAGGGAGAACCCTATGCTAGGAGATGGGTAATGGTGGAGGAGGTACAATCGAGTCATCCTATGTAGATGAGTCAATGGTACAAGGATTTATGGGTTGGATTGACATCCACCCAAGTGATATGGAGGCCATGGTGAGGTGCCAGGTGGATAGGAGATGGAGAGTAGCTATGATGGGTTAGGTAAGCTAGGTGGGTGGTTGGGAGGCATCAAAGTGAGGTTGAGTATATCTAGTTCTCATGAGTGCTCCATTAATTTAACTTGAGGTAGGGGGTTCCTGATGAGCTAGTGCTCTATAGGAGGCATCAAGATGAGATAGGGTTACCATGTGTTGAGGCATGGAGGGAGACTTATGAGGATGATGAGGAGATAGATCTCCCTAATGTGGATGATGTAGGGACTACTATAGAGTATGATGCATGGTTCACTACACAGCCACCATGGGCACCAAATCTAGTAGTAGTTGGTGGATATGGGGATGAGGCTGAGGTCAAGGAGACCGATGAGGCTCCTAAGTAATGGAGGCACCTTCAATATGATAGTCGAAGGAGGAGGGCTAAGGGTATGATGAGGTAGGATCTAGGGAGTGGAGGAGATGGGATGATGTGGAGGAGACTCTAGATGGGCCTCCAAGTTAGAGCGAGGAGGATTGTGTGAGGTTGGAGTAGTTGGTGGTAGAGTGGGATGCGATGGTGATAGCTTGAGAGGAGAGGATCATGAGGCTCCAGGTAGAGCTACTAGAGAGGGAGCATCATCATAATATTGACATAGCATACCTTCGATCTTGATAGAGGTATATCGAGTCATTGGAGGATAGGTTGATGGAGCATCATATTTTACTTCTAGATCCACCTTCCTTATCTATATTCAAGTCTGCTAGGCGTAGTGAGTCTAGGCATAGCTCTAGGTCTAGGGCTCCTTCTAGGTCACAAGGGTCCTCTTAGAGGTCTTAGCTAGTGCTTAGATGCACTTTTTGTATATGAGCCTTGGTGCTCCATTGTATGTAGCCTTTGGGCACTCATTGTATATGTGATATTATATATATATATACATGGCTTTTACTTTTTGTGTTATATGTTTGTGTGAATGCTCTTGTGTATATGCTTTTTTGGAATGCAAATTTATATGGATGATTAATGCATATGATATGGTGAAAAATGCAAATGTTCTAATGATCATTCATAGTTTAGATTTTGCTTAGCCATGTTTATCATTGTTGTTTAATCAAGGGCACCAAACTATTGGTATTATGAAATGGAAGACTCATGTAATAATGTGGACATGGAAGAAGATATGGATGTTGATATGGAAAACTGACTATTTTGTAGAGACTCGGACATACTAGTGGCATCAAACAAACTCACTAAAACTACCTAATTCCTCTAGGACCAAATGTGTGTGCAATGAATTCATTTACCAAATCATGAGCATGGTAATGACTCGAGGCAATCAAGAACCAATGTGTGTGCAAGTGAGTTCATTAACTCATCTTGAGTAAATTGGGTGTGACCTATTATGGAGAAGACCAAGAAGCTAGCTTATCCTTATGTGCGGTCAGAGGTCTCTTTAAAAGAGACATGTCACCATGCATGAGTGTACTCCACTACCAGTCAAGCATCTATAGCTCCGATGGAGACTAGCTCCATAGTCCAAGAATTTTGATCTCTTAAGTTTTGGGGATGACTACCTAACCATATGACTAGAAATGTAGTACGATCCTTACAACTTGCCAATTTGTGGTGTGTGATGTAAAATATTTAGAGTTTTTAGGGATTTTCCCTACTCTTTATTTTATTTTTGGAATTGTGATAGTGGTGAAAACCACTATTTTTGTGGACTATGTTGCATGATGGGACAAGCAAGGAATACCCTTTTCACTTTGAGGTTCAACCCAAGTATGGTGTTATCCCTCTTTGACACAAGATGTTTTTAAGATGTGAAATTGTGTTTGGTTCAAGAATATTTTGGAGTCAATTCCTATAACTCAAGATTTTCTTAGTGAAGATGTGTAATGGTCCTAAAAAGAACTCGACATGTATTTGTGGTTTGCTTAAAACACTAGGAGTGGCTGAGTGACCGAAAACACCTAGGAATTATGGATATATGGAGGCAAATGATAATTTGACTTGGTGGAATGGTGTGGATGATGTTGTGAAGGTGCCCCTGATTAAGGCAACATGACTTTATTGGACCAATTAATACCTTGAACTGAATAAATGATCCCTAATATGAAATGTGAAATGTGGATGGAATGTATGAAATGCAATTTGTGAAATGGAGTGTATGAATGCAATTGTTATTTAAATGAAATGTGTGCAAATGAAATGCAATATTTTTGTGTATTAGCCATGTATATATACATATATATAAATATCATTAAGCATAGAATGCTCTCAAGTGTATAACATTAAGTGGTTCAGGTTCTTCCTCTCCCTCTAGACTGGCAAGCCTATAAGTACCTTTACCCACTTTTTGAGTGATAATGTATGGACCCAACCAATTAGCCATGAATTTATCATGAAGATGCGGTAATGCATTGGTGTTTTGTTGATTCTCTTTAAGGACAAGATCTCCTACTTGGAATTTGCATAGATGAACTTTGGTATTGTAAGCATGCTTTAGGTGGTCTTGATAAACTTGTAAATGCTCTAAAGCATTGACTCACCTCTCATCAAGAAGTGTGAGTTGGTCAAGATGTGCTTGTCTAGAAGTGTCATCATCTATGAATTCCTGCAAAGAAATTTGCAAGGAGGGGATCTCAAGCTCAAGAGGTATGATTGCTTTGGCTCCATAGACCAATGAAAATGGTGTTGCCCTAGTAGGCGTGTGGATGCTTGTTCGATAAGCCCATAATGCCAAGGGAATTTTAGTATGCCAATCTCTATGATTTTTGTTAACCAGTTTCTTGAGAATAGCAATTAAGGTCTTGTTGGTAGCCTCAACTTGTCCATTTGCTTGTGGGTAATAAGGAGTCGAGAAACTATGTTGGATGTTATATTTCTTGCAAAGTGCTCGAACATCCTTGTTCTTGAAAGACTTGCCATTGTCGAAGATGATTTTTGAGGGAATACCAAAATGACAAATGATATGATGAAGTATAAACTCCATAATTCTAGGTCCTATCATACTAGTTAAAGGAATTGCCTCAACCCACTTTGTGAAGTATTCAGTGGTTGTGATGATGAATGTATGTTGTCCTGAGGAAGGAGGTAAGATTTTTCCAATTAAATCAAGACCCCATTGTGAAAAGGGCCAAAGGCTTTGAATGGGGTGTAATGCTTGTGATGGTACATGAGTTAAATTAGCATGCTCTTGACATTGCTTACAATGTTTGACATAAGTGCAATAGTCTCATTCCATGGTGGGCCAATAATAACCCATGCATAGAATACACTTTGTGATGGCCATCCCACTAAAATGACCACCACAAGTACCATCATGAGCTTCAGCTATGGCTCTTTGTGCCTCAACAGCCTCGAGACATCGAAGGAGGATTCCATCATAACCATGTTTATACAACATGTCCCCCAAGAGAACAAAATGAGCTACTTTTTGCTTGAAAGTGCATTTAGTAGTTTGAGACATGTCAGATGGGAGTGTTCCAAACTTGAGAAAGGCTACTATTTGGCTTGACCAAGGCTCATATGGATCCGAATGGATAAAGCAAACATCCTTTTCATCCTTAGATTCAGCATGGACAATTGTAGATTTAGAGATTGTTGTGATAATTAGAGGTTGTACCTCTCCTAAGGAGTCTTTTGGAATCAATGATCCAAGAGAGGCCATCGCATCTACAAATCTATTAGTCGAACGTGGAAAATTATCGATTTCATACCATTCGAATGTAGAGAGCAATTTCATTGCTACTTCATGATAAAGTTTAATGGTAGGTTCTTTACATTGGTATTCTCCATTGATTTGCTTGACAACAAGTTGAGAATCACCAAATATCCTGATACACTTTATGCCCATAGCTATAGCTGATTGAAGGCCTAATATTAAGGCTTCATACTCTACAATGTTGTTTGTGCATTGGAAGTCAAGTTTGAATGATAAGGGGATAGGTACCCCTTAGGGTGTATGAAACATGACTCCAACACCTTGACCTTTCTCACACTTAGAACCATCAAAGAATAGTGTGATATCGATGTCTTCCTCTAGAATGACATCTTCTTCTTGTTCAGTGATAGTGAATACCAAATCATCTAGGAGCTCAATAATCAAGGGATGATCACTAGGTAGTGGAGCTTTCGCAAGTTGATCAGCTATGACCTAACCTTTAATGGATTTTTGGCTAATGAACTCAAGGTCAAATTTAGTAAGAAGCATTATCCATTTAGCGGTGTGGGTGTTATTGTAAGTGTGAGACATCATATAACACAGAGGATTTTCTCTAGCTATGACATATGTTGTGTGACTAAGCATGTAATGTCTGAGTTTCTTAGTGGTAAAAACCATTGCTAAGCACAATTTTTCTACATAAGCGTATCTGGTTTCATAGCTTACCAATGTTCGACTAATGTAATAGACAACTTGCTCTCAATTTTCTTCATTCTTTTGTGCAAGCATTGTCCCTAATGCAAAGTCCATTGCTAAAACATAAAGATAGAAGGGGACCCTCGAACGAGGAGGAGCTAAGATTGGTGGAGAAGCTAAGTATTTCTTAATGTCATCAAAGGCTTTTTGGCACTCATCTATCCAAGAAAATGGCACCCCCTTTTGTAGTAGGTGATTGAATGGCCTGCATTTATCAGAAAGTTGTGCAATGAAATGATGGATCGATTGGATCTTTCCTTGTAAACTATGCAATTCCTTTAAATTTTTTGGGGAGGCATCTCCATGATAGCCTTGACCTTGTTTGGGTCCACCTCAATGCCTCTTTTGGAGACTATGAACCCTAGTAGTTTTCCAGAGGTAACACCAAAGACACACTTTTTGGGGTTCAACCTTACATTATGTTCTAGAAGTCGATCAAAAACTTTTCCAATACACCAATGTGCTCTTGTCGAGTTTTGGATTTTTCCAAGAGATCATCCACATAATCTTCGATAATATTATGCATATAGTCATGGAAAATGTATGTCATGGCATGTTGATAAGTGGCACCTACATTTTTAAGGCCAAAGGGCATCACCTTGTAACAAAAAGTTCCCCAAGGTGTAGTGAATGTTGTTTTGTGTTGGTCATCAGGATTTATTCAAATTTGGTTGTATCCTAAAAAATCATCCATGAGAGAAAGCATTTCATGGCCAACGTAAGTGTCGACAAGAGTATCAATGTTTGGAAGAGGAAAGTCATCCTTAGGACATGCTTTGTTAAGATCTCAAAAATCAGTGCAAATGTGTATCACCTCATTAGGCTTACGAATGGGTACCATGTTTGAGAGCCACTCAGGATAATCAATGGGTACAATGAAACCCACATCTAATAGCTTTTGAAGCTCTTATTTGACCAAGAGGGCAATGGTAGGATGCATCCTTCTAAGTTTTTGTTTGATCGACTTAGCATCAAGGTGTAAGGTGAGATTATGGACAACCAAATTAGGGTCAAGACCAGGCATGTCTTTGTAGGACCATGCAAAAATTCCCTTCTTCCTCTTGAGGAGAGCAATTAATTGCTCTTGTTCATAGTTGGATAAGATTTTGCCAAGTTTGACAATTTGGGGATTGTCTATATCTGAACTAAGGTTCACATCGATAGTATCTTCAATAGACATGTGAGAACCTTCCTCAAGTTGATGGGGAGTTGGGATTAGATGAATGTCATCTATGATGTCATCAAACTCTTCTGACTTATCCTCATCTACGTCTGCCTAGAAAACCTTAAGATTCAAAGGTGAAGGTGAAGGTGAAGGTGGAGGGGATGGAGGAATGTAGTTGGTTGAAGCCCTTAACAATTCCTTAGATAGGACAAATTCAGAAAAATATGGTGGTGAGGAAATCTGATCCATATCAATAAGGCTTATGTCAATTGGAATTGGCTTTGCCAAATTGTATGGATTATGGAGTGGGGTGAATAAGTCAGTAGGATTCATGTTGAATTAAGGGAAAATGGAGGAGGTGAAATGGATGGGATGGATAGAGCCTAAGAACCGATGCTAGGACCTTGGTAAACCTGGACAACAACAAGCAACACAAATAAATGCACTTAACTAAATGCTATATACATGAAATGCAAAAAAGAAAATATTTTTGTTTATTTTATGTTTTTCTCTTTTTTTGCATTATATACATATGTTACAATTTTGGTTGATGAGATGGATTAATGAGATGGAGGTGGTGGTTCACCGGTAGGTTCAACTCGCTCTTGTGGAAGAAGCAAGTGAAATATGGGCTCATGGATGGGGAACATTCTGAGATAAAACTCATCTTGTTCGGTGTGGGGAATGATGGGCTCTGATTCCTCATAAGATTCATCAGAAGCTATCGACATGAGGTCAAATTCTTCATACATTTCCTCATTAGAGTCATCGAGGTGGAGGGCTTCTTCTTCTAAATTTAGATTAAGCCTTTGGAAGGCTTGTTCAAAAGAAGATATGGTGGGAAGTGGGTGATAACCTAGACCTGAATGGTCATGCACTTCTTGATATGGGACATCAATAAGTTGAGGCACTCCCTATTCATATCGGCCTAAGCCATGTCTTTGCCAATTATGTCTATGAAAATAGTGGGATGGAAAACCCATCATTTGTTGGATATTGGTAGGTGGTGGTTGTTTGGGTTCTTCTAGGGGAGTAGGATTAGACAAATATTATATCCCCCCATACACAAAATTTATGCTATTAGGCATTGAACCCATATTGTATACCACTCCTATAGATAAAGGTGGGTCACGTGGGTGATCAAAATCCTTGGTAGTTGAGATATTGAGCGGTGTGATTGTGATGTCTTGGACCACATATTCACCAATACCAAGGTTGGTGAGGTGGACCTCAACTTGGGATGATGAGGATGAAGTGGACATGGGAGGCTCATGGTTGGCTAATGGCTCGAATGATGGGGAAGATGTGGGTATCTCACAGTTTGATAATTCGACTTGTGAAACATTGGCTGATGGAGATGGATTTGGTTGTGAAGGAATTATTGTGACCAATGAAGGGGATGATGATGTGGATGGCATGGATTGGGTTTGACCACATGTACATGTAGTCAATGATGATGATAATGAAGGTGTAGAAGTGGATGCTTGGTTGGAATTGGTGATGGGAAGCTCCTCAAGAATGGGAGCTTTTGATGAAGGATTGGATGGAGTGATTGATGATGTGGTGGATGATGTGAGGAAAATGTGGGTAGAAGGAAGCATGGATTCATAAGGATTCAATATGAAGTTGCAATACTTAAATGGCTCAACATCCATTGGTATGCAATGTACTTGCCCTTCATGTACGTATTTTAGACATTGATGTAATATGGAAGGGACACATCTCATTTCCCTCATCCAAGGTCTTCCAAGGAGTACATTGTATGCCATGGATCCTTCTAATATGTGGAACAAGGTATGCAATATTTTTACCCCTACTTCGATGGGCAAAACAATAGTGCCAACTGTAGAGCAGAGAGCATCATTAAATGCTTTCAATGTGAAGGTGGATTTGGTTATGTGAGATGGAGGAAGATTGAGATGATGGAGGGAAGATGTGGTGATGATGTTAATGGAGGAGCCAGTATCAATTAAGACTCTTTTGAATGGCTTCCTATCAATTTTAGCCATTATATGCAATGGAGGGTCCATCGATTCTGATGAGATTGGTTTAATCTCAAAGTCATAAAACATGATGGAAGGCTCCATGCATGTTTGAATACTCCCTACAAAGTTATTAAAGGTATTGGAATCTTGATATTGGAGTTTGATGGATTTTAGAATATCCATTAATGCCTCACGATGTTGGGGAGATTGTTGAATTAGGTCATAAATAGATAGTTTTGATGAAGCCATTTTTAAACTCATGGTTAACCAGCTACTCAGAGAAATGATTGGCCTTTGGGGGTGGTTGATGGGATGAATTGATGGATTAGAATGGTTGGGAATGTGGATTGGTGGAGAAGGATTTGGGAAAATTTGGATGGGTGGTGATGGAACAGGTTGAGACTCCCTTGCTTGTGAGTTCATGGGTTATTGAATGGGTTGTTGTCATGCATCTTGTTGATTGTTTTGTCATTGTTGACCTTGGGTTACCACATGAATGGCACCTACAAAACCTTGGTACTGTTGAACATGGTTAACTTGATTGGGAGGGGTCTTGATGTTAGACCCTCCCATTGTGGATTGCACCTCCTCATGATGAGGAAGTGGTGTTTGGAAGATACCAAGATTTTGGTTTTGTTGAGCTAGGGGTTGTCAAGCTTGATGGCCCCCAAGTCAATGAGGTCTTGTACTATATCCTTAAATACATGGTAGTTATTTATGTCATGCCCATTTTATCTATGATAAGGGTAAAACAAATGTTCCCTATAGTTTTTACCATGTCTGGTGGGATCATCTGGTTTGACCTCAGGCAAAGCAAGTCTATTGGTGTCATACAACCTTCGGAATATGGAGGTATAAGATTCAGATAGAGGGGTGTATTGATGATTTTGTCGAATAGATTATCGATGTTGGTGATTCTCCATAGTTGGCACTATGTTTTGCATAGATTGGGTTACTGAGGGCACCGCATGATAGGCAATTTGTTGTGGTGGTTGTTGCATTGGTTGTTGTTGAGCCATTACTAGTTGGCTCATGACCACTTGATTGACGTGATTGGCTTGATTGGTCGGATTGGCCTATGTTGATTTGGTTTGGCCAGAATAATTGCTTTTGTATTGGCCCTTGTTTTGCCATTCCTTCTTTCTTGGCTTAAGTATACCTTCTTGGATTTTTATCTCCTCGATGACACTAGCCTGGGCAAGAGCTTCCTCAAATGAGTGATATGTTTGCAATTGAAGCATCCAAGAAATGGGTTTTAGGTAGCTCTTAGTGAATAGCTTAATAAGCTCTTCCATTGGTAGGGTGAATGGCATTTTGGTTATGATGGCCCTCCAACGGTTGCCAAAATCATAGATAGACTCATCATCATGTTGTCTTAAACCATAGATATCGGACAATGAGATTTTCTTTCTTACATTAAGGGTAAATCATTCAAATAATTGGTCAACCAATTGTTCGAAAGTATAAATACTATGATTGGGCAATTGGTTATACCACTCTATGGCATCTCCCCCAATGTCTGAGGAAATATGTGGAGCATGAGAGCATTATCATTTTGAATTCTGAAGCATGAGTGCATGAATGTGCTCACATGCTCTTTAGGGTCCTCAGTCCCTTTGAACTTGTCAAACCTTGGTACCATGAAGTCTACCGGATATGGCGGTGATGGTACCAAAGGGTGAATTGGTTGATTGATTAATTGATGTAAGGTTGGCTTCTGGTTATTGTAACCAGGAGTATGTTGTATCAAATTATCAATCTATTGTTGCATAGCCTTGATTCTAGGGTCTTCCCAGGAATGTGAAAGCCCTGAATCACTTGATGATTTTATGGAGTGACAAGATGATGATGGATAGGTAGAGTGGATTGGAATTGATGATGATGAGATTGATTGAGAAATGATGGTGACTATTGAAAAGGGGACAATGCATGAGGACTGTGGTTAGGTTGGCCTATGGGAATGGAATGGGTATGGGTGGATGGAGGTGTAGGGATGGAAACCATCGAATATTGTGGTACCCATGATGGACTTTGTGTGATGAAGGTGGGTTGAGTGGAAATTGGTTGAGGCCTAGGGTTCACTTGAACTTGTTGTTGAGCATCTACCACTTCTTAAGCAATTTGTTCAAATGTTTCCATGCTTCATGAATTTCATTCGATGGATGAATATGGAATAGATGATGTGGATGGGGGACAAGTGGCAATGGGAATTGCAACTTGATTGGATGAAATGGGCACTTGTGAAGCAGCATTGACTTGTGCTTCATACAAGGGGTTGGTATAGGTGGATACATATGAAGTGCTAGGAGCACATGATGGTTGGGGAATGGAGAAATGGGATGAAGGTGCAACTGATGCCTCAAAAAGAGGGTTAGTGTACACCTGGGTGAAGTTGGATGGCTGGGAAGGAATAAGTTCCTACTGTAAAGAAGGATCTTGATCCAGGATATTATGGATGGGTTGCAAGACATAATTAGCCGATTTGTAGAAAGCCTCTACTTTGGCCATGTCTATGTGGGTGATGGTGTGGTCAATTGTGGGTGAAGATGATTTAGTTTGTGGAAGAGATGTGGAGGTGTATCTATGTGAGACATCAGTAGCCTGCATAATGTGTGATGGACCCATAGATAAATTTGTGCAATCTATCTGAACCACACTGATGGGATTTACCATAGAAGTGGTAGGAAATGAAGATGAATAGTCCATAGATATATTGTTTTGGTTTAAAGATTTTTTTTATTTCTTGTTAAGACCATAAGCTACTAAACCAAATGTAAAATGTGTTGTAAAGGAAATGCAAAAATGGAAATTCATAGAAATCAAGTGAAGACAATCAATGCTATGTTTATACAACAATTGTGTCTTACCTCATTCATTAATTATCTCCTTTTAATGTTTTTCATTTTTTTTTATTTTGTGTGTTTGAATGCACTAATATGAAATTACAATGGGTGAATACTATGGCTAGGAATGGGCAACGAGATTCTTACTAGTGATGAAATCCAGCAAGTTTGCTTGGGGGTAACCTATGGTGTCTAGGGGCAGATATTGGTGGATGGAGATGAAGCCCACCATCACCAGATCTCAAGCAATGATTGGTGATGAAATCCAACCATTACTATTAAAAGTGCAACGTGTAGTGTGTGATTCCTTTTAAAAAGTTTAGTTTTTCTATTGTGCTCATACAATGTCAGAAAATGACTGCTTTCATCAATCTAAATCAGAATCCAACATCAAAATATCAATTTTCCCAAAGGAAGTAGAGTACACCGCTTAAAACCGCTCTCTAAACAGAGGAGGGTTCGTCTACTCCTCCACCTTGAATCACCAAATGTGGGGTACTTTTGTTATTTTAAATGTTGTTCCTACTTAGATTAATAAAAATAGAAATTTCTAACCCTAGGATGCACACTACTTTATGCTTTTAATATTTCATATGCAGACAAAAGATGCAGCACACCAGAAAGCATGAATTCTTTTTAAATGGAAATGTGTTATGTGTAAATGCAACTATATGCAACAACTACTTTGATGCCTAAATGCACACTAGAATGATTGTTTCTAACAGATATATTATTATGTTCTTTTTAATCCAATATCTGAAAGAAAACAAAAAAAAACATAAAATGTAAAAATACATAAAACAAAGATTAGGGTTTCAAGGTAAGCTTACAGAGAAGCCTACGTATTTTTCCTTCTCTCTGAAAATGCTGCTCTATGCTTCAAAAACACCCTGGGCATTTCTTGAATATCCCACGAGCATCGTAGGGCGTCTACGCACCTTCTGCAACTTCTACGTTGTTCCAAAAATCTAGATTCTACGAAAATCGTGTGATCCGTGCTTCGAAAACCTGCAAGATAAAACAAAAAACAAGTTAGATCACAAGATAAATCAAAGTAAGAAACCCTTAGGGGTCCCACCGTGATCGCCATTTGTGAAGACAAAAATGAAACACCAAATATAGATAACATAAAATGAACAAACAGTGATACAAGAGATTGCACAATAAAATAAATCTTATATTATTAATGTCGGTGGATCTCTTTTTTATTTGTGGAAAACATCCCAAAAGGGATGCCACTTTCGGGTAAGACCCAAGGAGGCGAGGAGTATCCATTCCCGCAAAAACGCCCAAGACTCGGACCTGGCCTACCACCTTTGACATACTCAAGGAGCAAACAAACACACAAAACCAAATTAAAAAAAGAAAATAACAACAAAAATAATAAAATAAAATAAAAAACAAACTCCTTGAGTGTGTCAAAACCAAAAGCACAACCAAACACGCACAATAAGATAAAAGAAACCACAGCACAAACCACATAGAAAAACACAAGAACCACATAACAAAACACAAACAAGACAAAAACAACAGAACACTACAAAGACATAACCCAAAAAAACATGAAAAATAAACACAACCAAAACCTAAAAAATAAAATAAATAAAATAAAAATAAAAACAACCAACAACAGACAATAAACAAAAAAAAAAAACATAGAAAACACTCACACATAAAAAAATGAAATAACACAAACAAAGAGAAACCCAAGAACAAGAACGAAAAAAAACACAAGAACAATAACAATAAACATAAAAAAAAACAAAACAACAAAAACACAAGAACAAAAAAAAACAACACAAAGAACACAAAAACAAAACAAAACAAAAGAACCCACCCACCTTAAAAAACTAAACAAAAAAACAAAGAAGACAAAAGAAAAAAAAATGAACAAAACAATGACCTATCTAGACCAGAAGACTATTAATGCAAGAATCAACAGAGGAAACAAAATAAAGAATAGAATGAGCTAGGGAACTAAAAAAACTGAATGAACCAAAGAGAAACAAAAAAAAAAAAACAAGAAGAAACTAGGTACCTTAAGAACTGGAGCCATCCAAAGAAATGATAGAAAGAAGAGCTTCCCTAATTTGAGAAGCCCACCATATAGGAGGGTGGCCATAACAAGTAAGATCACCTTTGTCCAAAGCCCAATTAGCTAAAGCATCAACACTCTTGTTTTGATCTCTGACCACATGATTGTAATCAACTTTCAAAAATCCCATCTGGATTAACTGAATCTTCTCAATAATTCTTTTTATTCTCCAATCCACCTTATGATTCTTAGGAGTCTTCAAGAGATTAATCATAAGTTGAGAGTCAGACTCAACTAACACCTTTTCCCATCCAACCTTAGTAGCCTCCTGAAGGCCTCTAAGGATACCATACCCCTCAGCAAGGTTATTGGAAAGAATACCCAAATTCTCAGCAAAAGTAAAAACCAGGGAGCCATCTAAAAGTCTACCAATTCCTCCCACACTGGCTT